>JBAMNC010000784.1:557500-1157500 GCA_037902135.1 Cetoscarus ocellatus
AACATAGCCTTACAATACAATTAAAATCTGATCTGAATGTGGACCATTTAAATTGATTTGATAAAAATATAAATTGGGATAGTTCAGTGTAATAAAGCTATCTGCTTTTGGATTTGCTGTTTCACTCAAGAAGCCAGAGAAGAGGGCATACAGCCATACAGGGAGCAGTTCAGATATTAAGGTTTGTTTTCTTCAAAGACTCCATATTCCGTCTTTTTCAACAAATTTGCACCTGTCCCTAGAAAAAAAAAAAATACATTTCCTGCCTAAAAATCCACATGGAGTTTGGATTTCAGCATAACCAAACCCCTCAGTTTCGTCCTCTCTATTATGCTGTGCTCTAATGTTTACTTTGACTGCCCATATATGTCTAAACATGTTCTTCCACTAATACAAAATGTGGGCATAGCGAACAGCTCGCTCAGGGAGTGTTTCCCATAAGGAGCGGCATTTTCCCCTATGACATCATTAGGGGACAATTTTCAAACAGACTGACTGGGCACAATTTTTCAAAAGGTGGTGCAAGCAGCAGAAGGAGAGGAGGTTTTTGTCATGTTTAGAGGGCATGCAGACAGGCCGTGTACACATCTTTAGAAGTCCTCTAAGGAGGTTATGCGTTTGCCTGGGTTTATTTGCTTGCTTGCTTGTTTATTTGTTTGTTTGTTCATTTGTAAACAGGATCAATTTTAAAGTTATGAACAGATTAAACTTTCAGGGAATGTTGGTCATGATACAAGACGGAAATGACCTGATTTTGGTGTTGTTCGAATTCTGGATGTGAATCCAGGAATATTTTAAATGATTTGTTAGCACTGCAAGATAGGGCAGATTTTTGACAATAGGTCACCCAACAATTGTCAGAGGATTGTGCTCTTACATTACTTCAAGGGTAGGGGTCCCAACACTTGGTAAGTGCACAGATGTAACCCACTTGTCTTCCTCCACCGCATGGGCATGCACTTTTGTGTTAAAACTACTAAAAATAGCACTTTTGAATAACGTGACATTTAGAAAGGACAGAAAAAATACAAAATGAAAGCAGTGTGCAAATATTGCGATAGACTGATAAAGAGCAAAAATAGTGCAACAAACCAGATGACAAACTAAAAAATAAACAAAAAACACAAATAAAAAGTCTAGACAGCCAAACCCTTTTCAATCAGATGCTGGAAAGCAGATTTGAAACAATCTTGCAAAGCTGCTGGATTCACCAAATTCCAAGTCTGTCTTCAGAAGGATTAATTTTACAATGCTTTAAGGTGATATCCTTGTTACCAGTTAGAGAACTTCTGGACCAATCAGCATCCTTTGAGGGGAAATATGCTATAGGTTCTTGTGTAGCTTAGCTGTGCTGACAGGAAGGCAATGGCAAGCCTGTAAGTAGTCAGTACTTTACTCCACAGTGGTACTCTATGCCTTCTTTGTTAATAAATTGTCAATGTCAATGTCAGCTTTATTTATATAGCACATTTAAGACAGCCATTGGCCTACAAAAGTGCTTTACAGTAAAATAGACAGCAAACAATAAAAAAAACAATACGTCTGCCAGTCTGAACCAGAATGACTGATCAGTTTGATCAATTATTAATATCCTATCGTGTTTTCTCTTGATGCCTGTCATTGGTTTTTCTCTAACTGCAACACAGCTGCCCACCACTGACTGGCACAATAGTTTAAGACTGGTTGTAGTTTCAGCTAACAGTCTGGCTTTCTTAGCTCTGCTACCTAGTTGTACACTATTAACATGAGATCAAAATGCTAATGGACTCTGTTAGTTTGTGCTGTCATATGAAATGGAGCAATGTGGCACCAATTTGGACGTAACATGCAAGAAGGACGAGAAGCTCATAGTTTAAGTGCTGAAACAGTGACGCAACAGAGAAAGAAATTCAATAAAGGAGACACAGGTCAGACTCAAACTCAAGCTATCAACTTGGAGAAACCGTTTTTACTGCCAGGCCAGGAGCACCAATGCTTTTTAACCGTGCAAGACATTCAGGGCCCTCCCAGCAGTTAAAGCAGTCAGTAACCTTACAATTTACAAATTACTTTCATTTAATTATGAATCTTATCTAATGACTATGGTTTTATGTTATACTGAACTTATGGTGTTTATGTATTTTAACAGTGATAAGTAAAACATGCCATTTCAATTATCTATAAATTTTCTTTGTTTCATGTAAGGCATGTTGTGACCCCTTTTGGTGTCTTGTGACCCCTTTGTGGGTCCTGATCCCTTTGGGAACAGCCATGCCGGGCCATTTGTGCTCCACAGGAAACCAGATTACAGGTAAACTGTTTACCTGGAAACAAAGACATTACCAGAAAAATAAGACCAGGAAATTTAGTTTGACAAAAAACTCAAATGAAACATTCATATCATCTCATTAATAACTTTAATCTCATGTTTTCATATATTTGACTGTCAAAAATGTGATAAATCTGTGTCTTGAACCTTTCATGATGATATTATGTACCTTATTGTATGATTTAGAGATTAGATTAGATAATACATATCACATCACAATGTACTGTATCATATCATAGAGTAATGTATTGTATTGAACTGCATCATGTGTTATGTTATCTTGTATTTAATCATGTCATGGTATTGTACAGTAGTGTATTGTGGTGTTTCCTCTAGTATATCATACATAACATCTTTAATCACTGTGACACTGATAGTAATGGATTTGTTAAATGGACATTACAGAGAGACAGTCTTCAAACATCACTTAAAAATTCAGATTTAGGCAGGTACACTTTCAGCTTTTTTGTTTTTATGTGGGTGTGTGTGAATGACTATTACAATAGCAAACCAACACACCCTCTCTGTGACACATGCAATTTTGTGCGCAAAACATTGGGACTGGTGTAATGTATTGTAACCTTATGCTAACCTAATGAACAAGAGGATGAAAGCGGTGTAATGGAGGCGTTTTTACATTCATCTTTAGCCTCCTCATTATGCGCCTGGATGTGACAACCTCGTTAGGAGTGCACAAAAGATTACCCAAGCGGGTAAAGAGCACCACCTTCACACACAGAACACAAAACACAAATACAGGGAGAAATTGTAAAACAGGTAGGAATGTAGGAAGAATATACTGTACACTTTGTGCAGATGGATGCACAAACAAACCCCTGGTGGGAGGAACTGGGTTCTTGGAGTCTGAAAGACAATCCGACTGGTTTTCAAAGACCCCCGACTCTCCACTGTGTTTATTCAGATGGAAGCACATAACGTCACTATTTCAAAGTCATTGCGTTACTTTGTTTTGATCTGGCTAATGAAGAACATAAGTGTCAGGCCGGGTTTGGCAGCAGGGGTGATAAAACAGGCCTTTGATCCAACTAAATTACACTTAAAATTTAAGCAACAGTGCTCAAAATATAGCAAAAAATGTCCTTTATTTTATGTTTGTCTATTTGTACAGCAGAAAACACACTCCTCATTTTCCATGTTGTGTTTTCCAGGCTGTGTTAGGTCACTGAAGGCAATTACTGTAACATGAATCAATTAAAACATGTTTTCAGTTGTCTGTGCCTGAAGTGTCAGCAGATCTGCACGCAGGCCGTCATTTGTTCTCATTAGTGTATGTTGGAGAAATCAGTAGCGCTTGAGGAAATCAGGTAATTTGTATTCGCAAATAAGGATACTCGACCCACCAACGTCACGCCATTTGTAATAGAGTAGTGCGTGTATTCGTGCATGTGTATTTTTAGTATGTATGTGTATTTGGGACTATTTTGTTTCACAATGAAAAGGCAATTTGTGCATTAGTCTCAGTAATGGTCATGAGGCTGAGCATCATTAGCTCAACACTGCTCTCCAGTGGATACTCGGTATAATAACCCACTCATAAAGTTCAAGTGCAGATCAGCTGCTGTGTAAAGACTTTTCTCTTTAAGTTCTGGTTATGCTCATGCCTTAAGGTGTTTCACAGTGTGACTTAATTCAACTTTTATGAACCAACAGTGCCTTATTATGGGTGTGATGAGATGCAGTGCAGCTAAAGAATTAACTTTCTGAATGTTTTATTCTTTTTTTCACCAAAGTTTGTTCAGTCATTTGTAATATAAAACATTATGAGGGTTTCCAGGGAGGCTCATAATTCAGTTGTCTTCCATGAGTGAGTTGAATGAGTTTCATTTTTTTATTTTCAAGTAAAAGTGATCGCCTCTGAAAGTTAAACATAATATGGGTAAAATCATGATTTCAAAATCAGGCATGCATGCTATATGGACATTTTGGATCTCCATTGCTATTATTTGCATGTTACACCCAAAAAAGCACAAAATATATCTCTATTTTGAGGCTTTGTCCCAATAGGCAGGCATTTAAAAAACAGGTTTTCCTCCTGTACTGCACATTTAAACTTTTGAAAACATCCCTGTCCACATAAAAACGCACTATAATGAACATGTTATGATGTCCATGATGTGTATTTTTTCTTAATTTCCATGCAAGAACTCAGTTACTTTCATATTCAAGTCTGACAGGAGCCATAGTTTAACTTCTGGTTATTTTAAATGGTGTTTGTGGGCATACTGAATATACATTTTTTTGTTTGTGTTTCAATCCGAGACATATCTGATAATTTTTTCAAATCCCATTATTAAAAATCTTTGTGTATAATTTTGAGTTGCATTTCCACCAAGGAATCAGGGTCAGTTTGGCTTGGTACAATATGCAATCACAGATGTTTCCACTGTCAAACAAGGAGAAAAGGTATCCAAATAACCCACACGTTATCCTACTTTTGGCACCCCTCCGAAGGAGTGCCAAGGGTACCAAACCAACTCTAAAGGGTGGTGCTAAAAACACTGCAATCTGTTGATTGTTCACAAAAATTGTCAATTCCCATGTGACAGTAGCCAAAACAAAAACACATACCTCGCCACATTCAAAGAAGCCATGCATTTAGAGTGATCTGTTCACTGCTGTTGCTGTGAAGAATGTTTGCCCCAAATAATACTTCACTAGAGAGCTGGAAGTCCTCCCTTATTGTTCTCCATTTACAATCAGGTTCTAGTTCAGACAGCTTCACCGTGTGGCGCTGACTTCACGCACTTTCGAAGCTGGTGCAACCTTCTCCTCCTGGCTCACATCCCTGCCCTCGAGTGAAGGTACAGCTGGCAGTGGAAACACAAACAAGTTCAGGGTTAACCACATCAAACAGGATTTTACTGAACCAAACCAAAATCAACTGTAACCATGGCATCTACAGACACAAGCCATGGCCATGGATCACCATTCAACATGTAACTTGTTAAACAATTAAACAATAACAGTGGGTCTCGTCCAAAAATGTTAAGGTTTGTTTCACTGGAAAGTTGTTAAAGTGGTATCATAGTGATGGAGCGACAGGAAGTATGTCCTGGCATGAAACTATTTCAGTCAGCAACACTTGGAAAAAAAGCAACATTTTAGCAATGTTGACTGCAATACATTTAAACAATAGGGATAATGTTGCATAGTTTGGCATCAATGAAGGAGCAGTAGCCATATATTTTTATTTATGTTTATAGTTTTGTTTAGATCTTTTTATCTGTAATAGTTAACTGCTTCTGAATCTAAATTTCCCTGAGAGAGTTTTTCCCAAGGAGATTAATAAAGTACTATCTAATCTAATCACCACAAGGAAAGGTCAGCACAGAGTGTGGTGTTTAGGACTCAAGATGCCATTTTCTCTGTTCACACAGACAACAGAGGTTTTAAAAAATCTTCATCTTGACAGCTTTCCAAAATATGCATTTTCAGTGACCTTTCTATGTCCCAGTGACCTGTTTATGTGTGAGCAGAAGGCTAACATGTACAGAAAAAAAAGCTGCATTTTCAAAAATACCTGCCTACCTGGCTTCAGAATATTTATATATGTACACACACAAACCCACTTTATTTGGTGCACCCATCCAAGCACTCATTAACATGAATAGCTAATCAACTAATCATGGGAACAACATTAGCAGTGATAATGAGCTCATAAATATTGGCATATTAGATAACCGCAAAACTCCAATATCATACAACCCTATAAACATGGTCACTCTTTACACTGTAGAAGGTGGCAGAGACTGTCAGGATATGTACAAAAAAGGAAAAGAAAACAAAAAAACAAAGAGAAGGACCCAAATGCAGATCAACAAATAAGGCTTTATTTCAAACTAACAAACTCAAAAACTAATCCTCAACAAAAAAAACAAAGCACAGAAACAAAATCTCTTACAAAGTATCAAATTAAACAGCTAACAAAAAAAACACTGGTAGCAAAACTCAAAAAGACAAATCAAAGTCTCTACAAAAAGGTTCAACAAAACAGACAAAATACCTACAAACAGAAGGAAACACCAGTGACACTGAAGATATGGAAGACGAATGATCCGATGAGGACAAAGAGGAACACAGAGGCTAAATGCACCAGGGAAACATCAAGCACAGGTGAGACCATCACACAGGTGGAGGGAATCATAATCAGTGGCACACAGAAGGGAGGGCAGGAAAAACCCACATGGAACAGAGGGATTTCAAAATAAAACAGGAAACACGAGAAACAAGGGAAACAAGAGGTCACATAGACAAAGAACACAAGTGAAAAAAAAACATACTAAATAAACCAGAACTAGCTGTATCAAGACAGAGACATTGACAGCTTTACAAGACATGGGCTGTCTTAAACGAGTCAAACAACTATAGTGATAGTGAACTGATCTTTTCTAGCAAGACTGATCTTTTACAGCTGGGGTAGAATCAACTTGTGATCATTATTGAATTATCTAATGTAAAACAAAATAAGCACTTCCTGTTTTTGTTTTTATCTCAATAGTCTATTTAAGAGTGGAACTTTGTGGCAATGTTTCTTATTCTGACATCTACAGCAGAACATAACACAGTTATCTAAACCACTTTTCTTCATTTATCTTCAAATGACAAGTCTTTTTGCCACCATTATGGCTTCACAACAGTAGTTATGTAATTTTGGTGTCTACTCCCAATTGATCCATACTATTTCTGTAATACTGTTTCTGTGTTCTGCTCTATCCCAAAACCTATAGCATGCCTCGTCCAATCAAACTGCTTGGATCAAAATAACTCCAGTATAGCATACTACTTCCCATATTTTCCCCCTGGAAAACAAACCAAACCAGCTTCCTGTGAAATTCCCAGAGTAATTCCCAGTTGTATCAAACAAACCCATCCAGGGAACTTCAGCCGTAGTGTCTCTTCTGCTCGTGTGCAGCTGAGTGACACGGAGGACAGCGCTGTGGCTACAGCTGTTAACATTTATTCTCCCACTTCATTGTAGGGACACCAAACTACTGTGACTGTCATAACATGCAATTTGCTATGACACGGTTGATGGAAGGCAATCACTGCATGACATCTGATAGCATAAATATAACCTAAACAGTGGAGGGATGCTATTCTAAAAGGACAGAATTCTGTCAACTTTTTATAGCATTCAAGCATGTGCCATGTACAGTATGTTTAGGCTTTTATAGCAAATGCTTGTTGTATGAGTTTCATATGTGATTATGCCAAAGGTGGTCTTGACATCTACAAGAAAATATTGTGATTACAAGAAGAGTAAGACTTATGGGGCTATTTAAAAGAAAACTGAAACTTTTAAAAAAGACTTTGATGTTAAAGATCTCATTCAATACTATAAGTTGTGATCAAATAATAAAGAATATGTCATGATTTCTTTCACCACTGATGCTCCATCTAACATAGTTTATTATCAAACAAATATATCTTTAAAATTTCCCTCATTAAGCAGTTTCTTGCCCTGAATATTCCATGCATATTCTTACAAATGTGAAAAAAAAAAAAAAAAGAAAGAAAGAAAGATAGAAACAAACAATACAACCAAATCTTTTTATGGCAGTATTCAGAGTCCCCACCATTTATTAGAGGGTGTCAAATAAAAGTAATAGTTTTAACAATATTACTGGCTCAGTGATAAATTATTTTTAGATGAAAGGCTAATGTTCCTCCGTCTTATGTACAGTGGATCAAAGAAGTCATGATATCTCTTTAAAATAAAGAGCTGAGACTTACTTTAAATGGATCACCTAGAAAACTTAACCATATTTGGTCCCCCTTTTAAAGACGTGGAGAATCTCTCTCTTCCAATGTCTTGATTTTCAGTATCAAGAAGGTTTTCTGTTGTCCTTAGTCTTTTGCCCTGTCCTTGTCTCTGAGGGTATTTTGTTGCTGTTGTTTTTTTTAAAAACAGAAAATTTGTAAATAGAGTGTTCAAAGAAAACAATATAGCATTCAAGACTTTAAGAAAAGAGGGACCTATGCAGTGATTCATTGGTCTTTGTAATAGTATTACTAAAATGTTAAAAAGGAGCTATTGTGCTGCTGTTTTCCCTGATTTGTAAAAATCATTTTACAAGTGGTTCAGAATCACCTTCCTAAAAGTCTACAGTGGGTTAAGGTTGGAAGATTTACATCTGAGTATCAAAAAAAGGTGGGCAGCACTGTGGTGCAGCATTTAATGTGTGTACCACAGAGCAAGAACATTGCTGGTTCAAACCCCATGTCAGTCAGGGCCTTTCTGTGTTGAGTTTGTATTTTCTCCCTGTGCATGTTTGGGTTCTCTCTGGGCACTCCAGCTTCCTCCCACAGACAAAGACCATGCTCTTTACATTGATAGGTGACTCCAAAATGCCCTTATGTATGATTGTGAGTGTGACTGGTTGTCTGTCTCTCTATGTGGCCCTGTGGTGGTCAGCTGGCGACTGGTTAAAGATGTACCCTGTCCCTCACCCAAAGTTAGCTGGGATAGGCTCCTGCCCCTGTGACCCTGAAAGGGATAAGTTGTATAGATAATGGATGGATGGATATTAACAAAAGGTGCTCCACAGGGATCACCTCTCAGCCCCAACCTATTTACAACTAGTATCCATAAATAACAATGATTTTCTGTTATAAATGGTAAAGAGTTATCTGTCTGCAGATGATATTATTATAAACTGTCCAGCTCAATCCATGTTTTTGCTGTAGAAAATGGGTATCTTGCTTCCAGTCTTCAGGATGAATTCATTCATTCATTCATTTTCTATACCGACTATCCCTTTCGGGGTTGCGGGGGGCTGGAGCCTATCCCAGCTGTCATTGGGCGAGAGGCGGGGTACACCCTGAACCAGTCGCCAGTCGATTGCAGGGCAACATATAGAGACAGACAACCACTCACGCTCACACTCATACCTAAGGGCAATTTAGAGTGACCAGTTAACCTAATGAGCATGTTTATGGTCTGTGGGAGGAAGCCGGAGTGCCCGGAGAGAACCCACGCATGCACGGGAAGAAGGTGCAGTCTTATGATATCTTGATATCTGGCTGTGAATTAATAATTTAAATTAAACTATCACATAGATACCTCATCAGGAAACTTATACATAAACTGGAGATTTTGCTCAGAAAAAAGAGGGAACTTTCCTGCTAAGTTTAGAAAAATCAATGTCAAAAAAGTCTTCTTTTCTATGTTATGTTGAAGTTATCTGCAGACCTGGTTCTCATTTCACCCTGACACCCCTTGACCCAGTTAATAACCCTGTTCATAGATTCATGACTGGATACCCCTAACACTTGTTGTTGTATCTTGTATTACAGAACTGGTTTATTCTTCCTGATAGAAAGGCTTGATAAACACTTGTATGTTTTTCCTGAAATGGATCACATAACCCCACCAAATTCTTTGTGCTGACTGTAAATTGATCCAAGTCCAACAGGTTTACTTTGAAATTGCTTTGAAATAATGTCAAACTACTTCACTGTGTGTGCAATTGTTTTAAATGAGTTTCATACACACTTGGGTTGGCCTTGATTGTACATTTTTGTATCTAAACATTGTTGTCAATAAGGGAAACCTAAAAAAAAAGGAAACTCAAGCACTGGCTGAATAAATAAACAAAAAGATGCATACAGAACAGTTAAACCATTCTTTCAACAATGTATGAGTGCCATTTTGCTCAATATTACCAAAGCAAATGTGCATTTTATTACAGTATTTCTAATTTTGGGTAGGATATTTGGGAATTTTAAAGTCTGTGAAGAAAAATGGCTTGCACTTATTCTACTTGAGCTCTTCGTATTAAGAACTAACTTTAATTAAAACAGCAATGCTTTAGAAATCACACGTCATTATGGTAATACTAATGTATACAATGAGTTGTGTACATACTGAGTTTGATTATGAATGTACCTATGAGAAATTATAAGAATGCATAATGCTTTATAATAATAAACCTGAAATCTGGCAGTGCTTTTCATAATGCTTTGCATTTGCATGGCTTTGCTATTAGTGTTAAAAACTAATTGATGTGTCTTACTACAAGATTCATTTAGTATTTAACATTTTCATCTAGCTTTTTTCTTTAAATTTTGTTCAACAGTGTTAATTTGACCGTTTTCATTAATAAAGTGTGAATTCAATGTTTTAAATATTTTTTGTATGCTTTTCTTGCCTTTAGCAAATCTTATTTTTTCACTTTTCTCAGTGCATGTAATGATCATTCACATTAACTAATAACGTGAATATAATAGTGTTAATAGTGTGTTATAAATTCAATACATCATATTACAAGAATGAAAGTCTTAGTAAACTTTATTATTTCTAAATTAAGTCAATAGCCTGCATTTATGTTGCATTAACACCTGACCTCATTTATGTTATGGAATGCTTTACAGTGTGTCAGATTCATTGGTAAGAAGGATAATGAATATTTATAATTTCTTACTTGCAATAAGAACAATTTAATTCACTGAATGCAGATATGTATTGCTCATTATTATAATTAAGGCTACTTATGGCAAACGTATCTTAATTTTTGAAACTGCTTATGACTATGATTACACAGCATTATACATGCATTAAAATACAAAATAATACTCTATAATCATGCTTACAATGTGTTCATGATGCCTCATAAAGAGGAGCTTCATAAAAAAGTCTTACCAACAGTTCTATCAAAGTGTTCTTCCACTATGTGGACAGACAGGTTTCATTGCAACATTAATATTTATATCAGTTTGAATGTTTCAGTAGGCCTATTACACATCTTGATTTTATGGAATACGTTTTACAAGAAGTATTAGGGAAAATGTAGACTACAGCTGTTGAATAAAAAAAACACACACATTGTATTGAGTGTTTTTTTGTGAAGGAGGGAAGTTATGACAATCAAAATTGCACGTAGCACGACGTACTACGTCTATATAATTAATGTATGTTCGAGCCTTGTCCGTCATTTACTGTTTTGGTACTGTTTTATATTCCCGGCTTTTCATTGGCTCCTGATTACAGGAAGTAGGATGACGTCGACCAATGGGATTATAGGTTTATTCCTGTGGGCTGGTTCCGGAGTGGCCTGGCGTTATATTAAGTAGCAGGTGAAATAGCGGTGAGTAATCCAGCTTTCACTCGTTTTTCACTCTGTTTTAACGCTAATAATGTTGAGTCGGTCGTAGTTTACATGTTGATTGTCGTTTTGAAGGGGTCACCATTTTCTCGAGATGGAAAAGTAGGTTAAGAAGACGTCGGCGTGCAGGCGTAGGTATGCTCTATTTATCAGCAGACGAATCATTCATGGGCATAAATATGACTTTAATAATCACAACAGTCTGGGAGACGCGCGCGGATATGGTCTACATTTTAAGAAGGGTCCTCGAGTCGGGGTTGGGTTAAAGCATGGCGTTTCCATGTAAACAAAAGGGAGTAAGAGGATTTCTCCTGGTGCTGTATTCCCGTCACAACCGTCACAACCAAGATTAGTATCTGTGTCGCCCACCATGGAGGTCTGAAAACGCCCCCCGACGCTGTGCACGAGCCGCCTGACGTCTCTATACCTCAACAAGCTCACGGGCACAACAGCTGAAAAGACATTAGTGCTCTGTGTGTTATTGTTTCCTTTAAAAGAGAAAAAAAAAACCCAGAAAAACGTTATTTGGCTGCTCAAATGTGTAACCATTTGTTTATGACTGTCACCTAAAGAAGCACAAGATGGCGCTGTTTCTCGTTTTACCATTTCATTTATCAACAGGTTTCCCCTCACTGAAACATGAACATGTATGCTGTCCCCAACCCTGGGATACCAGGCTGCCCTCCAGGGTTAGAATACCTCACTCAGGTAAGAAGTAGGGGAGACTGGGGTCGATTGTCACATGGGTTGTTTGTTTGTTGTGCTTTCTATTGCCAAACAAAAGAGCTTTCCTTCATTTTTAAGTGTTTACTTTTGCCTTGCAGTGGTCATTTTGATCTAGAAATTGCAAAGAGAAATTACAAAACATGGATATGAGAGAATTTTTTGATTTCTGTAGGTCTGGGTAATTTTCCCTGCAGATTGAGTGAAAGGTAGAGGCTAAAATTTAAGTCTAGCTAAGTTTGTGGTAGCCAGCATAATTTTTTTGACCTCTCCTCTGAGGTCTGGTTTTCAGCTTCAAGCTTTTGTGAGGGACATGTTATTTCCATCCTTAGTGCCTGGGGGCCACATTGTGGCAATCATCGGTGCTCTCATGAACAATAACAGTTCTTCATAATTTAACAAGAGATCGAGATAAATGCCTGAAATACGGTTCATGAAGAACACCCGCACATGAGAGTTTAATGTTCAGTGGAGAATATGCATCTGATAATGTCTGCTTTTGAACCTTTAACCATTTTTGTGTGCTTTAAAATGGTGATATAAACTGTTAACATGGACTACAAAAATGGCTGAGGACCCAACTGCAGCATTTCTGATTGTTTTTCAATAAGCAGTCATTCATACACCATAGCCACAGACAGCCATGAGGACCAACATGATCTGGTAAATTGATTAATAAAAATTCTCAAACAAGAGGTTACAGTGTGACTTTATTCAATGAAAAATTTGATTGTTGCTTTTAAGTCAAACAGCCGTGGTCCATAGAAGCTAAATAATCGCTTTTCACTCTCAATAATTGCATTTTAACTTTAAAAATCATGAAGATTTGACTGTTTGCTAAGATTATCACATAGAACAGGACATGTAAGTTTCTGGGTTTTTTATTTGCTACAGAGATTATTACCAGCTACCATCCAAAATGCAGCGAAAAATTCCAGGCTTTTAGAAAACTTGCAGTAAAAGAAAACCAGCATGATTTCAACTTCTACACTGACCAAGAAAAACATGTCATCCAAGCACCACCCAGTGCTCCTTAGTGGTGCAGCAGGTAGTGCTGGTGCTTTATCAAGTTTTAATTTTTTTATTTAATAATTAATTTCATTTTCATTTTATGTAGTCAGTGGGCTCAATTGTGTGCTCTGGGTTCAAAAATGTAGCCTCAATAGTCCAGGGTCCTAGAAATCATCTGTGGATGTGATGGAGTGCACAGTGTATGTAGGGGTGTGGCCTCAATACCCCTGCAGTAAACAGTATGCTACATGCATGTGATTGGTGCAAGTATACTTTTCCCCAAATCTGCTTGTTTTAGTCAAGATTATGCTAAATTATAAGTTACCTAACTATATTTAAAATCCCTGTGAAGGGCCAACCTTCAGTTTTGTAAATTCCAGGTTTAATCCAGTTTATTCTCATAAATTCCCATTAATTACCATGGAAAGTTTCCAACTGAAAATTCCCCAAATTTTACAACCCCACTACCAAGTGCATTTGGTCATTTATGAACCTTAGAAGTTATTGCTAAGTTCATTATAGTATCCAGCAGAAAGTAAAGAGGTCCAGAAGGGGAAAAATAATGAACCACTCAAAAAATGTCAGTGCAAACGAAATAGTGTATTTTAAGATGCAGAAAATGGTAAATGTTTCACCCAACTTTCTTTAACTGTACCTCCAACTATTCTAGCTACACTAACTATTCCATTTAACAGACAACAAAAATGTTTGTGTTTTCATCCTGTTCATCTGATTTCTAGGTGGATCAGCTACTCATCAAACAGAAAGTTGAGCTTGTTGAAGGTAAAGTCTAAAATGCATCTCGTTTTTATAGAGTGTTGCTGGTTTTGTGAGTATAGGTCAGGTTTTTTGTTTAGCAAAAAAAATTGTATTGTGTTTGCAGCCCTTGTTGGTTTTGAGAGCAACAACAAATATGAAGTGCGCAACAGCATGGGCCAGAACGTTTTCTACGCTGTGGAGGAGAACGACTGCCTGAGCAGACAGTGTTGTGGTCCAATGCGCTCCTTCACCATCCACGTCCTGGATAACTTTGGACAAGAGGTCATCACCGTTACGAGGCCACTTAAGTGCATGTCCTGCTGCTTCCCTTGTTGTCTACAAGAGGTGAGAGGCAAACTCTGTTTCTGTGCACGAACTTAAGATTTCATGGAGCTGTACAAAGTGAGATTAGAGGGTAAGCCTGGTCTTTGGGCCTAAGGTCAGAGTTTACTGTGTCACAACTCTGGCTGTCTTAATCTGGCTGAATCACCTCAGTAACTGACTCTTACATGGTCTGGTCAGTATCAGTTTTTGTTCATACATGTAGCTTAGAATTGTCTGTAAAGTGTTTATTTTAATCAATTCTACCTGGTAATGTTCTATGAAGACACTATGGCTTTTCAATTTAAGAAACACATTAACAGAGACTTTTTTGGCTGTTTGTTATATACAGAACAAAACTGTGCTGTTACAATAACAAATTCTGTCTGCAACACAGGGTCTGATCTATAGCTGTACTAGTTATTTGCCATAATGAGTGTTTTAGTGGGCTGATATGATTTAGTTCAATATATTTTTTATTACTAGATTGTTTATCAAGTCCATAGAGCAGTGACATTAGCCTATAATGACAATTGTCTATAACAACAATACCTTTTTTTGATTCCCAAAGAACCTGAATCAGACTTTCAATGTAGGAGTAACAGTGGTGGATTTTTTGAATTTCTAGTTAAAGTACTTATAATATCAGTTAAAAAGTAAATGTTTCCTCTTATTTTTTATTGCACTTGTAAAGCTGCATTGACATAACCAATGTGTATCTTTTGCAATTTTGTGAGATGTTAAAGACTTTGCTTGTGGTTTTGGGTTTGGAAAAAACAAACAATGAGATATCAAGGAGTAGAAATCATATAAAGTATTCCTAATCTAAATGTATGAGTTGTAGAAATGACTGAAGTATTAATGTAAATTGATTTGGTAAATAAACTTTTTACTTGAACACTTATTTCTATCTGATAAGCATTAATGCTAAATGGAGGCCTAGTTTGAAATTGTTATGAACTCCATGATTTTAGCAGACTTTTGGATAATTGCTTACTTTTTGTACTTCTACATGTGTAATGTTGGGCAGTAACTAGTTATTTAAATGCCTTACAGTAATATTTTCTATTTTTGAGTAACTAACAGTGCAAGGAGAACAATTTCTAAAAAAAATTCAATGTATTGCATTTATTAATCAAAGTAATACTCAGTTACTGACTTGCTTTTTGTCCAAAGTGTGCTGTTATACGTGAGACAGAGACAGAAAATTCAACACAGCATTGAGCATGAGAGGGAAAGACTGAGCAATACTTTCATCAACTCAGAGCATTACTTTAAGTTAGTGTCTCTGAAAGATGCAAAAAAAATCATAATCTTTGGGGAAACTTTGTGTGAGCAACGAGATAGGTAAACTGCCAAAAAGATGTCATCCAAATTATGTAAGAATCTGCGATGTTGGTACAGCCATGTGAAACTTGTTAGAAAAATTACATATCAATTTAAAAAGTAATTCAACATTTTTTAAAGGAGTAATGAGTAAAAGGCTCTTTGTAACTTTTCCTAAGTAACTTGGAAGTATTTTGGACTTTGAAAGGGACACAAGAGATGGACATGACACATAGGGACACATGGGAGTAAATCAGTGGACATAAGGCTCACCTCACGCAGCACCACCCAGTGACAGTGAAAGCCAATGACAGGGAAGCTATTGCTAAGCTAACGCAACTGATAACCTGCCAACACTTGACATTCTTAGCTTGTCAAACCTGCCTCCCAGTTCTGAGCAATCTGAGAAAATAGCTCAACCTATCGTTAACTTTATGTGCAAAGACTGAAGGCCTCACCATGCCAAGGAAAACAAGGGCTTTTGATTCATGCTGGCTGCCATTTCTAAAGTATTACTACTACAATAAAAGCAGTGTCAAAGCAGTTTCTCACAGCTGCGTTGTGGTGACCCGTACACCGAGGAGATATTATTTAAGTATATACTTGAATGTAAAATTATGTGGTTGATATCAGAGTCAAGACAAGTTAAGCCTACACTATAAATGGAAAAGCACCAAAAGGGATAAAGTATGTAGTTATATAATGTCCAACCTATGGCAAAGGGCTGTTGGAGCCAGAAAATGCAAGGGCCAAATTCTTCCTACTGTTCATTGCTGCTGAAGCTTAAAGATTTGTCAAGCCAGTTTATTTAAAGAAAGCAAGATTGAACTGGCTTTGTGGTGCACCCTCCTGGTGTGTTATGTCCTCTCTTTTCACTCTGCTTTACACTTTACATCATCTAGCTTTACATGTTTCTTTAAAATACAATGTCCTGTGTTGATATGCTACAAATCACCCTCTGTTCTCCCACAATCCCTCACTCAGCTGGAGATCCAAGCTCCCCCTGGAAACACAGTGGGGTACGTTATACAACAGTGGCACCCGTTCTCCCCTAAGTTCATCGTAGCAAATGAAAACAGTGAGCCTGTGCTAAAGATCCATGGGCCCTTCTGTGGATGGAGCTGCCTCCCAGATGTTGACTTTGAGGTGAGTTTATCTAAACATAGAGATCCATTAAATTTGTGAAAACATAACACAACACGGTTTCATTCTCGCCCTCTGGACATTTTTTGTGTAAGGGATCCTCCTCTGCTCTGAAGCAGGAAATATGTTTCCAATCAGAGCAAAGCTGCAGCTCTGATGAAGCCGTGGCACAGGGCATGCTCTGGTGTGGTACAGTGTGGACATTGTTCCACGGCTCAGCTGCTTTTATTAGATTGAGCTGCGAAGAGGATTTGGGTCAGTGATACAGACCTTTAACCAGACCCCGAGGAGGGGCAACTGAAGCATGATATTACCACCACGGTTCATACCGAGCAGCTTTGAAGTCATTACTGAGGATCCAAAAGTGGAGTTTCTGCAGCAGCAAGTAAAAAGGATGGGATTATGAGCTGTTCCTTGAGCTTCTTCCAACAAAACCAAACAATAATTGGGAAAGAACTTTATCCAGATGCAACACGTCAGCAGTTTTCTTCTCTCTGCAAAGTTGAAATAGTTTGGATGTCTTGTTAGTTTTTGTTTCTGTTCTTTTTTTCTATTCAGTTTATTTTGCATACGTAAAATGCTGATTTGTTTGAGTAGTTTGGGTTAATTCCTTAAAAATCCTTAATGTTCAGGTTGCAAATGTTTTTGTATTTAGTTTCTTTTCCATGGTTTATCTAGATGACGTGTAATCTGCCAAAAATGTGCAGTTTTTCTGTCATAACAGGCCTGTAGTGATCTATGTAATCAAAATAATAACATCTAGCCCATGAAGGCCAAAATGGGCCCCAATTAAACCCATAACGGACATTTTGATCAAATGTCCATTAAAACGTGGTGTTTAAATAAAGTGTTTGCTTAAACTGCAGAACCAGCAAAAATATGCAAATTCTCAGATTGCTGACGGCCTTGTTTTTGTTTCTCAAGCAGCAGATCAAGGCTGTCCAATTTGTGGGTGACTCAGATTTGAATCTGCTCTGTGGCCTTTTTTCTGCATGTAATTACGCACTCTCGTCTCCCCTGTCCCTGACTTTATCCATTGTCAGCCCTCCATGAAGAAGGCGAACAAATATTTAAAATATGCGATTCTCTGAATGACCAGTACAAACTTTAAACAGACTTTTTCTAGAAGCTAGAACAGTGCAGAAAATTACAGTGCAGGAAAATAATTTCATTGATTATTATTTACATGCTCCAAATTCCAAAATTTCGTACTCTTTTTTCCTTCTTCTTCTTCTTCTGACTGTTGGTATTTTTGATGACGATTAAGTTTTATTCCATTCACAATGAAACTGAAAAATACTTCACTTATGAAAAGAACTCAAGCAAGTGAAAATAACATGCTGTGAAATTAAAATGATTTCAGAATTGTATTCTGAGCTTTATTTTTTAGTTTCCACTTTTTGGATGCAACTGGCAAAGTGGAACTTTTTACTTTAATCTGGCAGAGCACAAAAAACTAGACCATAATCTGTTGGCATGTCCAATTTTCTGTTAATTCAAGAAAGATTTTCCTCTCAGTAATTTGGAAGTCATTAAAAACATAGACTGACGAGTCTCAAACAAATGGTAAAGATGTTCAATGTCACTCAGTGCGTTTGTGTCAAAGACAAAAACTTTTCTTCACTTTATTAGCTTATCACTTTGTTTGGTGAACATACTCTACATCCTCAGTTAACTTTTTTTTTATTAAAGCCTCATTTTTGCTTTAGTTTCATTAAAAAAATATCTTACAATTCATTTGGCAGTATTTGTTTAACTTTGACTTTATCGATGACACTTTTCTGGTCATGAGACAAACTCAAAGTGCAGGTCACATCTACCCATTCACACTGACACCCACTCAATGAAAGTTGAAGTTTTAATCTGAGAAGTTCAACAGTGTTACCAAATCCCATTTACACTCTTCATACACATTTAAATGCCAATTTCTGTCAAGTGCCTCGCCAAGACATACTGACAGCAGAA
This sequence comes from Cetoscarus ocellatus, assembly GCA_037902135.1. Taxonomy (NCBI): domain Eukaryota; kingdom Metazoa; phylum Chordata; class Actinopteri; order Labriformes; family Labridae; genus Cetoscarus; species Cetoscarus ocellatus. The sequence continues at coordinate 576,182 of JBAMNC010000784.1, forward strand.
GCTGAGCACAAACTGAGCCTTCTACAGTCCAAATCACAGTTGTGGCTCATCTCTCTCTGCAGATACTGACGATGGATGAAGTCAATAAGATTGGAAAAATCAGCAAACAGTGGACAGGGCTGCTTCGAGAAGTATTCACAGACACAGACAACTTTGGGATCCAGTTCCCCATGGACCTGGATGTGAGGATGAAGGCCGTAATGATTGGTGCATGTTTTCTCATTGTGAGTACAGTAATTAGCATTCTTGTGTTTATTTGATCACAAATCAACATGAAAAATGAACAACTGGCTAGTGGAATTATTGAAGAAAACAAAATACAAATATTCTGCCCCATGGGACAGCAAAGTAAAAAATGTATAGTACACACAAGAGCCATAAGAGTCCAAGTAGGCCCCTTTATTTGCTCGGTTCTCATACACACAAACAAGTTCAGAGTGATTTAAGGCTGAATGTATCTGATGCTAATTTTACTCATAAGATATTTCTTCATGAAAAGAAAGAAAAGCTTCATTGTTGGGACACTTCTTTAACACCTGTCAGCAACCAAAGATGCACATAGCTCCAGGTTGGCTGTAAATACGGCTTCTCTTCAAACTATAACAACAGCACATGATAATAAAACTCAGATTAATTACCGTAAGACAAACAACTGACTTAACGAACAAACACCAGTTAAATGTTGGGAGTACTGTACTGTATTACTGTCAACCATAATCTGCCTCACAAAAGTCTGATTCTATGGTGACGCTGGGGTAGCACGTACTGTGGATCTTTTCTGCTGTGTGTGGTGAAAAAATTATTAGAAACAGTCTTCTGAGCTTGAAAATCAGTCACCAATGGGACATCTATGACATGATATGATCTTAGAGGTCCCCTTGATTCCATCTTGCAGTAGCTGGCTGCTGCTCTCCGTCGTAGCTAAAATCCTACCTGTGCAAACATTTGCAGAATCGGTGCAAGTATAACACTCATCATGAGTGTATGGGCAAGTTGCCTTTTCATTTAAATTTCTAAAAGCCTTAAATGCTTCACATTTTACATTTCCTAATTTCTGTAAATTTTTTACCAAAACATAGACTTAATTCAGCACACAAACTTTCTAATATCAGCACCAGAGATTTTTACATTAGAAATACCAGGCTTAAGAAGAGCTCACTTTTGTGGTGGAGTAGCTTTTTTGAGTAATTGGTCTTTTTGTGTAGTTTTTAAAATCACTACTTGTATTTTTGCTTGAGTAACTTCTATGGGAAGTATTGAATATAAAAAGATCTTACAAAGCATCTGAGTACTGCGAAAAAAAAACAAAGAGCAAAACTGGACAAAGCTGTCGTAATTGCAAAATTAACTCTGATACAAATACCAAGTTATGTATCACATTATGTGAAACTGAAACTAGACAATGCCCAATAACCAATGGATCAAAAAACTATGCTCACAGGTGTTATTCATGTTTTGGAATTGATGGTTTAGCAAAAATATGAAAGTCATTTATAACTAGTTGAAGTGATTTTTAAGTTGTCAGTCTGTGTTTAGACATGTATTACTCCATATTTATTTGTTCAGTTGTAGCATGAGTACAAAGTTTTTAGTGTCTTATTTCCTAAATTCCCAGGCTAACGGCATGCATGTGGTTATCTAATTTAATTGTTATAGCAGTGATCTCAACCTCCTAAATCCATTTTAAACAAAGTACTCCTGAGATCACCTCCTGATGAAGACTCAGCTAAGTGGAAACATGTTTCCCTGTTAAATAAAGGATTGTTTACCACATTGGAGTGCATTGGATTTTCAAATGAAGACTGCCTTGTTTACAAAGAACATTCTCTGTAAAAAAAAATCAGTCTGTTGCATTTTAATTTTAATTCTGAAATTACTTGCTTAGATTTACGGTGGGCTTCTTTATTTGATTAACTCTTCTTGTTCGTATTTCCTACGTTACTCAGAAATTGTTCTAATATTAGTAAAACTAGTTATCTAAAAAGTTATCATTTGCTCCTTTCCCATAAAAAGTAATACATTACTTTGCTTGGTGACTAAAGTAATTAATCATTCAAACTTTATAGTGACTTTAAACCTTTCCTCTCAAAATACAGCTACCAAGGACAAATAGTAACTAAGTCAGCATTGCTTTAATCAGGAACTGTGATACTATCACTGTCTTAGAAGTTTCAATAATTAACTTTATAAATTAGTCAAAAAGAAACTTTATTACATTATTACAGTGATAAATTACAAAAAAATAGTCACTACCCAACACTTAACAGTAACCCCAGACCATTGCAATAGCTAGTTCGCTCACATCAATCATAATTCCTTTGTATCATGACATTGGTGAGTAGACACAACTAAATACTTAAAGAGCAGAAAAGAGGGAAGAGATGAAGAATTAAACACAGTATCAGGTTCTGTCACATCTTCTTGTAAAATAATCCTGGTAATAAAATGTTCACAGAGTGAGCAAAGGATTACAGCAGGCGGCGCCACCGAGTTCTGCCAAAGTGTAGCTGTTGATTGAGTGGCCTGATTTGACCCAGCTTTTATGGAAAAAGATGTTCTCTGGTAGTCAGAAGTTTCCCGTACCTACTACTTAATACACCGCTTAGCCTACATTTTATGGGAACCATGACTCAAACCACCCAAATCTCTAAAGAGTGCAAAACAGCTTGTTAGAGCTTCTCCGAGCAAACACAGATTTTTCTCTAAAATACCAAAACCTGTTTTCACAGATAATGTGGCTGGAAAGTCTCATTTTACACTTCTGTTTAATGTTTCAACTCTAATACTACATCAACCAGGTCTTCATATGGTGCTTATCCTGTCGTGATGACCCTTTCTTTCTCTTTTTCTGCAGGATTTCATGTTCTTTGAGACAACTAACTAGGAGCCAAACAGGATATCCATGTGAGCATAAAACATTCCTGGGAGAACAAGGCCACAAAGCCATAATGATGAGTCCCAAATGCAGAGCAACCTCCAAACAGATAGTTTAAAGAAAGATCCTGGATGTTATGATTTTGACATGAACAGAGTAAATGAGGGGTTTTTTTACGAGTTAGCTGCTTTGGGTTGGTTGTTTTGACATGTTGCAGGGTTGTGAGGGCAATGTGTGATGTTTGTGAGGACATTTTTATTTATGTTTACATTTTGAGCCTGTGCGGTTTCAGAAACCTTTGTTACACTAAGGCTGAAAACAAAGAAAAGCCTAACATTAATATACAAACATTTACAAAGGAACGCCATTACAAACAAGTGCTTGCCTGAAGAGGTCAGTGTCATTAGAGAGAGAAGTAAATGGACTGAACTTGTGTAATATTGTCCTGTTTATAATTAAGACTTTACTCCATTTAGAGCAAATTGTGTGTAGCTTTATAGTGAAGAACTCAAGGACTCATGTAATGTAGTTCACTGCAGATAGGCTCTGCTCTTACTTATTATTGTTTTGTATTTTGGTCTGTTTTACAGTTTGTCAGTAGCAAAGTGTGCACTGCTTTGTGTGACTGCTTGTGTGCTAATAGTGTACCTGTGTGTGTGACTTAACTAACACAAAGACTCTGATAGGAAACACTAATAATCAATCCCATACTAATAACGCATTGTGAGCTCTGTAAGGGTTTTGTATTCAGGAGGAAATGAGGGGTATTGTCCACTAGAGGGAGCTAGAGTTTCACTTCAGAAGAACTGGAAAGCAGCTCAAACGAATGGACATAATCTACCTTTTCATGCCCTAGGGTTTTATTTGAATGTTTGTTCCTGTCGATATTGTATATCTTTGGATAAACTCAGGTTGATGCATGCTACTGTATTATGAAGTTGGTTAATACTGGCTCTGGGAAACACAAGCCTGCACCTGAAACTAGAATATGAACAATAGGGTGATATATTAGAGATGGTTTTGTAGAGTAGATCACATTATTGAAATATTTCTATTTTGCATACATTTCATGGTGAACCAGCTGCAATTTAGAGCTGAAATTTAATCATTTATAACACAACTTTGCTCATCATTGTAAAACTTTGGTATTACTCATACTCAATCTCATAAGAAGTATTAAAAACAAACTTTTTTTTTTTTATTTTTTTGGACTATCGTGGTTTTCAGATAAAACCATGAGATTTTTTTCTATTAAGGAATTCCATGGCTCTTAACAAAGGGGAGCAATAAACATCTTGGGTTATATTTTTGCTGAAATTCTCTTGAACTGCCAATTGGAAAAGCCAAAGTGGTATCAACGACAGTTTTCTTCGGTTCTCTCTCCAATTTATTGACTCATGTCCATTGACAATTTATTCCAAGAACAATGACTGCATAAGACGAATGTTATCTCCTGTTTTTCATGGCTGTAGTTTCGGTTTAATTTAGGTGGCAGTGGATAATATTTTTTACCATTAAAGTTGGCATAATCAGGTCTACTGAATGCTTTGATTGTCAGTGGTGGACAGTCACAATGTAAAGTTACAGTGCATTGGGACATTTTTTGAGTATCTGTGCACAGTATGACTTTTTCCTTGGGGGACCTTGCAGTTGTTGTCCATCAGGTGCGTCAGGTTAACCCCACCCACCCACAATAATATAAAAGGCAAACATAGTACTTCTGACTCCAATAAATTTTTAAAAAGTTGTAAGAATCCTGTTTACTCACTCCATAATTAATTTCATGCATAGCTACAAAGTCATCCAAGGCAGTCTCACCACAAGCTGCTTGGGTTTGGAACAATAGTTTATGCTCTCCTTGTGGGCACAAAGTTCTACTGTATACATCTAGTTTTTTAAAACAATGATTTGTCTCCAGAAAAACGACACTACCCATAATGCACACCTGTCATAGCAACATCTGCATTTCAGTTACTCAAAAATATTACCATTAGTTTTTGCTCATTATTTCTTTAAAAAATATCAAAAATAACTTGTTGCTGTGTATTTTTTTTCCCCATCCTGTAAGTTTGTCATAGTGTTTAAAAATTAGATCAGTCCCATTCACAAATACTGCTGTCAGCCACTTGGGTCAGGGTTGATATTTTGGCTGGTTACTTTCTTCTTTCTCTTTCTTGTTTTATTTCTCTGGGTTTGACCTGTTCTCCCGGCTGAATGTCGAATAACAATGACTGACAGGTGCATTTCTGTAAAACAGATCAAACATGAAGTCATTCCTGAGAATTTTTTTTGATCCTAACTGTTTGGGTATTACATAAATCACTGTAGGGATTTAACAGCGAAAACCACAACAATATTTTCCCCTTACATTTCTTAATCTGTTAATATTCTGGGGATTGGGTGGGAGGCTGTGGAGGACCTAATGCAGCCCCAGTGCCCCCAGTTGGTTATCACTTGTCTGGAGTGAACACCTACAGTATGTTTTCCTGACTGCACTTATGCACTGTATTTTTAAGGACCAGACTGCAGCACTTGTGTTGGAGTGACGTTTGTGTACTTATCCACCATTGTTGATAGAAAAAGATGCTACAATCTCTGAAGGGTCTTCAAATGTGTGTGAAAGCCAGAAATAAAGTAAGAATGTGAAAAAAAGGGGATGTGGTTGTTCCCAGCCAGTAATATAAACTTTATAAATATTTAAATAGAGCAGTTAAAATACTTAGTCTTCTATTTTTGCACTAATACTGTGAATTAACAGATTATTTGTCATGCAATGAATATGAACAAACTCTGTGAGCTTAAACTGTGCTGAAGTCCATGGAAACACTTCAATAAAAATGATATGGTGATATGTGAGGTTCTTTTCTTTTTATATATATATTCTAGCTCATTCAGCATTACTTACAACATTTGTTTCTCAGATTTGTACTCACCAAGAGGGAAACTGAGCTTTGGTCCATTTAAAACACTTTTTAACTCCAAGTATAACAGTTGGCAGAGCTTGTGAATGGTCCCATTAAAGCCCTGTTAATAAGTTCAAAAGCCAGTGTAATTGCCACCTTCACCCTTTTCCTCGGTAGTTCTTGTAAAATGTGAATAATTTTTGCTGCAGAGATCTAGCCTGCAGAGTTACTGATCGGAGCAATTAAGTCAAACATAGATGTCCTTCATGGGTAGAAATGAAAAGGGGACTAAGAATATTTTATTTTCTCCTTTTTCAGGTTAGCCATTTACCTCAAACTGTTAACGCTGAGTAAAAAGCTTAAGGACTCTCCTTTGAGACCAGCTTTTCTGATTTTTTTTTTTGTTAACCGAATCAGTGAGAGAGCTACGTTGGTATGAAGTAAGGAGAAAGGCTCGATAGAAGGTCATGTTTAAATCTTATGTTTCTGTAGAAGATTGAAACAGGTCCGTCAGTATTTTCTACGTACAGCATCCAATGAACAAAAGTATATTTTCATGGAAGGTAAAGTATGAGCACTGGAATATAGATAATTCTTCAGTAATTTCTTTGACAGATGTCGGTATTCCAGTGTTTTATCAGTGCTCACCCTTTTTAAATAAATTGATGTTTGATTTAATGCTTTGGTCATTTTGATTTTACTGAACAACATCTCTAGAAACTCAGAAAAGACAGCTAAGAAAGAGACAAGATTTCTTGTTGTAAATACCTGAATTAAAGTAGGCATTTGGATTGTCTTAAGTCTTAATATCATTTATTTCATGTCATTTTGCATTAAGTGCAAATTAAGAAAATCCCATAGAGCCAGCTGATAGGTTTCAGATGTTTCTGTCTTGGAGGCCTGAAATTCATTTTCATAACTGGGGAGGAATTTTGAGACAGTTTTCCACATTTTTGCTTATAAGACTGGTTATGAATCAAACTGAAAATAAATATATATAAAATCTGATCCAGTCAGTCTGATAAGCTCCTGTCTTTGTCTCTACCTCAGAAATGTTTCTAATGTCTGACTGATAGGTCTGAGATTATTATTACAAGTATATGGAGTAACATTAGAAATTTTGTATTTTATGTCAGTATTAGCACTAAATAGCTATTTGAATATTTGGTTTGAAATGCAATCCCACACCGAAATTCAGGCCCTAGCTTTACACAGTGGAAAAGTCAACAGACTCGTTTGTCAACCATGAGCTCTTACCTGTTGTAATTGGATGTCTTAACCAATATGGAGACAAACCCAAAATATACTTCTAAACAGCCTCATTGAAAAAAGCCTGGGAGGAGCAAATAGTGGATAAATGCTATCAGGCAGATCCCTCTTGCCAAGCTCCAATCTACAACTATTGTGAGAGGACCAAAGCAGGACGGCCCAATCAGCGTTCTTTGGAGCAAGAAGAGGTGGGAGCACAAGCAAGACAGCAGCAGGAAGTGACTGCTCGTACAGAGATTAGCATAGATGCTAACAGCTCCAGTAGCAGTCTTATCAAATCTGCACCACGTTTCTTCAGGAAATGAAAAACAAATAACAACGCTACAAACGTATCTATAAAAGGGATATTTTTGTTCTACTTTCAACATGTTTTTCAGAAAGTTTAATGAAGTGGTTTACCTTCTGACTTTTTCACTGTGGCAGTAGCGCCCACCTATTACATTGTCTGATTGGCCTGTAATTTATTAACCCGACACTCCAGATGGACCATTACATGTATTACACTAGGCCATCTGGGAAAGAGCCCATAGAAAGTGATTAGGTGAAGCAGCCCATTCAAAGGCATATAATTGGAAGACTGTCCACTGGGGCGTCGGTGGCGCAGCTGGATAGTGCGCTTGGTCAGTGATCAGGAGGTTGCAGGTTCACATGGCGATGTGTCCTTGGGCAAGACACTTAACCCCTATGTTGCTCCCACTGCAGTGGCATGTAAATGGGCATGAAAGGGCGTGAAAGTGTTAGCTGATACTGATGGATAACTAACATAGAAACTCTGAACCATCAGTGAGTGAATGTGAGAGCGAATGGGTGTGAATGGGTAAGTGTGACCTGCGGTGTAAAGCAGCTTTGAGTAGTCAAAGACTAGAAAGTTGCTATATAAGGTCAAGTCCATTTACATTCATTATGGGCCAACTAGATAATGTCGCAGGCAGGCACTACGGAAGCCACTTTGTCAATTAAGCTCTCAGCAAAACATGTCAGAAGGGGACCAAAGATATCGTTTTTATAGATAAGTTTGTAGTATTGTTAATTGTTTTTCAACTACTGAAGAAATGTGGTCCAGATCTGGTAAAACTGAAGCTGTTAGCATCCATGCTAATTTCTGTAAGTGCAGCCACTTCCTGCTGTTGTCACCTCTTCCTGCTCTAAAGGACACTGATTGGGCTGTGCCACTTTGTGCTGCTCACAATCGTTGTAGATTGGCAAGATGGATCTGCCTGATTACAGGCAATGATTCAGGCAGATCCATCTGCACTGCAAGGTAAGTAATGAATGTGATCAGATCTTTGTTTCTATTAATAAAATGACTGTCCTTAAACACTGAACTGATGTCTGAAAAAATCCTTTTAATATCAATCTATACCTAGCTAACAAGCTAATGGCTTTTCAACAACATCAGCTTTAAAAAACACAGCACTTCTTTCTGGAAGTTGCATACATTATTATTCTGCCAAAATGGAAACGCTAAGAGGAACGAGCAGAGAAGATAAACAACTACTGTTTGCTAAAAAGACAAGCAACACTATTCTGGGATTTTGTGGACAAAGAAATGACAGTGTTTAGGTTGCTTATGTAAATGACACATGGAAATGGTTTTGCCCAACCTCTGGCTTCATGTCAGAGAAATGTATGTGTGTTTCCAGAAGCAGGCATTACAACATCTATCTGACAATTCTGGACTTTGAGGGCGTCAAGGGGCCAAAAGCCCTCCTCAGCTCCACCTCTTTGCCTGCAGCAAGGTTAACCAGAAGTTAATGTGAAACTGCATTTCCAATATGGTGACCCACATTCTTAGGCTCCATACTCTGCTTAAGAAATCAGTGATTGATTTTAATGAGACTGCATACATGTCTTTGTCTACTATAAGCTCTTGCTCTGCTATGTGATACCACAAATCTGTCCCATTTACAGGTTCCTGTTAACTCTGCAGTTTCTCAGTCTTTAATGAATTTCTCTGAGCCAAGGTAAAGATGACTTCTGCACATAATCACTCCGATTGCTCAAAGGTAATCAGTCTGTGGTTGGAAAACAGAGCCATGGAGGGAGAAACATAAAAGGTCAGTGAGGACATGGTTAGAGGAAATTTCCTGCTCAATTTCTCTTGATCACTGGGGCATTAATTTAGCATGCAAGTGGCACAGCTCAGACATAATTCAGAAAAAGATGGTTAATTTGTTATGAAATTTGGTATGTGACCTTATTTATGGCACCCCAGAGGTATAAACCTGATGACTGGGGATTATCACTTCAACCTTCTGACACAAACAAGAAGTTGAAGATTTCACTTCCCTTCACACAGTTAACTCTTACCCCACTTTATGTTAAGATACAAGGCAAACAAAACAGTCTTGTCTGCATGAGCTGTCAGTATTATTATAATAAGTGTAAGTTCAACTAAGGCTCTCAGGCATGCTTCACTCAGTCGCTCCTGAGTGTTTTTGGAGGATTCCAGGAGAGGTTGCACTAAAATGCTGCTTATTGGTGTGGGCACCTCACAGCAGGAGACTTTCCCTGTCAGGGCAAGAGGTGGGGTGGGGGCTCTTAGAAGCTAAGTCATGAGCCGTTTTCACACATGCAGCCATAGATTTTCCTGAAATTTTAAAGGTAATGTATCCAGAAAAGGCCCTGACTTGTTCACACACTTGCCCCTCAGAGAGGAAAGTTTTTCTGCAGTTTCCCTGTAGGATAATGGAGGGTTGGTCAATCAATCAATCAATCTTTACTTGTATAGCGCCAATTCATAACAATTGTAATCTCAACACACTCCAAAAGAGAGCAGGCTGAAGGCAAACTCTTCATTTTATGGATACACATAAATGCAAAGATACATATATATATACATATATATACAATTATATACATCCAACACCCAACATGAATCCAAATAGCCAATCATGAATCCGTCATCATAGCGGCAAGAAAAAAACCTCAGTTAAGCAGTAAGCGGTATCTGTTTTGTTGTTAAATCATAAAAAAAAATGCTGTCTTAAGACACTTTATAAAAGAGTAGGTCAATGTCATACCTTTCATTTTACAAATATTGATTTTTTTTTTTTTTTATTGACTTCTTGTAATAAATAAATAAAAATCAGAGAGTGTTATTCTAAATTTGGACAACATTAGGGTTGCATGTGTGAAAACAACACTGTAAGGGGGCTAGCAGAAAAAAAAAACAAGCTTGGCTTTGTTTAAGTCAGAGTAACCTACTGTCAAGTTTTTTTGTCTTGCTTGGTAGTGGTAAAATATATAAATATATATAGGACACCAGTATATGTTGTTTGTGTAAACATGTAGAAAACCTGAATAAATTCAGGAAACTCTGAAAGCTTTTGCAAGTACAAAAATGGCAGTATGAGGGGTCAGAAGTTGGTTAAAGTCACGGTAACCTCCTCAAAAATTTGCGAGCTTGCTTGGCTGTGATTTTGTGAATGTAACTTTGAGTTTACACATGCAGCGTGTCTGGATAAATACAGATGTTTTCCAGGGTTTTGGTGAATGAGTGAACAGCGTTCAAGCAACATGGGACATATTCTGGTTACAATCTTAAAAGTGTATGTGTAAAAGGGGCTTATGAATATCACTCTATCACGAACTTACCTTGCCTTCCGTTTACAAATTATTGACCCTCTAATTACCCGAAAAATCATACCAATTTATACTTACATGTTTATGAAAAAAACAGTTCAAGGGGCTTAAAGGATAAATTCTAACATTAGTTAAGTCAGGGTAACATACTCCGAAACTTTCTGTCTTGCTTGGTTATAGTGGCTGTGGGGAACTCTTGGGTGCCAGCAGCAAATGAAAAGTCCTGCTGTTCGTGTTCACACATGACGCACGTCTGGATGAATTCACTGATTTCCCACAGTGTGGGAACTTTTCTAGGAGAAATACCAGAACCATATGTGTGAAAGGGGCTTATAAATGTATCTCTGTCGTAAAGCCTACATTGCTTTTCTTTACTTACAGTTTTTTTTAAATGTTCCTTTTGTTGTTTTCTCTGTATCTTTTCTGCAGGTGCTGTGCACTGACATTTATTGCTGTTGTATTTTCTGTTTGGCTAGTCCAACTCTCACCTTTGTACTCCCAATGACCCCTCCATTGAATTAGCATTACCAGGCACATCCCCCCTGCTCAAACCCAGCACAGACACAGCTGTGGATTGCAAACATTGTTTATCTCTGCTGTCCTCCTCTTCTAGTGAACTGCTGGGATTTCCTCAGAATTCTACACTCCAGGGGTTTTCTGTAACAATACTTAATTTCTGTATTAGCTAGATGTGAGATTACTCAACACTTGGAAACAATTAATCATCCAGACCACACATTAATGATTTCACAGTGTCATTTCTGCAGTGATGATTTGGCCGATATCTCTTGGATTGGGAAAAAGACAGATGTTTCTCCTGTTTCACCAATGTGGGCGTATTTCTATTCCGGTGACTTCCCTTCTAATTAAAAATATTTCACAGCTTGCAGTCCATTTAATATGCGTTTTGCCTTTAGAAAGGACACAGTTGATTCTGGAAGCAAATTTAAAGTTTGCATCCAAGCTGCATATCAAATGATTTTAACACACTCTTCTTGTATAATTAAACAGACATATCAATTAGGGGCAACTAGCCAAGCAAGTGTCCTGATCTAATTAATTTGGAAACAGCACAATGAGGTCCATATAGAGTTTAGCTTCCTCACAAGAGACAGGATCTGGAATGTGTGGTATCTATGTTTTCAACCTGCTGTGACAAACAAATGACTGAAGCAACATCTGTGCAAACTAGGGCTACGAAAACACCCTTGAAACAACTGGGGAAAGACAACAGATGTAATCTAAAACTCGGGGGATGGAATTCATGCTTGTTCTCATTTCTTACAACAAAAGAAAGGCTTTCTTGAGACATTTTAGAACCACGCCAACTTTGCCTTCTTGAAGTGATTCTCAGACAAAATTTTACAAAAATCTTTACAAAATGTAGATATAGCTGGCGTCAACAACATGTGAAAGTCAGGACTCACTTGAGGTTATAGAGTCAAAGTCCTGAGCTTCAAGCTGAGAACCTATCGACTCACTATGACCCCTTCTTAGGGACTTTAGGTTTGTAAGATATCAAGATTTCCCTCACTTTAATTGTTTTGTTTTCACAAAGGCAAACTAGTTTCTTCCAGTGTTAAGGAGTGCCATGTTTGCTGTAAGTGCATGCATGATGTGTTCATGGCTAACAAATTTAACCATCAGTAATGCAACCTGCCTTTCTGCTAATCTTGTAGTGTTGTTGAAATTAATCAATACGGCCATGGAAAAGTGCTTTTACACTGCAGGTCACATCTACCCATTCAATTCAATTTCAGTTTCAGTTCATTTCAATTCATTCACATCCATTCACTCAATGATGGTTTAAGTTTCTATGTAAATAATCCAACAGTATCAGCTAACACACCCACACTCATTCATACCCATTTATGTGCCACTTACGCAACAGTGGGTGCAATTTAGGGTTCATTGTTTTGCCCAAAGAAACATCGACATATGGCAGCCAGAGTTGGGCTTGAACCAACATCCTTACTGGTTAAAGTGGAGCAACTTCCCAAACTAAGGGTGAATCCCAATTGTACCCCTTAGCCCTTCTCCCTCATCTTACCCTTTTGTCTACCCCTTCCCCTAGGCCCTCTGTTTTGAGTGCCAAGGGGAAGGGGTGAAAACACGCTCCTGAGAAACAAGACTCCACTCGATTCCTGCTACGTCATCACCCAGAGCAGCTCGCTGGCTGTGTCGTAGGGAGGTGTGACAATAGCTAGAGCTACAGCTGTGAAAGCTAGCTATAACGAGAAATTTTAAAATACAACCAACAATTCAAAACATGATTAATATTTACTTGATGATGTAATAATTACTTATAATTATGCGTTTCCCTCGGTCTCCGCTCTGCCTTCTTGTCAGTGGGTGTGGTGTATTATGGGAAATTCTCACACCCCTTCCTTTCAAGTGAGGTCCCGGTCTGTCTTCGATTCCTTAGATGTTACCTGTTTTTGTAGTAGTTTTATTAGAACTGGATGATACTTCTTAGAGAGAAAAAAACAATGAGAACATCACTATATGGAAAATATATATTTTTGCTCCTCTTCTTACAGCGTTGACAAGAGTTTTTTGTGCAAATTAGCTGGCATTGTGTACTAAACTCTACAGAAGTACCACCCACCTACTCGGTGTACCCCGCCTCTTGTCCGATGTCAGCTGGGAGAGGCTCCAGCCCCCACGACACGAAGGGGTAAGCGGTATAGATAATGGATGGATGGATGGGTCCTTCATGAACACATGCAAACAAGATTAAAACATTTGATTTTGCAATATAAAGTGCATCTGTCATTGCCCTGCTTTGGAGTTTCAAAGTATTATTGTTTGTGCAAAAGGACTGTTGCTAGAGAACTGCTAACAACTGCATACTCCAATTAACATAAATTTGCCATTCTCATCCACTTTTCTGTCATTGTCTGTTGTGTTTCGCTTATTTTATAGTATTTTATTGTTGTTGTTTTTATCCTGTACAGAGTCCTTGAGTATGTTGAAAGCCGCTTTTAAATAAAATGTATTATTATCATTATTTATTATTAACAAAAACTACAGAAATGGCTAGGAACCCAAATTAAGTCATTTCTGATTATTTTTAGTTAACAATAATCCATAAACAGGGATGAGCAATTTGCAACTCGGTCAATATGGCCCGCAAGTCACCTTTAAAACTTATCGTACTATAGACATGACAGAAACATAACAGAAAATGTCAGATGTAATTCAGCCTAAGAAATAAATCACCACATCTTGGATTACTGCTAAATATTTTTTCTAAATAGCTTTTCCTCTCCCAAATATTTACGCGTTATTTAAAAAAAATTATGAATGTTGTGTTCGTTCAGAGGAGGAGAGGATTATCGCAATGAGCAATACATTTACGTTTTATAATTATTTTTTTGCCACAGCCCCTATTATCAGCAGTTACCCAAAAACATTGTGAAAAATCCTACTCTGTATATACTTTAGTCAAGGAAAGCAGTGCAATGCCAACTACCAGGTTGGCCTACAAAAATACGTCATCCCTGCTATTATAACCAGTGGGTGACTAACATCTAGTTAGTGTCCTCATTGTGGTTGCAAATCCAAGTGGAAAAAAGTCTTGGTTGGATTTTTTATTGGTGCTCCAGTGGACATTCCTCCTCAGGGAGTCCCAAGTAATGCCTGGTTCAGAAATGTCCGTTAAGATGTCACTCCTTAGTTTGGAAATGGAGTGGACAGTGAAAGGAGTCCAGGCAACAAGTACGCTTTCTCCAGACTTAATTAGGCAGAGGAAACAACTAGTGTACAAACTAATGGAGGTGGCACTGGGGGGACAGGTTTTAATACAAGGTTAAATCAACCTCTTTTCAACCTACTTCTGCTTTTCTGCAGCCTTGTGGTTTCAGCATGGCTGCCTCATGATGACATTCAAATGAAAGGCTTGCAAAACAGCTTGTTATGTGTGATTTTGGCAGAATACAGCCCCAAAAACCCCACACAATTCATAAGAAATGCAAAGTAGTTAGAACAAATGTCACACTGTTTAAATAATTGCTAACATCTTGAATTTTGCACTTAAAACAGTGAGGGACTTAAGTCCTGAAGTAAGCTAGGTCAGATAATAGAAAGAAGACCGCCCATGATCAAAGTTAATTAATCCACATCAAACCTCCTTCCCATTTTGTGGCCAGACTCCAGGGTGACTTTTAAGAATGGTCTTGCTGTGCTCGTTAAAGTTCTTTGGTCTTAGATTAAATGGTGTGCTGGTGAAAACCCCTTCCCAGCAGAGCCTAGACCACACCCTGCGCTGATGGATGCGTCCTGCAGCCTCTTAAGTGGGACCATCGCAGACTGAACCAAGTCAGGGATGACGTAAGGACCGCTTCTCAGGAGAGACGTGCTGACTGGAGGAAAGCAGTGCTGTCCTTTCCATTGATCTGGACTAGTAATTAAGCTTTCTGCAGAGTGATCAAAGCATCGGGGATAAAAA
Organism: Cetoscarus ocellatus; assembly: GCA_037902135.1. NCBI lineage: Eukaryota > Metazoa > Chordata > Actinopteri > Labriformes > Labridae > Cetoscarus > Cetoscarus ocellatus. The sequence goes on from JBAMNC010000784.1 coordinate 591,264, forward strand.
TAAAAGACCATTCTTTTACAATCATGGTGCAATTGTGGGTTCTTGAGCGGGCTGAGGGAGCCAAGTGATTCAGCAGGGCAATTGCAAAACCATCCAGTGGTACCACCAAAAGTGGGTTATGTCCAAAATAGAGTAAAAGTAAAGAGAAATCCAAGGTGTGTCCAAGCCACAGACAGTTCCGTGATTACTGGTGAGAAATCACCTAAAGCGGTGGGTTAATATACGTTAAAGAAAAACACATTTTTCACATCTGAACGTCTTCTTATGGAAGAATGGCATTTCAGGGCCATTCTAAAAGAAGAACCAATAAAAATGGCTCCTATTTTGGGCATATTTTTGGGCATTCTTCAGTTTTTTTGACAAGGGACAGAGACATCAGATAGACCTTGAAAGGGAGAGAGAGCAGAGGAAGATGTGGCAAACAGGCCTCATACCCAGGCTGGCCACCTGATTTTATTATACGTGTATGGATGCCATTCGGTCCGCTAAACCACCACCCCATTGTCCTGATATTTCTGAGAATAAGTCACAGTTGGATGACTATAGAGTCATAAAGTTACCAAGACCAGACTTTGAGTTTTTGAGTTTATACACAGAAACATTTTTTGAGAGAAGACTTGAAACTTTCCAGCTTAAAAAGTCATTAAAATTTGAGAAAAACACTTGATGTTTTCAAATTAACACCTTGAAGCCTGTTGTATCATATTTGATACATACTTTAATGATACCTCTGTCTAATCAATATGATCAACAAATTACTAAAAAAAAAAAACATTTGAATACAATCAGATAAATGATAAAAATGTCCTCAAGTAGATTATCAGTTGACAAAAACACCTAATGTATCAAATGAGATACAAAAAATACATATGTTAAATTTATAGAAATTTTATTTTTTTGGATTTCAGTAGAAAGTGAAATAAACATTTCAGCTCTAAAAAAAATACTATTTCTGGCTATAATTTATGTTTTCAGTCTTAAAGGGTTAAAAACATTATGAATTTCAAAGATTCAAAAACTCAGGCTCGTACAGAGTTTATATAGTCAAAAATATCATATCACCTGTTTTTTTTTTGCTTTTGCTACTAATTGAACTCTGGTCTGGTTGATATATATAACAGGGCTTGAACATCCCATGCAAAGATTGGGCTTTATTTAGGAATCACATCTTCATGTAGGAAGATCATGATCAGTACATATATAAATTTATCCTGGTACTACGTTATGTGCAATTACCACATGCCGATCCTCTGTCTCTCAAGCTTCTTTCTCAGTGAAATATACATAAACACATATGCTGCACCAAGAAACTCAACTTCTTGCCTTGGCTCAATTGTTAGTGGCTCATGCTCTTTCCTTGGACAGATGCAAGATATCTGACATGTGTGAATGTATCTGACTTCATGTGACTGTTTCTAAAGAGTAACCACACCGATGTCTCTGTCAAGAACAAAAATACAGGAGCTGTCTTTATGGACATGGTACCGGCAATTAACATATGCTTCCACCAAGCAGTCCGGTTCAGTTCAGTGTGTTATGGCACACATTTACTGGTGTTTCCACTGTCGGATAAGAAGAAATATACCCAAAGAACTGACCCGTGCCGTCTCTCTTTTTGCATACCAAACTGACCCTAAAAGGTGGACCTAAAAGTGCTGCAGTCTGTTGATTGGTTACAAAAATTGTCAATTTTCATGCAACAGCAGTGAAAACAATAACAATATCTCACTATGTTAAAATAACTCATGGATTTAGAGTGGTTTGTTCACTGCTCAATGCTCCATGAAGAACTGAAGCACTGGCGGTCCTCCATAGTTGCTCTTTGTTAACAATAGGCGTCAACTGCAGACCCCTGCACTGTCGCACGGCTGCACGTCATGCAATTACATAGCCGGCACTATGTGATCCCGACTTTCCAGCTCACATCTCCACCATCAAATGAATGTACAGCCAGTGGTGGAAAAGCAAAGAAGATCAAGGTTTACCGCTCCAAACTGTACCGAACTGTACAGAATCAAACCAGACCACTCAGTGGAAACAAGGCATTAATGCACTGAACCCTGGTTGGGAAAACTGAGATGATTTGTCATGTCGAGTGTTTCCCAGGGATGTGCACAGATCAGCAAGAAAGAGGCTTTAGTACCTGCCAATCCTTTACAGAGAAAGTGCCTTTTTTTTATATTTCTTGATATGATTAACCCTGATGTAACCCATAATAATCCTGTGAATGTAAATCTGGCACAAATATAAGAAAGCCTGAATTTTAATTTAATAAGACCACGAAGTCACAAGATAGGCCTGTGTGATATAGGCCAGTGTGACACACCCTTTTCTTTACTTATGCTGAAGCTGCTGTGAGCATGTGCACCCAAATGTGCACACACACAGGTCGGGATTCTGAGAGCATGATGATGAGTGAAAGACAAAGGCAGACCTACCTCCTCAATGAAGGTTATGTTCATAGTGGTGTTTGTTAGTTTGTTTGATCCCTTGACTGTGAGCAATATCTCCAAAAATTCTACTTAGATTTTGATTACATTTTCAAGGAATGTTGATCATGGCACAAGCACTGATTAGAAGTTAGCAGCAATCCAAATCAAGATGTGGATCCAGGACTTTGTAAAGGGTCTGTGAGTAATTTAAGATAGGGCAGTTTTCCATATTTGACCAATAACTCAGAAAGATTCAACAGACTTTACTGAAACTTTGGTTTGAATAGTGGTCATGGCACAAAGAAGAAGTGATTCGATTTCGTTTTTAGTGCTTTGTTATCAATGTAACACCCTCCAATTAGACATCGTTTGGGAAGCTAATCAGCACAGAGCTCATTATTATAGCCTCCCCTCCCCTTCAGATCTGAGTGTTTCCAAAGGGGAGGGTAAAAGGCTGCATCTGATACAGAGATAAAAATGTGTTTGTTTTTTATTCAATTTAAATCAAATCTTGGTTTAATAGAGACCCAAGACATAATGTAAACAGTCAGAAGAAACAGGTTGCGACTCCTGTGCTGTTCCAGAAATAAAGACTAGAACATGCATTCCCCATCCTTTGCAAATGTATTGCAAAACATATTGTCTAGTCAGGCTTAGTTACTTGTAAGTCTGCAACTTAATAAATCCAGAGAAATTAAGTATTTTATTGAAAACCCAGGATCCGTCTTTAATTCTTTGTTCTATTTCTGGGGTGGCCTTAATATGCCATTCGACATATTGAGTTCTGTTGGTCTTCCAGTTTTTTGCTCTAATATTTGGTCCCTTCTTTATTCATATGCTTCACTTGTTTCTTCTTGTAACTTGATTACATTTAAACAGAGCCTGTTAACCAACTGTCTCCACAGCAGTGCTCAAAATAGCAGAAAGCCCACTGTCATCAGGAAACTGTAACACTGTTTAGTCTTTTGCTTATACAAGGGCAGTCCAGGCTGAAGGATTATGTGTTTTATTTGGCACTCAAATCAGCCTCAATGAAAAAGCCAGCTCAAGAGAACACCACCTGCTGTAACAAGGTTTAACACAGGCCGTGCTGTCTTGTTAAGGTTGATGAGATGTTGACTTTAGCTGTACGTTCATGAGGGCTGCATTCCAAACGTTGCTGATACCAAAGCAGATATGGAGAGGATGTTATTATGTGGAGGTATGTTGTGTTTTGTTGATAAGCTTTCTCCATCCTTGCTAACCACAGCAGTCTCCCCGCTCCAGAATCTGCCCATTTCTGTACAATTAAATGTAATTTTGTCACCAACATCCACGTGTGTCCCAAACGTGTGTCGCCAGCAATACCACAACTTTGAGCAGCCCTGGTCCTGCAAATACTCAGGATCTTGACAGAATATTAAAAAATGATAAATTATGTAACTTTTAGAATTTGTGTGAACATGTTGGGGCTTTATTTTTGCCTGAAACCAAAACCCTTGAAGATCAACAAACACATCAAGTTAATACATTTGGGGGTTGCACATTTGGCACTCAAGTGGCTTAAAAGTGTCCTGGGCATCCTGAGCATGCTCCACAGTTCCCACACCAAGCTTTGAATGGCTAAGAATTAAACAAATAAAATGAGAATGCAAACATTCCCTTTATTGACAAGCCTTTAGAAACCAAAGTGGTGGGTCGAGAGGAGGACTGAGGTGGTTTTTGTGGTTTGATTCATGAACATCTTCCAGGCAAGGCATGAAGATGAGGCCCATTGATCTTGACTTTTGACTTTGTATCTTCAAAACGTAGGAAGTTTATCATCAAGTCATAGAGGACATTTGTACAAAGTCTTACATAAATCCCTCAAATAGTTCCAAAAACAACATATTTTTAATCAAGGACTGCATAAGAGGCTCAAGGGTGTTTGACCTTGTCCCTTTAAAATCGATTCACTTCATTATAGATTCTAAGTATTTTTGATGCACATTATTGAATAAATTTAAGAAATAATGTGTTCACGAATCACAGATTCATGGAAGTAAAACAGTTTCATCAGATTTTGAATTCACAAAGTCACTGAATCTGTGACACTGAATATGTTTGAACTGGCATCTGAATGTCAGTGTTACGATTTTTAATAATTAATGTTTGTCATCATTTTTCAATGTCTAAAAACATCAAAATTCAAAATTCATGATTAAAAAAGTAACTGCAAAAAATGTAGTGCCCCAAAAAAAAAATCACTGTGATAAAAGTCAGCATCCAACAATTCACAAATCTGTGAACTCCCAGAAGAATAATATTGGCCAGTGTCACATGTCCAGTGGAGCATAACGTGATTGGCTTAATGTTGGTTTGACTTTTCATAAAACAGATTGCTTTTCTTTGAGTTCCTTGATGTTTGGACACTGTATTTTCTTAAACTTATTTTTTGACACAAATTCATTTGACACTGAAGTTCTTTGCACTCATTTTTTTTACATTTATATTTATTACATTGATTTTTTCACATGGAATTTTTGGACACTGATTTATTTATGGCTGAAATTTCGACTTTGAATTTTTTGACAATTACTTTTTTTGACACCGTTTTGCAATATTTTGTGCAATGATTATTTTAACACTCATTTTTTTACACTGAATTTTGAACTTCCTGATGATAAAAAATGATGAGAAAAATACATTTTTGAAATTGGAACTCCGAAATTCACGTGGAAAAAACATCAGATTCACAATTTCAGTGCAAAGATATTCAGGGCTAAAGATTCAGTGTTTTTTTTTTAAATTAAAAATCTGATGACGTTTCACTTCCGTTGAGATGATCTTGATGCTCTATTTCCTTGATTTTGACCCCTGAGCTCCAAAATGTATGCTATAGTATTTACGTAAACAGAATGTACACCATCCTTGACTAATGGTGCATTTCATTAATCTTGGAATGTGGATGTCAGGAATGGAAACTATCTCACATTCAGGTTAAAGGTCTTCCAGTTAAGAGCTGGTAAATTCAGGCTACCTGAAGATCCATTCTCTTAACCATGTCCGTTGCTGGCTGATACTGCTTTTGCTCTCTACCCCTCCACACCAGTCACATGACTGAAAACTACTGATTGACAACTTCTGTGGCAGAGTCTCAGATAAATCTGTCAATGGACCAGGAGAGTTATCAGATCAGTTAGCCTTGATTAAGCTATGAGCACAACCCAACGTTACTGTGCATGTAAACACACTGACTCAAAGATGTGCTCCTGTTTCTTTTGGGCTCTACAGTGTCTCACATATTCAACTACTGTGCTCCAAAGGGAGTATTAAGCAGCTTGTATAACTGCTGGACATTTTGTCAGGGCGTAATCAAATCCAGACGACCATTCCCTGGGCTTCTCCAAATGTTTGGTGGGTGTTCTGACTTGTGCCAGTGAATTGAAACAACACAGCGCGTGTGCTTATCACACTGTGCCAAGATGCCACATGTGGTTCCCTACCACAAACACTTATATTTTCCAGCTGTGGAGAGGTTTCCTGTACCAACCCACAGGACCAAAATCCCTGTACAATATTTGTCACCCAGTTGTTAAATTATACGTGCCTTAAATCTTATTTAAATGCCTCTCAAATCTGGGTTAAAGCTCTGTTGTTAAAACTTGGTTTGTCCGAGTTTCACGGTAGGATGGATGACCTTATTTGGATGTTATTTTCCTGTACAGTAGACAGAAAGTTTTGAAGTGATAATTTCTTTCTGACACACTAATTTCCATAAATGTGTCTACCCAGAGCTTTACTATCTTTTGCATGCTGAACTACAGTAAAACAAATAGCTGAAGTCCAAAACAAGCATTCTGTGCTGAGGTTTTTGGCATGGCTCTACATTTTCTGGGTTTATCAGGGCCTCAGTGGAATTAAGTAATTCTTCTTGTAAAGAAAGTAAAAAGTGTGGCTTCTACTCCCTCTGCATTCAAAACCCCCACAACCCAGTGATGTCATAAGGAAAACAATATGGGGTGCTGGCAGCCACAGCAGCAGCCATGCAAAAGTGATCGCCAGACTAGGACGGTTTTTGCCGGGGGGGTGAGTCTGTAAAGTCCAATAAAAAATGAGGGACACAAATGAGACAAAAAAATAGTTTCATGGTTAGCTGAAAAAGTCAGAGATGCAGATTCAATGGGACAGTAAATGGGAGAAGGATTTGATGTCTGGTGTCTGTTTTCCTCCTTATTACTCCCTCGTGTTCGTGTACTGCTCTTTAAAGGAGCAGGAGCAGTGTGAACATCTGAGGCATCAGTCAACATGTGAATATATTGTCCCTGGTTAGGTGAAGACACGACACGGTACAGCTAGGGAGATTAATTAGAGAAGGAGTTTGTGGGAAACCCCCCCAAATGCAGAGTTTCTTTGGCTTCTTAACAGAGTTTTACCATCATTTGCCAAATGTTTTTAGGCTTTGATTGAAGCGTTTTAAAGATGTCACCCCCGGCTGTGGGAAACTATTTTCGGCCAACCTAATGACCGGATAATGAATCAGAAAACTGAGGAGATGACCAGCAGTTGTGGCCCTAATGGAAAGTAACTTACCAAAGCTGTATTTCACATGCGTGTTTTCATTTTGTCCAACTTTTAACTCCATGTGCCAAATGAAAATGTTCTACTCTGATGTCTGTCAATGTCTGATTGAATTTTCCAAAAGTCTTACATAGTTTAAGATAGCGATGTGAAAGACAAACAATTTTGGGCCGCATTAAACCCAAATTTAAATAGTATTTAGTCAAAATGAGAAATGGACTTGAGCTTAAATAGCACCTTTCTTGTCTCTTTGATTACTCAAGACAGCTTTACACCACAGGCCACATCTACCCATTCAGACCCATTCACTCTCAGGGTTCAGAGTTTAAGTTTATCAGTTTTAGCTAACACATTCACGCCTTTTCATACACATTTACACACCACTGACACAGCAGTGGGAGGAACTTAGGGTTGAGTGTCTTGTCCAAGGACACATGTCCATGTGACAGGTAGAACTGGGTTTAAACCTGCAACCTTCTGTTCTGGACAGAGCGCACTCATCAGACAGCACCACCAATGGCCATCAACTAGTCCAATGTTCAGAGGACACTCAGACAACACTGAACATTCAGTGCTATTTTATGAATGTTAATTTCAACAATACAGGTTAATAGTATGAAGTTGGTTTGTGCAATAAAATTTGGTGTCACAATACTGAAACAGAGGAGGACCCAAAAGCACGACTTGACAAGTCCAAAATCTCAAAAAGCCTCAAATGCAGTCATGTGTTGGGTACAATCAGAACATGCAGAGGAATCTGCAGCAAAAAGGAGAGGTCAGAAACATACTTACGTGAGATCAGAAACATGGACGGACAAGCGAGGAATGCTGGAAAGTGAAGACACAAGGTAAGATGACAATCTGGCAGAAAACAAGAGGGGAAGTGGGGTAGACACAGGTGACGCAGGAGGGAACACGGGTGCAGGGAATCAACAATCAGGGAGACACAAAGAGGGGAGAGCAGAAAACAAAACAAGAAACAAGAAACAAGGGAAGACAAAACATGTCACATGAGGAAGAAACAAAAAGGGGGAACTTGGGGATGTGACATTTGGCTGATGTGAGGAGTGGGTTAGGGGTTAGGGGTTAGGGTTGACATTTTGATATCAATTTCTTGACATTTCAATTTTTTTCTTGCCATCTCCAGTGTTTATAACATTTCAACAACTTCTTTGTTACATAATACTTTTTTTTTTAACAAAACTTTTTTAATGTTTTGTATTTTTTCTTGGCATTAAAATTCTATTGTCCACATTTTAACATTTTAAAATTTTGGCTTTCATCTTCCAACATTTTAATGCTTTTTTATGATATTCTGACCATTGCCTCAAAATTAAGTTTTCAACAGACTTTTTCAATTTCCCCAACATTTTATTCAAAATATTACTGACTTTTTTGCTTTAAACTTTATTTAAATGACTTTATATTATCATTTTTCCTTTTTTCCCTTTAACATTTCAACCATTTATATATTTTAAGCATTGGCTTGATAAAAATAAGTCAAAACTCTGAGATTAAAGTCAGAATTCAGAGAAAAAAAAAAAGATTCCGACATTAAAAACAAAATTCTGGGAAAATATAAAATTCTGAGATTGAAGTAATTCATTTTGAAATTGAAGTTCTGCAATTAAAGTCAATTTTGAAGTTAAAGTTAGAATTCTAAAATAGAATTCTGATATCAAAGTCAGAATTTTGAAACAAACATTTTGAGATGAAAGTTAGAACTTTGAACTCAAAGTTCTGAGACTTAAGTCAGAATTTTGAAATTAAATTTAGAAATCTAAAGTTAAATTTCTAAAATAAAATTTAGAATATAATAAAATCAAATTCCTCAGATAAAAGTCAAAATCCAAGAATGAAATCCGAATTCTGACAGAAAATGATTCCTGACATATGAGTAAGAAATTAGAGGGAAAATATTAGAATTCTGAGATGACAGAAAAAATTCTGGGAAAAAAATAGGAATTAAAAATGAAGTCATAATTCTGAATTCAAGAACAAAACTTTCCAACTGCTCTTCTTGGAGGTTGAAAATATAATTTTTTGACCCTTTTATTTACATTTAAACTTTTTTTTCTATTTCTTACCTTTTTACTCAACTTTAGCAACTTGTTAAAATTTCTGACTTTATTCTTTCAACTTTTTTGTATTACAGCTTTTCATCTTGACATTCAGCATCTTTCTCAAACTAAAAATTAAAGAAATATATATAAATATGTCTCTCCTCTTACCCCTCAGGATGCTCCTAATGTGAGTCCAAAGCGTGTTTCCTTTCTTTATACTAATGAGTCTGAATGAAAAGTCTCTCACAGTGAGAGCAGGGTGGAGAAGGAGCTCAGTGTTGGTCACGCAGACTGCTGGGTGCTCAGGGGGAGGGGACCAGGGGAGGTATGTCAGCCAGGGGGGCTGTGGAGGAGGAGAGGAGGGGGGCACTCAAATACAGCTGTGCTTGGTGGCACTTTCACGCAGGACGTGCCTGTGTCAGGGGTGAACATCTCCTCCACCGTGCCTGAAACTTTATTTCAAGCAGCAATTAAAGGGACCACGCCTGTTGCTCTTAATTTCCCTGAATCCAACTACTTCTTTATTCGTTTACTGGAGCTGCGTCAAAAGCTGCCCGCTTGGAAAGACGTCATCATTTATTAGAGGACTTTTCTCGCTCTTTAATACTTTTTTATCGCGAGAGTGAACATTAAGACCCTCCGGGGCTGTCCACTGCTCTGACCGGGAGGTATCAATCCACCCGCTGTCTGTCTGTCTGTCCGGGAACACGCACTGAAACAGCAATGGAGTACCTCAAATTGTGTTTTGTGTTGTCATGCTGGATGAAGTCAGCCTTTTCTCTATCCTACACCGAAACACCTCAGGCTCCTGCGCCTATTCCCAAAGGTAAGCCAAAACTTTTCCTCCGCCATAAACTCATTAAACCCACTGTTGTACATGACAGAATTATCCGCTAATACGCACTTATCGACCTACTTCCATTAAGTGTTTAATTGTATTGCTTTTATAAGTCTAAAATGAGAAACTATCCGCCCTCAAAGGTGTAAATTACCGGCTACATGATGGAGAAAAGCAGGTTGTATGGCTCAGTCTCCCTGAATGTGTCACACGCTACATATGTTGTGTCGTTAACATTATATGATAGTGTTGTACACAAAACGAGTGTCTGCGGTTTCTCACAATCCGCTGTTTGTTTCATGTTGTTTGCTCGCGCGCAGCTCCCGCTTTAACACACATGTCAGCCTGTAAAATGTGAGCGCGAGGAACGACGAACCAATTGGCGGCGAACCTTTGATGCTTTTCTCTCTCGCGCACACTTGACTGAAGCAGGAGCGGTTTGAGGGGAACCGGGCAAACAATTGACCCGGAGAAAGAAAACTGAAGGAAAAATGTTGAAATATTCAGAATAAAGACAATGTACAGTCTGGAGAGTAAGGTAGAAATCTCAGGAAAATTTGTTTTCTTGTTTCAATTTTATTCTCAGTCATTTATGTCCTTATTTAGTCTTTAAAAAAATCATTGTGTGTGGGGGGGTTTGCTTTTACTTACATCAGTCAGAACTTGAACTGTACAATTCAAGACTAGAAGTGCTCCAATAGCACAAATCTCCACCAAGGAGGGAGAGTTATTGGTATAAATTTGGAAACTACCCTATCTGTCAGTGTTAACAATCCCTTAAAAAATTCCTGGATCCACATCCCGATTCAGCTCACCAGCAGAAACGTATCACTTCTCACTTGCGCCATGACCAGCATTCCCTGAAAATGTCATCAAAATCGGCATCTGTATTCAGATCACGACCAAGATCTATTCACTTCTTCCTTGTGCGATAACCAACCTCCCCTATGAAGTTTAGCAAGATTTATGTTTTTAAGTAATCCTGTTGTGACCTAACAAACAAATTCCCTAATTAACTAGACATTTAAAACGTTCTTGTATGACTGCTCCGAAAATCCTCCGCATTGTTGATTTGGGGTGGGGTGGGCATGTTAGGCAACAAGTAATATAGGACGCTGGAGTGGCGAAAAAAGTACAAATCTCTGCCAAAGCACTTCCAGCACTTCTTGGGTTTGTCAAAAATGTGCACACTGCTGTATTTTACACTGTTAACAAAGTCTTCCATGATCGCAAACTTCTGCCCAGGCATTTCTGACCCATCGCATTATGTTAAGAAGTCCTTCTAAAAATTACTGGATCTGCATACGGATTCTGATCACCACTGAAATCACTTTTTCCTTGTGCTGTGTAATATTGTGTAATCAAACTAGCAAACACCGGCAAAAACACACCATTAATTACATTTTACATTTAGTAATTATGAGTGTTCAAATTGAGAGAATCCAACCATTTGTACCAGTTTTGCCCCTGGCAGTTATTACAAAAATCTATTCATCCCACTCTGTGATGCAAGTTTTTTTATCCCTGGTCTGATAAAAAGACTTGTTGAAGCTTTTTTAGGTGCTCAGGCGTTTGTTTAGTGGAGCTAGAAGTTTTACCAGGATGTTTTTAAGGCTATCAAACAGTTTTGATGATTGAAATTCATTATGATCTATACCCTTTGTTTGATGATTTGGATTTTGGGATTATCTATCTCTTCCTATTGATCAAACCACATTATGGACGACTGCAGAATGTGTTGGCATACACCTGGCGTGATAGAGTCATAAATCACAATCAATCATTTCATTTTAACGGAAAACAAGCAATTAAGTGCTGGAGAAACAGAAGTGCACTTGTAAACTTCTTTATAATTGAAGGTGTTTGGAGCAGAGCCAAGTACAACCTGTTGAATCACAAACTATATAATGTATACAGCGACATTATGCTCCTAAAGTAGCATGCCCACTCCCACAGTTTTATTGAGTTGTTTGAATCCCATCCCTTGTTAGCATGTTTCTGTGGCTAAATTGCTCTAAATTGCCCTGAAATCATTTTAGTTAAACACAGCTCTTTTCATTTCACGGGCATCTTGTAAAAACCTGCAGAAAACATCCTAAGTGGAGACGTGTGTGTGTGTTTGTGTCGTCTTGGTGTCATAAGAAGCTCAGGGTTGGGTTTTAGTTCAGTCTGGAAATTCACCTTTTTTTTTCTAATGATGCATAATGCCTGGGTGAGGTAGCCTGCTATCAGGGAACAACAGCTGCCTTCAGACTCCACAGGCCTGGTTTGTCCTCATGTCTGGACCAACACAGTAGCCACAGTTTCTTTACAAGGGTTAAAATGTTTGCTTATGAAAGCCTTTTCAGAACACCTGGGAGGGATTACCAAAAGCTAAGAGTGGGTCAGCTTGTTAGCATGCACACGTTAACCCAAGGTAAGGATGAAGGTTAGAAAAAAGTTACATAAATAAATAAAGCTAGAAGAAGAGAAAAGCTGAGTAATAAGCCACTGTAGGGACAAATTACAATTGGCAAATAAAACTCGAAGACTTTGTTAAATAAAGTTATGATACCTGCCATCCACACCATGACACATTTACATCATTGTAGTATAAATATAAAAATACTAAATTTCAATCGCAGTATTATACATTATTGATTTATAATGAGTAACTTCATTATTAAAGCCCAACTATGTAAGATTCAGGTTTGTCTGCTCTCGAGGGGCCGCTCTGGTCGTTGGGTGTAATTGCACTGTCGTAACACAGCGCCTCACAGCAACGTGCATTTGTTGACATACAGAGCCGGAAGAAGCAAGTCGACAGGACGTCCGAAGTAACTGAAGAAATAGTGAAATAGTGAATGACCGAGCGTCACGACACCATGAATATATCTCCAGCAATCTGAGAAACTCGCCAGCAAATAACCGCTGGTAGCATTTAGAGACAAAACAACGTCCACCAAGTTACACAAAGCATGCAATGCTACGGAGAAACCACCGACTGAGACCAAGTGTTGAACGGGGGAAAACCCGACGAAAACATAACTTACCTCTCCAGCTTTAACTTTGCAAGTTCGGCGTCCATCTTGTAATTTTCCATCTCCCGATGCTCTCGCCACCGAGCAAAGTGGGCTCCAATGTTAATTCTAGTTTTGTTCCTTGCGTTGTCCAATAGTCTCTTTTTGGCCCTTGAATCTGGAGAAAGAGTCCTCCTCACACGCTTTGCGGATGCCATGACTGCTACTACTACATGCAAAACACCGGCTTCTTTAGCTGGAAGCCAAATCTTGCGTAGTGCCGTAAAGCAGTTTGCACTTCTCCTAGCCGCTCGCGATATGTGTCCCCGTCACAGGAGCAAAAGTTACATAGCCCCTAAACAGAGCAGGGAACAACAAATCAACTGTGTAAAGACAATCCAGTTGATTGCATAATTTGCATCAGCTGTGTTCTTGCTTGGTTGGAATGAAAACCTGCAGCCACAGTGGCCCTTTACTGGATCAGCTTGACACCTGTGACCTACACCATACAATTTCTTGACCTTCATGTTCATACTTGTCCTTTAAAGCGGGAGGTTTTCCAGCAGTTTGTCTGTCAAGCAGAGGATGGGTGGGGTAGGGGTAAATATAAGGTGGTTGGCAGGAAAAAATCAGGATGAAACTCCTTGCTTTCACACATATTCTGGATGTTTTCTGGGTTTTTGTGCATGTGTGAACACCTGATTTTTAACTGTCTATGGTCCTGTGCAACTTAATGTGCTCCTAGCTGCTTGAATTTTCCAGTATATTTTCAGCGTTGTTCACACTAAATGTTCACCAACTTCACTCTGAAATCATACTATGGGGGTTGAAGAGGAGAGTCTAGGTGGAGTACAGGCAAAAATGTGCCTGTTTGCATTCACACATACAGCTCACTTAGAAAATTCAGAACATTTTCAGGGTTTTATTTGATCCACTAGCCAAAGACACATCTCAGCCCAACTTGGTACATTTGGCAATTACATATAACAAGAGTAACATAATGAAAATGACTTAATACATCACTCACAATTACAAAAAATGAGAAAAGTGCTACATTTTTTGAGCTGGGATGTTAAACTGACTTCATTAGGCGTGTTACTTTGGAAATATTGTAATGTGTTGGGCAGATGTTTTTCTGTTTGGGATTACTTTTGTATTGAACACTTATGTTCATCACATATCAGCCATTTGGGGGATCTAAGACTCATAACTTCAGAAACAATAAAGCTTAACACCTCATGAATGCTGTGTTAATAATGTGTATTATCAACTATGAGTCATTGTTCACTCAAAGCTGTCTGTGGAACAGTTTGTTAAAATCCCCTCTTTCTGAAACAAAGCAGGGAGCAGAGGTGTTATGGTGAAAAGTACAGCAAACAGCTTTAATTGCTCTAATTACTTGGTAGGCCTACGTATGCTGTGCCTCTGCAAACCATGCAGGCATCTGTTTTTTCCTTTAGAATAAGGTCAGAGGACGTGTTAACAGGCACCCCAAGAAGAAATACTGTGTACAGTGCGAGTGCCTGTTCTGTTCTTGAGGTCGTAAGATGGCGTTGGAGGGAGAAACGGGGATTTGGATTTCAGAAATGATGGTTTGACTTATATTAAGACTGTAACTGTAGACTAAAAGCCCCAATTTACCTGTTTTCTACTTAAAATGTGTCCTTTATAGTCAATCTCAAATCAAACCTACTTTTATCAGGGAGAGTGACATCTCGCCTTTTCCAGGGAGAGCTCCAATCAGCTGCTTAGCACTAAGTGGCAGAGAAGTCGTCGCTTTTAATCCATACACTAGCCTTGAGCAACAAAGAAGCCAGTTACTTTGCCTCAGCATTGTTTGATAAATTGCCAGAGACTTAATCCCCATTCAAGCTGCTGTTTTGAGCTGTAATATTTGCACCCTTGTGACATTTCCCTTCCTCTGTTAACAATGCAGGGACAAAAATGGGGATAGGAAGACCCCTCATTTGCTTTGTCCTTAGAGGTAAAATCAAAGGTGTAGTGTTGGTGACAGGAGGGCATGCCGACTCAGCAGGGGATATTAGCACTGAACATGTGTGTATCTTCCTTTGTGTGTATATGAATAATGTGCCTTAATATGATTTCACATTGTGAATTGACATATATATATTATGTACTCAAAGAATTTATGTAAAGGTGTAATGAGGTGTAATGATGACGGAGCTTTGTTGCAGTGCTTTTACATAACTGTGACAAGGATGGTGACCAAAAAAGGTAAAAAAGAGAGGAAGAGAGAGCTTTTAAGGAAAGAGCCAGACAAAGTTAGACAATCCCTGGTCAATAATCAACTTTGAAAATGTAGTTTGAGCATGACAAGGTTGTATGTTGTTGCAGTGATAAATATTCTGGAAGTCTCCAACTTTTTGAGAATACAGTTTCTCAAGGCAGGGCAAAATACTTAAGTGGTCATATACTGCCTAAACTCAGTTTAAGTATTCAGTTTTATGATGACTATGGCATCATAGCTAATGGAAAAAAAAGAAATAGAAAGCACTCAGAGAGCACAAACCTCCACCAAGGTAGCGCACATATTGCTGTTACATCTATAAGCAATCGTTCCGTGATGAAGTTAGCATCATAATATGATTCCTTGACCCTGAAAACCCACACCTAGCACTCAGAATCATGTTGATATCATTATTAGTTAGACAGTTATTGAGCAGAAACTACTAAACTACTACTACTACTACAAAATCTAATCATTTTTAAGTTGGGACATTCCAACATCTCCTGAAAATTTCAGCAAAATCTGTCCAGTTGTTTTTGCATAATCTTACAAACAAACAAACAGACAAACAAACATACGCCAGCAAAAACATAACCTCTTTGCCAGAGATAACAAAAAACAAAATGCAACCCTGATCCACCTTTACTCTCACCCTGTTTCAGAGACACTGTGTTGGAGTGCTTGTAAGTCTGAGGGCACCTTCCCTCATGGACCCAGTCTGTTGCGATTGGTTCATTGGTCTACCCTGTGGTAAAGGTCGGTTCAGCACATGCTTTAACAGTCAATAGTTGAGTTTCATTTTCAATGGCTCCGCACTTGTACTTTGAAGCAAATGGCCTGAATTGCTAACATAACAGATAAAAGACGTCACAGATGCAGGTATTTTCAAAGGAGTGGCAACAACTGACAACCTCAGTGTAGATAAATGCTGCCACTGTGTTTGTACGTTAAGATGGTTGGTTCACCTTCATTTTCTGACCATTGAAAAGAAAATGTCTCTTTGCAAAATCCATACTTTTGTTGCTGTGGGAAGGAATCAATGTTGTCTTTCCCGTTATATTAAAAGTAATACATTTGGTATTGATATCTTAATTCTTTACAGGGATGTAGTCCAAGGGTTTCATATGTGTATTTCATGTGTAGAGGCAGTTGCCATTGAAGTTGGCAGCCTGGGTTCAAATCTGGGCTTTGGTTCTTTTCCCTCATGTTAATCCCCCCTCACTCTCTCCAGTGTAAGTCTCGATCTACTGTCCTGCATGAAAATAACAGCATTGAATCCCAAAAGCACATCCTAAAAAGAGACAGAAAAATTAACTAGATGATTGTTTGTCAATATCGCTCAGCTCCACAATGTCTCTTTTAATACAGTTTAGGTTTAAACATCAGGACTGAGCTGTGAAACGGAAAAGTAAAGGAGGCAGGAATGCAGCGTGCTGCCCATTTCTCACCTACCGGCACCTGGCAGGTCACTGTGAACAGGGGACGTGGCTGTTGGTTCTTGTCGGTTTAGGAAAGTTACAAAAAGTGGGCGGTGTACACCTCTACTGTCCAGCTATCTGAAAGAGGCCTTTCATTTATTCCTGACTGACTGTGTAAACAGCTTGTCTGACAGAGAATATATGGATTTAACATGTAGTTTCTCTGTTTTGATTGTTCTTCTACAATTTCTCTGACCAAGTGGGTAAAAGTCAAAAGCCTCATCAGTGAAGACAGTGTGTTTTTCAAAACAAAGATGCTAACATCTGAAAATCCTAAAAGCTTGGATGATGTAAAACAGACCCTCCACATCAGCAATAATTTAAAGAAAAAGATGATGATACACTTAGAAACAGCCTCCATCCTCTTGACAGTTACTTGAACATATTTCTTGACAGTTATGTGTGTTTGTGTGTATGTGACTAAAAGCATCACTCGGTGTGACCTGATCTGCTCCGCTGTCCTGTGAACTAGATTACCTCTCTCAGGCATCAGTGATGCATCAACAGTGTGGACTTTATAGAAAACAAAGGAAACTCCACCTAAACATACCCATGCCTTATATACCGTAAAATGTTGCTCTTCATGCCTGTAATTCCAGTCTGTCACACTAACAAACCCAACTGGCAGACAGAGCCTGTAATCACGTCTTAGACATTGTCACCATATCACCACAAAGTTGGTTTTTGCCTTGTGTGGAGCCAAATATGTATTGTGTAGTCTGTTTTTGACTCTGTCTCTGTTTGCCTACGTCTGAGGCAGTCAATACACTGAAAGGCAGTCAAAGAGTTGACAGTTCCCATGATGCGAGGTCTGTAAAACAGATGATATTCCAGCAATTTGTCAAGACCATGGCTTTATTATAATTTCCTTTTTTTCTACCTTACAAGACTTTTGAGTTATGAGTGTCTGAGTATGAAAACTTAGCAGCTGTTGATATTTGGCAAAAGCTTTTGGCTTGATCTCTTCTTGATAAAGCTAACATGATCTATTATTTTGATTAAAAAGTACTGTTTGAACTGGTACAACTTTTTTTATGGTAGACATTTTGCTTGTCATTATGTGAAAAAATGGCTGGAATATTTGCTCAAACATACCATTGTGATTTAGTCTTAAGGAAGAAAATGGCTACTGGCCAACAACAATAGAAGGCAGCACCAAGTTACAGCTGCCTGTTGATAGACTTGCTCTTATATATATTTATGACTCAATAACAACATAGTTACACCCTTGATGAAACATTTTAATATCACTGCTTTAAAGTCCCCATTCTTTAAGTTTTCTGCTGGTTTTGAAGCACATTCATACTAAAGCCTTTTCATGAACACAATATAGTTGTTAAGATTTATCTTTCAGTATCAAATTTTTTATTACCACCACCACAGAGGTTAGCTTTTTGCCGGAGTTTGCTTCCCTTTTAACAAGATAACTCGAAAAATTATGAACAGGTTTTGATGAATTTTTCATGTTGGTCATGGCCCAAGTTAGAAATCATTAGAGTTTGGTGGTGATTCCAGATGTGGAGCCAGGAATTTTTTAAAGAATTTGTTAAAACTGCGCAATAGGGCAGTTTTCCACATTTTCCATAATGATTAGCTAACAGTGCCAGAAATGCCCTGGTGGAGGTTTGTGCCCTTGAAGCACTTGTAGTTGTCTGTTATGGCAACATTGGGCAGGTGTAGGATGAGGAAACACCACCAACATTATTAAGAGCTTTTAATAATAGTGTCCATTAAAAACATGTCCAAACTGTGTAAGGAGCAGTGTTGTGGGTAAGACGTTGCTGTGTAATCCATCAGAATACTCAGTTTCCTTTTTTGGTGAAATGAGCAATGTAATGTGTTTGTTTTGCAACTCAAGTGATCCTTTATCAGTTACTTATTTTTCCCAAAAAAGTAACTCATTACTTAATAAGAAACTGCCCTACATCACTTTCCCTTTTTCTGTCACTGAACAGAAAACAGCACTGTTTCTGTCTCTCTCCTACATTTTGTCATATTGGCACAGACCTTCTTGTAAGCTAAAACAAACAAATACACTGATGAGCTGACAGAAACTTCACTGTAAAATATCCCTGTAATGTTGGATTTAAGGATTAACGACCATTATTAATCAAATGTTGCTATCTACCAGAAGTTACCTGCATTTGTTCTATCAAAATAAAGGCCAGGATGTAAATACGTTTTTGCCGATAACATTACTAGTGACAAAGTAAAAGTATTAAAAAAGAATAGTTTCTTGTGAAAGCCTTGTAGCTTAAGTGTGAATCTTTGCTGGATTACTAATAAAGAGAAAGAAACTTGAACTCCTGAAAAATCAAAATTTAATAGCAATATATTTGAATCATGTGACCTCAGTGAGTGATTTTAAACATGCTCTCCAGTTTATTTATTAACATACATTATAGTTAAACACTGTGTTTTAAAGCATAAGCACTTCAAGGCTATCTTAGACCTCTTGCTTTGAGCAACAATGATTTAAATAATCATCATAAAAATCAAGAGAAATCTTCATTAAAATGCATTAATCATCTGTCTTTAGCTGATTATCATAAATATAACAAGTCATTTTGTTCTGCTTTTGGTTGAAAACACTCCTCAAATAAAAAAATGTAGGTCCATTATGGTAAAGTAGACGAGGCGTGTGGTTCTGTTAACAGAGGATTTAAAGCTCCACGGTGACCTCAGACTGCAGCCAAAAGAGAAACAGACTCCAAACTGTAATCACTTATTGCTGACAAGGACAGGCGCTGACATGAACCAGATAAAAATTAGCAACATTTTCTCAACATTTTAAGGTGTTTTTTTCTAGGGCAAACAAATAAGCTGTTCTGAAATCATAATGACGTGTGACGAGACCAAATTGTTTCCTGGCACAATGCTGGTGACATCATTCCACATCCTGGGGCTGAAGGCCTGTGGTTTGTGAGACATGTGTAATTGAAAACAGTCTATTTTCTGCGGATGCCCTACACTCCTTTTAGGGTTATGGAAATTGTGTGTTTTATCAATTATGGTGACTTTGAGGAGTTACCAGAAAACAACTCTATTTTCATTGTGAATAATCAAAATACTGCCAATCAGCTATGTTGTGAGCACTGGATTTGTGTCCCTTGCATCCTATCCTTTAAATTACAGCTAATAACAAACATATGAGGTGCTCACCAGCAACAATGGTGGGTTAATAAATGTCTGGGGCATGCTGGCCACAGGATATCTACAGTGTTACTACTGGGCCAAAACTGCTTTTAGTTACATTAAGCTCTAATGTGTTTTAAAGCTGGAGAACCTTTTAAAGGAGTATAAGTGTAGTTGCATGCTTTATGTATGGCTTAAAGATGAGAATTGAATGAACTGCATTGAAACATATGGAGAAAGAAACAGTAACAGTCAAAAAGACAAGATTGGTTCAGTTTGGTTCATATTAGGGCTGTATTAGTTATTTTTAATCTATATTAATCACGTGAGGTTTGTTGCAAGCTGGATGAAGTGTTAGCTGAAGTGCTAGCAGGATCCCCGACTGACGCATGCTTCGTGTTAATGTGGTACTTTAAGCTGGAGTGCCTCAGTGAAAAGAAAACTCCTGCAGAGTGTGTATATTACTGTATGTTACGTTTTTTTGCATTCAAATTTCCCACTGAGAGCCAGGGCCACGGTGCTGTTTAGTGTCTTCTTCGAGTTGGTTGGTTATTCCGGATCAACTGCACATTTGCACATGTACGACGGTAAGTCTACTCGGACAAACTGCCTGAAACATGTTGCCAGAGACATTTAAGGGGTTTTGGGTCATTCTGCCCCACAGATGGGTTAACTGCGTTAAAATTTTTAATCAGATTAATGATTATGCTGGATTAATCCACGTTAACACGCTAATTTTGACAGCCCCAGTTCATATATTCATTTAGTCCTTTAACATGCAGTGCTTTCCACACACAGGCTGTCAAAGTAAACGGATGACCACGTGGGAATAGTTGTTGACTGTTTTTGTACTTTCCCTTTTATCATTTAAGGAGGGATGCAAATGTAGGCTGCTCTCTCTGATTGCCCTGAGACGAAAAAGTTTATGAACCCCATCCAGACTGATAATCTAATACAGGTTCAGACCATGTCTCAAGTGGTTTTGGTCTCTGTGACATCCAAGTAGAGGAGAACAGTCCACTACTGCATAACTGATATTCAAATATTGGTTATACTGTGGCAGCCTAACCTGGTGCCCCATGAGGTTACCTTTGAAAATGACATTTACCAGGCTTTTTGCATAGATTGAAAGAAAGCTTTGGAATACTCAGTTCAATCGTAGTTATGATTTTATGGTTATTGCAACACAGGCCTTTGCTATAAAGACACTGCAACAGTCTTAGTTTTTTGGTAATAAATTACGACAGAAACAATCTGCGTAACTGCATTAATTCTGCATGTTTTTTGTTATTTTATTGTTGTTATATTTGGCCACATGCTTTTATATTGAGGTTTTGGTAGGGGTACTTTTTATTAACTTTCAAGCATTGGTTTGCTCTTAAAAATGTTGCTGAAATCAAATTTCTGTTGTATTTTTCCTAGAAGCCTGGCTTTCATGGCAGTGTATGTTTAAATGTGAAGTCGAGGCAGAGAAAGTCAAACACACGAAGGGCTGAATTTTGGGTCTTCCACTGAACTACTTTCAGTCTCCTTTGTCTGAGCAAAACAGAGAACAGTGGTTTTACTGGCCAAGGCTAACTCGTCAAAGAGGAAAGATCATGTTTCCCTTATGTTCAAGGCCGAGACACATTCCCATGATGCCTCTTTCTGTTCTGCAAGAAATGCTTACTTAGGCTTAGTCCTGGCCTGTGTGTCAGAGCTTTTGCTCATCGGAGTGTGAAAGTTTACCTAGACGGCTGAGCCCCATGTGGTACAGAGCGAGAGAGTGAGAGAGGGAAAGACGGCTTGGCGCCCATTGCCTTTCTTGGACAGAAGTTACAGCATAGGCATTCCTCTCCTTCCGTGTGCTGTTAGTCCAGGAATGACATGAGAGTGTGTGTTGTTTACTTTGACTAGACACTTATCCTAGAAAAGCATGGCTGTCTACAAGTCCTCCCTGTCTTTGAGTTGGACTACATTGACGGACAGGTTCAAAAGCATGACTCAACTTTGTACTTAAGTCGGTAGGTTTTGATTTTCAACTTCTCCAGCTCTCTTTGGCAAGTCAGAGAAGCATATTCTGTTCTCTCCTTAGGGGACTAATTTGAACACTTAAAATTATTGTAGCAGGTTATCTCTGCTGGCAGAAACGTATCATATTTTATGGTCTGAAAGCTCTGGAGGACAAAAATACACAAACAGGTCTAGGGTGGGATACTGATGTTGGTGTTGAAAGTTTAAGACCAAAAGTAAAGTAGTTACTAAATCAGTCATAAGGTGATTATCTTCTGATGGAGGCCTAAGTTAAAGGGTTAGTTCAGTATTTTTCAAGTTGGGTTGTATCAGGTACTTGGCAACAGTCAGTGAAATGGCTAAAAGGGTTCGCGGCAGTGCTGCGCCAGCCTGCGTGCATAGTTTTATGGATCCGTTGTTTTGCTCAATGCACTCAAGATGACACAAAAATGGCAGAGGAAACTAATACTGAACCAATTATGAGTGATTTTGACTCAAGTGATGATGACAATCCTTTATGTGGATGCAAGGGGTTACCTTAATGAAATGGAGTATGCAGAGAAAGAAATTCTTCAAAATGAGGTTCAGCGGGAGGGTGAACACATAGCCATTTGCTGCAATGTGAAATAATCCAGAACACGGACTTCTTGGAGCAAAAATAAAGCACTCTGACATTTTCACCCAGCTGTACTTTTGACCCAAAATAGTTTCATGGCATGTTTTTTTATGTAAAACTCACATAATTATGCAAAAATAACTGTACCTGTTAACAGTGTCCAGTGATGCTCGCACTGCCTACTTTGTGTTCGCCATATTCCACTCTTCTGCATGCACGCGATGTGTTCCTGTGTTAATTAAAGAGATCTTAATTAGGGATGCACGATATTGGATTTTTGCCGATATCCGATATGCCGATATTTTTTAATTCATTATCACTGATACCGATACTGATACCGATATTTTAGGTCAAGAGCACAAGCTCTGTACTTAACAAAAATGGGCTTGTTTCTTTCAGTGTTACAGTATATTTTTGCGAGGAACAGATGTAAAACAAAGAAAACAGCATTTAACTCTTTTAAATGTACCCGTGCAGTGATGAGAGGGTGCATCAATATTGTACATTTGTGTAATCTGCCAACATTCCAGCCGATATATGGCCAATATGTGTGGCTGATATATCGGCTGTAAATATCTGCAAAAATTTCAATATCGGCCGATACCCATATCAAACCGATAATATTGTGCATCCGTCATCTTAATTTTGATGGTATTCTGAGTGTTTAATAAGCTCTAGAATAGTTGTAGACTGTAGTTGTCTGCTCCACATAATATGAAATTGCACTTAGCCGGATTTTAAATTAGTGGCCAAGAAACAATCCTTCATTTAACCAATTTAAGATATAAATGTAAAGCATGAGCTGCAGCACATCACTACTGTAAAATGCAAAGGTGTCATTAGCATACACATGAGTATTAATATCATTTATCTATCTGATTGATTTAACTGAAGGCAATGACACTAAATAATGTTGAATTAAGGACTGACCTGACATTATGAACCAAATTTACATGTGGAAATTTTATTTGAAGCAAGAGACTTTTCATAGTGATCTGAATGCTGAGTCTAAAACCACACAAATCCTATTGGCTTGAGTTTCCTCTTACTTTGCTGAACACATTGGTTTTGTGAGTCATCCTTAAAGTGGGTTTCAGGCAACATCCAAAGGATTAAGTCCTGTACACATGATTTGAGTTATTTTTATTGATGGCGAACAGGGTCTTTAAATCAAGAGACCACACGTTTCAGCTGTATGTCGACATTAACTGTCCAACTGACCTGTTTAAAGTTTTTGCTTTGTGTAAAATTATCACATAAACACTTCAACAAAAGATATTTCTCTTTGAGTCTGAGATCCATGGTTTAATGTGACATTCAAGCAGAATTTATTGCATGACAAGCTAACCACAGATCACGAGAATAATCAGCTGTTCAGTCTAACTTACAATAAACCCAAGAATGTTAATAATTTTGTCTTGGAAGGAATTGTCAGATTATTAATCTTCCTAAGGATCCTTTTGTTGAATCTGGATTCACAACACTCTTGTCCAGCCAGTGTTTTCAGTCTTAGAATGCATGAGGACACTTTAGCCTTAAATATTTATTTTCCATCCAAAATTAGATGGCAGGGACATAAAAAGAACACTCAGAATGTTTGACCAAGTTTAATGCCAGAAATAAAAGTGTCTGTCTTGTTCTTTTAAATCATAGATGGTTTCATGCCAAAGCAGTACTTAAGTGGGAGCTTACTTGTTCAGATACACTCATGTGGTCTGTGTGTTTACAATCAGGGGAAAGCTGTGTGTGAAAGTGTGTGTGCGTAAGGTCAGAGTAAAGTCCCTGAGGGGTAATTGGGATCAGGGGTCTTGACATGCAGTGTAGCACTATCTTTAATTGCTGAAATACACCCAAAGCTACTGGTGATCAATTGAAGGTGGAACACAGAAATAAATTAGGATCATGTGTAAAGGAAATCAAAATCAGATGTCCAAGCTGGAGTGACAGCATAATTCACAGGTGTCTCCAAATACTGACATCCAAATAGAAAATTCTTAAGGCATCAGAGCTGTAGTTGAGCTTCTCTGCTGTCATTAGTTACATAGTCTTTTGTGTCAATTTTTGAGATTGCAGCACAATAAATGACAGCCAGGAGAGTCTATGTGCGATTGTTTCTTAATTAAAATATCTGCTATAAAACTTTGACTTTAAGGGCCCTAATTTCCTGGCACAACTCAGGGTTGTGGTAGTTTTGTCAGGGACAAAATTACCACCCGCCCAGTGGTAATTTTGTCCGGCGCACTGTCGTGCGCAGCCAGGTTGGCAATTGGTAGACTGGCTGCACCGAGATGGGTGTGACGGTGCACCAAGGGAGGCGTTGAAAGATTCAGCTTGGCGCAGTGAAAATTTCGTGCCAAAAAAAACGTGCAGAAGGTGCGCTGAAAGCTCGCCAGCTCCAACCTGGTCTATTCTCAGCACAGGCAAGGCGCACCCCGTGCAGTGATAACTGCTAGAAAGTTGCTAGGATGACTGCTAGAAACAAACTTAATGATTCTTAATGATTCCTAAAAAAAAAATGACTTTAATGGCCAAGTTTTCTAAACTGCACTGAACCATGGATTAAGTGTATTGATGCATCCATGGTTTATACCTATGTTTATCTATTGCCAATATATTGGTGTACAAGCACATGTAGAATTGTAAGTTCACTTGATTTTGCTTGAATAGTCTTGATTGTCTGATGTAGGGAAAAAAGAAACCTATAAATCTTCCCTGTAACCATGAAAATCTCATGTTCTACAGCGCTCAAAGGAAAATCTGTTTTCCAAATGTGGGACACATCATTCCCACCCCTGCACCATTTTGATCATCTTCAACTTTCAGGCCTAGAAATAAGACACTCCTGTGGCTCATAACCACTGTCCCTTCTCCCTGTTCGGTGCTTATGCTAAGATAAGTCTCTTGTCGTTCTGGAACGGCCCAGTTACTTGCTATAAATGTCATCTGGATCTGTTAGGTTAGAGGCATATAGGGAATATTTCCAATCTGTAACTGAACCTTTGTGTCAGAGGAGCACTGGAATGGCTATTAGAGTAATGACACGGCCACAGGCTAGACATGGATGAGAGAATGACTTAGTCACATTGACAGGAAATGGAGACTGTTTTTGATGTACTTAAGTTAGGAAGTCAGTAAAAGGCTGGTGGTGGTATCTCATGGAACAAGTGATGTTTGTGAATAGGAAGCTGGATTGTGTGTTACCTAGTTTACTTCTGCTGGGTATATGGAGGTAGAACTGGGTACTATGTCAAGTTTTTTGAAAGTAGTAAATAATAACTCTACATGGCACCATTTAAAAAAAGAAGTTTCTGAAGTGCTTTTACAGTTAAGGGCAGAGAATAACGAAATGAAAATAAACAATCAGGTCCAAAATAAAATGACAAGACAATTCAAACAAACAAGCAAGAACAAAATACAAACACAGTGAATCAACAAGATACTTTTGGATAGCAATTAAATATTAAGGACAAAGACCGATAACCAAACAAATGACAAGTAAGAATGAAAGAAATAAAATGATACAAAAAACAAGGGATGACAACAAAGACTATAACCAAGGTATACTAATAAATATGTCAATGAGAGAAAGAGTCGGTTATTATCATTTTAATTAAACAACTCCTTTATGGTGTCAAAATTATGTTTGCAGTATTTGAAAAAGTATCAGCAAGCTCCACCACCATGTGCCATCATTTTTGTGTGATTTTTGGTCCACTGTGGTAGTTGTCTCACCAATTCCCCAGTCAGGGTCAGTCTTGAATCCCCAATTTTTGAGTCTAAGATGAAGTTGAAATCCAAGTCAGAGTTACCAGAGAAGGTTCCTGGTATAAATCAAGCCAACTTCCCTTGTCTGGGCACAAGAGCGCATATCGAGTCCCCGGTGAAGTCATTGAGTCCGAGTTCAAGTACAAGACTAGATTAAAGGCTTAAAGTTGGTTGTTAGTCCTGGTGCGAGTCACCAAGAGTTGTCTAGATTAAGGTCCAAGACTGCCTCCAGTGCCTCACCATGGCACCTTTAGAAAGCTGGTATACAAGTGAATCAAAATATGTACAGTAAGCATTATGATACTCTGACATCAATTCAGGGAGATTATTGACAAATATTAAGTCTAAATTCACTGAAACTTGGTGTCCATTTTCAAGGAATCTGATAAAGATTGAGGCCAAACAATTCACAAATCCTTCTAAAAGTAAAGAAGTCTTAGGTTAGTGACCGAAGAACTTGCTGACTGCCACATGCCAATGTCCACATGTGTCACCAGTCCTGTGTAAAATGTTTAGGGTAGGGGTCTTCAAACTCAAACTGGGTCAAGCATGCTCTGGATCAAATGAGCTGCAAAACATAACCAACGGCAAAATGCAGCATTTAATTATGCACACTCTCCCTAAAAGAACCTTGTCATTGAGAGTGCACAGTGATTAAACTCTGCAGCTTTAAAATAAAATATTTGAAACTTTTTGTATCAATTATAACAGAGGAAATAGCCCTCCATCGACATGTCTTCAAATATCTGTACCCTGCATTCCACTTTAACTACTCCCTTTTTGGACAGCTAGTTTGCTGAGCTAAGTATTAGAGCCTACTCTTTATGCCTTCAGGCCAGCGACAGCTGAGACCTGAGGCAAGGTGCTTTTGGCTTTTTTGTACATCTGTACAGGTCGGTTCTTGTGGATACAATACCAGGGAAACATTTTCAGAGACTTCAAGCTACCTATATTAAACTGTCCAACTCAATTTAAGGATGAACTCATTAAATTTAGGAGGTCATAGGTTAAATGTTAAGGTCAAAGAGTCTCATGGTCATCCTTTGCTAGTGAATGCAATATTTAAAGAATGCTTTGTGAGATTTTTTTTTATCAAACTCTGCGCTTAGATCCACTCTGATCACACAGCTGATCAAATTTCAAGGTCAAGATCATGTCATCCCTGTGACATGGGGAAGAAATTAAGGTTAGAGGTCAAAAGTCAAGGCTAAACCTCTGGGTCAACCTTTGCCTGTTAACATGATATCTCAAGTTTGCTCGAAGGGATTTCTTCAAACTCTACACAAATGTCCCTGTCTTTAAAGAATCAAATTATTTAAAACTAAGGGTCAAAAATCTCATCATCACCCTTTGTTTGTGAGCAGCAGATCACAAACATGTTTTTGGATATATGTTTTTAAAGTTGTGAATATTTCAACCGCAGCACTCACTAGCTTTTGAGGCTAAAGGGTCAAATGTCCGGGTCACAGTGTCTCATGGACATCCGTTGCCGGAATCTAATATTGTGAATAAAATAAGATTCTTTTGAGTGATTTTTTTAAAAATTTGCACCCATGTCTAATCCAACTCATGACATTTTAAAGGTCATAAGTCAGGGTAAAGCTGCTTTGTGATGATCTTTTATTGTTAAAGATGGAGCCACTTAAATTTTCCCCAATGTCCTTGGCAGAGTCTCGGCCGGTCCGTGACAGGAAAGTGCTAGGACCTGCCCACCCTCAAGGCTGTAATGAGATCCCCACAGTGAAGCGATAAACATGTAACCCTTTCTACTCTTATTTTACAGAATATATAAAAGAAAATTTTGACTACAATGGAAAATTCCACTAAGTACAGCAAGTGAGAACAAAAACAAACCAAAAAACAAAAGATTATTTAGACCTTCATTGGCTGGTAGTTGGTTCGTTATTGGATGGTATCTGGCTGGAACTCCGCTGGCATTTGACTGTGAGGGGAAAATTAAGGTAGTTGCATCAGTAGAGCAAAAAAGAGACAGATACTGTCAGAAATTAGGGTATTTGCTCAATGTTTGGCATTTAAAAATAATAATTAAAAAAAAGACTTAAAAAATTACTTTGACTTTTACTTTAATCATATCATAGTGTATAATATTGTCACTGGGACAACCATCTGTATTGAACCATGTCCAATTGAGATAATCATCATTTAGGTCCTGATTTGTTGACCAGAATAGTGGGGTTTGTTGTGCAGTCAGAAACATATCATCCCTGCCAGGTCAAAATTCTTTTTTGCTAGAACAAAGTATAATAACGTCCAGTCTTTGTACTCTAAAGGTGTATTTCAAGCTCTTTAAATGCACTCTGGAGGCAGGGGAGTGCAGTCCTCAGTCCTCTACATGCACCTGATATATTCACTCTTATGCTCTCAATCCTACTTGACAATGTCCAATAAATTATTTACAAGGCAGTAGTGGAGCACACTGCTGTATATTAAATTGAATGCAGATTGGCTCTTGACACATGAAAGGCAGCATTAGTATTCAAGTGGTCTTATAAAAGAGAATAAAAGTGTCATTAACTTTTTGTTGGCTTGTCTGACTACCAGCACAGAAAAACATTTTGAAGTTTTCAGAAGATCCTTTCAGGGTCTGATGAATGATCCCTCCTCACACAGAGATTGATGAACAGGATTTAGAGCCTATTCAGAGTATTTCCTTCCTCGGCTCTGTCTAATCAACGGCACCCTGGCTTGGTTTGACAAAACATAACAGTACAAGTGAGAAGCAGCTTAGTGGCTTCAGTCTGCCTCTGTGTAGCCTCACATGAGGCTATGGTGCTAATTTGCATTTGGTCAAACCCTTCTTCAAACCTCAGACTTCTGATCTCATGGCCACTGGAAATGTCCTGGAACTTTGTGGGAGTTTTCCTTTTGACCCAACAGGAAATACATTATTGAGTCTGTGTTTAAAATTATGCCCCTGTTTCAGAATCAAATCAAGACTACAGTGGATGTAGCTAATTTGAGATGTAGGTTTAGACTGCTAAGCCAAGCAGTTACCAGTATGTTGACATAGGTCTGAGGTTTACAAGGAACTTCACAGAGGATGGAATCTTCATGCTTTTATAGAAGAACCAATATACTTTGACATTTTTCTGCGGACATATTTTCACAGAAGCCAAGATTTAGCCATAAAAGATGTAAATGTTGGAGCTCTTAAGCTCAACATAAAATGTAACAGCTGTAGAAGCATATCCCGACTTCCCTATAATTTAGTAGCCAAAATATGTGATGACTTTATAAGACACTTGAGTGAGGTTTTGATTTTGTTTTGCTTTCTTTTTTTCAGAGAAGTTGCTCGTCCTAACTGTTGCAACTGAGGAAACAGATGGCTTCCTCCGCTTCATGCAGTCTGCAAACTATTTCAACTACACTGTGAAGGTAAGCCCAATATTGTGTAACTATGTCAACAAATGAGCAGTCCCCTTAGCTAACGACACTTCACTCAAACACACGTACAGACTGGGGCTTTGAAACACACATGATTGATTATGCCTCTTAAAGTGAACAATGATGTGTGGCAAGCTGCAGAAACATCCATCTTAAAGGGATACTCCTCACCGTGGTACCAGAAATTCCCCTGGTGGTTAAAGCCACAGTAAAAGAAACAAGTCAGAGTTAGTGAACCTTAGCATTTGTGTGGTCCTCTGACTCTCTCCTGTCAGCGCGAGGGCTACTTTGCAAGACTTTTTGGGCATCTCAAGGAAACTCTCTGACTCTTTCTGAGGGGCCATTTATACCTTGCAATTACATATTTTTAGAGCATTTAAAGACCAAGTTGACTGCACTTGGTATATGTATCTACATTTTACATCAAGGATGAACAATACTTGAAAAGTGCGGCACGATGGTGCAGGCTAGTGCTTGTGCCTCACATTAAAAGGGTTGCTGGTTCAACTCCCCGTGTTGGCCAGGGCTTTTCTGTGTGGACTTTCCATGTTCTCCCCATGCACGAGAGGGGTAATCTTCAGGTTTCTAGTTTTGTTCAACAGACCAAAAGCATCCTTGTTAGGTTAATTGCTGACTCTAGCTTGTCCTTTGGTGGGGTGTGTGTAAATGATCATCCATCAACATATGTCAGTACTCTGTACACAAGGTGTTCTGTTCTATGACTCCTGAGGAGGGGCACACACCACAAGATAAGGCCTGAGTTTTGGCTCAGGTCCCTGCTTCTGACCAAAGTCAGCAAAGGCCAGATTATCTGGTGGTTCTAAAGATTATTTTACCTGATTATCCTGTGTTGTATTAAGAGTCATTTTATTGTCTCATAAGAGGTTCAGGGATGCCCTGACTTGAAATATTAAACATGTTCAATATCCATCCATTATCTATCCATCCATAATCTATACCGCCTATCCCTTTTGGGGTCTTGAGGACTAGAGCCTATCCCAGCTGACCACCCTGAACTGATCGCCAGCCGATCCCAGGTCCACAAAGAGAGACGGACAACCATTCATGCTCAAACTCATACGTAAGGGTGATTTGGAGTCAACAAACAACGTAATGAGCATGTTTTTGCTCTGTGGGAGGAAACCGGAGTACCCAGGAAAAAAAGAAAACAAAACATGCATGCACAGGGAGAACATGCAAACTCCACACAGAAAGGCCCTGACCAACAGGGATCAAACCAGCAACCTTCTTGCTGTGAGGCACATACACTACTTGCTTCTCCACTGTGCTGCTTCATGTACAGTATTTATGATCAAAATATCCTCGTGTGTGTGAAGTGCCTTGAGGACAGCCGAGCACATCTTCTGTGTTTTGGCACATGAATCCTGAAGCGGGAGGCAAATCAGCCATGGAGACAAGAGAAAAGGTAAAGCAGAAAGTAAGGCGGATGTCAGAAATAGAGGTCCAAATTGTTGTCATGTGGCAATACACTAGTGTCCATGTAAATTAAATGAAATAAACTGACAAGAAGAGAAGATGGAAACAAATCACAACCACAAGGGTGTCATAAGAAGCTAACCGCTAGCCACATTTAGCTTTAATTCCTCCAGATGTTGTCCACCATGTTTATTTCTATTTAAGTCGTGTTTGATCACACAAGATTACAAGCTAGAGTAGAGGCCCTGGTTATTGCTATTTGAGTCAACTGGAGTGTGGTGTGCTACAGGTAAGTAAAAAAAAAAAACAAAAAAAAAAAGTTAAATCTTTTTTTTTTGTTTGTTTTTGTTTTTTACATGTGTGGGGTCTCTCACTTTTTCAAAATTGATTAAGATTTGAAAATCTTTGAGTGTGTGCCTGAGGTTGGTATCAGACAGATTTTTATTGATCCTCAGTCCTAAAAACAAGATAATCAACTGTTGTGGTTTTCATTAAAGAATTCAGTAAGTCAGCCTGAGGTGCTTCTAGTCAGATGACTACCATCACACATCCTGTGATAGGGTGGGAAAACATTAGATGTAAACATATTTCAGCTCAACTACACATTAACAATTCATTTTGGGTTACAATCAGCAGTCAGCAATTAGTACTTTCTTAACTGTCTCTGGTGCAAATTAAAAGCAATCCATCATTTCCATGTCTGCCAGGCTTACTGTGGCAGAGGGAAAATATGTATAAACTAGAAAGCACTCGGAGAGTGCAGACCTCCGCCAAGCGCCACAGTTCTCCCTATATATCATTTGCACTATAAATATTAGTCCCACATTTATTTTGACTACATTTTTAGATTCCTTGACCATGAAAACATGCCATTGGCAACTGAATTCATAATGATATCAACATTAGTTCAGCAGTTATTCACAATAATTGAATTTTCCTTAATGGCGGTTTTCTTCTGGATCTAGCTCCCTAGCTTTTGAAGATACAGCAAATCCGTTGGCACCTTCCAAATTCCACAATGCCTTGGCTATATAATGGTGTTTGTTGCGTGTTTATAGCTTCATTTGTTCTCTTCCTATGATGAAAATTCCAAAGGTCCCCTATTTTTTCATATTCTGGATCATAGTATCCAGAATTATTCCTTTATCCGGATCAGTCTTTGATAATAATAATAATAATAATAATACATTTTATTTAAAAGCGCCTTTCATGACACCCAAGGACGCTGTACAAGATTAAAACGATATACTGTAGAGCATGTTAGAAACTTGTCCTGTATTTTGTTAGAAACTTGTCCTGTATTTTTTTCCCAAGTGCCCTGACCATTATTTGTGGAGTTATATGCACAAATGTCGAAAATGGCCTTATCTCCCAATGTTAAAGAATCCTTTAAAAAATTCCTGGATCCAGACGGAGATCCGGATCGCTTCCAAAATCTAATAATTTGTTCCTTATCCCAATCTGGACATTCCCTGAAAATTTCATCAATATCCGTCCATAACTTTTTGAGTAATGTTGCTAACTAACTAACAGACAGACAAACAAACCCTCCCTAAAACATAACCTCCTTGGCGGAGGTAAAAATGAACCTTTCAAAATGAGTTATGTGCCACATTCCATCAAAAAAGAATAAACAGTGGTATTCCAAGGTCTGTTTTTCTTAGACAAATCACTCCTTTATAAAAATGAATTAGACTTTGTACCCCTTCTGTCTGTCTGTAGTGATCTGATATATTTATTACAGTAATAAAAAATGAAAATTGAAGGATGGAAAACTAAAGACTGAAATTTTTGGCCAGGTTTTTGTTGAAGTTTGTCATCTAGCTATTTCATGTTTGGCTACACTCAAACTATTGTTTTCTGTTTCAGGTGCTGGGAAAGGGAGAAGCATGGAAAGGTGGTGATGTGGGTCGCTCCATTGGAGGAGGTCAAAAAGTAAGACTACTGAAGGAAGCCATGGAGGCTCTGGCTGACCAGGAGGATCTGGTCGTCCTTTCTGTGGATAGGTATGTTATCAACAAACATTATATACAAGTCTTATATAAGACTTTAAATGACACATGAAGACCAATACTACCTTTTCCTCTTGAGTTAGGTATTAGATTATTCACTCACAATCTTTTTCATAGTGATATTTCCAAAACATATAACTCTCAGTCAATACATTAAAACAAGATCAAACACCTTATTTTTCCTTCCTTGTTTTGTGTGATATTTTAATCAAAGATGTTGAGTTTCTTTCCAAATGTCAGTTTGATTGGACTGAATTACCTCTGATTTGAATAAAAAAAAAACCTTTTCATGACAAGAAAGGGAAGCAGAACGCCTCTAATTACGGTGTAGATTCATGAATAAGAAATTAAACTAATTTTCAAAATCACAGACTTTAATGGTTGCTTTGAAAACGGTTCATCCTCACTGAGAGCTTTTTTGACCCACTTATGCTGCAGCACTTAACCGCCCTCCACTCGCTCATGTAAAGGCATTATTATAGAGCATAAGTAAACAAGTGGGGGAATAATGCTCACATGCAGGTAGATGAATTACAGTCGCTGAGTTTTTGGGGGCAATGGAAAGTTTAACAGAAATAATGTGAGTGGTTTAGAATAATAACAGCTTTCCGAAAACAGAGCAGATGATGATGATGATGATGATACTCAGTGTGCTATGTCACATGAATAATGTGAGCTATAATTGCTGCGTAAAGTTGTCACACCCTTCAAACAGGTAATTTGACTGTTTCTGCTTACCCCCAAGAGAAAACACATATGATTATGAGCCATCTATTACTTCTGTATCTACCGCTTAGCATGACAAAATAGCTTGACATTTTCTGCCTCTGATTTAGGGACAGTCTAACATTTTAACTTCCACCAAGCAGGTCATGTTTTTTGCAGTGTTTGATTGTTTGTTTTTCTGCCCATCTATGGGCAAGATAACTAATGACAAAATTTCAGGGAATGTTGGTTAAGCAAAAGGAAGAGATAATTAGATTTTAGTTGTGATCTTAATATGGATACAGATTGAGCCGATTTTTTTTAAAGCACAGTGTTCACAGTGTGCTATAGGGCAGTTTTCAACATATTTACATATAAATCAATAAGTTTCCAGCAGATTTTGTTGAAGTTTTCAGGGAATGTTGGTCATGGAACAGCGGTGATGCACTTAAATTGAGACAGACATCAATATGACAGTGGAGACTTGTGGCCCCTGTTTCATAACGCTCTTTTTTTAACCACTGATGCGCCAACATTCATCAGGTGTTTAAGGGGGAACATAAACTCCAAGCACATTAGCACTGTGCATTAAATTAAGCAGAACATGTCTTACCTTTTCACTGGATAACTCTACAACAGACTAATGGCCCTGCAGCAAGAAAAATTATCCTTCAATTTTAAATCTTTGCTGAAGTCGGCAGGATGACCATAATAAACAAACCTTACAATCCTTAATTGGCTTTAATGTGAAGACGCAGGCTATTATATCATGATGTGTTTTTTAATGACAGCAAGAAAAAATACAATTAGTCGTATGAGCAAAATGTCATCATGATGTTTTTAAATACAACATCAAGATCCAGATAAGTAAGTGTTTGCCTACAAATGTTGATAGTAACAGTTGTTTGCAGATCAAATTTGTTTGTTTTGCCAGCATTGTTAAATGTACATAACAGATGTTATGGTGCAATCCAGTTGATCTTGGAAATGGGGTAGTCTGAGTTGCAAATCAGATAACATACCAGGGAACTCCCCCTTTGGTTGGAATTTCCTACTTCAAAATTGAACGTCCTTCAGCGACATGACTTTACCAGCTCATAACCCACTCCCGTCTTCCCAGATCTGATATCAATGGAACGCTCCATTATCATCGGGATAAAAAGCACTCGAAAAATTGAAATTGAATTTTATTCTTCTATGTGCCTTTCTTTTTTAATTGTTTTATTACAAGCTGCATCAAGGATGTTTAAGGAAATGTGTTTTTTGCATAGAGATAAAATAAAGAAATTGTTGGGTAGTAAAATAATAGCTTTTCTCCTAATTAACCCCTAGCTGTTCTGGAAAAAATGCACTAACCACCTTAGAATGAAAAAAAAAAAAAAAAAAAAGTTGGTAATGTCCTGTTGTTGATACTTAAAGTACATGTAGTCATCCAGCTGCATTAATACATTACATTTCTTATGTGGACTGGCTGGTAAATTTCAACAGACCTTCACTGCTCTGTGACTGTATCCCCTGAAACCTTAGATCTAGAAAATGACTGAAAATCTGCTGTTGACTAAAAACTTTTTTTTCATTTTCTAACACTGTTTAATGGAAATATCAGTTTTTTTTTTTATAAATTCATAGAAACTGACTGCTGCCTATTGAAACTTGTTGGTTATTCAGGAAACACCGAGAGAAACAATGATGAACAGACCAGTTTGTCTCCGAGCTATATCAGTCTAGCTTTGTTTTCTTACATTTAATGTTGCCATGATTGTTTTGTCAGGGGCTGGCGGTTGTGTTTAAATGCCAGTGACAGTGATTTATGACTTAACAAAGGGCAGAAGGTGCGTGTATAAACATGTGTCGCCCAGATGTGGATAGTGTAAGGCAGACAGGCTTCCCCTGCTATGTTTGACTGTATGACTCTGCTTCATCCCATGACTTGCCCGAGAGGGTTCAAGTTGTCTAAAAAAGGGGACTGCCCTTCCTTTTTCCTACCACCGTATATAAAGGAGCTTGTATGTAGAAGGACTTTTTTAGATCAGACATTTTTAGACTAGTGTGTGCAGATTCAAAGTCAGATCTAAAAGAGGGTGTTTTATTGCCGGTGATGGAGGAAAAGCTGTCAGTTTATGATTCAGCTCTTTCACTGTTATGACTTCATACCTCACAGGAAAATGGCCAGAAACGTTCAGAGTTTTCACATCTTTAAATGTCTGACCTTTACATAATAGTCGGATATAAAATCACCACAAGGCCTATGAAAAGGGTTAGACATTTTCCTTTAACCATCACAGGAATCCATGAATACATCCACACTGTAAGCCTGCCTGTAAAAGTGCCTACAATGAAGAATGTCATTATTTACACTGAGATGTCTATCTGTTCGGAACGTGTAGAAGCACAGATTCCCTTGTTTAAGGAAACTATCATTCTGCTTGATAATGATCTGTCGTATTTCATCTTCACTCCTCCCTTTTAGCTATGATCTTATCTTTGCTGGGGGACCGGAGGAGATTCTCAGGAAGTTTCAGCAGGCCAATCACAAAGTGCTGTTTGCTGCTGAGGGGTTGATATGGCCAGATAAGAGGCTGGCAGAAAAGTACCCCTCGATCCGCAGCGGCAAGCGTTACCTCAACTCTGGAGGTGAGTTTCAAGAATTTCAAGTATGATTGAAATGCAGTGTTTCCCATCCACTGGACCCTGACTCATGGCTGGCATAATGCTTTGTTTGCATGTAGATTAGATCACACAAAGATGGTCCATAATTCCGTTATGTCAGCTGATGAAAAAATTGATTTATGCGCCACTCTTTAAACATGTCTATACTATGCCATTTAGGGCAGTGTTTATATGTCCCAAGACTTTTTTCTTGCTTATTTATGTAGTTTGCATTAATCTAGTTGGCCCAAGATAGTGTTTTTTTTAAACAGAACAAACACAATCAAGGCTTTTTTCTGGAGCTGTTAGTGTTGCAAATCTATTTGCCAATGTATAAATAAACTCAAAAATGCCTACATAATCAACAATATTGAAAGCTGTAAAGGCAGCCATACTACAGTGAACTGCCCGAGACATCTTAGTGTACTCATCTCAAGAAGGCATATATGTACAATATATGTATGTTCAGCTTCTTGTGGGTGCATCTCAATGACAGAGTGAGGGAGAATAGCTGTTATTGACAGTACCACAAGCCTCTTAGCCAGTGGCTAGGTATCCCAGCATGCTATGTGTAGTAATACAAATGGCAAAAATGAGGCAAATTAGCCATGAGCTACAAGCATTAAACTCAAACTAAATACTGAAATCAGACCCTAAATATAATTTCTATTATAATTTCTTCAGTCTGTCATGCTTATCTAAAATGATTGAGTGATGAGCTCTGTATGTTATCAAAACATCGGTACCCTCCACACTTAGCAGTTTGTCTGGATGCATTCTGGGAAGGCACAGATGTAAGAAGGCATTACCCTTACAACAGGAGTGTCCAAACTTTTTTCAATGAGGGCTGTATTCGTAAAAAATGCAAGAATGACAATGTAATAGAGTTAGTTAAACAGATCCACTGTAGGCTACAAAAGGCTCAATTATTGAAAATACTAAAAATAAAGAAACAAGCCTCAATCACAGTCTTTAATTACTGGCCTGACAGGGCAAACAGTCGGTCATTGTAAAAGACCTTGAGGATGGCCCTTACAGCTCATGTGGGCCCTGGTCAGCCCCGGCCAACATTGGATTGGCGGTTCTTGGCGCTGACAGCTTATTCATCACTTTTGGACTCCACCTTCAGACTGAAAACAAGAGCAAACTGCACAAAACTGCCAAACTTCATTGGAGTGTTGGTGCTTGAAGATGACAGCCCAGGCACCACAGATGTAAATTAATTTTATGGCTAACTCTGGCCTTACTTTTGTGTTGTGCATGACCCCTGTCAAATAAACTAATACGCTAAACTAAACCATTACCACTAAATACATCTGTAAATCTGACCTTGAACAGAGATGACAGCAAAGAAAATACAGGCAATTCATGCTGCTTTTAAAAGCTGTAATCAGTGTGTCTTTAATCATGAGCCGAGCACAAGCTCCAAGTTCTAATGTTCCAATTCAAGTTTTCCATTTATTTTGTTAACTTGCTGTGGACGTCCCTGATTTAGATTGATGGTTATGACAAAATGAGGGAAAAGGCTGTTGCAAAAGCAAACAGTTTGGGTGCCGATAGCCCAGTGGGATATGTCAGTGCACCTCATGAACCTCGCCTCGCATGTGGGCAGCCCAAGTTGATTCCAGTCTGGGATTTTTTTATCTTGTGTCTCACCCTTTACCAAACTCACTGTCTTTCCTCCCGTCCTGCAGGGCCAAAAAGCCCCACAAATGTTTTATTTTTATTTTAAAAAAATTTCATTTTAAAAAGGCAACACAAGCATTGTAGCTCAGGGCTAGTGCAGCTGCTAGTTCTACATATAAATGGGGGCAAATGACACTCAAACTTAGAGGCATTTCACCTACACTTGCACTAAATTGAGACCTTAAATGTACTTTCCAGTCTGATTCCTTCCACTGTACAGCTGTAACTGTAGTAATTGTGTGAGTTATTTATTCTTAATGTTACCAAAACATGAGTAACCTACATTCAGTCCTGTGCCTGGATACCCCTTTGATTGGACACAGATGTAGAAACTGATCTGCAGCTGCTCTGATAATGAGTTTCTAAACACCCATCCTTTCCATAGAGAAACTTTACCCTGTTTGGTAATTCTAACCCCAGTAGGGACTTCCCAGCATCAGACTTAGAATTAATAATGACCCTTGCATTTGTCTGTATCATTGTGGAAGCATTTGTTTAAGATTTCATTATCCAAATTTAATACATTTACTTAAATTGTGGTTAAAAAAAAAAGACACGATAGGACACCAAATGATAGGATAGGATAAGATATATACATGGATATACCAACATTTTTCAAATATTTCCTTACTTTTGTGGATACCATGGGCTTAAACAAAACAATTGCTAGTATTTTACACATTTAGCCAAAATGTTAAAAGGTTAAAGTTATTAAAAGTAGATATGCAGTCCTTTTTGTCTACAGTGGGTTCATTATTTGGAGAAAAATCTTCATTATTTCCCCTTTAATTTTTTGAATTGTGTCTAGTTTTGGTGTGTGTTCACTGATTGTTTTCAGAACCCAAGAGGTCAGTTTTTGTTGCCATGGTACATGAACAGGTTTCACTGTTGTTCACTTTACTAGTGAAGTATCAAAATTCAAACTCAGGTATTGAAACAAGTCTATAAGATACATTTCACTTCATTGTGCCCTTTAATAAACATGTACCAGACTGTCAGTGTGCTGCACAAACACTTAGCTGTTGGTTTTGCTTCACACGTTTAAAGATGTTTACCCTTTCTGTTGATGTTTTGTTTCGTGTATGGCTTGAGTAATGATTGAGTAACCTTGTTGTGAACCCATAAGTTCCCTACATGTACACCGGTTTTAACATTCACTCATCAGCTGTCAGAGTCTGAAGACTTGCAGGCTGAGTTGGAATTCAGGGGGATAAGCACTTTACACTTTCAGGGTTACGGGGTTAAAGATTGGTGTGGTGCCTTCAAGGAATGGCAACAGACTTGTGTTAGTTTTACAACATAAAACCACAGAACTTTTATTGCTGTCTCTTTAAATGAAATGGAAGTATATTTTTCCTGTAAACTCACTTCTTGAGGTATTTCCTGTTTAAGCAGACAGGAGCTGATAGAAGCTCATTCATATGAATGTAAACTGAATACTTAGTTTCTTTTTGGCCCTTTCTGACCGGTAGTTCCCCTCAACTTTGTTTTGTTTTGTAAGGCGTCTCCATTATTGCTGAAAGATGTTTCAGAGTGTAAAGTTACTGAAAAAATAAGCAAAAATGAAAGGACACAAAATATGCAAAGCTTTTTGACACAGAAACAATAACAGTGTACTCTCAGGCATAATCCACATGGCATGGCCAGCTGCATCCTGTCTGTCTTCAGGACTCAGAATTACTACTTTCTCTGTGGTCATCAGCCTCCTCTGACCTCCCATACTGGAGTGGAGCTGCCTAGGACTGATCAGAGACTGTTTTTAGCCTTCATTGTCATTGACTTGACATGTGGATTTGTCTTGGCCCCCACAAAGTGCCACAGTTTATATAAAATTGTGGGTTTTGTTGTTGCTCCTAAAGCCACTGCCTAAATGACCATTGGGTAATGTCTCAGAGCATCTGGACACATACTTTCACCCAGAATGCTGTTTTTCAGGGAAGGCTTTAAGATACAGAAGGGCTGTGTCTGTGTGTGGCTGACTGTGTGTATTTATGCAGCTAAATTTTACTCAATCTATTCACTAGCAAAACCATAAAATACTCAGAACCAGTGCGCTTGTTGGCAACGACATCAACAAGAACTTTTTTTTACCCTTTTTTGATCAGGG
Organism: Cetoscarus ocellatus; assembly: GCA_037902135.1. Classification (NCBI taxonomy): domain Eukaryota; kingdom Metazoa; phylum Chordata; class Actinopteri; order Labriformes; family Labridae; genus Cetoscarus; species Cetoscarus ocellatus. Next base: position 631,370 of record JBAMNC010000784.1, read on the forward strand.
TTAATTGTTGTGAATACAAAGTGAAACATAATCAATAGTTTTAACTACATGTTTAAAACTGTAAACTGCATTTCAATGTACAGAAGCAGTTTCTTTATTTGGGACACACAAATGTAAAGAAATGTTTTTGGAATGTTGGGTTTTAATTTTTCCAATTAGTGCTGCACAGACTCAGGGGGAGCACTCATAAAAAGCTGAGGTGACAATTATCATGTTAAAACATGGTCTTTTACCCCTGTTGATAGTTGTCAACATGGCCCGAGTGAGGTTGCGTCATCATTACCATTGACACATCCAATGTTTACCCCATATGACACATTCACCCTGCAAGAAGTGTATGTTAAGATTCAGTACAATGGAGAGCAACATGAACATGACTGCAGCCCCTGATTGAAAAGACCCTCATGGAGCCATTTTTTAGAACAGTTGACAGAGTGAACAATTGTGTTGCATTCATGTCCCCTATTATTAGGCTTAAGCTTGTGCTTGATCTTGAACACCATGTCAAAGCCACATCTTTCAGACAAGGTGGACCGAGCTTGGGTAAGATATGGATTGCAAGTGTTAGTGCATCCTTGTGGGAAAAGACAGATTCAAAGCAGGGGCTGTCATGATGAAGGAATCCCCCCCATTCAATATGGCTATAATTCATGCAATATGCAGGGATGCATGCACAAAATCATTCACTTGTATCTGAAGATTCCTGGGTAATGTTACATCATTTGCACTTCTTAAAAGTTTCAGTTTAATTGCTTTCTGTTTGTAAGTAACCCACTCAATTATGCTTAGAAACTGAAAAGATAAATTGGAAAAGAGTTGTGTTTATATTTTGGTTTTGCCTTCTGTTTTGCTTTATTGACTTGAAAACAAACGCAACAAATTTCTAGTTGGAGACACCTGAAACTTAAACACAAAAAAAGCTATGGACCAAGTAGTAAATGTAAGCAGCTAACAGATCAAAAGTAAAATATTTGATCTCACTAGGTGCCAGTTTTTGAAAGATGTAAAATATTAAAAGGAACATTTTCTGGATCACTTTGATGGCAGAGACACCATCACAGTGATAACTATGGCGTTAAATACTAGGGCATAATTGCAATTAGAATAATCTAGTGCGTACATTTCTTACATGCTGTCATGATGATTAAAGCTGAAACAGAGGCACTAAATTGAACGCTAAATTGCTCTATATAAGGCTGCACAATGGTACATCAGGTAGCACTGTTGCCTTACAGAAAGAAGGCTGCTGGATCAACACTTTGATGATGAGGGGCCTTTCTGTGTGGAGTTTGCATGTTGTTTGGTGATCAGTCCAGGGTGTCCTCTGCCTCTTGCCCAATATCAGTGTGGATAGGCTCCAGCCACCAAAAAGGGATAAAGCAGTATAGATAATGGATGGATGGATTGTTTCATGCTGCACGTGTTCCTTCTCACATCTTTGCTGTCATAAAATTCTTTACTGTATATTCAAGCCAAGCAGAGCCAAATGGAATTTTTCCAAAAGCTTTCAGGTCAAACAGGTCTGCAACTGCTAGCACTCTCCAGGATCTGTTGATTTTAAAGGCGTCATTTTGCGGATAAGCAACTACCAATATGAAACACAAAAGATCTTAGATTGCCTTTTAACTTTGTGTTGCACCAGACATTTAGATTATGTCATGTCTATCCTTTGACTTGTTTACAGTGTCCAAGGCCTCTTTGTAAATGATGGGATACAAAACAGCGCAGACAAGCTACATAGCAGAACCCTGCAATCTCTTACTGCGGTCAGTGTCCTGGAGCATGAAAAAGGACAAAAAAGAGACAGGGCACATGTGGAGAAGAGATTACTATGAGAACTAACATTTGGAGAGGGTGTGAGATACCAGCACAGACTGTTCCAGAAGCTTGTGGCCCGTTATTGTGCTCATTTCTATCTACAGACTGTGGGAAGAGAAAGTCCCTGCCCACTATGAGTGTGCTCGGGATTGTTGCCAAAAATCACACTTTGTGTAAGGCATTCAGGCTTCCTAGACTGAAGACTTTTGACCATGAAGCCAGCAGATAGTGTATAATTGTCACGAACAGACTGCCAGTGGTAGCCTATATGACCTTGTAAACTTTTCTCAACCCTACACTTACGGGTTAGATGTGTGGTTCACGCTGTTATTTCCTTGCAGGTATCATCGGCTACGCCCCGTACATAAACCGAATTGTTTCACAGTGGAATCTTCATGACAACGATGATGACCAGCTCTTCTACACAAAAATATACTTGGATCCTTTAAAGCGAGTGAGCATTTTTAGTGAACTCAAACATCCCTCGAAAACAATCTTGTATTTTGAGTTTCACTGTTTTGGTTTTGTTTTTGTTTTTTTTTATTTTGAATTTCAGGAATCTCTCAACATGACTTTGGACCACAAGTGCCAAATTTTCCAGAACCTGAACGGGGCTGTTGGTGAGAAACCCAGAAACTGAAATTTACATTTAGTCCTCAGGTGTCCCATGTCCACTAATTAGACATTTCAAAACTTAAATCTATGATTTTTTATTATTATTTCAAATTTCCAGTTTATTTCATATGTGTAAAGGAAAGTTAGGATGTGTGTGTTCTTTCAGGTTTGAATGTTATGTATGTGTAACTGCTCAGGGTACTATGGACAATATATTTTTGGTTGTGCAGCACTGACTTGATCACATTAATTTGCAGTTAAAAGGGTCAAAAGTGTGCTTATTTATTTTTTAGAATGATAATAATGAACAAGACTTTGGTTAATCAAATAGCTGAAGTCAATTTTGAGATATTGTCACTACAAGATTGTCATTTTTTGCTTGTTATTCTGGCATGTCCACTTTAGGACACTTGATCTTATATGTCGCTTTTTTAGTCAAAACCAGACCCTGCAAAAAAAATCAACATAGACTCAAATAAATATTATTGTAAATCAATGGCATGTCTGTGACTGTTAATTCCAGTATAAATATCCCCTGTCTGGCTCTTTTAATTCAGGTAATAATTTATTTTTATTTAGTTTACACGGTGGCCGTTATGTATTTAAAGTGGTGCTGAAAAGGTTAAAAGTGTACAAGTAAGAGAAGACTTTAGAATCATGGACAGGACAGGAGTAAGTTAACAGAATAAAGTCACTTTTATAGGAAACTGATTATAATTTGTAATGAATTCTAGCCATTTTTCTCTGATGTGTCCACTTTTTGGACACTGTGTGCTGAATGGGTCATATTTTCTAGAGTTGCCTGCAAATCTGTTGGTGTAGGAACATATATTGTAAAGGCAGTGTAAACTATACATGAGTGATTTGTTTTTCTTCCTTGAAAAATAATTGGCAATTACAAGCTTAAAACAAGTCGTTTATAATTTATAATTAGAAGTAACACACTGAGCGCTTAAAACAGCAGCACCCTAACCCCCTCCACTTTCCTTGAAAAATACAAATCAAATCTGGCATCTAATAACCTTTTCTTCACCAACATAAGCCAGACTTGTAGTTCTCTGTTCAGCTCCCACACTCTGTGAGAGATTGTAACAGCATTTCAGACTTGGCAGATCACTCGGTCCTTTGTTTTTAACCTTCAAAGCTCTCACCCATGTGGTAAATTGATTCATATAACCTGGCCTGAAGAGTCTCTTGTTCCCTTTTTTTTTGGCAGATGAAGTGCTCCTCAAGTTTGGAACAGACCGTGTCAGAGTGAGAAACACCGTGTACGACTCTTTGCCAGTGGTTGTCCATGGCAACGCAAACACAAAAGTGAGTACGAAATTAAGGCCTCAGGCTTACCTCGCATATGGCAAAGCATGGATCCTGTCCAGTTAACTATTTTCATCTAGAGCACGATCTGTTGGCTGAATTATTGAGCTCCTGTTTTTTTCACTTGTGCAGATGAGTTTCTCTTGGACTGAGTCAGTTAAATTTTATCTTTTCAACATTTATGGCCAATGATTCCATATTCTGACACATCCAGGAAATATACATACTCCGTCTGTAGTGTGTGTGCCAAACTCTGTCCATAAAATCCAAATCATTATTTAGTGGGAGGGATAGATCCATCCAAACCAAGACTAGTTCTGTTTTTTACATATGTCTTCTGTTTTCCAATGGATAAAGATCTTTGTGTAATAAAATAAAGGCCAGGGACTACGAACCAAAATAAGATCAAAGTATTTTCCCATCTCTTTTTGTGCCCCACAACATCTGACTTGGTATTTATTTATGAAAAAATAACAAAACCAAAGTTAGTTCTTAGTTAAAGCCATGTGGTCCAAAAGCCAAATGTTGCTGGCACTTTCAGCTTAGCAATACCAACATGTATATTAAAATGACATTAGAATTATCTACTCCACTGAGGAAAAAAATTAATGGAAATGATTCCTAAATAAAATAGAAGAGATAAAATGATAAATCCCAACTTTAACTAAATGAAGGTTTTTACAAAAAGAAAAGTCTATTTTTATTCCAAAGGTTGTTTTCTTGTTTGTTTGTTCTTGCTTGTGTATTTAATTTATTCTAGGCCTGTGCAAAAAAAAATCGTAACAGCACTATGACACAAAACTGAAAAAGTACCTTTAAGGACACAGGAGCAGAGCAAAGATAATTTGCAGGACAGCTGAAGAAGATCCTCACCCGCCACTCGTTCAAAGATGTTAGCAGGCTGCCACCCTTAATAGAAGGCAGAGAAAACACTGAACATATCTTAAATATTGTTTTATTCCCACCCCTATGAGCAGTAAAGCTGATTTGGAAAGTAGGATGCCAGGCCGATCAATCTTTCGGGTTTATTTCTAGTCCTCTTCCCAACACACATCTCACCACCTCCAGCCGTCTGCTTTTGGTCTTCCTTGGTAATGAACCAAATCCAACAAACTATTGAGTCATTCTTCCCAGAGGCCCAAACATCTGCGGGAGAGGCTCTAAATAGTAGATCACAGAACTCTTGTCCAAGCTGTGGTTACTGCTGTTGGAGCTGTCTGGCTGAATCTCTGCCTATCTATTTATTTAAACTTTTCAAGTTCTTACACAAAGATAAATGTGATTTCATAATTTTCATGCATTTCATAATCTAAGTAATAATGATTATGATAAGAAAATTACTTTGAATTTTTTAATTTTATGACTCAGAATCCCGTTCAGCATAATCACATCATGTGTACCTTACTGGCCATACGATTTGTGGTAGGAGCTGCTAAGAAGTACATTTTCTTATTTAAGCTTTTAAAAAGATAAAACCAAGTCTTTCAGAATCAGAATCAGAATCAGAATCAGCTTTATTGGCCACGTATGTTAGACATACAAGGAATTTGTCACCGGTTCACTTCACTCTCCAAGTACAAAAATAAAAGAAAAAATAGGTACACACTTTAACATTTACTACCACTGATTTAGATGAAATCCAGAAAGGGATAGGGTCAGTTTGTTTAGACAAAATCCCACTGACTATGAAATAAAGGGACTGTGCTAAATGCTGACGTGTCCACATTTTAGGACGTTATTGCAACACTATAAGAAATAATTGGACAAGTAGAGATTGTTATGTTAGCCACAGCTTGCACAATGTCAGAAACCAGTGTTTTTTAAACTAATATTTTGCTCATTTTATCAGAAAATACTTATGTAAATGGATTAGATTCATGTTGACAAGAAAAAAATGGTTTTAGAATATGCTGACATAAATCAAGAGAAAGGAGGAGAAAGCCCAGTCATTCATTTTTTCATATAACCTCCTCATATTTTTAAGTTGAATAACACACCAGTTGCTAAATCAAAGTCATGAAATGGATGTCAAAAGAGTTTAGATACTGCATAAAGTAATTTCTCACTAACAGCCTTTAAACTTGTTTGCCTTCTTCTTTTGCAGATGTACTTGAACTACTTAGGCAACTATGTCCCCAACACATGGAACTACGAGCATGGATGCAGCCACTGTGATGACGACTTTGTGGATTTGTCTCGGTTAAAAGTAAGTACTTATAATGAAGACATTTTCTCTTCTATTTGCTGCCCCATATTTAAAGTGCAGCTGTGGAAAGTTTTATTTGTGGATGCAGGAAAGGATGAGACATTTCCCTGTCTCCCAGTATGAAGCATCGTGTTTGTCCAGACAGCAGGAGGGTCAGCCTGGTCTGACTTCTTTCAACAGATAAGCAGGACTGTCCAGTGCTGCATATACAGTATTTCCAAGAAAAATAGTTTATGTGCCCGTTGGTCCTTTTGGACCCTTTTAAAAGAGCATGAGTGCCAGGGAAACTCCTCAGGGAAGAGGAAGCCCAGCGCTGCTGTGGTGAAGGATATGGTTTCTGGGGTTTTCAGAAGGGCTCATTTAAAGGGGTGTCACTGTCGGCCAGCCTGCCTTTAAGTGAGCCTTCAGTATGGGTTTTATCCACAATAGCAAGTTATGGTGGTTACGTTGAAAATTTGTCACAGAGTTCAGCCAAGCTTGGCGACGTATAGCCAGAGAGAAAGGCAGGCAAGAGGAAATGTCTCTGGCTGTGGTTCCCTCTGTCAACAATGTTAGCAAAACCTTCTTCTTTTCTTTGTGAACAAAGTATTAGGGCATGTGCTAAATCCTAGTTGGTCTAATTAATAATACTTGCTTTAATGTAAGTTGTTTCTTCCAGAAGCTTGCGTTATTAGAGCTACAAACAGTTTAACCAATTAATATCTTTCTGTGTTCTCCTTGTCATTCATTTCATGTGTTACTCTTATGCTATGTCAGGGGGGACATGATGTAAAATAAAAATATTCTGCAAGGCAAACTGCTTTGCACATAATTAAAAAACAATGATCAGTTTAACAAAATCATAAATTAGCTTACATTAACACATCATAAAACCAAAATTAATCAGAACTCTGCAAGACACATGTTCTCAAAAAATGGTGGCACAGCGCTGCAGCAGGTTTGTGAAAGTGCCTCACAGCAAGAAGGTTCCTGGTCTGCATCCCCATGTACCCAAGGGCCTTTCTGTGTGGAGTTCATGTGTTCTCACTGTGCCTGCATGGGTTTTCCCTGGGCATGCTGGTTTCCTCCAACAGTCCAAAAAAAATGCTCATTAGATTGGTGACTCTGTATTGCCCTTAGATGTGAGCGTGTGAATAATTGTATGTTCTATCTGGCCCTACCACTGACTGGTGACCAGTCCGGGGTGTACCCCGTGTCTCACCTGATGTCACCTGGGATAGGATCCAGCCCTCTGCTGCTCAAATAGGATAAGGGATAAAGATAATGGATGCTCTCAAACAAGGTAGCAAAGTTAGCCTTTCCTTAATTTGGGGAATCCCTCCATCACAGCCTCTAATCTGCAGGTGCAGGAAGTCATTCATCTATTCATCAGTAGGGGTGGGCACAACTTAATGAAATGCAAACACAGAGACATCCAGACAAAGGAAGCAAACAAACATCAACCTCTCCAACGCAGCCAATTTCATGCAAATATCAAACAAATCAGCATTTAATGTGATGGCCGTTAAAGTAACATGATGCCAGAAAGTGTCAGGTTTGGTTTGTCTGGGCCATTTTGTGTGGTAGTTATTATCAGCAATGTCACTTCTGGACCTTGCATGTACAGAGCCTGGGCCAGGGGGGTGGTTGGCAAAGGGGGGAGTTACTGTTTGTGCTGTATTGGCTTTGTTGTTTGGTAGCTAATACAAAAAACATCTTTGTATGAGAGTAGTGGACAATAGGAGCTACGATTGTTATATTTGTATTGTCTCCACATGGAGATTGCAAGTGCAGAGCCTGTGTCTGTCAGAGGTGATGTTGCTGCTTAGGGTTTGATGGCCATGTGAAAGAGAAGGTCTCTATCCAGCCTAAGCTGTCATGGGGCTAAAAGGATGAAACACCAGTGAAGGGAGGTTTCCACTTAATAACCCTGGTGATGTTTGGTTAGGGTGAATGTGAGGGGCCTTATGGTTGAGTAGTTTATATTCATATTGCGACTAGCTGGTGGTTGCATGTACAGATCCTAGGCCTGTTGAAGGTGCTGTTCGGGCTTTAATGTCCGCGAAGTAGGATAGTGAGTCCTGTATGTTGGTATGGTGGTTGGAGAGGGGGACGTGGAAGGGGTTGCTCAGGGATGCTGAAGCTCACTGCAAACTCAGCTGGGGTGTTGCAGGATCAGTTTCCTGAAACAGGGGTTAAGGGAGGGTCCCACTTGACAACCCTTGTGATGTCCTCATTCCTGCTGCCCAATGGTCTGTATAATTGGGTTGGGGGACTCATGAGGGGAAATGTGGTGAAGCAGTTTGTTATTGACAGGTGCTTGCATGTACAGAGCCTGGGTCTGTTGAAGGTGGCATTGCTGACTAACTTAAGGTGACAACTTAGGGTCAAAGTTGTAAGTCATGTAAGTTTTTAGTAGTGCTTTTTGATTTAGAGGTCTGTTACACTTTCATTTTGATACAAGCATCAAGTGTTCTTTTTTTTTTAGTTATTATTTAAGAAAAAATGACTCAATATTTTCAAGGATTTGCTGCTTTTCTTTGTCACTTATTATTCAAAATGTAGTCTTTTTCCAGCTTTCAGTTGTTGCTTGAACAAAAGAGGCACTTGAGAGACCTTGATTTGGGCTCTTTTAAGTTATGATGATCATTTTTTTGTCATTATTTTGTTTCATAGACTAAATAAATCATCCATTCGGTGTGAAAATGATCAGCAGAAAATAGATCTGGAATCTAGAATCTGCAGCAGCCTCTAGTATTTGATTTTATCAATGCCTTCACAGAAGACTAACAGCAGATTTTTTGTCTTCCTGTATACTATAAATAAATCTGTTTCAATACTTTGACTGGAGCAGATTCAATACAAACTTAGCCAATGAAAAGCCTCACTGTGAAAAATGCTCTCAATGACCTTCTGTAATAAAAACTGAAAAAAAAATGCTCCCTCTCAATAATGGTAAAGTCAGTAAAAAAAACATATTCCATTGTGCAACGCTGTGTTTGTGGGACCAAGACTTCTGAAGGATCAGGCCATGTGGAAACACTGGTTATACTGGGGTAAAAACAGGTCACTGGCAGTGTAGTTTAGTTCTGTGTCTGCTTGTGTACTTTGGTTTTGGTTTACTCCCAATGGAAACGCACTGAGTTACACGACCAAAAGCCTTTTCTCCTGAGCTAGCCAGGATGCTGGACTGCATTGTTTGTCCCTTGTTCTCCTTTTTAAAGCTTTTTTCTGCCTGTCCACTGTCTGTATGTCCATAACAATTTATGCTCTCATTTGGAGGATGCATGAGTTCAGTTCTTGTGGCCTGGACACAGTCATTACTGAACTTGCAAATTAGACGGTACTCTGCGGATCCCTTTTCATGCCGGGCCCAGACCTTTCCTGTGAACTGGTCAAGAGGATCAGGGGTGCAGACTGAGCTGTGTGGGCTGGAGCTGGAGTGTCATGGGAAAAAGTTTCCTCCTCCCTTGTGTCTTATGCTTTATTTCTCTTTATATCTTCCATTCCCTTCACTGTCTGAGGAGTTATTTTCTACATGGGTTGTCCTCTTATAGGGTCTACGTGGCACACTGAGAGCAGTATTTATATAGCTCAACAAAGTGGTTCCAGAGGTAAAAATCCAAGTCATTTATTATATAAAACCTGATGCTTTGAGGTTATGTATATATTTTTGTTGCCATGTAAAATTACCCAAAGTTTTATCCAGCTGTTTGTCGATGCTTTCTTTGTGCCTTGGAAACTGGAAACTTAAAAATGCTTTTCACTGATTGGCCAAACCAAGTTAAATATCTACAACAATTTTTTTTCTCTTGGTTTAGTCAACAAGCACTGCTAGTGAGAATTGATCTTATGTCTCCATGGTGCAACTGAATAAACAACTACAGTTACAACTAAACTAGTTTCAACAAAGTGTTGAGCATGGACTTAGCATAATGACTTAGTATAGAACTTGGTCGCTGGCCCATAGAGGCAAGAGAATTCCAGTCACTTTTGACCTAAATGTGCTTGTCAAACCTCAAAAGTTGCAGCCTCAGTGGTTCATTTTAGAGAGAAAACTGGGTCTTTACATGTGGAATTATGAGGCAGACCATAAAGAAGGCTGAAACGGCCTCAGTCTTTGTTTATTTATGAAGTCAAGTGACAAATTCATCATTGATTCATGTTAAACAATGTTCAAGAGTGGTGCCATTTTGTTTGAAACAGTACTAATTTATCTTCCCTTTAATCCAAACAGGACTATCCAAATGTTCTGGTTGGAGTGTTCATCGAGCAGCCCTCTCCGTTTCTTCCTGAATTCTTTCAGCGCCTGCTGGCTCTGGACTACCCCAAAGATAAACTCAACCTCTTTATCCACAACAATGTGAGTGTTTTCAGCTGTGGGTGTTACTAGTCCCTCTTTGGCATGAGATCTCTGCCACACTTGGCCCTATGCATTCTACTTTAAATCCATTAATATTGGCTTCTTCTCCTACTCAGGAGGTTTACCACGAGAAGCACATCCAGAGTTTTTGGGACGAGAACAGAAATGCGTTCAACAGCTTCAAGGTTGTGGGACCAGAGGAAAATCTGAGCCAAGGGGAGGCCAGGAACATGGGCATGTATGTGCCTCCTCTGTAAATCTATCATCTCTCTGAAGTCGTGGTTTCAAGAAGACTGTTATAAAGCCAGATGTTAGTTTTTTTAACACAACAGCAATAATTCGTCATTTTCTTTGCTGGAATTCCTGGATATGTTATGTAACAAGTGTGTTAAAGACTAGATAGTATGAGTTAATATTTGTGAGCACAATTATTAATTTTGCTCATATATGAACAACATATAGATATAAATATAACTTATCCTTCGCTGGTCCAAATCAGATAACCATGACCTGGATGGCTAAAAACCTACACAGATATAAAAATAGCTTCTTGTTGCATAAAAGCCTTTGAATGTGTTTGTGATTCTGCATGTTTCTGGGGGTATTAATCAAGCTGAGATATTGATCCTTGTAGACAAACCAAGACACACTGTCCATTTAACTCTCTATTCCATTCAAAACTTCAGCTGAATTTATATAATGAAAAGCACTGGTGGAGTGTGCACACTGTTAAGGATACAGTTTATGAGAAAATAGCTTTTTAGTGGAAGTGTTTTGTGATTCAGCAGATGCAGTCCTATCTGTCTGATACGTCCTATAAATATCAGGATCATGCTGTACCACAGACTGGACTTTAGACCAAGTATTAGTTGGTTTAACTTCTCAGTCCATCTCTTAATTTTAGAAAGACACATATCCTATATTCATATAATGTTTAACAACAGGAGCACTGGCAACAGTAGTATGCAGCAGATGAAAGGTGGAAAATATTCCAGCACTGCACGCCAAAATGCCATGCACTGGGTTTACAGTAGGGACAAAAATACAGCATTTGAATACTTGAAATTCGGACCCTAACTGATCATCAGTAATAAACATCTATATCCACAGTTTTAGACTAAAGACGATTGGTCTTGAGTTTTTGTGAGTCTTTATGATCATGATCCTTAGACTGATTAAAATAAACATGATTTTCTTTTTAGCTAAAATTGTTGAGCAGCACATATCATGTATGATTTACGAGGTGGTTATAGAGAAACCGTTCACCCCACAGGTGTTTTTTCCATACTTATCCTTTCATAAATAAGGTGTGATTTAAATATTGCCAGCTCAATGGACAGCTCTCTGGATGTATGAGAACATCGTCATTCTTGGCGAGAGTTCTTGTTTTCTCACTGATATACAACATAGCAGTCAATCATGGGCAGTTATTCACTGTAAGTGCCCCCATTGGCTGTCTTACATTTCTCTGTATTAAGTAGTAGTCTGTCGTCATGGTGATAAATCAATCTGTGAGGCCTCATCAGTGAAGTTCTATCAAAAGCCCAGCATGCCTAAAGCCCTGGTGAGGACAGCCCTTTAATGAAAATGTCTGTGTTATATTAGAAGTATCTCATTATCCTACAATCACATTTATTCACTGAAGGCTTAAAGATAGTCACAGAGAGTCTGCCTCTGTGATTACTATAAGTATGTCATTGACTGTAATCAGCGCTGGATTGAGTAATCACTACTTTCTCTTCTGTGTCTGCTTTCGATTTCATTAGGCATCTTTGCCGCAAGGACGTCTCATGCGACTTCTACTTCAGCATTGATTCAGATGTAATGCTCACCAACAGACAGACGCTGAAGCTCCTCATTGAGCAGAACAGGTAATCATATCCAAAGTCAAGCTGGAATCGAGTCAAAGAGCCTCCCTGGTTGTTGTTGTTGTGATTGTGAACTGTTGGAGTTGTGTCTTTAAGTGGCAAAACCACAGAAACATTACAGCCGAGTGAATGAAAGTTTAAAAATAAGACGCCTTGGCTTCCTGTTTTCTGCAGCCGCATGGAAAGAGTGGAAGAGTCAATTGCCCTAAACCCGAAATGCCACTCTTCATTATGCAAAAAACAAACATGCAAACCCTTTTCCCCTTTTGCAGCTTGTGATTTTAAAGGAAGCTTCCAGTAAACTTGCTGTAATGTGGCAGTGGCATGGAATGGGTCCTGTTGGATGCATGCAAAGTACAAAGTCCTGCGAGGATTATTTAAGGACAGCCTGAGAATTCTCTGCTGGGACTGAAACTGTGGGAAGCAAACGGCAATCTGTCTTCACCAAGAAACATTAGTATACAGAGCTGCAGATGCAGTGCATCCATATCAAGCAAACCTGTTATTTATGCCTCAATTATTGGCAAGTTTAGTTTGGACAGTTAAAAAAATCTTCTTTCTTTGTGGCTGAGGTTTGAAACAGAGCAGTGGAAAAAGTCATGTTACTGTTTTTAATGAAAATTCTAGGAAGTCAACTGGATACACAGTTTGAAAAAAGCAATGGATCATATGAACTCCAATCCAATATAGTTGGGACATTGTGTAAAATGTTAATAAAAGCACAATACAGTGATTTGCAAATGCTTTTTAACCTATAGTCTGTTGAACAAAGCATCAAACAAGATATTAAATGTTCTAAATTTAAAGAAATGTACACAATTGAAATGAATTTAATGCCTGCAACACATTCCAAAACAGCTAGGACAGGGGAAAACAGACAGGAAAAGTTATGGATTGCTTAGAAACATATTTTCAGGTCAGTAGGTTACAGGTTAACATGTGATAATGTCATGATTATGTATAAAAAGAGCACTCCAGGGGATGCCAGTAGTCGTGTTGGTTATATCTGTGCACCTACTATATATTGAGGCTCCTGTCTTGTGCAGGTGGCCCAGATTCAATGCCGGCCTGAGGTTGAAGTCCCCCAGTCTCCCTTCACTCTCTCACCCCTTTTGTGCCTCTGTCCACTATCGATCAAGGCAAAGAGGCCTTCAATTAAAAAAAACAGAGCGCTCCCTGAAGGGCTCAGTGTTCAGATAGTCCAGAAGTTTATCAACAATGTTCCTCAAGATGCACTTAAGATGAATTTAGAGACATTATCATTCTCAGTCCACATTATCTTAAGATACAGGGAATCTGGAGAAATTCAATGCATGCAAGGACCAAGGCCAAAAAAAAAAAAAAACCCAACATTGAATGCCCATGACCACTTATCCTCTGGATGATGAATATTACAACATGGTCTCAGAATACTTAAGAAAACCATAGTTAATTAAAGTCACATGTTTTGCATCTACAAATGTAAGATAGACATGCAAGGCAAAAGTCATTTATTAACAGTATTCAAATGAACCACCCACTTCTCTGGACCTAAGCATAAGCAAGATGGACTGACCTTAATTTGAGAAATGTGCTGTGGTCTAATGATTCCACATTTCAGCCTGTTTTTTGGAGTAATGGATGTTAGGTTCTGCACGCTACAGAGAAAAGGACTATCCACATTGGTATCAAGACTGGATTCAAAAGGCAACCTCTGTATTACTGTGAGAGTGTATTAGTGCCCATGACATGGGTAACTTGCACAGCTGTGAAGGCTCCATTAATACTGAGTGGTACATACAGGTTTTGGAGTATTATGTGGCTTCATATTGAAAATATTGTTCTCTTAAATGTTCCCTCTAAATTCAGCAAGACGATATCGGGCCACATCTGCATGCAGTCCAGGCTGGTCTCTTATTAAGAATTTGTGTCACATTGTGATGCAAAAAATTTAACACTGGAAACTGACACTACTGAGAAACCCAAGATGTGCATCAAGCAACAATGCCTGTTTCAGTGACTCAACAATCAGTGTGTTCAGTCCCCTGATGCTTGCAGAATGATGTTAGAGGAAATGTTTGTGAGTTGCAGTAATAAACATGCTTCTGTCCTAACTTTTTGGAATGCATTGCAGGCTCCACTTCAGACTTTGTGTTTATCTTTAAAGGATAAGTCAATGAGTAAAGTTTATTAGTTTATATGATACACATATCAATGTCATGCTGCACTTAAATGAATTTACTTTGAAACTGATTTGTAAATCACTGTTTTGTTTTATCCACATTTTATACATCCCAACTCCTTTGGAATTAGGCTTTGTTCTTACAGTATCTGAGTCCAGTCAGGATAGATATCCATCCAAGCTCTGCTTTGAGTTACACACTTAGTCAGTCTGATAGTAACTTGGCAGGTTATTGTGTCATTCAGAAGAGCAGCAGTTGATCTCATCAATGCAGCACGCCAGCTTCAGCTCTAAGAGCCCCAGTACATTAGGTGGTTGGATGTCTGTGAGATGTCACTTGAGTTTTATGCGCTCTGACAGAATTACCATCTCTCCGCTCTGTCTCCCGCTTTCCCGCAGAAAAATAATTGGCCCCCTTGTCACTCGGCACGGCAAGCTGTGGTCCAACTTCTGGGGAGCCTTGAGTCTGGATGGTTATTACGCTCGCTCCGAGGATTATGTCGACATCGTGCAGAGGAAACGTGTGTAAGTCACAAGTGCAATGAGGTCACACACATAGCGTAGCTGTGCATTTTTATGGTTCACACAAACCAAAGCTGGATCTCTCGACATACCCATGACTAAAATGAATCACTGGCTGAACTGCTTCTGTCTTTATAAAATTCTAAACACCATGACGCACAAGATGGTTTTATTATGGGCCCTTTCCTATAATATGAGCTGTGATAAAGGGTTAAATATATCTGAACTGTGATTTAGATCTGAAAATAAAACTCTGAACTACTGAAGTTAGTCAAATAAACTGTTTTCTTAAGCAGATTTACTTTTTAAATATGTAACTTATTACAGAGACCAGTTGGCAAAAATGAGTAAACAATTATCCATTACAGTAAAAGCCTGGTTTTATTACCCGCTAACCTTCAATTTGAAAGGAAAGATCACAAAGTCCCTCTTTGCACCACAAACTCCTTTTGGTAAATTTCTTAGGTCATTGGCAAGGAGGTTTGGGTCTTTGAAACTGGACGGGAAGTGCAGTTCAGTGGATTTTCTTATTGGGATAAAAAGAGGAACAAAGTGGATTTATCTTACTCACAGATTGATGTCAGGCTTAGGTTGAGAAGCTCCTAGTGTTGCATTCCATGTATGAACAAAAGTGCGTCCAATACTGACACTAGCATTGCATTGGGCTTTAAATACCAGTTAGGATGTGGTATCATCGGCACGGCAGTGAAAACGAGCGAGACAGGATGTTGTAAAAACTGCAGGTTATGGACGTAATTGAACACAGTCTAAATGATCAACCTCTTTCCTCTGAGATACTCCCTAAAACTGATTTAGGCTTGTATGCCAGTTTTCTTGGTTTCAGGGTATTCATGAATTGATATCTGATGTTTTAAAGGTGCAGTGTGTAGAATTTGGCATTTGAGTGACATCTATCATTCAGATTCTAGAATGAGCCCGACCGTAACCAAAACGTCACATCGCTGGGCAACGGAAGCCTGTGAAGACCAAAAGGGCCAGGACCAAAAGCTTTAACTGTAAAATACACACAATTTTAATCCCTCGTGCAGAGTAACAACTGTCTCTACATCCACCGCCGTCCTCTCTCCTCTTCTTCGCCTGGATAGATAACAGGTAGATTTCAGAACCGGCAGACAGATTCACGTTTTGTTCTTTTTGTCCCTAAAATCCACCC
Organism: Cetoscarus ocellatus; assembly: GCA_037902135.1. Lineage (NCBI taxonomy): Eukaryota > Metazoa > Chordata > Actinopteri > Labriformes > Labridae > Cetoscarus > Cetoscarus ocellatus. Next base: position 647,390 of record JBAMNC010000784.1, read on the forward strand.
ACAGACAACATGGCGGATTGTTATGTAGGCCTACATGAACGCGGACCACGGTAATGTAAATTTTTTGAAGCTTTTTCTAACTAAATAAAAATAAAACAACATTTTATGGGGATGATTGTACTCCTATTTTGACGGACTTTACATACAAATAGAAACATTATATCCTATATTCAATGTTTCTGTTCGGCGAAATGCTGCCAAATTCTACACACTGCACCTTTAATTAAGATTAGAAAATCCTAATACATTTCTATTGGGAACCCAGTTGTGTAAAAATCTTTCCATTTATGGGGTAAAAGTATAATTACATCCATAAATGTTAATGTTGGTATCTGGTAGAAGATTTCCATATTTGTGGACATATTTGATTTCCAAATAGGTACAGACAGTTAAAGGGATAGGTCAGTTTTTTTTTAAGTGGGGTCACTCAAGACCCAAGGCACTTTTAAATATGATTGCTAGTAAAGCAACTGGTCAGCTCTCACCAAGTGGGAGCAGCCGGGTATAGATGCGTGGCGATACATAGCAGTCAATGGTGCCACTGAACCCGTGCAATGACCAATTTTTTGGGAAAAACACACAAAAAATGACATTGGCTCCACTAGATGCAACAGTAAGATCCTTTTCAGCATTTCCCTTTTTCTCAACAAGGCCCCTATGTTTAGAACTATTTAGTGATGCAACATTTTCCGTACATATCCTTCCACCAGCAATGCACTGCCTGCCTCTCATCTGCTGTTCAGGTCTCAATGCTGCAGTGGGGTCAGTTAGCAGTCATTAGAGCACCGACTCTTATTTCTAACTCTCCTGAATATTCAGAGAATGGGTCGCTCCTGTATTTATCACAGTACCAGTTGGTATGGACATCAATGACAGAACATAGTGGTTGCCCATCAGGATCAGGAAGGTTCAGAAGAAGTGCTATGTCTGAGTCCCACTGGTGACAGCAATAGGCCTCCAGGTCTGTAGGCATGGGCTCACAGTCCATGCATCTGCGCCGCCAGGTATGTTGTGATCTATCCTGCTTCTTAGTTTACGCAACAGTTTTTCCTATTTCTCTTTCTACCCATGACTCCACCTGCACAAGTTCTTCCTCTTTGTGCTCTGGTTTAAGCTCTCCTCTCGTACCTGCGACTAATGGCATGTCATTGTCACTTGAGTCAAAATGGCTTATTTGAAGTTCAGGTTTTGTGAAGTTAGTGTTTGTTGTTTCTTGTAGAGACAGACGACCTGAACAGCTGATGAGTGTAAAGCAGTGTGTTGTTGTTAGGAGGATTCATAACACAATGATGTATTACAAAATAGTTCCAAACACAGGGGCTTTGTCAAGAAAAAGTGAAATGCTGTGAAAGAAGTGAAAGAATCTTACTGTAGCTTCTTGTCAGCCCAACATACTGTAGTTTTGGTGTGTTTTTTGTGTAAATGTAGGCTTTCCTCTGCACCATTTACTGCTTCATGTCACCTAGCATCTGTACCCGGCTTTCCTCCCTTAGGGCATTTACTTGTACCATGAGCCTTAAGAAACCCCCCACTCAAAAAACCTGAACTATCCTTGTAAATCCCAACACCTGTGGTCTGATTCAACTGGATCAAGCATCACTATTAACTGGTTAAAATTGCTGCGTGCTTGAATTGTATGCCTTTTGTATCATATAAAGCTACAATGTCAAATGATAACATGAGTTAGCAAGTGTTGAGTGCTAACCTTAGCTGTTGTCAAATTGTTGCATCTTATTGCCTGTTTAAATTTTCTTTCTAGCCAGATATCAGTCTTAATTTTCACTCTAAATTGTTTTCTGATTGACTGAAAAGAGGTTAAATGGTGTCTCTTAGTCAAAATTATCAGCAATTCCTGATCAAGAGACCAGAAGAAAGTAGCTGCCTACGTAGAGGATAAATCCAACTAAATAACAAGGGATTCCATAAAAGATTAAGGCCCCGTTTACACAACAACAAAAACGACCAAAAATGTATAGTTTTCATTGCATTTTGCCTTCCATTTACACTAGAACAGTGCCTGGAGTGTCTGAATCCACAAACTTTTGAAACCAGGGTCCAGAGTGAAAAGTTTGGAAAACATTTTCATATCCGTATCCCTGTAAACAGGAACGCTGACATGCGGGACATGCACAGTGCTCTTTCAGATAAAGGTTGCAAGCGCATCCAAGGAATAACAACAGCAGCTTCGGCTGTCTACCGAGCAACATATGTGCTGCTTACCGTGCTCAGTTTGTTATCCAGTCAGAAATATCCAGACACATTTGTTGTCCAGACAAGAAAATCCTGTGTCTTCGTGCATCCACTCGCCATTGTTGTTTATGAAAACTTTGTCTTCAGCGGAAAGCGTTTGGTGTTCTAACGCTGCTGTTTCTCTACAACCCGACATCGCCAGCTACTGGCCTGGCATGCACACTACAGCGTTTTCAGTCGTACATCATCCATTTCTGTTGACAATGTTGTCGTGTAAACAGGGCCTAAGATATTTTTCCGTATTTGATTTACCTATCATGTTGTCTATTAGTACCTCTCCAACAACCTCTATATTTTACCTGAAATCCCAAAGTTCAAATGAACAGCCACTGGTATTTACGACTGCATATTTTAAAGGTCAGTGCAAAATGATCACCTCCTCTGTCCTGTTCTTGTCTTGTTGTTTCTAGGGGTGTGTGGAACATTCCTTACATGGCACACGTATACCTTGTCAAGGGCACTACACTGAGGAATGAACTTAAAGAAAGAAACTACTTCGTTCTGGAGAAACTAGACCCTGATATGGCTTTGTGTAGAAATGCCAGAGAAATGGTAAGTGAATTCAACCATCCATCTTCATGTCACACTGTTGTTAACAGACTGAACCCTAATGCAAAAGTCAACAGCTCGACAGAGCCCGAGTCATGGCAAGTATAAGTGGCTGCAAATGTGTCTGTCAGTCGTCAAGGCATGATCCTCATCTGTTAACAGTTTCTTTGTGGTGCTTAAATTTTCTCTGCTCCATTTATATCCCATCAGCCTTCACTTTCTCTTGCCCCGTTGTGACATTAACACAAACACTGCAACCAGTTTTGATGCCTGCCTGGCTGACAGAAGTTGTTTGCCTCTTGTGTTGCCTTTCTTCTTGTAAACTCTCTGAGCAGTTGTGTATTTTTTCACCTGTACTCTCCATTAAACAAAACCAGTGCCTGATCCAAACTCTGTTCTTTTGGATTGACTTTTACCCAGCATGCACTCCTCCCGTATTAATCCACAAAAACATCAGCTTCAGAGGGAAACTTGCTCCTTTTTCATGCACTTCTTCTCTCCAAGTTATGGATATATGTTTTAATTGTCACCTTGTCTCCTATTCTGAATTTATAATTCATGTTGAATTATTTACATGATGTTTTCCTTTATTTTAGACCAGTCACAGAGAAAAAGACTCCCCTTCTCCGGAATCATTCCATATGCTCAGGACCCCAAAGGTGTCCATTTGTTTTGATTTAATTTGCTTCCTGAAACATCCATTTCCAATGGGTTAGCACTCAGGAGCTCATTCTATAGGCAGTCTTCACAGGCAAAATGCTGGATTTGATAAGGGATTTTTTTGGCCCTGCTTAGGGCTGGGCATTACGTAACAATGTCAAGTCTCAAAGTTTTTTTTCTGCAAAGAAAACAAGAAGGTTATAGTCCTTTATGCACAAAGTTTGGTGGCATTGGTTCAATTTGGGATGAAGTTACAACATTGTTGCATTTTCATTAGGTAAAAAGAAAATGGACTTGAGCTTATATAATGCTCTTCTCAGGGCAGGTCACATCTTCCTAATCACACCCATCCTCTCTCACATTCACTCACTGATGGCTCTGAGTTTCATAGTCCATCAGATTTAGCTAACTCATTCACACCCTTTCATGCCCATTTACACACCACTGACGCAATAGTGGGAGCACATTGGCATGTGACAGCTGGAGCTGGGCTTGAACCCATGACCTTCCAATTGATGGTACAGTGTAGTACTGAACTAAGCCACCAATGCAGTCTTAAGAAGAAAACACTGGATTTTGACAGAGTATGACAGGTCAAGTTGGTTTTCATACTGCACTTTGACAAGTGGACCAAAGCCTGTGTAACGTTGTGTAACCCAGCCGTACATCACTAGTGGATGGGGCTGTTGTAGAGGACAGTTGCTTGTGCCATCTGTCTGTTGCTACCCTATGATTTGCGTCAAAACGTGGCTCAATTGTGTGTGACAAAGAGCTAGATTACACACATTCAGCAGGGTAACAGAGTTTGGTTCTTTGATCTGCGCCACAGTATGTTTGAGCATTCACACCATCCCAAATCAAAGGATCCAACTAAATGAAACAGAGTATGTTTCATAATGCAAACAACATAAAAGTCAGACCTAAGCCTCTCATGAGCGCAAAACTATCCTGTCTGTAGGGGGTTTGTGTGTGATTTCTGATTTACACGTCATTTTCCACTTGCTCTCAGATGACCCAAAGTCAGTGGTCTTGCGGGCTGTCTAGGCTATGAGGGTTCAACATAAACTCTGTAGCAAAGTTATGTGTTTAAAAGCCAACTTATTCCTTCATTTGCCTCCAGTGTCTTGCATCACAGCATTTTCTTCCCGTGGCGTTTGTTATATGCCAAGATCCACCTCCTGTGTAACCACAGGGGTGGCCTAAGATAGCTGATGTATGACATCACCACTGACCCTGATCTCCTCAGCCTACCAATCACATCAACTGCTCCATTACAATAACCCTAAATTCATCTCCTTTGAGCACTGTCAGCAGAGTTACCCTTTGACTCATTTGGAATAACTTTGTTATAATATAAAATGGATATATTGCCCAGCCCTAGCCCTTATTAAGCAAATTCAATCAATGTGTGGGTCCTTAACTCAGTGAAACAGATTTGGCTGCTACCTTTCAAAATAAAACTCTTAAACTAATTCGTGTCTTACTTGCTGCCTATCCTAATTTCAGGAGCTGGCAGCTCTTTGGAAATTGATGTTGACATTTTGCTTTGGTTTTGGTTGAAAAACAGATTTTTCTTGTTTGAGCTAGAGAGAGAAAATCATGTTGTCTGCTTTATTTTAAAATATGCTTTCCAAGAGGAAATCAAGGAGGTGAAAGAAGGTTGGAGAGTCAGTTCATATGCAAGTCCCCTGTCCTGATGCTTTATTCTGAACGATCACACTTTACAGTAAACAGAAGTAACCAGCTGCTTCCTTTATACACACTGACTGATCTCAGACTAGGCTCCAAAAACATTTACTTCACTCCTTTGATTCTCCTGGTTCAAATCACAGCTTTCACAGAATGATTTCTGACATAAGCAATTTGGAAGCCCTACACCAGGAAATGAGTTAATAAATCCTAATTTGTTATTTGTTGTCTTCCATAAAGCCTAGTCTGATAGTGAGTCCAACCCAGCCCTCCCCATGCTTCACTGTAGAGAGAATATCATTCCTCAATTTGCTTTGTCCCTAGCACCCCCTCTGCTCCACTCCTCTCTCCTCACCGTCCCACCCCATCATTTTCCCCTGACACAAAAACCCTGCAGCCCCAAACCCATAAATAATCCCAGATTATTTATACCCATTCTGTGTCTACCTAAATTAATAAACAATTGATTTCAGTGTGTTACGGCACACTTAAATCACTTTTTCATTTTGGTGCAAATGAAGCTTCAGAGTAGTTTGCAGCAGGTAACATTTTTGTTAGGTTTTGATGCTAGAGTATAACTATGTATCCATAACCTCATTTTATGAACTTTAGATATGCATGTTAAGTGGTTCTGTGGGTATGGAAATGTTATAATTTCATCCTGTAAATATGGAAGGGCATTGCATCTACATGAGAAAATACAGTTTTCCTCTGGTTTTCTGAATAAACAGGATAATTATTTAAGACTTTTTCTTAAATAAAAGATTAAATATGTAGAATTTACCACTGAAACATCCAGATCCCTTTCAAAATCACCAGGCATATGTTATTAATGGATATATTTTAGTTGAATAATTAAAAAAACATCAAATATAAAAAAATAAAAAATAAATCCAGAAAAATTCTCATCTCTAAGGGTGCCCCAATCAATCGAACAATGATGTGGGGGTAAAATTAAGTGGGTTTTTTTTAGCAATATGAAATAATTACCACAGTTACATCATGTAACTGTGTTAGTTTATTAAGTTTATATCACCTTTTATTAATAAGTCCATTTGCACTGTTCTCCTGTTTGATAATAATCAGTGTTTTTGCAGTGTTTCAATAGTTGAGTTATTTCACATAAATAAAAACAAGTTATAAGTGGGTCATTTCATAGAGTAATTCAGAAGTCCATACCATAGGAGACTTATTTCATTGATCCATGAAATCTTTTTGTATGTTTTTGTTGAGCTCAATCGCTCAACCACTTGTTTAAACAAACACAAAAAATGATTGGTATGGTATCGGCTGATCTGACGAACAGGTGATCAGCGATTGGTCAGCCAGAAAAAGCCTGATTGGGCTTCCCTACTTATCTCTATACTTGTAGCATGATGTTTCCAAAAATCGACTCAGATAATGAACTCAAGGATTCTCACATATCAGCAAAAAAATGTCCTCCAAATGCTGAGTTTAATTCAGTTTTATTTTTGTTTGTGTATAAGGCATTGATAGATGCTTGCATCTTTTAATAAGATGGACATTAGCACTAAAACTTTGTTGATTTTGTTCTGGCATGGTGTGACACATCGCTTGCTCTGATCTGCTGAATCATTTCTTCAGAACCAGCGATCAGCAGACTTTAATTATTCCACAGATGTTTCACACTTTTCTGAGATAATGATAACAAAAGGAACTTTTGAAAAATAGTTTTGCCATTATTCTGAGATAATTATCTTATTTATTCAATAAAAAAGGAAATTCTATTATCTCATGTAAACTCATTGTGCTTCTTTGTGTATGAGGTAACGTGGGGCTTAATTCTTGTGACACTGACTGAACCTTTTCCCGTTTGCTGCAGGGAGTCTTCATGTACCTTACAAACCGTCATGACTTTGGGAGGCTCATCTCCACTGCCAATTATAACATTTCTCATTATAACAATGACCTGTGGCAGATATTTGAAAACCCAGTGGTAAGTCATTATTCTTCAACACATTTTTTTCCTCTGAATAGCAGGGATAAACATCAGCCATCTGTAAAGGTTATTATTGGTAAAAAGAGGGATTACAGACAAGCAATGGGTCTGAAATAAGGACTTGAATGTGATAGCACTTCCTGTCTGATAAGACTTTGTGATTTCCTCCTGATTTTGTCGAGCTGGGACCTGCTCTGTGGGAGAGGGGATTATCTCTGTGAGGTATGCAGGTCAGCAAACAGTCCAAACTCAGTGGCCGCTAATCTGAAATTCTTTCTCTTCACAGGACTGGAAGGAGAAGTACATCCACAAAAACTATACCCGCATTTTCACTGAGAACTACTTGGAGGAGGTTGGTATGACCGTGTGTGTGCAGCTGTTCAAGTCAAGACTGTGAGACAGAGAACACGAATGACATAATGTGGCAGACAAAGCCCAACATCTGTTTTTAACATATCTGGATATTATATTACATCAACCACGGCTCAAGGTGGAGGTGTGTCTGCAGTTTATTCTCAGTAGTTGGTCTGTGTGAATTACTGTGTGTGTTTCTGTGTGTGTGTTGCAGCCCTGTCCAGATGTCTTCTGGTTCCCAGTATTTTCAGAGAAGGCCTGTGATGAGCTTGTGGAGGAGATGGAGCACTACGGCTCCTGGTCTGGGGGCAGACACGAGGTCAGTGCTGTTTTCTTAGGCTCACTGAACACAGAGGTGTAGATAACACACTGCAGACTCAAAGATTGTTTTTTTGTTTTGTTCAAACATCTTTGTGCAGCCATGAGTGTGCAAAAACTCTGGGTTTCAAGTAATCATTCTAACTAGCTTTCAATAATCTTTTGACTGATTTATTCTTTTGTAAATTTTAAACAATTAAGTAAAAATGTCAACCGTGCGTTGCTGTAATTAACTAAAGAAAAGATCTGTCAAGCTGAATTTGTTATTCAGAATTAATCACTAAATTATCATGGTTTATAACAGATAATCACACTTTTTATTCTATGGTTAAGTCTTAATTATTTTGCAGTTTAAAATTCTTCCTCAGCTTCAACTGAACTGTGTAATGCTTTTTTTTTTTACTAGTGACTTGTTTTGTGAATCAACTGATTGCAAAGAAATGTACTTTATGATCCTAGCCCTCAGTACTAATCTAAATAAGGGCTTCACTGCTACACCACTCTGTAAAATACTGTGTTAAACTCTGCTGTTCTTAACGAAATCTGCATGTGTACAGTGTCTCATTGGCATCCAGTGATTAGATTAAAGCAACAGCTCTTAAACTGTTCAGGAGTTCCAGTTTGATTAATTTCTCTGTTATTAGTCTTTGTTAAGGTTTTCAATTAAGCTTTTACAAAAAACAGTTTTTACAAAATGCTTTATTTTTTACTTTCTCGAAAGTTTGTCCCTGTTATGTTGAGACGTGGCTTTTATTTTAAAAGAAACTAGAACTGTTTCAAGGGAAAGTCTCCACCACAGCAGAGTTAATATCAAAAATGTGGAGAACTGCCCTGTCACCCAGTATTAGGAAATCCTTTAAGAAATCCTGGATTTGCATGAAGTCAGACAACCACAGAAAGCCAATCACTTCTTTCTTGTGCCATGACCAGCCGTCACTGAAAACCTCATCAAATTCCATAGAGAACTTTTTGAGTTATTAGCCAAAATGTGGAAAAAGCTTCGTGAAAATAATGTTAATAATTCCTTGATCTGCATCAATACTTGGATCACCACCAAAACCTAAATTTCATGAATGTCTTTTTGAGTTATCTTGCCCACAGTTGGATGGATGGATGGACAAATAAATAGGCAAACACCAGGTTATTGTATTGAAAATAAAGAACTTGCCAAAGGAAAGAGTGAAAAAGCTCAAAGGTACTAATAAGGAACTTTTGGTAGCTGAAAGGCAGCACATTAACAGAAAAGAGAATTTGCTATGGATCTAAAAGCAAATATCTCCTCCAGAATTGTTTACCATTAAGCTCTGTTTCAATAAGGGCAAAGGTCATAAACTACAGCTGGACAACAGTAAATGCCTCTGCGGGGCTCTTGACCTGATCCAGAAGATATGAGCACATCACCCCATTTTCAAGTTGACCTCCACTGCTTTCTAGTTAATTTTAGAATTTATTATTCTTACAAATTTTTAAGGCCTTACTTGGCCAGGCTCCATCATATACTTCTGACCTTTTAAAATTTTAGACTGTAGTTTGAAATCCTCTGACAGTCATTTTCTGCTTGTTCCACAATTGCTAAAAACTTCCTTATTTCCCAAGACCCTCTCCTAACCCCTGTTTTTCCTTTACTTACTTTGCTTGTAATGTATTTTCTTGTTTGTATTTTATTTTTGTGAGTTTGTACATCTTATTTGTCACATCTTTGCTTGATTTTTACCTCTTGTATTTTAATTGTTTGCCTGTAAGGCAGGTAAACAAAAGTAATGCATATTAAAATATCAACAGGCTTTATGTTCCATGTTTAAGAGCTTCAGCAGTAAAGGGGAGGCCTTCAGTGTTTGTTGTTGGCTCAGTTCAACTTATTATGGCACAATAAAAGGCTCTTGCATTGCCTTTTAAACTTTATTGTGCCAGTGATCTATTTGTTGTCTTTAATGGCCCTGTAAGTTTTTACTTTCAACCTTCCACACCTGTTTTAGTGAGGGTGGGGGATCGGCGGCACATTAGTCTTCAGCCCCTTTATAATTTTGATGGCGTATATCTGTTCTGACATGCATCACCTCACACACAGACCCGACTGGGGTTCGGGGGACTTGTACTCACATGCTTAATTTTATGACCGTCATCTGCAGCTCTGTCATTTACATGTAGTCAAAGAACGGTTATGATCTCTGTTTTATGGTTTCTAATTCATGTGGCCTGTTTTATGTAGGTTGAAATTACTATTTAACGTGTCAAAAAGTTTGCCTGGCAGACAAAACCTGCTCAGTTACTTTGACTCACTGTGTTTGGGAAACGGCTGAGCTGGATGGGTCATTCGGGCTCACGCAGGCAGACAACAGAGCAGCCTGCGGTTTAGACGCTCACACACACAAACAGACACATCATCATTTAGAGAACTGCGGTCACCGTCTTCCAGGAAGGTAGGTCATTTATTCCAGCCTTAATCACCCTGCAGTAATCTTTTATTCTCTTCCCTTTCCCTTCAGGACAAGAGGATTGCAGGCGGTTATGAGACGGTGCCGACGGACGACATTCACATGAAGCAGATTGGCTTCGATAAAGAATGGCTGCACTTCATCAGAGAGTTCATATCTCCTGTCACATTAAAAGTTTTCTCTGGATACTACACAAAGGTCTGTTTGACCTCATGCAATAAAAATAATATCATCAAACCTATTGAGGTCAAAACTATTGAGGTTTCTCTCCCATTCACAAACTGCAATAAAACAGTTTGCAATTATTATCCAAAATTGTCCAAGAGAAACACGAGTGTCAGACTTGAGTCTCTGCTGTAAATTGTTTTGGGGCACAGTAGCCAAAAGCAGATTTTCCAAATTCAGAGAGAACCCATGTGCCTTTGTCTGTTTGGATGTTTATTTCCTGTCTCGGGTGTTTATTAATCAAGGGTTTGATTTAAAGCGATAGTCCAACATTTTGTTTTATTTTTTTTCGTGTCTTGCCACACTTTGCATGCAGTTACAATTGAGTGATGGACAAAGGTCACCCACCGCTAACTAGCTTAGCTCAAATGGCTGGAAGTCAGTGGGAAGCATTAGCCTGCCTCTGCCTTCAGTCATCAGATAAACTCTTCAGCAACTCTAAACAGTCCTGTGGGCCTGTAGTGACTCGTTTTTTTACCCCTTTATGTTCCATTATCTTCTGCTGTCTTCATATTATCTCTTTCTACTCCTAAACAGAGGCTTTGCTTTGTTGACCTACTTCCGTGGTGGTTTAGAGAAGTTCCCAAATGAGTCGAGTCTTTTGACCAGCTTTTTTAAGTGAACAAAGAGAATGAATTCGCAGTTGTGAGTGAGACGTTCATTTGTGAGCCATTCTTAAATTTGCAGGCAATTAGCATTTAGAAAAGAGTCGTTCAAAAGGACTTGACTCATTCGCGAACGTCACATCGCTAACTCAAACAACCGTGGAAGGACAACAACAAAGCAAAGCCTCTGTTTCGGTAAAAGAAGATAACACAATGATAGTAGAAGATAATGGAACATAACGGGGTAAAAAATAACTAAAAATGATTCACTACAGCTACACAGGTCCGTTTAGAGTTGCTGAAGAGTTTATTTGATGACTGTAGGCAGAGACAAGCCAATACTTCCCACTGACTTGTAATTTGAGCTAACCTAGTTAGCGGTGGTGACCTTTGTCTGTCTCTTACTTGTTACTGCATGCAGAGGTGAAAGAATGGTGTCTGCTTGATGTGGACTCGCGATAGAGGAAAGACACAAAAAACAAAAAAATGTTGGACTATCGCTTTAAGTTGAATAAAAATCTGAAAAAAATGGTCTTTGTAGAGAATCAGATGCAGCTTATTTCCCCTCCTCTTTGGAAACATCTGGAACTGAAAGGGCAGAGAGGCTGAAAGTGGGTATGACAATGAGCTCTGCACTGATTGGCTGCCCAAATAACGTCTGATTGGAGGAGGTGGAGGGGTTACAGATTGCAGAACGGACTTTCAAAACAGTCATGGTATCTGCCTGTGACAAGTAGAAAACACACATGTAGGTGGAGGCTGTATAGCTATGACATCATAAACCCAGGAAGTAAAAAACAGAGCATTTTAAGAGGAATATTCTTCAAAGAACTGTGAGTTTGGTAAATGTTTGTCTGCTCCTGAAACCCCTTCTAACAACATTAAAGCTAAGAGAATAGATTTTGCAGGACATGAGACCTTTAAGCATTGGACAGTCTGTAAAGCGAGTTTGGTAGTCCAGTGTTGATGACATATAAGAGGGTGAGCTTACCACGCCAGCTAACCTTTTCATACAGAGTCCAGTGATGAGTGGTGTGAGGATCTATAACAGAAAGTTAAACATCACTCATTTCTTTTCACACAAACTGAAGAAAAGCTCTGTTTGCATTTTACTGTAGGAGACATTCTAGGATGAAATGTTGGTTTTCACAGGAGCTCTTTGTTTAAACATGCACCGACAGGAACTGATGTCATGTATGTCTGCACACTCAGGGCTTTGCTGTCATGAACTTTGTGGTCAAATACACACCAGAGAGGCAAGCATACCTGAGGCCTCACCACGACTCGTCCACCTTCACCATCAACATCGCCCTCAATAACAAAGACACAGACTTTCAGGTAAGAAAATAACCTGTACTTTAAACTAAATCCTTGATAGTCTTCTTATTTTAAAAGACTGGGTCCTGTGAACATTAGAGCAGACATAAAAAGAGTCATGCTTTATGGTACATCTTCAAAAAGAAGTGTTACTTTATTTATTCCCTCCCATTCTCCATAAATTACAGATGGTTCATTAATCAATAAGCCTCATTAATATGAACTTTTGCAATGATATGATTCCTGTTTAAGTAAGTCTTAAACAAGTCTTTAATTATATATAGAATAAATGAAAACATGGTGTGGCGATCACTGTGTGATCATCAAACAGATTCATTACTGTATTCTGAAAATCATTTCTCTGTATCTCTTCTTAAATTGACTCATGTTTGGGCACTGGCTGAGTTCCTCATCATCGCTCCAGGATTTATTGATTATAAGGCAAAAATTATGATACCCTGAATATTCAGTGGATGTGTAACAAAAATGCTTAACTCACAAACATACTGATGCAACAATACAATTACACCATTAATTTAGATCTGTGTTTGAAAATGCGATGAAAGCCAGTTCAGTAATAAAAGTGATTTTTTTCAGTTTAATTCTTTGAGATTAAAAATGCAAGGTAAACTTATCCGTAAGATTTTTTCATGACTAAGTAAAATTATGATTCTTCTTAAATTCCATTTGCACATAAGCGTGTCAGAAATTCTCATCTTTCGGTACAATATGTATTACAATAATGGGTTAATGATATAATTAGGGAAAGCCAGTTTATGAATAAATATGTGCCAATTTTTTTCAATGTAACTACTAAAAAAATGTTTTTTTCTGATTAAATTTGATTGCTTTATTAATGAATTGGCACTGTTTTTTGTGAGAAGAAGCACTGATGATATTTTATCAATAATGGCATCCTCAACCTCAAAATTTTCTCTCACTCCCACCATATACCTCCAAGTACCCCTCCTCACCAGATACTTAAGTCAAAGGAGAAAGGCCAGCAGTAGATATTTCCTCTGCTTGTTGAAAAAAGTTTATTTAATCTTATCTCTTTACATTTTCCCCTAATTTTGATGTTTCATTACATTGTGAGGTATTGTGGTATCCCTACTCTTTACAGGATGGGCTTGAAATTTTTGTTCACCATGTTATTTGACCACCATTTGGGGTTTGTACCCATTGTTGCTGTGCACAGCATCCATTTTGTTTTGCAAAACCAAAGCACTTCAGCATTTTCACAATCAGTGTTGTGAGCACAAAAACACCCTAAACATCAGCTATGTTTTATTTTTTATTGAATTTACCTTAGGTTTTTGCTGTTTTTTGTTGGAAATAGTTCAGCTTTTGGAGCACATCTTTGGAACTTTTTTAAGATCCAGGGCTAATGCCTGTGTTGGGTCGATAGTTTTTTTCCATTATTTTTATATTTAGTTGAAATTGTCTTGAATAAAACTAGAATCACTCAGAAAGCGCAGACCTCCACCAAGGTAGCTCACATATTGCAGTTACATCTATAAGCAATAGTTCCATGTTAAAGTCACCATCATAATATGATTCCTTTACCCTGAAAACCCACACCTTGATATCATTATCAGTTTGACAGTTATTGAGCAAAAGCGATCGTTCGCTAATGGCAGTTATCTAGATCACCACCAAAATCTAATCATTTTTAAGTTGGGCCATTCCCAACATCTCCTGAAAATTTCAGTTAAATCTGTCCAGTAGTTTTTGTGTAATCTTGCTAACAAACAAACAAACAAACAAATGGACAAACTAAGGTAATACAATATTAAGCGCATGGGGATACTTCAAACATACAGATGGGAGGCAGAACTTTCATAGCCGAGCAGCAATAAGTGCCGGTTTGAGGCGCTCTCAGCTGAAGTTGGGGGCTCTGTGGGGTCTGTCAGAGGACACAGGACTCTACTTTTTTATTGATATTTTCAAATCAAACAATCGTGACTCACTCTGCGCGTCTCATTTTAGGGTGGAGGTTGCCGCTTCCACAGATATAACTGTTCCATAAATTCACCAAGGAAAGGCTGGAGCTTCATGCACCCTGGACGACTGACTCATCTCCACGAAGGCCTGCCCACCACCAACGGCACGCGCTACATCGCAGTCTCCTTCATTGACCCTTAAACTCTGTCATTTAGCCTTCTGACTTTGCTTTGTTTCTTGCCATGTTTTTGTTTCATCGTTTGGTGTTTTTTGCTGTTGGATGTTTTGCTGATGCAGTTGTTTTTTTATAGCAAAAGCTTTAAAAACAATTGCGTTAAAGAAATCTCTGTCAAACAGAGTGTAGACTAGAAGGGAAGTGACAAAATATGATGCACAGAAAAGACAAAAAACATGCTGGCAGGGTTCATGATTTTGGTTTTAGTTTCTGTTTCTGTTTCTAACCAGCATCCCTCAATAATCTGCTGGTACTGTAAGTTTTCATGTTGTTTAACATACTGGTTTTTACACTGTAATTTAAGCCGGTATAAAAACACACTGGTAGCTTTGTTAGACTAAGTGCCTTTGTGTTTAAGTTGGCGCTTCAGGTTAAATTCACTGATTAATATGTTCTGTTAAAACTGTCATCACCTAGAGTGACTACTGGTGCTGTAAACCATCTGTCTGCATGCAGATCCAGGTTAATACCTGATAAAGAGCAAAAAAAATAAGGTATTTATTTTTACCCCGGAAAAGCTGAGATTCTGTTTGTGATTTAAAGTTGGATTTGTGCCCAATAAAAAAGAGAAATTCTATTTTTGGATATTTGCACAAAGAAAAAAGACAACAGAATTCAATATGAGTTTTGTTTGAATGAAGTTAAATATTCTGTTTTACTTTGAAAGGATTTTCTTTCAAATCTGTTTTTTTATTTGCTGTCCTGAAGAAACATTCTGCAACATTTGTTTTCTGAGATGTGTGAATGGATTTTTTGAATCTTGGAAAAGTTGTTTAACTTATTAAAAAAATGGAATAAAAGGCTGTAAGAATTTTCTGTTTATCTATTTATTGATTCACTGAAGGTAAGACATATATACATTTTTCAGTTAGGTTGCTTTTACATCTTAGACATTTGGTCCATGCCAAACAAAGTCTGGTTTGATCCAAACTCTGGTCCACTAAAAAGAGGGCCTTGGTTCGCTTCCAACTGGGCCAGGGTATTTGCAGTTGGTCAGAATTAAATCAAATCAGAACCGAAAAGAACCAAACTAGTAAGTCAACCTAAAGGGGGTAAACTGTGGCTTGGATCTGGCCAAATATCTTAATAGCAAAGCTAACGTAGTGCTCAGTGTCAATATAAAGTAGAGTACGGCTAACATTAGCATTTTTAGCACCACCAGCTTCTAAAACTCTTAACAGGTTAAAGTTTACAAATCTGTGCGGAATATGGTTACACATTGCTCCAGTCAATATGCAAGTCCCACCTGACACAGCCTAAAGGTGGCTTTGTCTTTATGTTATGACACAGAGTACTTCAGAGCTACTTCGAGCTTAACACTGTTTTGACTTAAGGACAGCAAGTATTTCCGGCTCATCCTGCAGCAATGTAGCAATCCTGGATGGCGGGGATGAAGATTGCAGCTACAGCCCCAACTAGTGGCGGGAGGCTAGACTACAAAATACTCAACAGGCTTTGGTCTGCCTCACTAGATGCAGTGTGAAACCACACCAAGAGAAAGATGAAATAATGTCTGTATTTCATCCCCCAATTTTTGTTGCCTTAACTCACCATAATGTTAAAATCCATCCCAAAACCCATAATGCTTTGCAAATAGCTCACACCACAAAACAGGAATTATGGAAACTAATCTCTAGAGCGGAAACATTGGTTTTACCATCTGTAAACACATCTATGGAGTGCAGTTTTTACCAGAGTCCTAAACACATCTGGAGAAGACAGTTGGTCAGATTTGTATTTCATCCAGTCTCTGCTCAGTCTATAATCATAATCATGTTTTGTTTGAGAACCTGCTGGTGGTGATGTAAATATATTATGGAATTAAATCCACAAGTAAGCAGCAGAGTTTGGCAGAGCTGACAGTGCATCTACATGTCATCTTTTGCTATTGTTTTGATTGAGAGCCCCTAATGGTGAAATGTACAAACTTCGAGTTATAAGCGTAAGAGACTGATGTTATCATAAGACCCTCTCTCTATAAAAATGGGCAAAGCTAGATGTGACACTCAAGTGCATTATTGTTCAATAACCTGAAACAGATCCCTCTGATGAGTGGTTTATTTATGAAACAAGATTTCAATTTTCCTCCTCTGCCTTTTCACTGCCAGCTCTGCCAAGCAACAGCACCGCTTCCTTGCTTTCAACCCCCACGACTCTGGCATCTGTGGTCTCTGACATCCTTAATCCTTACTCATCAGAATTTTGAACGTAAAATAAATCTCTAAAAGTAAAGTAGTAAGAGCCTTGATGCCAAACTCAATCCACATTCTGCTGCTGTGATAAATATATTTTTTTAAATACACACGTGAGTTGTTTGACTGAAATTGAATATACTCCCCAATTCCACATAAAGAAGTCTAGTCCTCTCCAAAGACTCTTGGCAGAAACAAAGCGATGTCTGGGAATGTTCCCTCCCACTCCATACAGTCTTTTATTGTGTTATCGCTTCATCATAACGTCTGTCAAACAGCTCCACACTGAACACGTCATATGAAGAAACGATCAGGTCCAGTCTGGTCTGGAGTCCTCGTGCTGCAGTGAGTGTTTGGGTGTGGTGTGGTGATGTACATCAGTGTGAATGTAGTTGAGTTTACCTTAGAGGCAGAGTGTAAACATGTACATGTAACCTTATGAAAGCTGAACAGACGGGGGCTGTGTGACTGATGACAGAACGGGAGGGGCAGGAGGTGTGTGGGGACGACGGAGAGCATGTCATCCATTAGGACGAGGGGTCAGTGCTCTCTTTTTATGACTCCAAGGTCTGACCCTGCTATCATATCCCATTACTTTTTAGCACCCAAATCCTCCAGACGGTTCAGTCCAACCCCCTGAGGCCCATGTTTCTTCCACTCAGGTCTGACTCCCTGACTACAGCCACACATTTCTCTCCGGCTGAAGGCTGAATGTCTGAGTAGCTGCTAGCAGGCAAAGAGCAGAGACCGAGGAGATTTAGGTCAGCATGGGGGAAAGGCTCCCACGCTGAAAGAGCCCCTTTGTGGCCATTTCCCCTGCTCTGCCTTGTGTCCAGCCCCTCTGAAAGGTGACATTGATCAGGGCCAGGCGTGCAGGAAAAGCTGCATACCTTCTACACTCACAGGTTTGTCACAGGAATGGCTCCATCAAAAGGCAGGAATGGAGGGAAGCATTTAAAGGTTTTCTTTAAAGCACAGTATGTAAGTTCTGTATGTACAAAAACATGACAAAACACAAATCCTCCATTTTGTTTTGTGGAATATTTATACAAGTTAGCCCCATTCAGGCTGCCGTTTCAAGCCCCTGTGGTGTTGTGCCTCCATTACTGTTTGGACATTGCAGAGATGAAAGAGGTACAGAGGTAGTATCAGAAGCCTAATATTGGAGAAAAGGGAGCACGCAGACGCGATGGGAGACAGGAATGCTGTGAGTGAGTGTCTCTGTGCTCTTGTGGGTGGGAAGCCAGCACCGTATCACACTAATTCAAACCATGTTGCACCGTGAATTGACTCAGATATTATGTTGTCATCGAATTATTGGAAATGTCTCAAGGTGTAATGATGACGCTGATACTTATAATGACGGCACTTTTGGGCAAAGGCACTGTGAAAAGGGACGATGAGTAATAAAAGCTGTTAAAACAGCTCTACCTTGCAAATAGTGCGTAAACATCCTCAGAGGGCCATATCTTTTTTACCGTATTTAGTGAAATGCATTCATGAGACATCAAAGATGGGTCATTTTTAAAGGGATATGGTTTTCATGTCTTCCCTCACTCCTGAGTCCATAACAAGCAGATAGAAATCTTTCTTCCACTGTGCGTGCAGTAACAAGGAAGAGATGGGCAGAGCTCACCCATCGCTAATTAGCTTAGCTCAAACACTGGGAGTCAATGGGTAGGGTTAGCCTGCCTCTGCCTACAGTCATCAGCAACTCTGACCGGTCCTGTGTGCTTGTTGTGACTCTTTTTTTGCGTTATGTTACATTATCTATTTTTAGACTAAGATTAGCATTTTATGTCATTTTCAAAAGAAATACATGCGAAACTAAACCACAGCCCACATGTGCAAACCACCGCTGCTGTGCTTGTAAGTGGGTCAACAAAATAAAGCCTCTGCCTGTAATGGAAAAAACCTGTGAGTTATATCACTCTCTGTTCACCACAGACCTAATTATCAGCGATTATCCAAGGATATACTTAAAAAAACGAAGTCTTTCAGAAGATAGAACCAACGTGATGCTAACTTCTGGGTTGACCTACAAAAAAAATATGCCATCTCTGGACCACTCAATAAGAATGATGAGTTTAGCTTTCACCAACTCTTAAATAATACATTTATAAAGCAGTTAAAGCTGTTAAATTTCTTGGCGATATCCATAACATACAGGATAAGTCTTCTTTTGAAAATTATTAACATTCTACACTGTACCTTTAAATCAGATGGTAAAAGAATTCTGAGAATTTAAAATCTAAGCATAATGTACTACATATATTTTTTTCTTCTGTGTTCTAAGATTACTCTCCCCAGTTTGTGTTTATAAAGTCAAATCCAAACACACCAGCAGGTCAGAGACACCCTGTTTTAGGGTCAATGGGAAACATGATCTTTTACCAAAGTAAATTTGAGCGTCCCACTAACTGCAGGGTGCCCACTGACAGATAGTAATTAAGCCATTACTGCGGCATCCATGCTGGTCCTGACCAAACAAAAGGGTTTAAATTAAGTGTTTACAGTGATGAGAACCTACAAGAGCCTGAGGCATGTCAGTGTGTGGTCATTTCTGGTGCCCGTGGTTTAGAGTCAATCGTGCCATGTGGCAGTCTCAAAAGTTTCCAGTAAATCTCTATGCAGCCCGGTGACCTGGTATGTGCCACAAGAAAGACCAAAAAGCTGTTAACCGATACCTCATAACCACTTCACTCAAAGCCATTTTAACATGTTGACTCTGCCCTTTATGTAACACTTGATATGATGACAACATGAAGTACTGCAGATTACAAAAAACAGGTCATCGTAGGGGTGAGACAAAACTCTGATGTATCAATACATCATGGCATGGGCCAGTGTTAATTTTGACAGCACTTGTTAATTTAGTGTTAGTTATAGTCTTTTGCCTAAAGTATCTTTCAGTTTAAGTCATAATTCAGTCATCTAAATTGTTTTAATTTTAGTCTAGTTTTAGTTGATGAAATTTCACAACATTTCAGTCGACGAAATCTACTGTAAATTTGGTCGACTAAAATATAAAGTGTAAGGCATTTTTAATGTTTCCCTGAATTTCTGAAGTTATGTTTCACACTTGGATAAAATGAAACATCTTAACATCTCAGTTACAATAACAGAATTAACCACAAACAATGAACCTGCTCTACATTAATATATCAACGCATAAAGAGAGTAGCTCTGATTGGATCGCTCCCCAGCTTATCCCGCCACCACGAAAGGTAAGGCAGTTGTGATTGGATATCTCTCTTAACTCATCCAACCTTTCCACACAACCACAGTAGCTGTGATTGGATATATTCTTAACTTGTCCCTACTTTCTACATGACAAAATTAGGTCTGATTGGATTAAGTCTCTGTCAAACATTTTCGTCTAGTTTTTATTTGTTGACAAAAATGTCCGTTAATTTAGTTTTTGTCCGTGTGCATTTGTTCTTGTTAGTTACTGTCTAGTTTTCATCAGGGGAAAAAAGGTTGATGAAAACTATGATGGAATAATTAGTGAACAAAATTAAAACTGGCCTGGACTTCTATGAAAGAATGGTCTAATGTAACTGCATCTGTACTTCATGACCCCTCACCCCTAAAAGCTGTTACCCAGAATCCCTTAGTGTGTTGCAACATTTCTAGCTGCTGATGCAGGGAGCAGAGGGTTTGTTACCCTGGAGATCTGATGTACAGGGAAGCAGAATGTGGGTGAAAAAGTGAGGAGAAATATCTTTCAAATGTAAGTGGAAAGTCTAATAACACTGTTCATAACACTGTTCCCTGAGTGTAAACATTGAGCTGAGAGAAACAAACTCGACTAGAGTTTGATTGATCTCTCTGCTCAGACGTCCATGATTTCTACTATATCAGCGACAAAGATGTTGATTTTATATCTTTGAGCCAAATGAATTATCATGTTCAAGTCTTTAGGCCTTAATGAATGATTAAGAATACAAAAGTTGAATATCCGTCTTTTAATTCTATTGTTTTTCTATAACCAAGACTTCTACGAAACTCAAGCATGGAAAAGAAGATCATTATGATGGGCACTACTTTCATCTGTGGATTTGTACACTGGTGGTGCAGGAATTCGGCGGTGGTATCATGTTTGTCTTTGGAGCTGACTCAAATAAACATTGTTTTAATCATGATGTGGCAGCATGTCACTAATGGAGCGGCGTTTCTCATTGATGGGCTTTAAATTGTGGTTTAAACAAAGGAGGTCAATGGAACCGACAAATAAACAGTGTTAGACTCCAGCTGCAGGAAAATAAGCATGAATGATCTACTGTTTATTTTTTCCTGTGTCAGTGTTCTGAAACAGAGCCTGCTGCTTCAAACCAACGTGCACAGTAGTAAGCAGTCTGTGTAGAATACATACATTCTATATTATAATGCATGGTTCCCTTACTGTAAACTTCTCAAATGATGTTTGGAGGAGGAAGGCAGAGGGGTGGGGGTATCCAGTTCAGACACAGTGCAACCATGAGTCAGACATCAGTGGAAAAGTACTGGGATCAAACTGGAGGAAATGTTCAATCCAGCTGGGCACAGATTTGACCGAGAGCAAATATGACTGTGCTGGTTTTGGTAAGTTTGGTTTCATGAATTTTGGCTTTTTTGTCAAACATTTTAAAAGCTACCATTTCACTGAAATGGGACGTAAAGGAACAAAGGACTCCAAGAGAATGTGTGTGAGAGAGATACATTAAATACAGGAATGTCTGAGAGCTTAAAACAAGACCCCCTTTGTGTAATTTGGTTCTTGGCAGCATTAGACCCCTGCCCACTGCCCTAATTTTTCACATTCCTTAAAAAGTGGAGTTGGTGAAGTTTAAGGCTTGCTGTTGCTTGGACACTGGAGGTGTTTCGGAAAGCTACTTGCCGGTAAGATCCATCATTACAGGCTTTTTAAAATGTGCTCCACTTGTGTATCAGGTTTTCTGTGCAATTGAGATGTGGTGGTTTCTGTATTTGACCCAACTGTTACGTTACTCAACTGTTAGCGCCTGGATAGCTCCGTTGGGTCAACTGCTTGTCCCCTGAGCAGGAGGTCAGGGGTTGAAATCCCTGTCAGGCATACCATCATCCCAGGTGGACCCGGACTAAGGTAAAGCTTACTGTGCCTTAGAAATAAGTCGCTTTGGAGAAAAGCATCTGCTAAATCATCAAACTGGAGGTGCTTAAGTGCAGCACCGGATCAGTGCTTCATTTTGTTACCATTTTCTAAATTTCAGAGCCAAAGATGCTGAACCCTCTCTGCCTTGTCTAATAAACAAGCTGTTCAATATATCCATTCTGCTTAAAGAACAATTTGCAGGGTGCATTTTTAGGGACCTCTCTGCCATTTTTGTTCATTTTGCCATTTTTCTTGATCATCTGGTGAGTTACAGCTTATGGCATGAATTTCTGCAAGACTGTTTCTTTTTTTAATCAAATGTCCGTTACTCTTACAGGTCTATCATATATGGTGGAAGATGAGGACAAGCGGCCTACAACGGCTCGATCAGTTCAATCACAGGAAAACAGCTTCAAGACCAGAAAAGATTCATGTACGGAAACACAACCAAATGTCAAAGCATAATACAAACACAGAAACACACGACAAATGGAATGAGGCGCTGCAAGAAAAAAACACATGCTTGGTTGTTTTTGGCTTTGTTTCATTTTTTGACTTGCAGCACATTTGCTGTTATTGCATATTTTACAAAAGAAAGATGCACACATTTGTCCAAAATGAGTCCGGAGTTACCGTAGCACATTAATTCATTCATTTTTTGGAATCCTGTCAGCTGCAGCACAGAGACCAGTACGAGATCACACTGCCACGTCCGCGTGAAGCACAAGAAAGAATAAGTAGGAAAGTCCCTGTTTCTTCCCATCTGCAGCTGAAGTTTGTTCATGTTGTTGCAAAGTGAGCGCATGTTTGAAAGAAAAATCCTCCCACATGTGGTGCTTAATCCACTCTGGCAACCATCCACAGTGCCATCTTGGTTAATAGCTATTTTTATTCTTACTACATGTTGATTGTCTTTTGCACCAATTTACCAAGTCAATTGTTTCGTATGCGTAAGTGTACTTGGCAATAAATACTGTTTTTTTTAAGTTCTTTGAAAAAGACCTCACAGAAACAGAAGTACTTCTTCATGAACAAAGACAAAAAAAAAACATTGTTTGCCTGTACAACCATTTAGACGTCTGCAATCCAATACAAATAATACTGTAGCACTGACATTGTGAATATCCAATCAAAGAATAAATATCCAACTACAGGGGAGAGGGGAGAAAATATTAACACAGATCCAGACACAGAGCATGGCTTTAAACTACACCAGATGAAAAAAATGACAAATCCAGAACTATTCATTCAGGATCATTTGTTACTTTCTTTTCTCCTGTTGGACCAAACTGTGACTCCAAATCCGGGGCACACAATTAATTGTGCCCTCTCTGATTTAATCACACCCCTAATTTTCTCTGTGTCACAAGTGCAAACCAACCGAAGACCAGCAATGACCGCACATTGTTTCAAATTTCTGTTTAAAACAAATACTACATGATATATATGACTACGGCCAATAAGACCGTCTTAATTTATCATGACTCTGTTTGTATTTTTACTATGAGATGAACTTCTTCTCCGGTTTCACTGTATGGTGAGTTTAAGTACTTAACCAGCTGTAGAAATGGAGCCTTTAATTCTTTAATTTTAACAAGTCAAAACCACTGACTGTTGATACGGCTCCAGCTCTGGCACGTTATAAAAGTTTTTTTAGTCAACTTTATTGGTCTCTTTAAAAATACCATGAGAATCCGAGTATGCTGAAGCCCCAGTCTTGTTCAAAAGTCTAAAAACTAACTGTGACTGTATAGATATAGCATGACACAGTAAATGCTATCAGTATTGTATAATTTACCTAAAATAGCACTTGTCATTACACAGCTGCCGTCATGACTATCTCAAGGTAAGTAATCAGACAGATCCACAGTCCAAAATACCAATTATGCGTGATTGTATGCTTAGAGTCTATCAGCACACTCCCTTTCCACCAGCCAGACTGTTTACCATCACAGTCAACTGGCTGCATGTACCATTTAGCCAAATTACACAGCCACGTCCCTGTAAAAACAATCAGCAGCCCCGCACTCCCTGACAGATATTGATTTATGGAAAAGACAAAAGCAGAATAAGAGACAGGGTGGATGTCAAAAAGCCACAGGAGCTCCTTTTATAGAACCCCGAGAGAAATAAAAAGTGGCACAAAGTGTCCTTTATGAGCTATTTCAGAGCCTTCAGAGTGATCCTTCGGCGTGTTTAGACTGGGTTCAATCGCCATGTATTTGAGAGTCCAACCGGGAGATAAAAGAATGAGAGTGAACGTGGACGATTCTGCTGTCAGTGTGTGCTCAAGCGCGTTAGGTCAATATGAGTTTAGAGGGAGGGCCAAGAGGGGGTTGTTGTTTAGACCCCCAGAGCCCTCGTGTGGGTACAGACAGTCTGTGCCATTCCTGAGGTCAACTTTACGAGCATGAAAGTACAGAGGTTAGATATTAAGTAGAGGGGTTGGATAATATTTGGGAAAATGACAAAGCCAAGGGTTTGCCTTCAACTATATTAGTTACTATATATACTGAATTTTAACCAAATAAGAGAAGACTCTGAAGTAGATCAATAAACATTTAAATAAAGAATTATACTCTTGCAACTTGGATTCATTTTTTTTTATTGTCAAATTTAAACCTCCTTGTACTTGCATGCTACTCTGCAGCCCTCTGACACCGTGTCCTAACTGAACACAACACGCTCGAGTGTCATCAACCAAAAACAAATTACTGCAAATCAAATGTGAATGTCCTAACTACCCATGAGCGCCCTGTCTCTATATTCTCTCTGTTGCTACCTAAACACAGACGAGGAGTAAGGAAAGGATATTGACAAGGTGCTGTATGGTTTTCTTTACTTTTCTCGTTCAAGTACAGCTGAGATAGTGGAGAAATCATTTTTATCTGTTAGTAAGATTGCTTTCATTTTCAACACAACCACTTGTAGATACAAAGCACTACACATCATTTTCTCCACCTATACAATCAAAGCACTTCATGTGCCGTTTACAAGGGGAAACGTGGGGCAAGGAATGAAATATCTAATGATGCAGTGTACACAGCAGACATCTGACGCTTTAGTTCAGTTAGGACATGGTGTTACAGACACAATTATGGAACAACACAACAACACAATTCGCAAATAAACTGACTTACAACTGTGCTGCTTGTGGTCCATGCAGTGACATATTGCTAACAATTTTTAATGACTAGTCTTCATAACTAGTTCTGTACTTTTATGTTGGGTTGGGCATTGAAATCTCAAAACATAGATGTTTTTGACTTTTTTCTGGAGCAGAAATCATCTTATTTCCCAGTGTGACAAAACTAAAAAGGCTATTTGAAGTACAACAAGAACCCCTCCCTCCCAAAAAAAGCCTTTGTTGGCGTACCCAACCTGTGTTCACACAAAGAACGATAGAAAGACGTTTTTATGTGCAGCTGTCTGTCAACTTTCAAGGTCTTTTAGCTGTAACTGAATGTGTGGTTTGTTTCTCGCCTGAGTTGTTTTGAGTTGCTACTGAAATGCAAAATGTTCTGGTTTGGCCAATGCAATTAAAAGCATTTTTGTTTCATTAAAGACAGGATTTAAAATTAAAAGATTAAAAGCGCGCCTTAGCCTGCTTCTTTCAACCATTTTCCATTCAAACAAGCAAGCCATGTGCTTATACACATATTTAAGAAGATGACAAGGCTGTTGTTATGAAGAATAAAATCAGTGCAGCACTAGATCAAGTCAAACTGTTCAGTCTATAACTTTTTGGGGGGTCTATAATGAGACCCCCTACAAAGTAATTAATAGATTGATGTTATTTTTAGGGAATTAATTCCAACTAATTTTGATTTTGACAATGATCCAAAGCTAAACCACTGGGCTTTTTGACATTGCTGCTAATAACTCGGATATTGAAGCCTTGGCTGAGATTTGTGCTTTCTTACGCACTTCTAGATACAGCCATCAAAACTTGAGCGGATGAACACGTTGACCCAGTTGCTGTCCAGTACTCTACATTCATTATAAACACATGCAACACTATGTATGACGGAGGCGCTAATAAGCCAGTCAGTGTGTGGGTCTGCCTCACTCTATTCATTATGTATCAGAGGGAAACATCTAGACGATGAGCGTGACTGAGCTGCCTAAAGGCAGGAGGCAGACTGAAGCTTTAACTCTGAGAGGAACAGAACAGAAAACATCTTTTCTGTGACATATTCTCCCTCTGTGGACATAAAAACACTGTCATTTTCTGTCTGTTTTGGCTGAGCAAGAAGTGCAGCTCATGATAAAAAGAGGTGAGCCGTCTATTCTCTAGATTTACAGCGCAGGAGACTTGCTGCTCACACTTGCAATCTGAAAAGACTGACTTGATAACATGCACGGCAAAATGAAAACAGGCATGAACCGCTGCTGTCACGCAAGTCAAACATATCCAGTATGAAACAAGCCAGAGAGCATGTCATAAAACTCCATTTCATTCTCTCGCTGAAAGCCCCCAGTTTAGACCAGAACATCGGTGGATTTTCAACAGCAGCAGCTTACCCTGTAGCCAGTAGGTTTGGACACGTAGATGACACACAGACTGTAAACTCAGCAATTAACTGCATGTTGATGTTGAAAATGTGAAAACTGTCAGTTCTGATTTACCTCAAACATAACAAAAAGAAGCATGACATAATTTAGGTCATGTGACTGTCATCACACATCCTGAGATGTGGCTGTAAAGCATGTGCACGTTATAATTGTGATATCAGGATGATATATTGCTCAGCCTGAGCACTATGGATTGAGATTTGTGAAATAATCTTCTCTTTCTGTTCTTCCTTCTATGTTTCATGAGCCAAGTGTTAGATATGATGTAACAGAAAGCAAGAACACCTGTATGATCTTTGGGCAGCAATACACTGCAGGCAGAATTGAATTTCTGACTTGCCTTGTTGTTGTAAGTCTGGCGTGAAATAAAAAATAGAGTGTTGATAGCTTTTAAGATCTTCCCTCTCTTTCTTGCCCTGTATATCTGTAATAATTCAAATATGTGAACATTTATATAAAGGATTGTAATTTAAACCTGGCTCATACACATTCAGTTGATAAAAACGCTGTAATAAACTCATTCTGGACAGTTTTTCCCCTGAAGAAAAAGGATAATGTCATTTTGAAATGGGTGACATGCTGACAGGCAGAAGGAAATGATGAAATCTGTGCGATGATGCTTCTCTCAGACAGACAGTGAAGTCTCCCACATGTCAGATGATGATACTAACTGCAATGTTTGGTGCCTGTCAACAAACACTGTCTCTGTTTGTTCCCAAGAAAACTGTGTCCTTGTGATTTCCATCTGTGTTAGTTTGTGATTTTTGGCACAGGGCTGGAGAAGGCCACCCATGCTCAGCTTTCCCATTACAGTCGATGAGGAATTAGAGGTTGGAATTTGGAGAGTGTGATGAACTGTGTACTGCATACTTCCTGTGATAGTCGGGACTTTTAGATGATGGGAAATAAAAGGAGCATGATTTTTTAAAGATTTAGGAATTCTTAAAGCATTTCTTTATTAACAGATTTAGGTCTTCAACAAAGATTCGAGTGAGTAATTGTTAAAACTAGTGGTGTTGAAAAGGATCAAAGCTGATATATAATAAGCTTGTTTCATCCTTCACACCTCAGTCTGAATATGGTTCACAGCTCAGTGGAAAACTGAAAATGTAACAGCCAAGTCCCAGTCTTTGAAAAAGAACTGTACAGAAATAGCATAGGAACCATAAAGGTCTGATTATAAGTAGGACAGTTTCCTATATTTCAAAACATTTTCATGTACTTTTCACTTTTATACAGAACCAAGTCATAAATGGTAAATGGAATTGAGCTTACAAAGCACTTTTCTTGTCTTTTTACAGCTCAAAGCTGCTTTACACCACAGGTCACATCTACCCATTCACACCCATTCACTCTGACATTCAGTCACTGATGGTTGGAGTTTCTATGTCAGTCGTTCGTCAGTATCAACTAACACAATTACGCCCTTTCACACCCATTTTACACATCTCATGCTCATGTCTGTTATTCTATTTTATCATTGCTATTATTATTATTATTATCACACTCGCAGCAGTGGGAGCAACTTGACAAAGTTCACCATCAGACTGCACCACTGACGCCCCAAGTGGCACAGATCTCATAAGCAAGAGATCACCTGTTAAAAATGAAGCCAAAGTAAAGGAGCAATTAAAGTGCATTTCCTTGAATGTTCACTTAAATCTGGCAGCAGAAACACTATATGGGTGTGCTCACACAAGGGCCACTGATCTGTGATGTGCTAAAGCTCAATTGCCTGCCAGCCTTCACTCACATTGTCCCTTTTCTTTAGAAAGGTAAAGCAAATTCTCCATGAACTGAGAGCTTCATAAAAGTTGTCTTCTACTACCCAAAGCCCCTTCTAACAACATTAAAAGCAAAAATAATTTCACAGGACATGGAGCCTTTAAAGATGAGACCATGAACAGATATACATGAAGAAAATCAGTGGGGAAAAAAGTGTCAGAGGCCATGGTGGGTATCAGTGCAGCCTACGCAAATCAGCAGAGATTTTGAGCTGATGTTGAACTTTTCTGATTTTGAACTTCTGTCAGAACTCAACAGCATCAAACCATTACAACAGCGAGGGATAAACCAGTGGGGGAAATCAAATAAAAACGCACAGCTCTTCCTCAAATACTTCAAAGATGCCCTCAACATCGTGTGAATCCCAACAACACGATGACAAAGCAGTCTCTGAAGCTGTGATGAAAGATCGTGAGTCAAATATGTGACTCACCTGAGAAGCTATGAGGCCCAGCATGAATCAAACCACAGTCATACTTTCTCATGTTCAGGTCTATATTTACAGCACCTCTGAAATATTTTATGTGAGAGGATGCGTGCTTCATTTCCTTATAAAGAGAGAGAAAGTAGAGGGTAGCACCCGTGTTCGTGTCATGGGAGCATTACTATCGTCGATGCTGCTCTGAGAGCCAGTCTGTGTCTTTGGTT
Source organism: Cetoscarus ocellatus (assembly GCA_037902135.1). NCBI lineage: Eukaryota > Metazoa > Chordata > Actinopteri > Labriformes > Labridae > Cetoscarus > Cetoscarus ocellatus. Next base: position 676,244 of record JBAMNC010000784.1, read on the forward strand.
TGATATAATTGTATGTTTTCAATCGTGCGGCTCTTGTTGGATTTGTAGTTTGCACTTCTCCCTCTACAGACCTATCAGACACTGAAGATGCAGGATCCCACAGTCGGGGCGTGTTTGTTTTTCATCCATCCACTTCATGTGAACCTGCTGCCCTCGGAGAAGCCAGAGGCCATGCAGCAGCAGCAGTGTACTGGCAATCTGGTGACCACAGCACATCAAGACAAGACCAGCGGTGATCCACCCTGATCCATTTAATTGGCTCCTTGGCTCCGACTTAAAAGACAAACCACAAGTGAGGGACTCTTTTTCTTTCCCTGTGGATACCTCTGTGGATGTACAAAGAAAGTGTTCTGAGCGGGTAGCTGGTGGTCAGTGGCTCACAGTGTTGTGGCGTTCTGCCTACGTCCAGGCACGCTGCCACTGGCCTCTTTTCTTTTAAACTTTCACAAGTTTACTTACAGAGATGGTTTAAGATCTGGGTCACCTCAAACTAGCTGTGAAAATACTGTAATATCTGATTTCATGAGTGGGATTTGTTTTTAATGGCACACACAATGCACACAACTCTCTATAAGTAAGAAGGATTCTGAATGACATATTTTGTCCAAATCGATTCTGTCTACTTTCAATCCAAAAAGATAGCTAAAGACGTTAAAGGGATAGTTCACTATTTTTGAAGTTGGGCTGTATCAGGTACTTGACAATAGTCTGTAAAGCAGCTGAAAGGGCTCCCAGCAGCACTGCACCTTTAGGGAGAACCAGAAAAGATGACAAGTGAGGTACACTGGTGGTGACGGGTCCAGTTATTTTGTGAGTTTTACTTTAAAACGAGCCATAAATGAAGAGGAAGGAATAAGACTGGAAACGTTTCTCAGTGAATTTTTGTTTGCTTCTGTCTCAAAAGGTTTCAGCTACAATTTGATTTATGAATGGCTTTAGTTACATACCATCAGTATCTGTCGAGGTTTAATTTATTTTCTGTCGTACTTTGCTAACCCTTGTCTCTGGTCTCTTTCAGTTCCCGTTGTGCTGCTTCCCTCACCAGTGATCACCGGGTCCCTCCCTAATGTGTTGCACCTGTGTCTTGTTAGACTCACTCCCCTTTCCTTCTTAAGCTCTGGTGCTCCCTCACTTCCCTGCCAGATTATCACTATCCACGCTAGTCGATTCTCCAGTCCTGTGAATACTTCTTTCTAGATGAACTCTTCCTGTTTGACCCTGCGTGATCTCGTTCTGATTTTACCTTACGGACTAATGACCTCTGCCTGATTGTTTGCCTTTTCCGTGTACTGAACCTGTTTTTGGATTAAAGACTTGCCATGAAAAACCTAAACTGTCCCTGCTGCCTGAATGCTCACCTTGTGCCTGATAAACACTCTGATCCTTGGTTTTTCAAAACATTGTTTTTTTAGAATAATATATTCAAAATTGAAACCTCCAGATTGCAACTTCCTATGGTGTTTTAAGTAACCATTAACAAAAAAATATGAGACTTTTTAATGAAATGTGATTTTTTTTCCCAGAAAACAGCTTTTTCTGCTAGAGGCAGGGCCATGCAGGCAGTGTGTAGGCATTCAACTCAAATATTTTTAGCGTTTATTTTAGACTGAAGTGTGATGATGTGCCGTGCTGGAAGAGGGCGAGAGCTATGATGACTGGCCAAAGTTGCAGGAAAGTTGCAGTGATTTGACAAAGGTGCAAGGCAACACTGAATTTGCGAGGATTGCCTGAATTTGTGTTGATTGTTGTGATTGCAAAATTGCAATTTACTGGGGGGACTAAAGGTTCTGCCCTCCCCAAACACTTTCTAAGGGCTGTTGTCCAGATGTTCTCGTAGAATCTGTCCTGCAAATATATGGAAGTATGCATCCAGGGGCGCTGCCAAAAATTTTGGGTGCCATGACAAGATATTTGACTGGCCTCATCCCAAACAAGCTCTGAACAGTTTCTCAAACTAAGCATCTGTAAAGCAAATTGATAAAAATAAATTATAATGATATATATATTTATAAATGGACCACTTAGAGTTATTACAGCCAAGTTATTTTATTTAAAGACACAAATAAGCTTCATACAGCAGAGAAAACACCCTTCACCTGAAATTACAGAATAAATGGTAAATCAAAAAATGTTCAGAACTTTATGGACATTTTGAGCATTTGAAAAGTTATATATATCAAATGATCTTTTACTCATGTAAAAGATTAAGAACTTTTACAGATTAACATTTTGTTCTGCTCTAAAATGTGTTAAATCCAAAGACCCAAATATTTTTACATGCTATTTGGTGCAACAAATGCATAAACAAAGTGATATCCTCTGATAACTGTTCAAAATCACCTTCTTCTATGGAATATGTAAAAAAAAAATTATAACCAATAAAAAAGATGCACTCTTTATCACTTGTCTTGCATTTAGAAACAAATAAAGCTTGTTTTTTCTTGGTGCGTGAAAAGACAGGAGATCTTAAAAGACCTGTGGCAAAAGTTTTATGAATTTAAAAATATAAATGTTAAAAATAATAATTACATAACATTTTAAGGGCCCCCTGTCAGTCATGGGCCCTTAGAATCTCCATAACTTTTCTCCCTTTGTGGCCCCTCTGGGTGTATCTGGTGTTGATGTTGAGTTTGACATTAATTTTCATTTAAAATCACTCTGAGTTGTATTAATGCAACAGTTTTACCTTTTTTTTTTTATCACACTTAATTCTGACTGAGGTTTCAAAGGGCAAATAGATTTGATAAAAACAATCACAACAATTTATTTGAAATTTTGAATCCTTGTTAGTTATCAATGTAGAACAAATGATAGTCCTGGTGGATGAAATGCAAAAATGGAGTCAAGTCTACAGTAAAATGGCTTCTTCAAGTGTCCGATCAAACTAAGAAAGAGAGGTATAACATGATAATCTGCAAGCAAGTTTATCATATTTTTAAAGATTGTCCTGGCAGCAAATCTATCTGTAATGGCAGGAGATAAACCCCATTTCCTCTTCCCCTACCAGGTGCTGCCCTCTGTAATATTAGGGTTGGTGTGATACAATAACAGAATAGACCAGACCTATCAGTGGGTCATCCCTGAGAAAACAGAGCAGCAAATGCCATTGTTGAAGGTCAAGGTTTGATTAAGGAACAAGTGCACACCACAAAGCCAAAGCCGAGTAAGGGTCATTGTGGAGCAGGCATGGCAGCCCCACCCACAGCCTCACTGCCCCCCTCCCCCTCTGCTTTTCTTCCTCCCCCGTTGCTCACATAAACACAGAGGTTAGAAAACAGGGGGGAGTTGTGAAAGCTTGAAATCACACATCTCTCTCCAGTAACACAACCTCCCCAGAATGCAAAGATTGGTTCACAAGGTCAGGAGCTCTCCTCTCTCAGATCTCTCTCTGTAACTTTCTTCTGCGCCACTTTCTCCTCTCAAACTTTCAAAAGAAACACGAGCCCACTGATTAAAAATGTTTTAAATAGTCATAAGATGGGGTCTTTTTGATATGCGCTGCTCTGTGGGCTTGGGAGTAGCCAGCAAGCTGATTTATGTGGCACATTTCCACAATATGTATGATTTATTGCAGGAAATGTGCACACTGAAAGCATACATATGTTTCCACTTTGGTACATAGAGTTTTCCTTATGTAGAGGCTGACCTACAGGGCTCCTAATCTGCGCTCATGCATACTGTATCACTCCCATCAAGCTGTCCTTCTGTTCTGCTGTTGATAAAACGGGAACTCAGAGGGAGTGATTAGGAGACTCTTTCACGTTGGTCACTCACCCTCTTTGTTCTGAGCCTGCAAAAAGGCATCAATGATATGCTAATGTACACTTATATGGGAGAAATGCACCTTTAAAGTTAGACAAATCGATGAAAAAGACATCACAAATACAGTAAAATCAAAGTACTACTGGCATGAAAAAATTGACTCATTTTTTGCGTAACACCAATAAAACATCAACTAAAAATCTCCACCTGTAATACATCACTCAGTCTCAAGGGAAAAGTATAATTCACTGCTTGTCTTTGTCCTGGCATCCTCATGAAAGCTCAGAAGCAGGTTGGACTTGTGTATGGTATACACAGGAAAGAAATCTCTCAGAGTTTGGCTCCTCTTATAACAAAGCTGAAGATGATGAATGTGAACTGGATGAGGCAGGATCCTGGACATTAGACATGCACCTTAACTGTACTCATCAAAATCTTCACAAGCTTATTTATAGTTCTTGCAAAACAATAGGATTGAAGGGGGTTTCTGCATTTTACAGTTAGTATGTGTGGAGTGTGTTTTTATGTGATGCTGTTAGAAGCTCTGAAATGACCAACACTGTAGATTTTTGCATGTGTGTTGATTCTACTGCCAAGGTCTAATTTAACAATAAGAAAAGCAACAGCCTTTTTTCTGTAAATCTCTTTTCCAGGTTTTCCATAACATGGTTGGTCCTCTAAGGAGATGGTCTGGCCTGCTGGATGGGGCAGAAGTGGTGGAGGGGGCCTGGTTGCTGGTAGGCAGGACACTGCCTCAAAAATGTGTGGCGGAAGTCAGTGTTTATAATATGATGGTGCTCAAAGCAGCAGAGCTTTACATGATGACCAAAATTTATATCCCTAATTCAGTGATACATGTTAAAAAACATATCAACAGCATTGACAAAGAGTTTAGAGGCGCATTGTAGATGGCAGAAGTGAATATGAAGCAGTGCACGACTATTACACCAGAGACAGAATGCTGCAGTGTTTTAGCTCCATCAACAGCGGCGCAGACAACTCTTTGGATGTAAAGAACCCAGTGGTGATCATCTTTGAGCAGATGTACTACAGAACTTTAATAATGTGCAGTAAAAACAACACTTTCAAAAGTCAGATGCACATTTCAGTATGTTTTACTTTTCTTACAGTCAAATAAACTCCTCTTGAAACAACATTGTTGTTATTGATCCTGTCAAGTCTCCTTTTTCCAGTTTTGCACTGGTCACATAAATGTCATCGCCCTTCCCCACTCGTCCTCAATAAATTTCCCTGATTATTGACCATGAGAACTAGTGACCTTGAACTTTGATCTATTACCTCTAAAATCCAATCAGCTCACCCTCGAGTCTGATTCAACATTTTTGCTAAATTTGAAAGAAACACCTTCAAGCATTCTTGAGCTATCATGTTCTCAACAAGGGATGAAAACGAGGAACACTGTCCTTGACTTTCGACCTACTACCTCCAAAAAAGTCCTTGTATTCATGGTTCAGATTGAACATTTGTGCAAAGTTTAAAGAAAACCCCTAAAAAGATTCTTGAGATATTGTGTTAACAAGCATAGATGGACATGGGACTCACTGACATTGACCTGTGACCCCTAAACTCTAATGTGTTAATCTATATATCAGACAGGCAAAAAAGGACCAACAAGCTCTTGTAACAATGATCAAAAAATCATCCAGAGGGAAGATTATTTTTGCAGATAAGTGATAAATCTCATGAGTAATGCAATAAGTTAATTCAGGATTAAATATTTAATTTGTGCAGAATGTCAAGCACGATGATTTTTCTCTGACAAATTAAAAACAACATTCAGGCGTGATAATCTTCAGACATCAACAGGCAGAACTCCAAAGCCCACGCACACCTCCCAACACACAGACTATTTAAAGGCCCTCATTTGATTTACTCACAAGGCTGAAATAACTGGGGTCAACCGGTGGTTGTTGTATGTTTGCCTACGTGCGCATTTGAACACAATCTTCTATAATTTACACTTGCGCAGGAAGCCGGTCAAATGTACACATATGGCCACCCAACGCTGACTGTTGATTGCCTTCTGTCCCACCCACAGTGTGCTGATACTGCTGGTGAAATCACACTCTCCTACACACAGGAGTCGCCTTATTGCTGCATGTATGCTGTGTAGGTTAAGTAGTCTGCTGCTTTATTTGATCTAACACGGAGCCAAAAAAAGGGTTTATCTCATAGGAATTGAGTACATATGTGTGGATATTTATGGTTTTATTCCTTGGTAAGTATTGTGTGATTCAGTACAAAACAACACAATATCACACAGTACAATTCAACATGATCCAGTACAATGTATGAACTGATAAACACAATACGCTGTGGTATAACACATTATGATGCAGTAGTATCTGAAACATCACTTTAGACTGGTGCTAATTTTGACAGCACTTTTTAGTTTTAGTCTTTTAGTTATAGTCTTTTGCCTAACATCTTTTAGTTTTAGTCATAATTTAGTCTTCTCAATTCTTTTAATTTTAGTGTAGTTTTAGTCGATGAAATTTCACAACATTTTAGTCGATGAAATCTACTGTAAATTTAGTCGACTAAAATATGAACTGTAAAGTGTAAGGCATTTTTTGTGCTTCCTTGAATTTCTAAAGTCATGTTTTACACTTGGATCCCGCTACCTTGAAGCTAAGGCAATTGTGGTTGGACGTCCCTATGAACTCATCCAACCTTTCTGCACAACCAAAGTAGCTGTGATTCATAACTTGTCCCTACGTTCTACATGACGAAATAAGGTGGAAATTTGGATTTAGTCTCTGTCAAACATTTTAGTCTAGTTTTCATTTGTTGGAGAAAATGTCAGTTAATTTAAATTTAGTTTTTGTCAATATACTCTTGATTAATTTAGTTAGTTATAGTCTAGTTTTCATCAGGGGAAAAAAGGTTGCTGACGAAAACTACGACGAAGATAATTAGTCAACAAAATTAACACTGCTTTAGAAAAATACTTATTTGATCCAATGAGAGGCATGACAACACAAAATGGGATACAATGTGACAAAATAGGATGTTATGGGTATATTTTCGTGTGAAAATCAAGCGGCAATTTCTGGGGCTGAAAGTCAAGCCATTGCAGAGGTGCCAAATCTGCAGCTCCTCGAGTTTCTTCTTAAGAGTGGCTACAGGAAACCCATGAGTTCTATGACTGTGTGTGGGGTACAGATGTATTTTACACCCTAAGTAAACATGATAAGTGCCCAGTTCAACAAACAGCTTTGGATTAAATATGGAACATATCTAAACACTCTTCTTATGTACCTGTTAGGAGGTTGATCTAAAGTTCGGTTGAGATGGTGTTTCCAGTATAGCTGTGTCCACAAATTTGCTTCAACTACGTTCTCATGTTCTCATGGCACCTTTGATAATCAAACGACTGACATCTCATGGCTTTGTCCAATTCCTTTTACAGCCAATGATGATAATATGATATGATACGATACATAAATAATATTTGATAAAATTTGATACAAGTATGCGATACACCCACATAGGCCCTTTTCATGCTTGTTAACTGTGTGACTTTTTAAGAAGCCTGGCTTGACTGGAGGCAAAATCATCTTCATCACACTTCAGCCAGTAGAGGCAATCAAGTTGATTTACGCCACTTCTCGACAATAACTGATAAGAATATGGGACTCTCTTGTACTGAGTGTATTACTCGAAAGTTAACATTAGCAAAAGAAAGCAGACTGGCTTACTTTCAGCTTTGGGCCACTACTGTCATGTACCTGCATTACCATGCACTTCCAATATGTCATTTTAATCAGTCAATCCTCCACTTGCAGGGTACTCTTTATGCCATGCATAATGAAGTGAAATAAGTGGGGCGAATTCACCACAAGAGGCCAAGGGGCTAGCAGCGCTCTTAAACAGCTTTTCTCCGTTATTCTTTCACACAATCTACAACAAAACTTAACAGTGTACAGTTCAACAATTTATAGTATAATATAGCAGGTAAATGTGTGGGGTGCTGGTTAAATCAAAATGAAAACCTAGTTCATGTCCAAAACACAAAGGAGATGAGATGTGTTGATCAAGAACAAGCCTCAGAGCCAACTCTGTAAGGAAGTGGCTACCAGAGATCATTCCTCTTTTTTCCATTTTTGTTTCTGATAAGTTTAACAAAACAGCATGTTACCAAATAAAGAACCCTATGAAAGAAAAGAGACCAGCTCTTACTACAGAGGTAATCCAAATTATACATTTCTCGAAAACAGCTAGAATTCCCACAGCCCAGTGAGGCTCAAAAACACAAATAAACTACAATTTTTGCTTCATGGCACACCACCACTAAATATATTAAGTGACTGGACAATGTTTTAATGTTGATAAGTTAACATGTTGGTATGTTAGAATGTATAACAGCTAGACTGCTGTGCTGCCAGCTAGCCAGTTTATGTTTGCCTCCAGTTTTCTTATGTTTTGCTTGCTGCTGATGACATTTCATTATTGCCTCCGCCAAGGAGGTTATTTTGCCAACATGTTTGTTTGCCCATTTGTTTGTTTGTTGGCAAGATTACGCAAAAACAACTGGATGGAGTTTGCTGAAATTTTCAGGAGATGTTGGTAATGGCCCAACTTAAAAATAATTAGATTTTGGTGATGATCCAGATAACTGCCATTAGCGAACAATCATTTTTGGTCAGTAACTGTCTAGTGATGATATCAACATGACTCTGAGTGCTAGGCGTGGGTTTTCAGGGTCAAGGAATCATATTATGATGGTAACTTTATCATGCAACCGTTACTTATAGATATAACGGCAATATGTGAGCTACCTTGGCAGAGGTTTGCGCTCTCCGACTGCTTTCTAGTGGTGACACAAGTCTGAAAAGAGTTTCTACAATTTCATCTTATGCAATAAAATGATACAATATGAAATACAGCACACTTAGGTGTTGTATAATATGATATTACAAGATAAATACAGTTTATACTCTTTATAGGTGTCTCTGTCCAGGACTCTAATTCTACACTCTTTGAATTGCCTCCACTGTATATTAGAATCAGCGATGAAGAACATCCATTACCTGTACACCTTCTCCCTAACGGGATAGCTGGGAGCTGGAGCCCATAACAGCTGTAACTGGTTGAGAGTCTGGGTACACTCTGGAGTAATAAACAGTCAAACACATCCCTAACATAAAAAGATGAACAATCAGGCATGCTTACATTCAGAACAAATAGACAGTTTAGAGTCACAAGTTAGCCTAATAAGCATGTTTTTGGACTATAGGATGTGACCAAAAGTACCTTGAGAAAACCCATGTTGAAAGGCTCCAGCTATGATCTCGTACCTGGAACCCTTTTGCTGTGCATAAACACCTCTACTAACAGCACCACTGTACAGCCCTGAATAAGAACGACAGAAACAAACAACAATCCACATGTTAACATTTACATCTTGGCATGTGGGCTCCCTACAACTGCACTAACAAAGCATGCAAATAGTTGCAAATAGAGTGAGATGATGTCTGTGCATTGACAGTAATGATCTTAAATAGCTATCCAGTCAGCCGTGATGGAACGAAAAAGCTTTTAAGACCACTTCCTGTGCCAATCTGAAAATCATTAATGTTAATCTTAATTCGGGCCTCACTCCTCTGCGGCTAACAGGAACGTATGGAAGAAAAGCTGAAATTTACAGCTTGCTAACAAGGCACTAAAAGGTGCTTATTAAGAGAACTGTGAGAAAAAGACTCAGTGTGTAGTCTAGACAAGAATGGTCAAAACTATTTTCATGCAGGAGAAGAAAATAAAATGGAAATGGGTGTGGAGACAGAAATGTAATGGCTGGGGTGTTTTTCCTCACGGACTTAAACTCTGGCACTACCAAGACAGTTGTCGCTGCCAGGGGTCCAAATGTAGGGCAACATTAAAGCTCAGCCTGAAACTAATGAGTCATGGTAGTCTGGGCGAGGGGTTGACATCATTTCCTTTAAGCTTCTGTTGGTCTGGAATGCGACCCCCCTCCTCTTCAGACCGTGGTGCTGTCTGGATAAGACAAAGCTGTGAAATTCATCTACAGTGGTGATGGTGCGAGTTCACAGGCACACAAAACTCAGAGTGAAAGTTTAACTCATGCGGATAAACACACAAGGAAGTGATGTGTGTAATGTAATTTCACTTGAGGCACTTTAAGCAGCATCAAGAAAATAGTAAAAGCCCCAAAATGATGGATATTTTCTTGGCTGCTATTTACAGAGATGCGCTGTAATCCAGCCTCGTCAAATTGCAGGGTACCACCATAAAAAATAGGCATTAAGTGAGTTTTTCTGCCATTATATCCCCAGCATGGGTGGAACATGACGCTAAATGCCAAATTGAATGGTGTTATTACAGCGATCTGATGAAATACTGCAGAATCTAAATGGAGCCGAAATGTTGCAAATGCACAGCTGAATTGAAAACAAGATTGAAATACGGTGAAGGGTTAGAGGAGATTTAAAGTCACAGAGAGGCCTAAAAAGGATCCTGAGAATGAGGAAAGATTTTCCTCAAAGTTCCTCCCCCACGATCTGATTTTTGTGACTCAGTGCTGATGAAAACGGATAATTCTCTGGTGGTTTGAGATTCTGGGTGAGGTAGAGTTCTTCTGAAATTCGTACATTGTGGCTGGAAACACTTAATAACTGAAGAGTTGCGTGGGACAGACGTCTGCTCTGTGAAGTATGGTGGAGGAATGAAGACGGTCATGCACACTGTAACACAAAACCTGCACTAACAAGGCCACTGGGCAGGAAGAGGAAATGATGGGAAATTAACATTTTAATCAAGATAAATGTTAGTGATGCATATTCCAATGAAAATATCTATTTTATAAAGCAGGAAGAAGTTATCATCAGAATTACACAGACAAATTTAATTCAAGAGTTTGGAGCCTCAGGAAGAACTGCCTGCACTTTCCTTGCAGAAACAATTTTCTAATAAAGTTAAGGTTCTGGCCAACACATGGTCCCTGCTTGGTGTGTAAATATACAATACAGTTTAGATTTTGGCATGCATTTTAACCCCACTGTTTCAGCCCTGCTTAGAACAAGCTATTTCTATGTTTTAGTGTTTGCCATTTGAATCTTCATGAGCTATGTCTGCGCTGTCCTTCTCAGGAAGTTGGCGTGGCTTCAGCTTTCCAGTGCTGTGCTAAAATGGCGGCCTAAACTTTTTCCTCTCATTGATAAAAAGAAAATATATTATTGGGAGAAAAAGCTGGCTCAGGGAGTTTCAGTCATTTAGTAGGAAAAGCATATCCTCTTCGGCCGTCACTTTTCCTAATAATCAAACTCTATCAGTTTCGAAGCATACATGCTAACAATAGAAGATATTCAAAATAAAATTGATTTGTAGGGACAGCACAGCCTGCATTCTGTGTATTTTGCCAACAGCAGTGTGGAGCCTAAAGTGCTTCCACACAGCGCTCCCCGGATGTTTCTATTGTCGGCTCAGAGTGGCTTTGCCTGTCCTCCATTTTTTTGCAGCACTTTCCCTCGTTGTAGAAGTCAAGACAGCAAAGGACAGTCTAGTTGCGCTGGGAGGGCCCTCTTTGGATCGGGTTGCTCCAGATGAACTGTATAATCTTAATTCAAATGTTCATTTACAGTTCGAGTATGGATATTCACCCCCATGCTCAAATGGATATTTAAATACAGAGTACAAAGTGACAGCCTTTATGTCCTGTAATGATTCTAATTAAACAGTTAATGTGCTGATTGCTATGTTCGTTTTGTTCACAGGGTCTTGTTTCAGTGTTTGCACTAATGTGTGTATTCGTACTTAAAACAACATTTTATATTATAACTACACTGTATGGTGGGTGTGACAGTCAGTAGTTATTGCTGGGCCATCACGCCTAACAGATGTGACTTGGGGAAACATTGACCATGATATGAATCATATTTTTGAAAAGGTGATGATGATTTTTGCCATAACTGCGCAGCTCTATAGCAGCACTTTAGTGGAAGACAAATATCCCCTAAGGGTCAACTGCACTCATCATACTGCACTGTATGTTTTACCTTATTGGATCCTATTGTATGGTACCCTGTTGTATGACACAGGAGTACTCACTCATATGAATGTGTTATAATTGCATCTCAAACATGCAGTTTGATCATACTGAAGATACCACTGACAAAGCATTTATCACTGAAACACCCTGTCCAGCTGCTTTTTGGTGTCTTGGTGTAAGCGCATTACACATTATTAGACTGATATATTATATGCAGTATTTTACAGATTTTGCCAGCACCAAATACAACCAGATCTCTCTGAGTCCTTACTTTGACGTAGGTCCTGCCGCAGATGAATTTGACTCATTTTTATGTGTGTCAACACAGCTGTCCCATCTCAAAGAGGTATGTGGACTTTAAACACCGTAAAGTTGCACCTGGAACTGTTTCTGCATGAGTTTTCAGGGTCAAGATTCAGGGTCAAAACTGGGCTCAAAAGGGGTTGAGTTACAAACGTTAAAAGCCTTTTTAAAGTGTCACAGAGTAAATGTTCATTTTAAACATTTAACAGAAAAAATGTCACCACTAAATCAAACAAGAGTACAAAACAAACTGTGGTAAAATTGACATCATGGGGACAAGATTTCCTTGCAACATTCATAAGAAAAAATAATAATGACAAAAAAGCCTTAATAGTACTAAAATGTTATCTTTATGAACGTTACAGTTTGGCCTCATGAATCAAAATCCTTTAGACGTCCATTTAACAAAATGTCTGTGTAAACAATCCTCAGCAGATGTTTTGTGAGTATAAATCTGGATAAATCCATCCTCAGACAACATAATCAACACATTGCAGGAAGGAGCTTTAAAAGTCTGCTTCTGAAACAATTTGATCAAAAGCCTGATTAAAATTTGCTCATTTGCATTTTGTCAAATGTTCATTCATCAGAATTATCAAAAACTTGACTGAAGTTGTCGTCAACATCATTAAGCACAAGGCAGAATTTCAAATGAAAAGGAAATATTTGATGACTGAGATGAGAGGCTTGCATCTGTTCCACACTTCTCCCCTCTTGTGGCTGAAAATGGGACTCAAAATAAGACCTAATTAAGGAGGAACTATTTGACTTTCAAGCATGTATCTATATTAATGCGTTAATCCTTGCCTGTGGATACTTCAGCTGACAAACAGTCTATTGAACGTTGATCTTTGTTCTCATGAAAACATTAATCTCCCTTTTCAAACAAATAACTCTGATTGTTTTGAACTCAAGAGTCAAAATCCTTCTCTGCAACAGAAATATGCTCAATAATTCAGTGTACTGCTTCTTCTTATCCAAGGGAAAATGGGATGTTGCATGCACGCCACAAGGGGGCGCCAGTGAGCTACAAATGAAACCTCAAAACTTCTGCTCTGCACTTAAATTCCAAATTCCCCTCCACTACTTATTGCTGTGAGCTCCTAATTGACGCTGTGGGTTTTTGAGCTTCCGCGCCATTCATCGGGAGCAAACTGGGTCATAATTTACAAACATCATTTAATAATAATGCCAATTCATTAGTGCAAGACCCAAGCAATCTCTTTCATCAGCTGAACAGAAGAATGCCACTGGGGCCTGAAAGCAGGTCGGAGATGGGAGGGGGAATAGAGGGGGTAAATAGCAGAGCACATTGACTGGTTTAATGTGGCTGTTGGGCGGATTTTAGAGCCTTTAGTGAATTCTTGATCTGAGATGAGCTTCATCCGTAAAGTATAAATATGTGTTTTTTATGAGGCACAGAGACAGTTTGAAAGCCACTGATGTCTTTGACTAAAGCATTAAAGAATGATGTGCTTTCACTGTCTGTTCTATTATCTGAAACAAATTGAAAGGTCCATATCTTTTGTGTTTAAGAGTGAAAAAACAAAGTTTCGGCTTCGGTGCACCTCCACTCGAGTTTCAGCAGAGCTGGACAGAGCTGATAAGGTGGGTGGAGTAAGACACATCCACTTACTTTTGTGATGTCTCTATCATGACACCTAAGACAGGAAACAACCCATGCATCTTTTCCAGATTTGATTATATGCTATATAATGTTCCAACCATCAAAGGTATTTCTTTTCGTACAGTCATTAATGGTTGTTAACAAGTCAGGGCTTTAAGACCTCCAAATGCCATCTGATGCTCCTGATTCATGCAGAAGTCTAGACAATACAAGGCTGGTCCACCTTAACTCCAACTGTGGTGCATCTCTTGGCCTCAATAGGCAGTTAAAGTAAAAACTGAGAGCCATAATTACCATGATACAGTTAAATATGTCCACATGGGCAGAATAAGTCAAACACAAGATGAACACAGTACGGCTTATAGCCATGACAATTATGTCCCTGACCACACATTCATGACAATAATATCCTTCAACAAATCAAAACAGGTGCAATATTACAAATATCCCCATACAACAGAATAAACTGCGATTGTGGACATGCTCTAGCAGACATGGAAAATATAAATATGTGAACCTGAGTTTAGGCAAAATATGAGCTCTTTAACACAGACTAAGTGAGCGTGAAATAATGGTATGTACTTTTTTTAAGGACTGATGTTTGTATTTTTTCAAACTCTTTTTTTTAATACCATAACTTCTCGATTATAACACGCACTCCATATTTTCATGCTTGTTGCCTAAAAAACACTGTACTTGAATATAACATGCACCCAAATTTTGCCCAAACCTTGCTCTCTCAGACAACACAAAAATTACTTTATTCAAAGTTTTAATCAATGAAATTTCAGTATGGTCATGACAAATACATGATTTTCTCTTTCAAACGGATGCAGAAACACTTTTTGCTTCACGCATGCCCAATTACTCCATTTCTGCCCTAGCATGCTCAGTTGTAGTGTACCGACCAATCAGAGAGCAGCTATCAACATGCCAATGTCTTCGACCAATCACAGCACAGCTATTTTGCGTCCTCTCACTCACAAGATGGCAGCGCTCTGTGTTTGCCAGTGAGTGGTTACACTTGAGAATTTAAGTTAAACTAATTAAAACCCAAAATATTTGGTTAGAACAGTTTAACAGTCAGTTTAATAAGAATTACACAAGTTTGACGAGAATGTTTTGCAAAGAAAGAGAATATTTTGGCTTTTTGTATCAGATGTGTTGCAATCACGATGTTGGCGAGACAAAATATGATAAGTGTTTTCCTTGTACTTATGTATAATACGGTATGTTTTATTTGCAATTGTCGATGATATAATTACGCTACCCACATTCAAGGGGCATCTGTGATGGTAGAGCATGCACTTACCTGAGTACTTATTTAATTAGATGCCACTACTGGAGTTAATGGGTTATTTGTACTAAATGGGGAATTAAAATGAAGAATATTATGGTACATGGCATGGTATTCAGTGAAAGAACAGGCCCCATTTTTTGTTTCTTTTTTTCTCACAAGTTTAGTTTGTCAGAGAATTGATATCTGATGAAAACATTTTGTACAGTGAAGAAACCTAAACAAAGATAAATTCACAAGGGCTCTGTCTATTTTTTCAACAGCTGCTGTAACAACACCTGAGAAAACTGTCATCTGATCCCTGAATTGTTTTCATGTTTGTGGTTTCCACATATCAGCCAGTTGTATGGCCTGAGAGCCCTTGTGGCCCTGGTATCCTCCAGAAACACATGTTGCATTTAGTCAATATCCCCAGTTTTGTTCATGACTAGCTGGCTCAGGGGATTTTAAACTGAGAGTTTATCACACTTTCCCAGTTATTGTAGTTATGATAAAGCCTTGGAGCTTGTGTGTGACAAAGAATGTGTTAGAATACAGTAAATCTTAAAAATAATAATAATAATAAAACATCCAGTAACACCAGGAGTTGACAAAGGGACGTATAAGTGACTGGTTTATATCCCTGTACAGTACCAAATGAGTTAAGGTCTAGTGCAGGTCCAACATCTACTGAAAAAGAGTTCATATGTTCTAGAAAAATGTGGTTTACTCCTGATATCCGGTGCAGGAATCACACTATATCCCCAATCCTAAAATGTCATACTGACTTCTCTTATTGATGGAACCTGCTCTTATTGCTGTGTTTGAGCTTTCTGCTGCCACAACTGCAAAATTAATCTGCAGTAGTCTAGTTTCAACCAATAGAGGGCAGTTGCATAATTCCGAGATAAAATATGAGTTTAAGTATTTATGACTTAAACGTCAAAATGTAGACCTTGAGTAATCAACAATACAACTAAACACTCAAATAAATTTCTTTTAAGCTGAAAAAAGTGTCCTTGGTGTTAAGGTCCTCTTTAAACAAAACTTGGAGCACATTTTCTCTAAAACATCCAAATGAATCAGTGTTTGTATTTTAGAAGCAGAGAGAGAAAGTGCTGTCAGAAAGAATTGTTATTCAGTCTGTCCTGCTCTATAAGAGATCAGAGGAGACTGCACAAGCAGAAAAAGAGATGAATGGTCATGGACGAGGCTTGGTTTATCTTCTCTACCTTTGTGTCCAGGGAGATATGATGGATGTCTGTGGAAACCTGTAGTCTGGGTGTTGTCTGAAGGCATAATACAATGCAAAGGGATTTTTTTTTTTTCCTCAAGGTGGGTCCCGTGTCACCCAAGGATAAGGACACTTATCTACCAAAATTGTGGTCCTGAGAGACAACATCAGGTGGCAAAGGAATTGGAATTGGCTCTCATCCTGCTCTTTGTGTCTGATAAATGACGGCTCCACAAGCACTTTGGTCTTGCATTATTGAATATGCCTGCAAATCCCCGGGACCGACTCACATCGCAGATACTTTGAATGGGTACTAGCAGACAAGAGAACAATCTGGGTAAGAAACAATGCTAAATTAATGAGGGAGGAAAGACTTGATTGTTGACACTTGCAAAGCTTTATGGCATTTCTGAAACATGTTGGACATCTTATGACTTTGTAGTAGCTTTTTTAGAGAGAGGACTTGCTGCTTTTAGAGTTTGATGAAACTCATGGTGAAACTCTCAGCTCCGAAGGATGTTGTGGATCATCAAATGGATGTGTTTCTACTTTAGACTTTTCTGTGACATTAAGCCACCTCAATAAATACCAACCATTTGAACATGGGAATAACATACTCCCTTGTGGCTTCTTCAAGTCTGTATACCATTATTTCCCCATTAAACCCTCAAACATTAAATTTAGTGGAAGCAGCGTACTGCAGAAGTTCCTTTAAGTGAGCAACTGCAGACCCTACCAATCAGAGGCAACGCTAAGACACCCAAGGACTGTGAGTGATATAAATAATTCTCCTAAAATGGCAATAACTTGTTTTCCATATTAACTGTATGCTTATGACCGCTTCGAATGTATGCACCATTATTTCTTCACTTAAATCTTCTGGTGTAAATAAGACCAATCACTTCAGTAGAAGCACTGTACTGCTGTAACCATGTACTCCAACAATCACAGACATCACAGTGGCATTTTAGGACTGTGGGAGGAGTAGTTCTGATGCTTAAGATTGTGATAAATCATGTATTCCTTAAAATAAATTGATAAACTATGACCTTGACTCTATTGTATGAGCATTCAATCATAATACACCCAGGTAGCTTAATGTAACTCATTATTTTGAAGTGACCTCATGGTCAATAATCAAAGAAACATGGGAAGCATCTCAAACAGCCAGGCAGCTATTGTGGCTGAATGTTTTGAAATACAAGGGAAGCTGCACCTCAGCCATAGGTCACAATTATGAAGATATATTTGAACAATTATTGTCAAGCCATTTCAGAAATACATTGCTGTTTGTTCCAAAACTTTCTTGAAAAGTTCTTACAAAAACTTCTTGGCTACCCATCGGAAAATGTCAAACTGGAAGGCAGACACCTAAGTGTATTATTTGACAGTGACCTTTTGTTTGAAAAACAAGTTACCAAAGTCATTCAATCATTTCTTTTCAACAGAAGAGCTTCTTTAAAAAAAACAAAAAAGCTGTTCCCCAAAGAGTACAAAACACAGCTGCTCTGGCTCTTGTAAAAGACAAGGTTTTACAATGTTTTTTATGATGTAAGCACAACGTTAAACTTTGAAAATGCCAAAGCATACTCATTAATGTTTTCATGTATATCACTATCATTGATTGATGAATTAATTTCCTCATCATTTGTTTTTTACATGTCTGATTTTACTTTCCCTCATTAAAATTCTATTGAATTTTCACTTCAAGATCAGGATATGTATGATAATTACTTTATACTACTAATACTACTACTTTCTGATGTGTCACATGATTAAAAGAAGAACCACCACTAACAAAAACACAAGTTGTAGTCTTCCTTGAATCAACATGATGGCTTAAAAAGTACAAGAACTACTGTATTATCTACCAATGAGTGCCTCTGAAAATGTATAAAAACACATCTTACTTCCACAAGAAATTGTATAAATAAGTGTGGAGACTGCTTCAGTATATTGTAAACTCTGTCAATGGATGTCTCGCTGACAGTCTGTGAGGGTCAGTCGAGTTAAGGCCTTGTCTATTAGGTCATCTCACAACATACTTCAATAGCAGCATAGGGCATTATGCATTTCAGAGTTGAAGCCCATTGAACTCTGAAAAGCATCTTGGAGTGCTCGACCCCCAATCACCTCTCAAGAACCGCACGACCGAACAATGCACAAGGTGAATGAATTCAGCTGAGAATAAAACCTATTCAGGTGCAAGACACCACCTTTCAGTGTCTCAGATGAAGTCCCACATGTGGGAAAGACTGATGAATATTGAGAGTCTGTTCAACTCTCTCTCCATTGTGTCCATCGGGGGGCCAATCTAATTTCCCACAATGCAGTGAAGAGGTCAGTGTCAAAGTTTTAGATTCTTATTTGGAATTTGTGGGTTACAAAGTGCAAAAACGGTGCATCTAAAAGTGCTTTGTTTTGCTTTAACTGGAACCCACTGTGTGCCACTGGGCAGGGCTAGGCAATATGGATCAAAACTTATGTCTTAATGTCACAGTACACAATATATCTCAGTGTTTTAAGTGATTTTGTTTAGAACTCAGAAATTGCTTTACAAAAGGAAACAATATGTTACACTTAATGATTTGAGCATACTATTAAAACATACAGTGCCCAGCATAAATAAGTACACCCCCTCTTAAAAGTAATGTATTAATCAATATCTAAATGAACATTAGAACAATTTCCAAAGTTTTGACAAAGCTGACTTTAACATAACATTTCTTTTTCTTTTTTTTTACCATAAGATGAAAATAAGGGTAATATGATAACTAAAATTTAGCTTTGCTCCCACCTCTTTGATTGCGGTGTTTGCATCCAGATCTTAAATTGAGAAAAATACTTTTTTGTGTGCATCTTAAAAAATCTTGTTTGCAATCAATGGCCCACATTTGGGGGAGTATTTTGTGGGATAGTATGCCATAGAAAATGTTGATTTGTTTCTGACAAATCTGAAGGGCTGTACTCATTTATGCTGAGAACTGTATATGTTCTGCATAGTATAACTCTCCATAACCCAGGATATGGATAAGACTGAGCCAGGGTCCTGTTTCTAAACCCCGATATAGAGACAATCATGAGGACTCACTCTGTTTTTAACAGCTGCATAACAGTGGCATTTAGGAACACAGCTGGCTGCAAGTCACTAGTTAACATGATAGCTAATTAAACTGCTGCACTCTTTAAAGTGTGGAGGATACGATGTAAAACAGAGTTCATACGATGTTGACTGTGTGTGTTTTATCCAATGGCCATCAGTATGAGCAGATCTGATGTTTCTATTGATTACTGATGGGTGTTCAATCAGGCTTGACCTCTGAATTGAATCCTTCCACATCAGGAAGTTAAGTACTCTCATGTGCCTCAACTGTTTTCTGGTTATACACATCATTCAGAGGCAAATATATTTACAATTATAAGCACAAGATTAAGCAGTGAACTGAACTAAGGTTGTACTTTTTCCTTCGTCCTGGTGGTAACAGAGACATACAGCCTGAGTGTAAAGTATGTGCAGTAAAGCTACAGAGATGTACATATACAAGGATGCGGTCATCCTTTCAAAAAGGGGAATGAAACTACTTATTTTTGTTTCTCTGTGGCCTGTCACACAATGAACTAAGGACCAGTACTGGCCCACAGGACGTCTGTTCATGGTGATTTAACTATATGTATTTCAAAGAAAGTTATTTCTTAACATGATCAGACATTTAACCATAAGAGAGGATGAATTATGTGAATTCACCAAGAAAAAAAAGTGGAAATAGAGTTAGGGCTGGGCAATTGAACGAAAAATAATCAAAACCGACATTTAGACCCTCTAATCGAAGTAATTTTACTCATGTTGATTATTTTGATTATTTTCCCTGTGTAAGTCACGTGACCGCACCCCCTCCTTACAGTCTGCGTTGACTTTCGCCAAGAGCAAAGGACGTGCTGCCAACATGGAGGAGACAAGCGCCAATCTATCAGAGGACCTTGTAGCCAAGAAAAAAGCTGTCTCCGTTGTTTGGGCACATTTTGGATTCTGTGCAGAGGACATCGAGCAGAAAGAAGTTAAGTGTAAATACTGCAGGAAGACCATTCCGACGACCGTCAGTAACACCACCAATTTGTTCCAGCATAGCATAAAATAATCGTTCTTTAATCGTAATCAAGGCAAGAGCTTCAATTAATCGTGATACTGAGATTAGGTAAAATCGCCCAGCTCTATATGGGGCGCTGATGATGTTTCTTTCCACCTGTCATCAGCTCGCTGTTGATCTTCATGTTTAGAGTTTATTTGGAAGATTTAATTCCCAACATTAATGTTGTTTTCTCCATGTTTGTAGTTTACTGTTCACAAAACATATAGTTTCATACTGTCTGAGCTGCATGGTGTGCCCTCTAGTGATATTTTCTACAGCAGCCTGCAATGTGTTTAGGCAAGTTTTATATTCACAAGAGCTTTAATGGCACAAATGCAAATGTAAGTACATCTATGGCTCAAGTTGTTCTAGCTATAAACAATCGATTTACTGAGTACACAGCCTTGCATCTGTTTTCCCTAAATCATCATCAAATTAAGCTCAATAACAACAATGTAATACCAATATTCCTTTAAATATATCAACACACCTTAAATGCAAAACAGACAGCCCTACCTCTAGGTAAAACTTTGCAATGTGTGCATCAAACTGTTCCCTCTGGTGCTGCTGGTGCAGGTGCACTTACTATATGTGGAGAGGGACAGTGGTTTCCATCATGGCAAAGGGAAAGCAGATAGTGGTGGGTCATGAATTAAACCATTACCTTTCCTTTATCCTGGAGGCAGTTGCCTTTCAGGCCATATCTACAACATTCCCATTAAATTCTCCTCTCTGCTTCTTCCTGAGGTGGATCACAGAATAGTGGTAAATAAGAAGGACAGAGAAAGGGAAAAAGGGAAAAGAAGAAAGGAAGCAGACCTGAAAAAACAGCATCCTATATCCCTCCTCCCATAAATGCTGTTGTCACTGCTGGGTGCTGGAGCAATTAATCTCAGCGAGAGGAGGCAAATAGAGAGATGCACAAGTACAAAAGCTATCAAGATGACAAGACTGTGCAGTGCAATTTACCAGGTTTCTATTGCTGTCAAGGATATTAATGCCTTGATAAAGTTGTTATTGTGTCTCAGGAGCATATTGCTCATGTGAGGCCTGTGTTGATATTTTTGTAATGGAGATTTTCAATTATATCTTTTTTTTTTGCAGCGGATGAAGATAATGTAGTGCAGAGTCTAAGAACACAGACACACAGTGGGACGCATTTGTAAGATTAGTTGGTGTTATTACAAAAACAGGAGGAGCGTTTAAGCCTTTCTGCCCTCCGAGAGTCTTAAAAGTGAGATTTAGTCTCCACCGGTGAGTCATCTTAAAAGAAAAGTCTTTAAATGGATGCCGAACTCATGTGTAGTCTTGGAAATAATGAACCACTGAGACATCAGCTCTGCAAGGCTAACTGCAGTGACGGCACAAAGAAAGGTGAGATGAGTGTTTGAGTGGTCGGCCTTCAATGAATGAACAACATTCGAAGACACTGTACAGCAAACAACTTAGTGACAAGGACAGAAAATATGGACGCTGGAAGGAAAAACAGACAACTAACATTTTACCAGCACAGCCTGTCATTGCGCACAGCCAGTGCTGCACTTTTTGGTCATAGTTGATTGGTGCGTGACTGGCATACATGCTGATACCCAATCATCAAGGCAGCATAGGAGTAAAAAACAAACTACTGATACTCATATCTGTATTAAAGGAATGATGGTATCTGTATTAGACTAATTCTGTCATTTCTGTTGCAACAATTCTGGTGACAGTGTTAGAATCCCTTTGGTACTGAAGCTACTCTGACATCAGTATTAAGCAACTCCAGTTTTCCTTTACAAAACACTCTGCAGTCTGTATTGTCCATAAAAAATGCTTGGTATGAGAAATGGAGCAACTCTGGTTTATAGCTCTGGTATTTACATCACAGCTGAATCATATACTGTTTATCCACTGTGATTGCGATGTGTTCATACACTATAATAATATCACAGGATAAGCAATGTTTGACGTCGGACTTGAAGAGCATTATTCAGCCACTTCTGTGTAGGTAAATAGTTCTTCACACACCGACATATGTCAGCTAAAGTTGACCAACTTTGAGTAATCATCAAAATTTTACTGGCAGTATCTTTCCGTTGCTGTGTTCAATCTGAAGTGGAGAGAACAGGAGTCCAGTCCTGACGAGGGAGAGTTGAACTACAGGTCACAAAGATCGCCAACTGAGAAGAGCACAGCTGTAAATGGGGTAGTGAAAGAAAGCAGAGGTCAACTATTGCTGATGTTTACAAACCCGATGGATCAAACGTCAGAACTTTTTAAGCATGCATGAAGTTTGTTGATGTACCTGATGAGAATAAGCTTTGCTCTGCTGACATTAAATTAGTTCTGAGTGGCCCGACTTAGCACGATTTTTTCCTATACACTGGCAAAAGTTGGTCCAAATGTCTTAACTCCAACTTCCATACATCCCCCTGCGTAGTGTTTCATACCTGCACGGACGCTGCACTAAAAAAGTTGTAAAGTTGTAGCCCTCTGGTACTTCAGGCTGCTCATGGCTGCACTTCTCTGCACCTTAAATATGCTTCCAGTTTGCGAGGACACCTGCAGATGACGGGACATCATGTTTATTTAAATGTGCGCATGTGTATTGTGCACTTTACACTTCAGCCAACCTCTGATGAAGTCTGTCCCCCTTTGGCCACTCCAGTCAAAAAACACTGGCTATGACACTGTTTGTGCTGTATGACATATGCCTCTGTATTTCCTTTAGATGTATTTGTAATCTTATGTTTCATCTGTCTAGATTTTTGTCAGATCCCTCTCAAAGTAATCCTACAATAAGAAACTGAAATTAAATGATCTTACCCAGTAAATCTAGAGTGATATACTCTAAAGTTTAAAGGTAATGAACATGTGCAAGCTTCATTGTGAATTTTCCAACAAAAAATCAAAGATGGAGGCTTTCACACACTCATACAGAACTTTGAGGGAATTTAGGGGCCATGAAAAAGAGCCATCAAAGAACTCCAACACACCATTAATATATAGAGTAGTTGTGTAAGAGATGGCATGAGTGCTGTCACTGACATTTCCAAGGCAATATGAATAACTAGCTGCAAAGACGGAGAATAACCCTGCCTCAAACTTCAGCTGAAAGAGCTGAGTATCTCTTCTTCAAATTCTCAGGGAGTTGCTGAGGACTGTGACATTGATTGACTAATAGGCCTTGAGTTTGTTAGGCTGTTAAAGTACTTGCAGTGAAGACTGAATAAGAAGTTGCATAAGGTGCAGTGCAAACTGAGGGTACAGAGTTTGCAGCCTTATCAAAAATCATAAAACTGAATAGAAACAGGAACCGTTCTATAAAATGACTTTTTAATTCTGTGGATATGTCATTGATGGATAAAATTCACTTTTATGATCATGTTAAACATTTAATCTGACCTGGGGGTGTAAGATGAATGTACACTGTGTTCAAACTTGAAAAACAGAGCCCTGTGCACAATGTACAGTACTAAAAAGGTTTTTTTGTTTATAAAAAGGTCAGCCCACAGCATTCAGCCAATTATACAACTGTGCTGACATAGTCTATGTTTTTTCTATGGATTGTTCTTACATATTCACTGACAAATGAATCATTCTAGAAAAAGCAGGCAGCAGTCGGTGCCTTTTTCATTCAGTGTTAATGAAAAACACTGACTGCATGTAGCTACTGTGGCATAGTTGTACTTCCTACTGTGATATTTAACACCTAGAAACATGCAGCCCTTATAAACAACCTGGAAGATCCACAAGTGCAGAAGGAAAAAAAAACTAAATCACACTGAGCAAATTGAATCTATATGTGAACCAAATGCAGTGCTTGGGCTGAGAAAGGTTTATTGTAGTTGGGGTATACTGTGGGGAAATGCCAACAAAATGCATCTGATAAAGTTACTTGGAAGTGACTCTGCACCATGTACTTTTGTGGAATAAAAGAAAATTCAGAAAGTCAAATGCATATCAGCTTAAAAAGTAAATGTAGCTGTTGTCGAGAAGTTTGTCTGTGCAAGGTATTTAAAGAAATCATTCATTCTTCAAGCATTCTTGAAATATTATCTTTACCTGGAGATTCAATGACCTCAACCAGTGATTTCCACAGTCTAATCAGCTCATCAGTGAGTAAAAGTGGGCATTTGTGTGAAGTTTGACAGAAGTTTCTCAAAGTGCTCTTGAGATATGATTTTTTTCAGTGATTTAATGAATCATTATGATCAATTTTTAGATTTAAACACTTCCAAAGCAATACATGTCCAATAGATTATGTAAAGCTATACCTCCCATTTGGTTCAAATTATATACCAAACATATTCACTCAAAGGTGCAAAAAGTCCTGCCAGTTCTACAAATAGACTAAACTCCTATTAATAGTTATCCTGACACACCAGATGGACCGTATATTTCACTGGTCCATCTGGGAAAGAGCCTATAGAAAGTGTTTGGGAGTGGGCAGAACCTTTCAAAATCAATCCCCATCAATCACATTCATTATGGGCCAATAAGATCATGTAGAAGGCGGGCACTTTTGGTGTGAAGGACATAAGCAACTGCGTAAAACAAACTCGGCAAACATTGTATCAAGTTTTAGAGTAATTATTTGTTTTACATTGAGTAAACAAATGTGGTACAGATCTGAAAAAAAATGCTAACAAATTACTTAGCATCTATGCTAATCTCTGTATGAGAGGTTGCTTCCTCCTGTCCTCATGCCTACAACTCCCACCTCTTCCTGCTCTAAAGGGTACAGATTGGGCCATACTGCTTTGGTTGTTGTAGATTGGAACTTGGTAAAGATGGATCTGCCTATTTACAGACATTAAATCAGGCTGATCCTTCAGCACTGCAAGGTTAATTGTAGGAAATGTGAAAATAAAGTAATTGGAAGATGGCTGAAAGGTATTATTTTCAATGACTATAAAAAAAAAACAAAACTCAGACATCAGAACTAGTAAGCAAAAATTATCATCTGCTAACAAGTATTTCAAATGTCTAAAATGGACAATTTCCTCAAAGGTTACAGAAGTGAAGTTCAAAATCTCAACTGACACTAAACTGTTGCTGAAAATCTACACAGAAGATTTGGATTGGGGTGCACATTTGTGTTATTAGTCGCAACAAGCAAGAATGTAGAAGAATGGTTCGGTATTAAGAAGGAGAATATAACCACATTTGATGAACAACAAATTCTGCTTTATGATGATAACACCAAAGGAACTCTCTTCGATGTTAAACATCATAATTATGAGAGAAAAAAAAATTACATCCAACTATTATGAATCCTTACATGTTCTGGCAGATACAAACCAACAGGAGAACAGGCCGGGTGAATACATGTCAACACTTTTGATATTTTGAAAATGAAAACTTAGAGCTCTGTTCTGATGTCCCTATATTCGTCAAAGTCATGTGCATTTGTGCTTCTGTGTTTAAATCCACGAGTCAGAGGGCAGGGGTAAGAAAACTCCTACTGCAAGAAGTGGCCAAAAAACCACAACACTCCTCTGAAAGAACAGGCAGCAATATGCATCCACTCTCAAAATAAGAGGGACCCCTCACTCTGCTAATCTGTGGTTGTGTGAGGGGAAAAGATAGTTCAGCATTTGCCAAACTTGAAATCAATATTTGAGCTCATCAATATGGCAAGTTCAGTGTGTACCTTGGTAATGGAGCCTCATGGGCCTTGTTACACACTACTGATGCACAAACATTCATCAGGTTTTGCAAGGGAAACACAAACTCCCAGCACATCGGCATTATTCACATCAGACTCATAACACACTACCCCACAGGCCTTAACAAACAGACATGATGTTTTAGTGACATCTCAGTAAAATTACAGTTAGATGAAGCATCAAAATGTTGACGAATGTGTTTAAATACAACATCAAGAAAAGGAAAAAATTTTTGCCTAAGAATGTTGATAATTTCAGTTATTTGCAGATTTGTTTCTCCAGCATTGTAAAACAGATTTAACAGATATTCCCGAGGGACAATAAGCACTTGAAAAGGTTATATTTTTCAACCCATTTGTTTTTCTAAATTGGTATATCATAACAGCATCTAGAATGTTTATGAAAATTCCTTTTTTTGCATAAAAGCAAAATAGAAAAAAAACAAAACAGGTTTTCTCCTCATTAACCCCTTGCTGTTCTGGATAAAAATACCTAAACACCTCAGAATGAAAAATAATAAAAAATGATGATAATAATAAAAAAAGAAAAGCACTTCAGAGGCCAAGCTGTCAAAAATGAACCAAACCAAAAACCATGACCAAAAACCAAGGTACACACTGAACTGTGGGCTATGTGAATTGTTGCAGCCCTAATGTAGTGCTGTTTCATTGTGTGCATTTGTCCACCTTGCTTTGCTCTTCTAACATTTGGATGACAACACATAGATATGTGAAACTGCCACAAATTGCTTACACTGGTTGGTTTTTACCCACCACTTTGGATGGCAGTTTCCAGCTTTGATTGATCAGTGGCATCAGTTTAGCTTTCTGTAGGCACAACAAAAGAGACCTGTGTTCAAACCAGTAAAAACAGAATCACAAGAGTTCATTTAGTAACACAAACAACACCAGTGATGGATAAACACCCATTTACCACCCAGCTCAACTGCCAAATATGCTGCACTGTTTAACTGGCAGGTAAGATGGTGTGGAGAACTAGAAGAGAGTGACTTAAGAGACAACCTTCATGTTCAATGAGACCTTGAACCCTGTTTGTGATGTATTATAAAATAGCTAGTACTGAACTGACATAAAGCCTTTTATGGTGCATTACCAACAAACATCGGAGTATTATTCAGTGTTTTATGGTTATTACAACCACTGGTTCTGGTAGTTTGTCACAGTAGTATAATTTCAACTCTCTAGTGTACCATGAAATACTCAGCATATCACAGCTGATTCAGGCCTTTATGAAATAACTTCACAAAAGGTAACATGATTTCACAATCTCGGCATGTCTTATAATGGAGCACCACAGGATAGTCTGCCATCACTTCCCATTTATGTATTTTAAAATTTTTATGACTGCAAACTGGGACTGCATGAATCCTTCCTCGTATTCTCTTTTGTATAAAGAAGGAAAAGAAGAAGTGGAGCATCTTTATCTTAGAAAAGCACTGAGGGCTCATTGAAAGTATGCTCTCAGTCTCTTTGTGAGTCACTTTGTAAGGGAACAGTGGAGCCTTTTTGTAGAGCCATTTTGAAGAGCGGGCACATTTACTGTTGGTACAAGCAAGTGCACAAGGACATGCATACAATACTACATAGGCTGGAGCAGAGAATGGCAGAATATAAAAGTAGTGAGGACTAAGGAGCCATAAAAGACTGTGTTTGTGTAGTTTATCAGTTCATCATTGAAACTGGGCAGTATATTGAAATTATTAATATATATTTTAAACAGAATAAATTTGGCAGGACAATATTGTTGATATCAAAAAGCTCATGCTAAAAAAAAAAAAAAGCCAAGCCTCATGCTGTGCTTACTGACCACTAGATAATCTATTTAAAATGTTTAGTCTGTTTGAGGATTTTTCAGTTTATTTAATTGAGGAAGAAGTGCCTCGAGAGCACAAACCTCCAACAACGTAGTGGGTTATTGAAAAAATGTTGAAAACTGCCAATCTCGGTTTGTTAACAAATCCTTGAAAAAATTCCGGGATTCACATCACCACCAAAAATCTGTCACCTCTTGCCATGACCGACATTCCCTGATAATATTTGAAAAAAAAAAAAAAAAAAAAAAAAGAACGTATTGAATTTTTAACAAAAATGGGGAAAACTGCCTTATGTTGCACTGACAACAAATCCCTGAAAAAACACCCTGGATCCCCATTTGCATTTAGATCACCACCAAAATCGCATCAGCTCTTCCTTGTACCATGACTGACATTCACTCACCCTGATATCATCAGAATAATGTCTGAGTAGTCTGGGTAGCAGGGAGTATGGCCTGCTGGACAAGAGAGAAGTGATTGGGGGGGGGGGGGTCCACAAATATCAATCAGTCAATCAAACCTTATTTGTATAGCAATTTTCATACAAGGTCTTGTATCACAAAGTGCTTTACATAAAAACAAAGAAATAAAATTAAATAAATAAATAAAAAGTATGAAATTGAATACAATGAAAACAAAAAAAACCCACCCACCCTCACAATTCACATACAGCACGCAAGTCACTTACACACACATACAAAGACACACAGAAAACAGAATTTGAGGACTGAGGAAACGCTATCTTGAATTAAAAATGAGGAAACACTGGAGCTTAGACTAAAATGACAATAAAATAAATCATGATAAGAAATTAGATAAAAATACTATGGGAAAATAAATAAATAAGTAAATAAAATTTTAAACAACAAAAAGGTAAATGAGATAGCCAAACACCAAATGCATAATAAAATCTACTGAAGTAGGATAGTGGACAGAAAATCGATGAACGGAGATTAAAATTCCAAACAATAAATCTGTGGTGAAATTGAGAATTAAAACAGATTTAGAGGGTTGAAATAAATAAATAAGATTAAATAACAACAGTAAATATAATCAGCTAAAAGCCAGACTAAAAAGGTAGGTCTTGAGTTTGCTTTTAAAAATATGAACAGTAGGTGCTGCCCTCAGGTTAGTGTTCATAATACAGCAGATGACCGCTTTACGCCATTGTCATAATTTATACCCTTACTTCACTGAAAAAAACTGTATAAACAGCATCAACAAAACAGTTAGGAGGAGTAAAGCGGCACATAGAGGTGAATATGAAGCATAATCACTATGTGCACAACAATTACACCAGAGAAAAAGAAAGCTGCAGTGTTTCAGCTCTGTATACAACAGCAATGCGAGACGGCCCTTTGGATGCACGAGAGAGCTGATGGTGATCGTTTTAGAGCAGAATGTGACAGAACTTTGATAATGTGCAGTGGAAACAACACTTTAAATTTCTAAACATTCATCTCATCTAAATATGTGACACTCTTCTTGCAATCAAATAAGCTGTCCATCCCATAAAGTCTCCCTTTTCCAGTTTCATGCTGGTCACACATGATGCTGCCCAAATGAATTACCCTGATTTTTGCAATGGAAAGTGAGAGAGACATCAGTACTGCAGTACATTTTGCATCAGGCGGATGATTAAGGGTGGAAATTGAATAGATTAATACTGCTATCGGTACAATTGTTCATAGATTCTCTTTTCAATTTATTTGATATTCTGGGCGGAAACAGTCAGCCGAGACAAGTTAATAGTGCCAACAACATCAAACACATGCTGTCAGATTTTCAGCATGTTGTCAGAGTTACCACCTTTACTTGAAATCACATAGCCAGAGATCATGCATGTTGCACTTTAATTTTTGCTTGTGTAAATTTAATCTGTACTTTTAACACACATAAGTACTGGTAGCCTCTTCTGAGAGTGTAAAACTATGAGTTTGCAAGGCACCGGGGAATAAGTGAAGGGCATTGATAAATATGATATCAATTCCTCAATGTTTACTCCTCAAAGTTTGGAAAGCTTTTTTTCGGTCAGTTACTACAACTTGTAAGGATCGTGCATTGATGGACTGAGCACCACAGCTAAGCATGTGGGTATGTGCCAAAATCTGGCGTTCCAAACTTAAGTTCTGTGAGACTGGTGAAGTCAAAGAAAGTCAGCAGAGTGCGTGTCCCAGGAAGGCAACACCCTAACAAGACTGAACTGGAACTGTAGGCTTTCTTCCAGTGGTATGGGGGTTTTTGCCACATTTTTTTGGGTACTAGCGACATGTTTAGCTGTGTTGCTCATTCCACAGGAGCACGATTCTTACAAGTCTTACCGTGTTTTAAAGGTGACTAATCAGGCTTTCCAATAATATGAAATAAAAAACGTATTGGCAATATTAAAGGGGAGAAGTAACTGACAGAATAGTTTCCAAACTTTTTTTAGAGTATAGTTTTTACTAATAATTAGTACCAATTTTCAACTGGAGCCAGTCCTGGATTCCCTTCCCATTCTGATAATGTGACAAACATTTGTTATTTATTTCCCCAAAAATCACCAGCCATTTAGCTGAAAACATAAAGATTTGTATTTTGGTCCCTCATCACCCAGCCCTAGTTTGTAATGGGGTTGTCACAATTTTCATCTTCAATGCACTATTAGTAAAAATCACATGATGATGATGCCTGTATCCATACCATGGAGTTAAATATTGAAGTCCTTGGCAGCAACAACTTGGCCTCACACAAGACAACAAAGTGCAACACATAACATCAAAGTTGTGTGAATAATGCAGAGTTCAAAAGGTTCAAAGAGGTTTCTTAATGTCTTGAGCCTCAAAAGCCAGTTTTTTAGACCTTGATGCCAAAACTGTGTTTATGATGAATAAACCAGGTTCTTATAAATTATTAAGCAGCTATATTTCTGTTGGTAAGAAAATTCAAAGCATGATCATGTATATATCACACAGACACATACATCTGTCTTTAAGAATGTAGGCAGTGATCAATAATTGAAACATTAACTGTATGTGCAGGATTAGGTTTAATGCATGAGCTTTATCGAACCAGTTTTTAATCATGAATCAGAAGAAAAATCAATGATTTCTTTATTAATATTTAATCAACGGTTAATTTTTAACAGGTGCTTCTTGTAACAGCTCAGCAACACATGTTTTCCACTTCTTAGATATGATTTTATTTTATGATCAGTGATTGATATAAGATTTTTGTGTTCATAAACATGTTAATCTAAGTGTACAGGAGGAATCAGCATGTAATTATCCACAGGAAACGATGTAAAAGGACAGAACCTGCAGTACTCCAGAGTAAGTGCCTCAGTGGAAAAGAGACGCATAGGTTATTCAACAAGGCCAAGATCAGGCGAGCAGACTCTTCCCATAATTGGGTTTATTGAAGATGCGGTTTACTTTTTATGCCGCTGAGATACTGGATGTCCCAGGGACGTGAGCAATGGAGGAAATGATGTTTACAGAAGCAACACTGAAACCTTCTCTCTGAGGTGCTCAACCACTTTACATTACAAAAGAGGGAAACGGCGACAGAGAAAGCTAATTATTCACCTGATATTTACCATTCAGCCAGACAATCCAACTGAGCGGCCTGTTTTCGTCATTTTTTTGTCTCTGTATTTGATAAGATAAAGAACACAGAGCTGACTTTAATAAGGCACGGGCACCACGCTGCCTCTGCGCTCCCGCAGAATCAACATTTCACCAGAGAGGCGGAAAAATGCATACCAAATAGGAAATCATTATTTCTGCCTTTCACAATGTGGGAAATGAGGGGCATAAGGTTCTCTTTGGTAGCAGGGGAGATGGAAAACATTTAATTTTCTTGCTCATTTTTTGAAACTTGGAGCTAAGCACTCATTTCAAGTTGCTGTTTTCTTCATCTCCTGAAATGACTTCCCCTCTAAACCATAAATCTCTGATTTTCATGCAACTGGACCATAAAGTAAAGCAATTACATCAAATTTTTATAGAGTTAACTGCTATTTGAGTTTCTGTGACAGCTCTGATGACTTAAAAAAGGGAAAATAAATGTCTATAAACAGACTTAACCTGAAGGGTTTTTTTATTTATCACATGAAGATTTACATTCACCAAGATTATGACCTCTCAATGCTAATGCTCATAAGCTTTAAATCTCCTCTTTAAAAGTTAAAACTGTTAAAACTCCAGATGTATTGACACTAATAACAACAGCCTGGCGGATACATTCCTTTGTGACTGTTTCCAGACAGTGAGGGTACAGTAAAGAAAAAGAGCCAGTGTGGTGTTTGTGATAAGAGGACTTGTAAAAGTCAAATACAACACGGGTGAACATGAGACCTCGTGGCTCTGGCCTATGACCTATGACCCTGTAACTGCCAAATGCTACCAGTTCACTGTCAGGGGAGATTGGAAATCACTTAAAAGCTGCATTTCCACTGACTGGCCTGCTCTACCCTGATCTCACCTGATCTTTCCACTGCCGGCTGGACCCTCACCGAGGGGTGGGGATGTAGGCCTGGAGATTAGGGTCACTAACATCCAAGTCCCTGAGTTTCCTCCACTCCAGCAATGGCAGGTATGTGCACCTCTTGAGTACTTCATAAAGTATCATTCTGTGCAAACAACCTTGGTAAAAGTAGTAGAATAGTCACTCACTCTGATCCAGAGGTGATTAAAACATGGTGCAGTGTGTTGTTCTTGTTTTAGCTACTGTTGCAGGGGACGTGACGTAAAATTACAACCAGTTTACAGACTGCAGCAGTTTTAGCTCTCCCCTGTGGGGTCATAACTTATCTGGGTCGCTTTCTCTTTATTTGACAGTGGAGACACCCATAATACGATACTGAGTCAAACTGAACTGGACTGCTTGGTGGAAACGCGGTGAAAGAGTTCTTGAGATACTACGTTTATAAAGTATGTCTGTGGGGCTACAGTAAACATTGGAGCACAACACTGGAATGCTGAAGCTACATCAGCCTCTTGAGAGTGGCATGTTCAGACAGAGTTAATGTGGATTTGCACAAAATCAGCCTGTTCTGAGCAGGGGAGAGGATCATGGGAATGTATAAATTAAACCTCTTAAGTGGATTTTTGGGCAAGCGGCTTTAAAAATATTCACTGGGGGACATCTGAGACCAGAGTGAAAGAGTAAAGTATGTGACATTTAAAAGAGAAACAAATATATACTAATGGACTAAAACTAGAGCCTCAGTGTTCCTCAGTTAAAACAAGAACAAAGCGAAGTAAATGTCCGTGCCTGTTTTTAATGGCTGTTTTGAATAAAATATGAAACAATTATGTCTTATACATTCTGGCAGTTCTGTGGGTTCACTCCATTCTTTAATCTTCTCTAAGCTGAATCTTTTGTTAGCCACAGTCGATGGTCAGACACGGTTCAATCCTCATTTCAAACGCGCTGCAGTCTGCTAAAGTCTCGGCGACGTGACCAATCAGCAGCTGTAATTGAATGGCTAATTAGCCTGATTGTCTTCAGCTGTGCAGCTCCCTGTCTGGAATCAATATGCAAGCAGCTGACAAGACTTTGATGTGCGGCTCCGCTTATTGTTGTTCTTCATGTTGCTGATTTAGATGCTCGCCTCATAAACGCATCCATACTCTTTCTCACATGAGGAATACAACCGTGTATCCTTCCACTATAGAGGTAAAAGGTAAGATTTTAGTGGTTTCTTTCGGTTAATGACTCCAATTTAATGAAGAAACTGTACAGTACTAAAGAAGAAAAGCAAAATATTCCATTGTGGTGACATTCTGAATTTTTATGCGGTTTGTTTGAGAGAACAAACAACAATCCTCCAATTAACCTTCGCAGCTCCAAGCCATTTCCTGCTATTTTTGGTCAGTCTGGACTTTTTTGTAACAATGCATGCAAATTTCAACCTCGTCAAAAACAATCAAGCTAAAGCCATTGTCCTTTTTTAAACTCAACACAGATGTACAAAAAGATCTTAAAGACCATTGCAACAAAGTATCACCCTAAAACAACATCTGATTTAGACAATAAAATATCTAATTTATTACTTTTTAATTTATGTGCATGAACAAAAGTACTGACAGACTGATTAAAATTATTAATTCAATACAACAGGCAAAACAGTGCAAACAGACTAACTAAAAAAAGACAAAACATTAGTTAATCATAAACCTCTTTTACATGTAACTCATGAAATTATTTCATTTGGCCAAGAAGACAAATTTTAGCCACCGCGCCAGCCCGGTGCATTTACGGCGCAGACCTCTCTGGGGTTTCTGGTAACCGGCTCCTTCCATTGGCCGACAGGTATGTGTTTGATATGATTATCAATATATAATGCTACATTTTCTGTGAAAAGCCCCTTTTGGTTATGATATAATACAGCTAAATTCTGTCCTTAGGTCTGGGATACTGTAGCCATTCCTCAGCACAATAATGCCAGCCATTTTGGATGACATTATAAACATGACCAGTCGATACATTATGGTTCCTTACACTGTGGGTGAGCAGGCCAACATTAAAAGGCAATCTGCAGCAGTGTCTGCTCTCCCAAATGTAAAATGACTGCACTCACGTTGCTATAAAGGTGCGTTCACACCGAATGCGGCTTTGCGACCAAGATCGCGTCGCAGTCCTGTCACCTGTTCATAGCTTACTTTGTCGCCATCGCCGTTGCTCAGTGACATCATGCCCTCTCAAGTTTCACCCCACAATCATATCATATCATATAATAGAAAATATAAGCTGACATTATTCCAGCTGTATCCTTTTCACTCACCTACCAACCACAAAACACTTCAGCTGACCCTGCAGCAGCATCTTCCGTGATTTTTCTGCGGTCCTGTCTAGGCGTAACTAATGTACTCACTAACTAATGTTCCCACACGGACATGGATTGTCACTCTGTGAACCAGAATAAAAACAGGCTGTCACGGGTGTCATCACTCACCCAC
Source organism: Cetoscarus ocellatus (assembly GCA_037902135.1). Classification (NCBI taxonomy): domain Eukaryota; kingdom Metazoa; phylum Chordata; class Actinopteri; order Labriformes; family Labridae; genus Cetoscarus; species Cetoscarus ocellatus. Next base: position 711,034 of record JBAMNC010000784.1, read on the forward strand.
ACAACGCTGATTGGCTCTCACGGCGTGACATCGCCTGAAGACTTCAAATTTTTCAACTTTGTCAACCAAGCACAGCCACCTGCTCCGTGTCCAAAGCGATCCCAGAGTTCCCATCTGCAGCAACAGGGGCCCCACCCCCATGTCTCCAGAGATGCGACCAAGTCGCCCAGAACGTGTTTGTCGCATCGCGTCAGATCTGGTCTCATGTGGTCGTGGCTGATCGTGGTTGTACACTGACTCTGCATGGAGAATGGTCGCCGAGGTCGCCAAAGTCGCATTCGGTGTGAACTTACCTTAAGAGCTCTGAGTGAAAATGAATTTGTCTATGTGAACCGAATAAATGTGCATACAATCAATGTAAAAATCATTTGTACCTCAAACACGGTTTTGACTAATTTAGTGTCACGGTGGCCTGGGTCAACACATGACTCATTCATCCTGACACACAGCAGTGTAGGAACAGACTGCAGGCATGCAATGCAAAAAACATTCATGAGGTGCTTTGCATTGACCATTCATAGTAACATGGGTGTGTAGAGGGCGGGACGTGAGGTGTGAATCCACCTGTGCAACCTTCCAGGTGGACTGGGGTTTATAAAGGGAGAAGTGCTCGCAGGTGAGCGCACATATGTTTTAATAAATCAGATTATTTTTTGACGGACGCCATTTTCAGCTTTTGAGCGCATGTAGACTTATAGTATGGATCCTACGCAATGTTTTATAAATGAGGCTTTAGTTCTGTAAATTACATTAAATTACATCATGTTCATAGTTTCGTCAAATACTCATTTATTCAGCCAACCAACCTGAACTCATCACAATGCTTCCGACTGGACCTCAAACACATCACTAAACATGACCTGCTGTGTATGACGATGTAGCCTGTTTATCGTAGCTGATAAGCCTTTTTCCTACTTGTCTCAGTGTAAATTTCAGATCATGCTTTAACACTGGATTAATATTTTTGATGAAAAGACTGTTAAAGTTTTGGGGACTTTTCTACAGTTCATTAAAGAGGATGAGCAGCAGGAGAAGCCAACAAGCGGTGGTGTTTCTTTTTTCTTTTTAACAGATTTGACCAATACTCATCAGTGGTCCATGTATCAGTGCTCCTTTAGTGAACAATATAAGTGCCATCACTTTAGGGCACTGGCCATCCCAGAGTTGGGAGGGTCAAAGTGAAAAAGAACTCAGTACATTATGATATACATTATAATATATTAATACTTATTAAACGAAATCTTTCTTTGCCAGTTCTTTCTCGAAATTCCGACATAAAACCTAATTAAAAAACACAGTTTGGCAATTGTTACATCCCTAGTTATTAGAGACACTGTGGCCATCTTACCCTCATTTTTTCAGGAATGGCACTTCATTCCTTAAACACTACCAAAATGTCTAAAACCACATCTATATTGGTTTTGCTTTGATTCTTACAGTTGCTCAAAGTTAGTTGTTTACTTTTGTGTTGGAAAAACATCACCTAACTTCTCATTGGCTATTTTTTGCTTTTGAACTTCCAGATCGTACATCTAGGTGTTTATAACATATCTAGGTGCATTCATATTTAAATATTAAAGCCGAGTGGTTCATTATCAACTTCAAGGCCAGATTCCCCCTGTTCTAATGGAAAAAAAAATCATCCTGTTATTTTTGTTGGAATATTCAGCATGCACCCTCGGTGTGTTTGCTGCTTTTCAAGTTTCATAACAAGCCTTTCTCTAGAGGTGATGGTGGCAGCAACAATAAAATAATGAATTATTAATTGTTGTTGGCTGCAGAGCTTGTGTTCTGCCTCTGTGTACAAGGGTCAAGCACATCAAAATGTTTTTATTCCCTTTACTCTTAAAACTTAGTAATAATGTAAACAATGCAGCAATGTGGCCTGAATTCATCTTTAAAAAACAGCTGATCTCTAATTTAGAAAAGGTTTTTGTATCAACCCTTTATGGGGATATTTTTTTTTCCTTATTACGAGACAATTTATTTCTGTTTGTGTACAGGGTTCAGATTTTTGGAGCATGTGTGGAAGATGTCATTATACTGAAGAATCTCTACCATTACTAATCAGCCCCTTTGGCATGTGTTTGTGTACATTGTGTACATTAAAAGCAAAAATACAGTCATCAAAACACATCATCATAATTATGTCTGCATAAATAATGTATGAAACAAGAAAACATTAAGTTATTTTGAGGGCTGTGGGCAGAGGGATTTCTGCTGGAGGTCTCCTCTGCTAACAGATGGCTGCTCTGTCAGACCTGGAGCACAGGTCAACATTATTTGCATATCAAATCAGTCTCGGAGCAGGAGTCGCTCAGCTTGTACTCAGCTGTTTAAGTTGGACTCAGACAGCCGTAAAGCAGTTTGTATAGAGTGCTGCAGGGATTATGTGTTTCTGTAGACAAACCTGGAGGTAAGAATCATGAAAAACCTGAGAAAGCCTTTGAGATTGTTCTATGGGCCTCTGCTGAAAATGAGCCCCGTTGCAAAACAGTAGTTTATGACACTTTGTTCCTTTTTGTTTGTTAAGTCAGTGAGCGAATCATTAAGACATTGCCAACAGTGTGCTGTATAATCAGTTTAGGACATTATGCTTCCCATTGTCCCTCCCCTTCAGAATCACCTACTAGTCAGGGTCTGGAGAATAGACACCCAGTTATGGGTATGCTTAAAACTTTCCTTCTTGATAAACCTTAACGTTACAGCTGACATGGGCTTGGACCTGCCTGTGCTTATGCAGCAATCGGCTTAGGCTGCCAGTAGACCTGGAACACAAAGCCCTCCCCTGTTTTTATCTCCGCCAAGGAGGTTATGTTTTTGCCAGCATATGTTTGTTTGTTTGTTTGTTCGCAAGATTGTCCTTTTGCTGAAATTTTCACGAGATGTTGGTAATGGCCCAACTTAAAAAAGATTAGATTATGGTGGTGATCCAGATAGCTGCCATTAGCAAACAATCATTTTTGCTCAATAACTTCTAACTAACAACGATATCAACATTATTCCAAGTGCTAGGTGTGGGTTTTCAGGGTCAAGGAATCATGTTATGATGCTAACTTTATCATGGTACTATTGCTTATAGATGTCACAGCAATATTTGAGCTACCTTGGCGGAGGTTTGTGCTTTCCGAGTGCTTTCTAGTCTTGTGTATATCTTAGGTTCTTGTGTCATTGGTTACTCTGATCGTTGGTGTGGGCAGTCACAGCTTTCTGCAATATACCTGCATAGGATCAGCATAGCTCCAACCGCTACAACTACAAATACAGTCAGAGTAAAAAGCTATGCATTCTGGGATATAAAGGGATGACATAACAGTGAACCGACAGCAGTGTTTCAATCATCAATACACACAAACTTTAAAAAATGTTTATATGTCCACAGCTCCACAGACCTTACTGTATTTTAGATATCCAACTGAAAACTCATTTAAAAATCCCTTAGACAGGGTAATGTCGGGTTTTGGGTTATCTTCAACTAGGGAAGGTGGTATGAGCCTGTCACTACCTGGAGTTTGCATGCACAGAGCCCTAAGCCCGGGTCTGTTGAAGGTGACAATGCTGTTTGGGCTTTATGGCCATGTGGTAGAGTTAGTAAGATAAAGTATGATTTTGTACTAGCATGGCGGGCAGCAAAAGTCTCTTTCTTGTTACTGCATGCACAGTAACGCTGCTGTTTTCTGTGTCAAATAGCTTTTTGGTAGCTTCATTATTTTATTGATCAAACAAAGCAGTAGGATCTAAACAAGCAACACGTCTGTCTCCCTCATCAAGGACGGAGAGCAAGCAGCAGAGCACTCTGTCAGAGTCCAGAACACTTTCAAGAAAATGTAAATGACAGTGTAATTGACATTGTATTTCCGCATGATGGTGGCACCGCGGTCAGATCATTTAAACCTCCAGTGTCTGCACTGCAGTGGAACTCGAGAGCTAAAAATGGGGATAGGCACACTGGTGATTCATGAAAGGAATCACAGAACAGACATGTATTAAGTTAAGCACGGTCAGTGCTATCTGTATAGATTAGCCGGCAATCACTCAATCACTAACAACTGAGCATAAAGGAGAGAAGATGATCAAACTCAGAGGAAACAGAGGAGGAAATGATTTCAGATTAGGGGAGACAGGAAAAGGTGAACCAATGAGGGAAGATACGTGGCCTTATGTTATTATTAGGCAACTTTATGAGCTTGTTTTGTGTTTATTCAACAGTGGGCAGACAGTTTACCCAAAAAACATGATTTCAGCTATTAGAAAATGATTTCAGTGAGCCTTCAGTAAGATACAAGCACATTAAACCCGTATGATTTAGGACAATAAGCAGTTGTTTAATTACCTCAATCATAAGGTTGATTTTGTATGTGATTAAAATAGTTTTTCAAAATCAATGTTAGTAATTAAATAAGAAAATACGGTTTATTAATACAGGAGCAGAACAGCAAACATAAATATTTGAAAAGCCAAATTAAAGAGATGCAAGAGAAAACATTCTAACAGATATAGAAGTAAAACAAATAAAAAAGTCGGTGCAGAAAAGCATCGGTAGTATGTAATGAAAATGATGCAAAACAATAACAACAGTGATAAAAAAAAATAACATTGATTCTTACATCTGCAAATAGATGAAAATAGCTTGGATGTAGTGAGCTACTTCTGTCATGTTGCTGAAACTTAGTATTCAATTTTTCACAAGTACTTTGTCTATCACTGCGAATTGGTCAACACACCTAAAACCCTATGGCCTATGTAACTGTTAAGAAATGTATGGGGTAACTAGTGGGCTTAGGGGTCTTTTCATTTAGTGCTCGATTTGTCATTAAAGCAGAATTACCTTTCGTTTCTTTCAAATGGGACTTTGTGTTAAAATGCTAAATCATTTCTGGCCTTTATTACCCATTTGTACCACATTCTATGGAATCATACAGATACATTTTGCCCAACTTTAAATGAAAAATAAATCCCAACAGGAGAAATTATGATCAGTATACATCCAAATATAGACATTACTGCAAATCTAAGCCTCTATGTCTCATTTAGGTGTTGATTTCTGTCATCTATTTCTGCTTAATATTTGGATGTACTTCGGAAAAATATCTTAAAATATTAAGTACTCCTTAAGTTGCACATGCTCAAATCTGTCCAAAACTATATCCATCCACTCTCTGTAAAATGAGAATTGTACCTGACAGACAGTAACACATTCTCTCAACATAAGAAGTTAAACCTAACGATCATTTGTTCTGACAAATTTGCTAAAGCCATAAATATTTCCCCAGGAACCAGCTCCCCCGAAAATGAAGACGCCTCTGTCAGCATTTCTGCAAAATGATTCCACTTCTGTGCAAAAAGGGCCTTCAATTTTTCATGACTGCGGATAACAATGATGAAAGACGTGCTCTTTCTGAGAGCTGAAGTGCAATGCATTCCTCGACTAACTTTTCTTTTCCATCATGGTTTTGGACGATGAGCTTCGTAATGAACTCGCTCATTTTTCCTTGCTTGCTGGTTTATTGAAAAAGATGCCGTGTCTGACTTGGACTCACCTCCTTTCAGGTTATTCCCTCCGCTACTCCCAACCTGGTGGTTTTGTGGGGAGGAATTCGCTCATGTAAAACGGGCTCACCTCCATAAATTAAAGCAGGAAGTGTGATTTATCTCCTTTCTCGTGTGGTTCCTTTCAGCTGACTCTCTGAAATAACAGCAAACATAAATAGGGGGTATAAAAAGAGCCTGTGAACGCTTGAGAGAGTGGATTACGCCATGAATCAGTTTATTAACGGTGGGCCATGGACCAGTGTCGGCACAGGGGGAATTTATTCATTCATAAAGCAGTGTTTACAGCATTTATCTTCACCCGAGAGCAGGCCCCTAAAATGTAACAAAGCACCCTAAGACAAAGATATGGCATGATGGATCTGAGAGTTCCTGTGTCAAGGCCGGCGGCAGACTCGGAGGTATTTCTGAGCTGCTGCAGGTTTACCGAGGAATAATATCATCCCCGGCACAATGGAGTGTGGCAGACAATGCTGCCATTGTTTCTGCATGCTGATTGGATCTGGTGTACACAACATAATCCTCAGCGAAAGAGACAAAGATGAGGATGAATGTCGCTGTAATGTATATCTTGTTGAGGCAGCAGTTGCAGAAAGAAATCTCCACTCTTTCTCTAGAAAAGCATCAAAGTGAGATGCAGACTCTGACTGCTGCCGTGGTTTGGACTATTTTCATAAACCACATTTTAATTGGCTGGACTCAGACTTTGAAGTTTGTTTGAGTATGATAGCAGACTCTGGTTTGGGCTCTTTAGGGGACAGCCAAAAAAAGGAGCGGATGTTTGAAGTTTGAAAAGGTAAATGATGTCAATATTGAGCCCCAACAGTAATGATCAGACTAAGGCTGAACATCCAACGACTAAAAAGAAAAGTGTTCTTTTGAAAAGGAACTTGTGAAAGTTGTCCTTTTAGAGTAAAATATTCAGGGAGTAAAGGGACATTTGTGAAAAGTTTGGCAAATTTCCTTCAGAGTTGTTGCCTCGAGGAGTTTGACTTTGTCCTTCCAGAATTTGATTCGTTCATCCATGAGTCAAAATGGACAGTTGCTGAAAGTTTGAAAAAAAAAAAAATCCATCAATCACCACTGAATTGTCACCCGATGACCCTTCAAAAACAAACCAGTTCATCTCCAAGTTATAGATAAGAGAGTAAAGTATTAAAAAATCTCTCAGAGCTTTCTAAAGATATCACACCTACAATCAACCAGTAGACTTTATAACCTTTACTTTTGACCTATGACCTGTAAAATTCAATAGAGGGTGTGCAATGATGCCACAATTTGTGTCCCAGACTGGCAGTTTCAGACATTGAGTGGCAAAGAGCAACATCTTGTAATTATTATTATTGGTAAGAAACAGTGAAATTCTTCATTCACCTAAAAAGTGCTGCGTTACTTATTAATTTTCAGAAGGCTAATTACAAAAAATGTAAATTCATGTCTGATTTAAGTTCAAAAATGAACAATTAAACTTTTGGAGCCATATTCTAACATTTGTAGTGCAGCATTAATTTGCATGTCATATGATGTAGACTTTTAATGACTATAACTCTGCATCTGTATGATTATGTGTGCATTAAAAATTACATTAATGTTCTGCTTTGTGCATCCATTCAACCGCCATTGCCTACCATTTCATTCTTACATGACACTGGTTGGGATCCATAATTTCATCAAAAATATGTGAAATAAGGTCAATAATTGGAAAAATAGAACTCATGTTGTTATTCCATCAATCAGTGGTAAAAATCTATGGGCTTCATTATTTTTTTAAATGGTTTATGGTCAAACCAGCTGTTGTCATGAGACTTCTATGGACCTGATGTTGGCTAAAGCATGAAAACATAATCTGTTGTCCTCAGTGCCTCATTATTTAAGATGCTGATGTTTAATTTCATGAATGATTTGCTGAAATACAAGGTTTTGGTTTTTCTTTAAAGTAAGAACTAGAGGAAAGAGAAAAAAAAGGGGGTTCATATTCATGATCACCTGAATATGTGTTATACTGTGATATGATACCAGTTGCTCCAACATCACAGCTTCATCCTATTTATAAACCTGATGTTGGGTGAACATTATTTAATAACTAGATATTTTTCTTCTCCATATAAGTATCTCCATTTGACATCTTATTTCCCTCTATACTTTTGTCAATCTGTGCTTCTTGCCAATCACTGCTTTGAATTAATCTCATTGACACTGATGTCGTGTGCACGCCCTTTATCGGTTAATTCTTGTGTCACTGATGAGAGTTTGATGAAAGTCCCTTGAATTTTAATGAAATATCATTATCAAACAGCAAAGGATGACCATGAGGCCCTTTCCCTTAGTCTGTCCATACATCCATCATCTTTACCACATATCACTTTTGGGATTTCAGGGTCTGAAGCCTCACAGCTGACACTGGGCGAGAGGATACACCCTGAACGGGTGGCCAGTGAATCACAGGGCCACATAGAGAGACAGACAGACAACCATTCATTTTAACACTCATACCTGAGGGCAATTAGAGTCACCACTTAACATAACAGCATGTTTTTGATCTGCGGGAGGAAACAAGACACCGGGAGACCACGCAAACTCCTCACAGGCAGACCCTGGTCAATGCAGGGGCACGCATCCTAACCTGCTGCGCTATTGTGCCACACTACCTTTATCTTTTGACACTTAAGGTGGATAAATTAACATTCTTTAAAGTCTTCTTTAGAAGCTGCATTCACCAGCAAAGATGACTACGAAGCTCGTCTAATTTGATGTTCTGACCTTCAGAATGTTATCAGTAAATCCCTGTTTAAAAAGGTTTATCAATGCCAACTTTAACGAAAATCACTTGAAGTATCTTTGACATATTATGTTGATAAGATTGTGTTCTAAAGCATAAGATAACTAGGAGACTAACCTTTGACTTGCAACCTTTAAATCCAAATCAGTTATCTTTATGTCATTATGGACATTTGTGCAGACTCTGAAGATCTGTGTGAGCATTCTTGTGATATTGCATGCACAAGCACAGGACAGTCATGAAGCCTCATGACCTTGACCTTTGAACAATGACCTTGAAATTCTACTCAGAGGATCCTTGAATAAGAGTGGAATTTATGACAAGATTTATTAAAAATCCCATAAAGCTAAATACCTTATCTAAGATTGTTAAGAAGAATATTGTCCCTAATGCGCTTACTGTGCTTTTTGGAGTATCTCCCATCTCTCTGAAACTTTCTCCTGAAGGCAAAGATGTGTTCGTATTTACTACTCTGCTGACAAGGAGACTGATATTGTTTAAATGGAAATCTTGAACCCCTCCCACTTATACAAGCTGGATTAAAAAGGTCCTTTATTTTCTCAAATTAGAAAAGACTAGAGTGACTCTGTCTCTGGTTCTGGCGCCACATTTGACAGGATTTGAAGTCCTATTTTGTTATTTGTAAACAGTAGAAAATGCTGTATTTCTTCTTGTTGATCCTCACAATAATGTCTGCTTTAGACTGTGAAAGATTTTTTTATTATTATATATTCATTTATCTGTTTACATATATATATATATATTTATATTAATATATTTAGCTAACTATCTCTTGTTTTATGCTATAATTTTCTTATTTATCTATTCTAACTAATTTAACTTCATCAGTCATAATTATTATTTTTTATTGTCAGTTATTAATTTACATTCATTTACCACGTGTATTTGTACGTGGGTATATGTGGGTCTGTATCCCTTTTTTAATCATTATTAATTATTTTATTTTAGAGAGCTCTCTCTCTCTCTCTCTCTCTCACTATTTTACTGTTCTGTTCTAATTTTTTGTTCTTGGTTTCATATAAAAAAAAATAAAAAAAATAAATAAAAGAAAATCCCATAAATCCTTCATGAGATATTGCATTCCACAAGTAAAAGATGATCATGAGGCTCCATGACCTTGACCTTTGTCCTTAAACTAGAAAAAATTGAATCAGATCAACCTTAGGTGAACGTGGTTATTAGTGCAAAGTCTGATGAACTTCCTTTATGGTGGTATTGAGATATTGCTTTCCTCAGCAAAAGATAACTGATGCTCATTTGTTGACTTTGACTCATGACCTCAGAAACATAACCGGTTCATCCTTACATCAGAGAGAGTATAAGTGCAAAGTTCAGGGAAAATTACTTGCAGAATTCTTGAGATGTTGTATTAATAAGATCATGCTCATAAACATAGGTTGACAATGATGCTCCATGACCTTGACCTTCGTTTCATGATCTGCAAAGTTTAAGTAGTCCACCCTCATATTGAAGTAGATGTTAGGATGAAGTGTGAAGTAGTTCCCCTCAAACTTTTTTGAGGTACTGCATTCACAGGAATCAGTCAATCCTGAAGAACAGACAGACAGGAAAACATAATCCTTCTGGCGTTAAGCGTTTGCCGGCACTGATACTTAAAAGCAAACCCATTTCCCTACATCAGAGACAGAAAGTGAAAAAGGTGGAGAGTAGCCTCGACTCCTCAGAGAGTCCCTGAAGAGTCCACGGGCAGATAGATAAACCAGATAGATGGTGAAGGCGGTCTGAGGAGAAACGCAGAGGCAGATGGCACCCAGTGGGTGGTACGGGCCATCTCTGATACGGGCAGTCATGCTGGGTGAGATGGAGTCCATGGCTGATTGGTGTCTATCTGACCCACTGGTTGGTTGATTACTAGCATCACACACTGCAGGACACTCGGGTCTTGTGTTTGTCTGTGGATGGCTCGCTGGAAGAATCATTACTACCGCGGATTGACTGCAGCGGTCATCAGGATTCATCATTGTGCAGAGAAGAATGACTAAGACGTGTGTGCCACATGGATGTTTGAGAAAAATAAAGAGCTAGGTACAAGATTGTGTGCCCATGTTCTGTAGTGGTGACAGATATTAAATCTAAGGCATGACTTCAGAGACATTACATACAAGTCTGTTTTACTACCAGCTTTTAAAAGGCTACAGGATTTTTTTTTTTTCCTGACTAAATTTATTCTCTGATGTTGGACTCATACGAGGTCAATAAGGGAATGTAAACAAGAGGTTACACTTATTTCTGGAACATATAGACCATTTCATGATGCACGTCACAAATGACATCACACCATTCGCCGGAGGCAGAACAAAAACAAATGTGAGGCAAACACAAATCCCCACCACAGGCTACCAGGCAGCACAGATGTCTGAAAAAGAGTAATGCTGTTGTGAGGTTAAGTGCAAGAATAAAAGGGGTGATAGCAGTGGTTTAACGGTGAAATAAATTAGGCCTGTCTGCTCCTGTGTGTGAGCTTTCACTTTTTCTAGAATATAAGGGACCTCATCAGAGAGGCATGTAATATCTTTCATTAAAACAAGCCAAAACAATGTGAAGGCCTGCACTGGCTAACATATGTTAGGTCAAAGGTCAAACTGTTTGCAAACACAAAAAGGGTCTACAGATATCATACCTGTTAAGCTGCGCCACTTTAATCCCAATATACTCCCAAGGAATATATTAACCCTAAACCCTAAAACTTTAACTTAAATACACTACACGTGAAGTGCAGCAAGTGGCTCAGTCGTCCATGTGTTCCTCTTTATGAGGCCCTCGATGTAAAAAGTTTGGACACCCTTGCTCTACTGGCATTGCTTGATTATAGAAAAAACTACAATCATGATTATCAATATTTTGATTGATATTGAGATCATGACTTTTAAGCATGTGGCTGCAACCTGGTCTTAACTCTGAGAGGTCATGATTTAGGGTAAACAAACTCTGCCATGTTTTTAAATAACAGAGCTGCACAACCCACAGTGGGATGGATACTATCTCTTCCTATCAGACCAGGCTTTCCCCAAAAGATGTCCAGTTATCTATGAAGCCAACATCGTTTTTTTGGAAGTTTTGGAGGGGACCAGAGAAAACTACGGTGTCAGACATCGTTCTAGCAAATGAACATACCGACTCCACAATAACTTTAGTGACATCTGACTAGTCTGGAGTCATTAGTGCCGACATGAATGATAACCTTATCTAACTCGGGCTTATTTCTTGCTAGCAACTTTAGATTTGATTAAATGTTGCGCACTCTGGCTCCGGGGATACACCTAACTATGCCTGCTGACTCCTGCTGTCCTTTGAAGCCGGAAGAGGTGGGAGCTACAAGCAAGACAACAGCAGGAAGTGACCTCTTGTACAGAGATAAGCATGAATGCTAACGGCTTCAGTGACAGTACTGTCGGATCTGGACAGTATTTATTTTATTGGATTAAAAACAAAGAACAACACTGAAGGCATTTAACAGTGGCAAAGACATTTTGGCACCATTTTCCATGTTTCTGGCGAGAGTTTGGTTTATGAAGTGGCTCATGTTTTGTACTTTACTCCACAGCAGTAACACCCACCTGCGACATTATCTAATTGGCTGGTAATGAATGTGATTGACAGAATGATCATCCAATCGCCTGCTGGATATGCTTTCAAAAGGTCCTGCTTACCCCAAACACATTCTTTTGGCTGTACCTAGTGAAATATATTCTTTATAGTATCTGGTGTCTCAGGTTAATGTAAAGCCACTTATCCAATCAAATGATTTGATGAGAACAGCCTGATCACTGTCTGTAAAATGTTGCTTAAGCTTCTACTTGAGCTCCTGTATTCAGCTGACAGCCACAGGTCATCATCACTGATCAGTGCTGCTGTGAGTAATACATTAAGAACAAAGATTATTCAAAAAATGGGACTTCAATGCAAAATATGCAACTACTTTTCATAATCTTTTAAAAGTTTCATTAAGGAAAACCTTGATTTCTTTTTAAAACTGTGGAAGGCCAATCTTGATGTAGGAGGGGTTTGATTTAATATTAATCATAGAAGCAAGGCTAAGAAAGCAACATACAGTGTCGCAGATAATTAAAAATTTCTCTGATACAAATGTAGCCTTCTTACAGCTGAATAAGTCCTCTAAGACAGAATCTGAATGCACCACACTTGTTGAGTCAGTCTGAATTATTGTTTTGATGTAAGTATTACATCAACCTTAAAAAATGTCTCAGTGCTCATTAATGCAACCCCTCCAAAGTTTTCACATCTCTCAGTTTGCTCAGTGACATTAAGGCAGGTAGTGAAGCCAAAAGTGCTCTCAGTGTTGACTTATTCTACATCAGTAATCGGCCAAATAAAGTTTAAGTCAATGCAGCTTGAATCATTACACCTCTGTTTTTGGTGTTTGTAGACAAAGATAAATACCAAGGCAGACAGATTGCAGAGGCTGTCATCAGAGAAGATGTATTTGTCTTCATAGTGCAAACATCTCTCATCTTATAAAAGTTTAAATATGACAGCAAGGCAATGGCTGTAGATGTGAAAGAATAAAAGTCTGGCCACATGAGTAATCACTAATGCAGCTATATTTCACTGTATTCCATTCTTATCATAAGCTAAGTGCTGATGTGATGTATTAAATAACGAACAGGGGGCAAGAACTTCTGCTTGGCAGCTACTTGCCTCTCAAAGGGATACAAGTGTCTGATGGAGCAGGTGAAGTGGTTGGAAAGAAAAGAGAAAATTACAGTTTTTGCATATGAAGTAGCAGTGAACTTTGACTTTCAACAATCAGTTTGTTGTAAAGATATATGTTTTAATTAGTTGAGATAACCCTATATCCTATTTTCTTTTCCGCTCTTGATGTGCAGAGCAATACAGGCCAAAAGCATAAAGTTATCAGCAAACTGTTTAAAATGACCCCTCAGAAGTAACAGTTCACAAGTTTACTGAGAGTCAATGCCTAACCACAGTTGCTACCACTAGCAACTTAAGTTAGCTAGTGTTAGGGGGTTCACAGCCATTTTTAGTTCAGTTCCGTTATTGTGCATAATTAGGGATATTAAACAGAGGTGAAATAATGTGAAGAAGTCTCCTGCTCTGCAAAAAGTGTCTTCAAACATTTTAGAAACAGTAGATGAAGCAGCCAAAGGTCTGTGTCTCTATGACCTTGGCCATTCATTGACCTTGACCTTTGGAGGCTATGAGCTGAGTTGTTGTGAACTTCCTGTTAGAAACCTCATTAGATCATGTTTTCCTCTGTAGGAAAACCCTGTATATCTTCTTGTCAGTACTGTCCTGCAAATGTATTAGAAGAATTTTGACTAAATCAAACTGGTTAATTGATCTATAATGTTCTTGATATATGGCAAAAAAAAACCAAAAGATCCAGTCCCCCAACGTTGTGCAGCGTCTTGTTTTTGAAAGAGAAGGTAAAGGAATGAGAAGTGTCTGAAGTACACAGAAACATACTCAGAGCAAAAATATTTCCCTTTTTATGTAATTTCACTGTCTAGGAGTTTTCCTGTGATTTTCAATGGAGTCCGTCCTCTCTTGCCCACCCTTTTTTAAATGTACTAAATACTGTCTTTTCCTTATATTTGGACACTATTAATTAAGACTGTCAGAGAGATTGTGTGGTTTATTTCTTTTGGTTTGACAAAGTAAAACAACCTAAGTATTGAATATTTTGACAGTCTTATGTGAGAGTAGAGTTTTTAGTTGAAACATTTCATCCTGCTTCCTTGTAGGAGTCAAAAATACCACCTACTGTGAGACGTGTCTGTGGAAATTGGCTGTTTCAGCAGGGTGCCTTACCCCACTTTTGGAAAAAAGTCTATCTTTTTTCTGATAGTCTTGTTTGCCTTTGTAGGTCATATAGAGGCACTGTTCTTCATTTTAGTCTGTTGAAAAACTATTTAAATATTTTTGATGGAAGCTTTGGGCCTGACTCTCTTCTGTGAGAATCCCCATTCAATTAATGAAAACCTGAGAGCATACAGTGCCAACCATTTTCCTTTCTCTGGCTATCAAGAGAAGGCCCTTCCAAACATGGTAAGCCCTTAGACCCCTCCAAAAAAATGAAAAAGACCAAGAACCATACTGCCCCAGGGTATGGTGAATAGTTTTGAAGTTGTATAAACACAGAACCGTGCATACTCACTAATAAACCTTCCCCAAAACCAGCATATGAACAGCACAAAAGAACAAAAGCCTAAAATATTAATATTGTTATTTATTCTAAGAGAGGCTACAGGCAGAGTTCATGTAAACTTCATGTATATTTAGCACTGATTGCATTTCATACATTTATAATAACAGTGATGTCTATGAGCATCTTTAAAGACCCCCTCATTATTGATTTGCAAACTGGCACTTGGAGGATGTTTTACACATAACTTTATTTCAGCATAAATCTGACAAAATGACTATTTTTGCTACAATTTATATTCATATAATTACGACAGGGGATTAGGGCCATGTCAAAAGAAAAAAAAAGTATGTTAAAAAAAAAAAAAAGAGGCAAAGTTACGAGAATAAAGTCATAAAGTTACGAGAGTAAAGTCGTTATTTTAGTCTGTAGAGGCTAGAAGAGCAGCAGCCGCCTGAACAAAAATGAGGAACGTTTAGCATCTAGTAAATGTATACTTTAGTATAGGTTTCACAAATAAGGAAATACTTCTTCTTTTGGCACATCAGCATCACATTACCACAAGTATTAGGATCCTGAAAAGATACTGCAAGAAACTGGTGCTTTTCCAAAAGAAGAACCACAGCGACTTGGAGGAAACTGTCTCCTTTTGGAGGAGGAAATATACGCTCTTCTGGTACGTCCTTTCAGAATAAAGTTTGTTTTCTATCTTAATTTAAATAGATTTATGATTTTATTCTCATATCTTTGTGAGATTATTCTCATAACTTTATGACTTTATTCTCGTAACATTATGAGATTATTCTTGTAACTTTACAACTTCATTCTCGTAACTTTACTTTTTTTTTTTTTTTTTACTTTTTTTTTTTTTTTTTAACGTGGCCCTAATCCTCCGTTGTATATAATAAACACTGTTTACAGGTGCTCCTGAATTAATCCAAATGTTTCACGGAGATGAAATGAGACAGCATAGAAAGTGCACGAGTGATCTCCCCTAAAGAAACCTTTGGTTATGGCAGTACGCAAATGTAAGAAAGGGAAAAATTGTTTGTCATATATTTGCCCTGCTTTCAAAAAGAAGTCATCAGCAATTGAATACGGGTGTGATATCAGTTTTAGGTGTTGATGAGAAGATTATTTTCATTGGTCAGTAAAAATGACCTGTTGGACAAACTGTGATTGATTTTCATGATCGAACAGGAGAGAGAGTATTGGCGCTGTGGCAGGATTAAGGAAAATACAAATACATAAAATAAGACAACAAATGGAAAACTAATCAGAATATGATTCACACCCCAGACATAACCCCCAACGCTGTATCAGACCAGTGTGTTTCTGAGGTTAAGTGAGAGTGACTGCCAAGCTACTATTACTGCCTCTTTGCTCTGTGGACTCGTGCAGTCAACAGCTATAAATAAGCAATTTCCAGATATGTCAGAGTCCATACAACAAAGAGAGGGTGAATGTGGAGGTTTCCAGCATGTGGCCACTAGTTTGTTTGCTGCTGTTAGGCCGACTTACAGTGCTTATTTAGATAAGTCATTCAAAATAAGTACAGTTGGCAACTCAGTCTCAAACACCTTTGAGAGATTGAAAGAGATCATCTTCCACATTCCAGCAACAGGTGCACATTACCCAAACATAT
Source organism: Cetoscarus ocellatus (assembly GCA_037902135.1). Taxonomy (NCBI): domain Eukaryota; kingdom Metazoa; phylum Chordata; class Actinopteri; order Labriformes; family Labridae; genus Cetoscarus; species Cetoscarus ocellatus. The sequence goes on from JBAMNC010000784.1 coordinate 727,177, forward strand.
GAAAATCTCTGACTTGGTAACATGTTCACAAAAGTTAAAACATGTTTGCACCTCTGCAATTAAAAGGTATGCAGTGTGAAACGTACCTGAACAGTGAACGCCACAGGATATAATAATACATTTATACAACAGGATAAACATTAAATACCAGCTGTCAACAAAACAACAACTTCATTTTCCCCCTGCTAGTTTAACAATCACAAGTATCATGATATGACATGACAGAAATCCATCTAATCTTAATCCAATTCTGAATTTCCCTGAGAAAGGTTTTCCAAGGGGATTAATAAAGTATTATCCAATCTAATCTAATCTAATCTAATCTAATCTAATCTAATCTAATCGAGAGCTGGACTGTTAAACTAAGACACTGATTTACCTACTGTACCTGTAGACAGAAAACTTGCATTATTTGGGGAAATTATACTCTCAATTAGGGCTGAACAATATATTGTTATCGTATCGATATCGAGATATGAACATTCAAGATCTTTATATCGAAAAGCAACAATACAAACAATACAGATTTCCTCCGCACTAAAACTGCACTTTCCACATTCTTTTGTATTATGATGTTTTTATTTTTATGAAAAATGCTTGGTTTTCACCGAACCATAGTCATATCGTATCGTATCGATATCGAGATATCTGGCATGAATATCGAGATATGAAATTTTGTCCACATCGTTCAGCCCTACTCTCAATTTAGGATTAGCATGCAAAACACTGCAATACTAATGCAAATTATTAAGGCTAATATATTGGCAGTATATATCTGCAGAAATTTTCATATCTGCCTATACTGATATTTAGCTTTTGAAGCAATTATATGCTGATGCCGATAGCATACAGATAATATTGTGCATCCCTGCTTTTTGATCAGTGAATTAGAATTGCTGGAGTATTACATTAATCTGGGCTGCTATTTCTTAGTGAGAGGATGGTTGCGGCTCCAGAGGCTACATGAATTAAGAACCACTGACCTAGAAGACAGCAGGTGCTTATGGGAAAGTCAGATATAAGAGCGAATATGTGGCATTGAACTGTAAACAATAGCTGGGAAAAAAAAAAGTTTGACTAAAGTCAAGCATGTCTGATACAGTTGGCTCAATTCTGGGACAATTACAGCCCAAGCTTAACTAAAAAAAGCATCCTTACACTTAAAAGCAGATAAAATAAGAGAAAGTTTGGGTTCTGGGGAGAGTTAATTGTTTTTTGTACCCCTGTTGTTCCAGCTGTTTCTATCCCGCTGCACAGGGAGGCCCCCCTCGGCTCCCCGCAGCTCATTTTCCTTGTTCATCATATTGACGCATGATAAATGTACTGCAGTCTGTCAATACGTGACAGGAGAGTGAAAAAAAATGAAATGTGAGCACATAGGAAATATATCCTGATACCCTGAGAATAACTGCTGCAGTGTACCAATCTGTCAATTATCAACACTGTGAATAGCATGGCCCACATCCTGGCACGGCACTGCACACAACCACACGAGCAGACTGACTTACCGTGTGAGGATAGGAGTAAATAAGGGTTTGGGTCTATGGAGGTGGATCAATATAGAAGCATCGATCAAAGTAGATGATAAAAAAAATTAGATAAAACAGAAAATTAGCAGGAAAGCTGAATTTCTTGTGCATTTTTGTTTTTTTATGTTTGCATGACAGCCTTGGAGGATTAAAATGGTGTTTAAGAGGCAGGTGAAAACCAGTATGCTGCATGTTTTTGCCTCTGCTGAGGTTTCTATAAAGCAGCTGGGCCCAAGTGTTGCTGTTGCTAGGAGGCGTGCGAGACAGCTGCATATGGCAGAGGAAGGCACGAGCCAGCGGGAGGGCAGCAGACAGACAGGGCAGCGGTGACACAGGGCCGCTCTGAGCCAGAGGCTGCACATGTCATGGTGCAGAGTTCCTGCTCAGTGGACATCACTGCGGAGCTGGATTAAATAACCAGAGAGTGTGAGTGAACTGGATAATGTGGGTGCAAGCTGACATGTAATGCTTGCAGAACAGCAGTGAAGATGTTTATATTTTTAATTTAGCCTCACGGCAACAAAAACACCTCAAAACCAGACTGCTTAGGTCAAGTGTTTTTTGAGCCTGCAGAGCATCTGAATACTTCATGTAGAAAGACAGGTTTTTCAGAATAACAGAATTTTAAGTTTATACCATATTCATGGAAACTCAAACAATATTAGAACTTTAAAAACAAAAATAGAAGTCCAAGACCCCAATTTATCCTATCTGGTTTTGAAATGTATTTTAAAATGTATTTTCAAACACAGAATCTAAATTTTTGACAACCATGGAGACAAATACTCAAGACAGTGGCAACCATAGTAAGATAATTCTTCATGGTGTTTTGTTTTTGTCATGACATTGGTAGAAATGATCTGCATTTGGAGAGTATCCCTATTAAAATCTTATCTAGTGATGTCTGAAGGAAAAATATCAGACATCAATAATCTAAAATAGTTCAACTGCTCACAGCACAGGTGCTTCAAGAAGACATGGTTGGTAACTAATTATCAATATCTTATCATACAGATCATATTCAAATAAAAGGCACTGAAATATTGCAGTCAATCCATCAATTTATCATCCATCCGCCATCTGTGCCTTTACACATCCATCCATTCATACCTATCGATCCATCATGTCTTTATCAAGACATCTACCAATGCATCCATCCAACCATCCATCCATTTACTCCATCTTTTATTATTTGCATCCACCCATCCATCAATCAATGCATTTATCTAACCCTTTCTTTCAGCATCTATCTATCCATTATCTTTTATTATCTCTCCAGTCATCCTCCCTTTCAAGCATTTTTCGGTCCCTGTCCTTCAATATCCATCCATCAGCCCTTCTATCCTTTCATCCATCTATTTTCCTCTGCACATCCAGGCTCTCCTTGCTTAGCCAGTGGTGACAGCAAGCTGAGCAAGTTTACTCAGAGGCCTTTTCCCCCCATCACCTCGTTCTAGCTATTTCTGAGGTGTTCCCAGGCCAAGAGGGATTCATAATCCCTCAAGTGAGCTCTAGGTCTACCCAGTTGGACAAGAGGGACCAGCAGGTATTCTAATCAGACTCCCAGATCCTCTATCAACTCGCTCCCCTTGATTTGAAGAGGCTGCAGTTCTATTTCCAGCTCCCTCCTTGTTTGTCATGGTTTTAGCTTTATTTTGCAGCTGGTAGATCCAGATGTTTCACTGTGCTCTCCTAATTTTATCAGCTTGTTGTCATACCCATCCTTAGCTCAGTTGCTGTGATAATAAAATTGAAACTGAAACATTATGAACTTCGTTTAATATAATTTTAGTATGTTCTCAAGTATTCACAGCTTTTTAGTGTTACATGATTATAAAAGATATACTCCTCACAAAAATGTTATGGAAGTGTTATTTTGGTTGATGTATTTTAAATCGATTAATCACCTTTACAATGATGTACAACTTGTAAGGACTGTGCATTTAAACAGATAGATAGATAGATAGATAGATAGATAGATAGATAGATAGATAGATAGATAGATAGATAGATAGATAGATAGATAGATAGATAGATAGATAGATAGATAGATAGACAGATGCTTCATACACTATCAGTGTTAATATTAACACTTGTTCATTGTCTTTATGTTAAAATGAAAATAACAACAATAAAAACATTTGCACTGCAGTTTTCAATATGTGGGCTGGTGGCAACTGTTGTTACTTGTCCAAGAATGGAAAACAGGAGTGATGATAGACTCTACAAGTGTCACTTCAAGGTCCAAAGTTCAGTGTGAAAAGGTCTTACAGTATGGATTTGATTTTCTGAAACAAATCCATAGGTCCAACCCCCCTCTGCCAACACACACACCACACACCCACACACATACAGTGTTAACTCTGGGTGAAACCGGTTAATTCCAGATCTAATACTCACCTGGGTTTCAGAATCTTGCAAAGCATGACAGATCAATGACCATTGTGGTTGACAACATATCTTTTATAGCATGCTGTCTTAACTTCATCATCTCTTAACAAGACTGTTCAGACCTTTAATGTCATATGGCTTAAAAAAAAAGAAAAGGGGGAAAGGTAATGTGTCACGAAATTGAACACGTCATAAAATTTTGAAGAGCAGAACCAACATCATGTTCTCTTTGCAATGTGTACATGCATAAAGCACTTGCAGTGAGTCACTTGTGTGGGGGGCATGTTCTTTTAAAAAATCTCCTTTAAAATATACACGAAAAAAATTGATTCAGTTCTCTAAAATCCCAGTTAAGAGTACAACTGTATCAAAAAGTAATCATGAAAAACACAACAAAGAATGTTTTAAAAACTGGACATTCATAGATTTACTCTGTGGTGAAACAAATACATAGCAACTTAAGGATCCATGATAAAAAAAGTAACGAAAGGATTCAATTACGTGTAAGAAAAAGTATTTTCTTTTCCTAAGCCTTTGCAGCAGAGACAGAGCTCACTAAAACAATGCAGTCGTTGAGTAAGAGATTGGTATTCTTAACATAGTGAAGGCCAAGGAGGGGGGACAAAAAAGTGGGGTGCTTAAGTGTTCCCTCCTGCGGGGAATGCTCTTGATTCGTCCGTGGCCTTTTTTTGCACAGTTGCAGCATAAATCACTGTCCATGGTGCTGAATTCTGTCATCCTTGACAACCATTAGTTAGAACAGCATCGAAAGCTTTCTGGAATACAGTCATGCTCTTAGTACTATCTAGTGAGCTCTGCAGTTCAGTGTGATGTGTTTTGACTGAGCTGCAGAGAAGGCACAAACAAATTCCTGATGTTTAGAGGTATTCAAGCTTGAAAGAACCGCTGTATTTGGGGGATTTAGACTGATGGAAATACCAGTCAGAACTTGGACTACTCTCTTAAGTCTCTGTAAGGCAAAAAACTTTAATTTGCTTCTGAACAAACAACATGCTGAAACAAAACTGCTGTAAATATGAGACTGCATGATCAGTTTTGACTGTCAGAGTTTTTCAACATTTTCAGGTCTAGGTTTCTGTAGGGATCAAGAGGAGGGGTGAGTAGGGTACACAAGTTCCTATTGCATAATCTCACTGATAGGCAGCAAACTACGTTAAATGCAGCAGAAGTCAGTGTTCATGATGTAATAGGGGAGAAACAATTTCTATCACAATTTACATCCTACTTTTATTGATATGTTAAAAAGCTTATCAACAGCATCGATTAAAGAGATGGGAGGAGCACTGTTGCATGCAGAGGTGAATATAAAGCAGCGTCACTACTTGCACGACGATCACACCTGAGAAAGAAAGCTGCAGTGTTTTAGCTCTGTATCCAACAGCAGAACAAGACAGCTCTTTAGATGCAAGACAGACCCGGTGGTGATCGTTTTTGAGCAGATGTACCACAGAACTTTGATGATGTGCAGTGGAAACAACACTTTTAAACGTCCAGATGCACATTTCAGTCAGTGCTACCCTCCTCACGATCAAATGAACTTCTGCCTCGACAGCGGCTGTTTGTATCCATCCAGTCAAAACTCCCTTTACTAGTTTTGTGCAGTATTATGTAATTATCAGCTCTTCCTACTTGCCTCAGTGAATTACTGGGTTTTCACTCATGCATTACTAGGGGGGCATACGGAAATTACCTGGGTAAAGTCTGAGTAAAACAACTCAGCTGTCTGCATTCACACAAGCAGCCCACCCGCGTCAATATCAGGCTTTTTTTTTGTTTTTTGCAAGTGTGAATGGGGTTCAAGATGCTACTTCAGCAGCTGTTGAAAACACAAAGTCTTTTTGACTGTCTCTTTGTTTCAATTGATCTGTTTTATGTCAGATTATTATTATCTTATGAAAAACTAAACTAAAACAAACACAGCCGCACTCTCAGCTTAAAGTCATTTGTTAACAGGGTCTCTGGTTGAGCAAGTATATCGGACATGTTTAGTTTTTTACGGCTCACACTCATCCTACAGTATGTTGAGTTATATTTAGTATGCGCATCATGTGTGTCTGATTGGATATTAAAAGGGCACTGTCAAATCCAAAAGCTAATTCTTAAAACAAGAACCGATTAGTCGTCCAACTGTTCTAATTGTTGAAGACTCGCCAGCTACCGAAACATCACTAGTTGCATCACTAATTACCTTCGCCAAGGAGGTTATGTTTTTGCCGCCGTTTATCTGTCTGTCTGTCTGTTTTTCTGTTTGTTTGTGTTCAAAATAACTTGAAAACTTCTGAACGGATTTGGATGAAATTTTCAGGAGCTGTCGAAAATGGGATATGGAAATACTGATTACATTTTGGGGGTGATCCAGATCACCGTCTGGATCCAGGAATTTTTTAAGGATTCTTTAACATTGCCAGATAGGGCCATTTTCGCAAAAGTGGACTGAAGCTGCTTGGCGGAGGTCTGCGCTCTCTGAATGCTTTTCTAGTCTTTTATATTAATGGAAGAGTTCTGTTCCTTTTTAAAGCTAGAGTACATATTTTCATTACTTTTCAGAGAGTTTAAAGAGGGGTCCTTCAGCCATGTCCTTCAAAATCAGCTTGTGAAAAGTCTAAAGCTAAATCATTTACATATACTGCACAAAACATGGCTCTAAGTTCAGTGCTATGTCTTTTATCGGCTACCTTTTGCAGCAGCTTTGGTCTGCACAAGTACATTTAGTGCTCTTGTTGTGGATAGCCGAGGAGCATTTCTGTGCAGCTATTGTCCAGGGCCCTTCCTGCAGCCTTGAGTGTACATTTCTAATGTAATGGTCTTTTTCAAGCTACAGCTGAGCTCAGCCAAGGCTTCTCCACAGAAAATGGAGAAGAAGAAAAAAAAATGCTTCAGCAGTCCTGAATGCACTTGCATATATTACTTGCTTAGCATTCACGCATAAATCCCTAATCCTCCCTGAAAGACGTACAGTGTTCAGCAGCTGTCACCCCCACAGTTATATTGTTGGCATGCTATGGCGCTACAACCTGATCTAGAGCAAGAAACCTTATTAAGTACTTGAGAAGGGTCTTATGCTGGGGGTCTTACCTCCAGGGACCTGATTAGGCTAATAAAGCATATCCACAGGCATGTACCGCACGTTGATTTGGCCAATTAGGAAGGTGACAAACCCTGGACGTATTCTCCATGCAGACACTCAGAATCTCATGTTAGGATAATGACGCAGGGGAGGAACTCTGAAACCGGGCTTTAAAAAAGGATGAGAGAGCGCAGTTTATACAATGGAGCTTCTGACACTTGTCTCGAACATCTTCTAAGGTCATTTTTGCACTGACAGACTGCAAAGGATGTATAATAATATAAGAAGAAAGATGCTAACATAATAGAGCTGTCATCAATGCTTTCTGCTGATATCAAGTCAGCATTATGGACAGATCGTGGGTAACAGCCAACTTCTAGTACAAAGATCGAGTATCAATACCCATTGCAGCTATCAGACAAAAGGCATTGTTACACATGAACACTTCTAATGTGGACCAGAGCTAATTAAATACCACAAGGCTTGCACTGGCCTGTATGAGCAAACCTTATGAGTTATTTCTCATTTCTACAAAATAAGCAAGCAATCCATCATGCTAATTAATCCCTGAGAAGAACTCAATACGATAACCTCTAATTAAGCATAACATTGTACTACAATGCACATCATGTTTAACTACACATCTTTAATTCACAACCTTTTTAATAATAAAATCACAGTTCATCTATGCACTGGCTGGAACATAAAGCTCCCAACACAATACACACATTCATGCACTCAGGCAATAAGACAATGTTTCTAGGCCTTAAGCTGCAATGAGTTAAGATTTTCAAACACTTTAAGAAACATGAGTCATATATATCAAACAAAATCAAATTACAACAAGCTGCAGGTTTGGGGACTGCCTTGAGAAACTGAAGAGCTCAAAGTGGGTGTGAAGGTTTACAGTCTTGAGCCAGAAGTTTTATTTTGAGGTTAATGTAGCCTGAGAATTCAACCAAAAAAAAAAAAAAAATGGGATGGTATTTTCACCATGTTCAGCAAAGTCCAAAACACAGTTTTTATGCAGATCATGCGGCTTGTTTAGTACCATCTGTTTTTGTGTCTATGAGTTTGCATCTCTTCCAACTGTAGTACATTCAACAAGAGTTGTACCAGCGAGTTATGCTGCCATCCTTTGCTGATCACTGGATCACTTTCATCTGGAAGTCTTTCCAGCCAACCAGAACCCAGCATGGTTTATTTACAACAATAAAGTAGTATCAAACAACTGCTTCTTCTGAAGTGGTCACATTTTGCCTACACTTAGCATTATATTGTTGATATTGAAGACTGCTAATATGTTTGCTAATACTTAATAAACCTACCAGTTATAGGATACTGAGTTTCTCTGACCCTCCTCTATTCTCAGTGAGATGCACTGCTGAAGCTCACCTCACGCCAGGGCTGTACCCCCACATGAGTCCAGTCTTTTTTTTTTGGTTGACCAGTTAACTATGTGGTAATTTGTCAGTTCAGCACAACTTAGTGAAGTTACTTGAAGCCAATGGGCTTGGACGACTGATAAGTCATTGCAAGGATATAGTGGAAGGTTTGTAATAATTATTTAAGAAATCATATTTATATAGGCAAGGAAGTTGACTTAAAACATGCAAATTCATGTAAAATTAGAACTTAAACTTCCTCCATATGACCTTTAAGGAATGATCCTTACTTTATAAGCAGGTATTTGACCATGACACTTTTAAGCTGGATACGTGTTGCGGTAAAAGCAAACTGCAAACATGGTGGTAAACTTGAGAGTAAAAGTAACAAAATGAACACCAATTATCAACATCTTAATTAAATATTTGTTTGAAACGGATGACCAATAGTCAGTTCTCACCATCAGCATCGTATGAAATCAATTTCTACAATATTCGCCTCAATGGATCATAGTAAATGTCTCGGTGTATTGGTGTAATAAGTGACCATGTTAACTGAAGACTTGCAGTTAACTGTGCTGATGTCATAGCAAAAATAGAGGGTGTATTCCATACAGCTTCACTGAGAAGAGTTTCATTAATCATTATTTAAAAAAAAACAAAAAACAGAAGTTTATATTATAGAAAATACAGCCAAAGGAGCTAAGCTAACAAACATATCCATGTCAACTCAGACTTGCGCTTTAATGATTCTAAAGGAAAATGTATCTGTCATGAGCCAGATGATCAGACATGTTCGTGTCTGGGCAGTTTCACAGACTATTTCACACACACACACACACACACACACACACCACACACACACACACCCCCACACACTACACACACACACACACGTTTGTGTGTGTGTATATATATATATATAAACACATATATATATATATATATATATATATATATATATATATATATACTGTGTCGAACTGTGTTCAATCAAAACCACTGCTTGGATACTTTGATTCAAACCTGATAATATGGCACAGAAAAAGTTCTGCAGTGTCACAGCTGGAACTTTCAGTGTTTTATTATGACAACCTAGTAGGTCTCGGGAAGTGTGTATGTGTGCATTAGTGTGTGTGTGTGTGTGTGTGAGTGTGAGAGAGATACATTTTCATTCAGGGAGACTGCTTTTTTTCTAACCTCTCTTGAAGGTGACATAAATCACTTTCTTAGTGAGAACTCACATTCCACCTTGAGAGCACCTAGTCCCATTTTTATCAGTATTAATGGTTGTCCCCTTACTTAGCCAAAGCTATTTCACACTTGGTTAAGTAAGGTATGAGAACGTCTCCTTGGCTGTATATTTAGCCGGGGCCTTTCCCTAAATATTTTCAAGATTCCTAATCACTAAGCAAAAGCTGCCATGTGCATTAAAACACTATGAAAGCTCACAAAGGCAATTCATTTCATTTCTCCCACATCGAGCACCTCTCAAGCTAACGCACTATGAAGCCGGTGCTGAGGTTCTCTGAGAATCCTAATTGGAAAATGTTCAATAATGTCGAAGCGGCTCTGACTGTGTTTTATGTTCTGGTCACACACTCTCTCAGAGACACACACACATACACACAACCCACACAGACACTCAACAGTCTGAAGGATCAAAATCTGAAATATTCAGAAACTATGAAGTAGATTAAGTCTACTTAATGGGAATTTTTCACACTTTTCTATGAGAACTTTTGAGAATATGCACCTGATTTTAATTTTTCCAATATGCAATTAAGGTTTTGCTTCCAACTCTGGCACAACTAAAGCCGTTTTAATCTTAAAAATAACCTAGAAATAATGACCATCTTCTCAAAATGGCAGAGATTGAACTGTTAATAAAAGTAGTTCTAAGAAACCCACTTCACAAGCAGACTTAAACCGGATTTCTGAGCAAAAAGTCTCAAAATTATTCTTTCCAGGGCTGGAGCTTTTCTATCCAGCTTTTGTAAAACTTCCACATAGCTGATCTTCATTCCTCACCCCATGTGGCCTTGACCAGAGCACTATCTATGCTGGCCTCCCCTCCTGTTCTCCAACACACAATGTGGGTCAATACCAGCATTACTTACTTTCTCCCTCTTTTTTAACCCCATAACTCTTATCCTCTTCACCCACCTGGCTTGCCCAAACTCACATAAACAGAAACCATATACGCACACACAAAAACCCAGCTTTGTGTCATGCTGGGTTTTTTCTGCTTTCCAATTCCTGTTACTAAATGGAACTTTTACTCTGCAGCCCAGGTCATATCCTTGGTTTAGTAGAACTAGCAGGGGTGTATGCGCATATAGCACTCCCATTATCTAAAATAAGGTTGGGCTACATGCTCTGTTATAAAAAGTGATCTGAATTTCAGAGGTGAAAAGTAAAAAGGGCTTGGACATTTAGCATCAGAGAAGGTTAAAAACTCATGCCCACACTTCTATAAAACTTTTTCATCCCTGCATCAATATAAGGCAATAAAATCCTTCCTTAAAATAAAAGTAATGGATGTAACAGTCCCATAAAAATGCAGATTTCCATTTGGAAACTCTTAAAAGTTCTCTAATGGTTACTTTTTTATCTCTTTCAACAGAGCTCTTGCAGTTATGGCGTGTTATCACAGACTGATTCAGTCAGTTAACCACTATTATATTCTCCCACAGTATGTTTTTTGCAACACATTTAAACCTAACATGCCTTAAGATATATCTTCCTGGATGGCTTATAATACACTTTAAATCTAACAGCGCATGAAATAGAGTGTGTTGGTCTATTCATCGCTGTGAGATTTGCCCAAAAATTCTATTCGTCTTTGACAAATTCAAGCTGTACGTATGCGGCAAGCAGCATTATCCCGTAAAAAAAGGGGGCAGGCTTGGATCGAGTGGCTGCAGATAATTACAAAAGCAAACACACTCTGTGGCCATTTAGGCCTAAAGTATTTCTAATTTCACAGATGTGATCAACCTTGCCGGGAGGGGTCTTTTTTTCTCTCTCCCTCTCTCTGTATGTGGTGAATTGCAGCACTCTTTCTGGGTGTCTATGACAGCAATGATGAAGTGTTAAACAGGTTTGTGCTCACACTTTGTCACTCCGCTGTCGAGATGATACGGAGGCTCTGCTTTGCTCATCTCCGCGGCTGTACGGGGCTTAGAGCAGACCACTGGACCATGAAACTGTCGAGTTTGCCCTCAGAGCTCCTATAGTACCCTTGAAGAAAACACTCTGGGCTAAGTAATTTTAGGACATAAAATTTGACTCCAATAAGGGCAAAGGTAGGATTAATACAATGATTGCGAGCATTGCAGGGACGGAAATAATGATTAATAGCTGTGTAACCGGGATATTGAATGCAGCAGCCTCTGAGAGCATTAAGCACCATGTTGGCTACGTTGAACCCACCTGTTCATTTGCCGTGAAGGTCAATTGAAAACATTTAATGGGATTGTTAGGCCCTCCTCCTCCTCCGCTAACATTACCTTTAAGTGTGACTGCAGGTGTAATCTGTCAAATGGGGCCCCTCACAGTGAGTCATTGGCTGGGTGCTCTGATTCAGCTCCGGCCCCCTGAAAGAAAGCTTGTGATTAAATGGGAAGTGTGACATAACTCTTGTTTAATGGTAGAAAAACAGCAGCCAGTGTGTTGGCATACAGCCTGGCCCACGGAACATAAATTCTGCTCCCCCACAGATGCTGCTTGTAAAAGGTCAGCATGACTTTGAATCATTTTATGGTTAAAAAAATCAAAAGGCAGGGAAGAGGCTAATCCATTGTTTTCATTTGTTAGCATAGCCCCTGGTGTAGCATTTGTCAAAGGCAGCCTGAAGTCACCTTAGGACTGGGCGCTGTGAACCAAAAATCATTTCTCAGTATGTTTTTAGTTAAATGGCAAAACACAATGTAAATCACGCTTTTTTCACCTAGTGGTTATCGCAATACCAGAATTATGAACTTTCATATGATACAAGGAAAATCAAAAATCTGTTGATATCTGTTTGATACCACAGCCAGAAGATACGATCCAGTGCCCCCAAATACAAGAGTACCCATATGCAGGGACCGGGCACCGCCATATCTGCACGGCATATCGGAAGTGCACGCCACTCTCGAGTCTTTACGACTGACGGATAAATTAGGCCGGAGGGTAAGGCCTAAGGTTAGATTTAGGCAAGAAGCCTCAAGTGGTTAGGTTTAGGGCAAGTGTTAAGGGAAGGTCTTAACACTTGCCCTAAACCTTTGACCACAATGTTCTCATCGTAGCTCCGAATAAGTAATAAAATACACGAAGAAGACTAACTTCAGCTGAACCCGTTCCGGTATGCCGTGCAGATATGGTGGCGCGCAGGCCCTGCAGATGGGTGCCTCTCAGGAGGTGAATTTCTATTTGGTTTTGCACTACAACTACCACCTGGTAGTTTTGTGCCTTCAAATTTTGGCAAAAATCAATCAAATCTTTCTCGAAATATTAAGTTTTGAAGTAAGGCATGGGTATTAGGCTACATGACTTTTGACCTTTAAAATCAGTCTAGCTCTTCCTTGAGGCAGAGAGGACTAAAACAGCTCAGAACCTGGACAGTTTCTTCCCCTTTGCTGTCAGGATCCAGCCCCTCCCCATAAAACATACATCCAAATGTAATATGTTTATTTATATTTACATGTAAACTTTTATATTCTTTAAAGTGCTACTGTTATTTCCATTAACATTACCCTGTATACAACATTATTGTATATGTTGTATACAGTAAACCCCCGTGATATCGGGGTTCAGTTTTCGCGGACCTGGTATTTCACATTTTTTTTTTCCCATAAGGCCTATTAATTTTGATATTGCATACATTTTTGCCATCTCGTGCGTCACAATATAAGGCCTGTACATACCGATTCAGCCAGTCAGAGTGTCTGTATATTTTTCTTGGCCGCTGATTGGTTATTGTGTATCTCGTGGCTTCACATCTCGCAGGGAGGAGAGATGCTTGCTTTGTTCTCTCTCAGTTCGCCATCTCTCTGTACAGTGATCGGTGTTCTGCATAACTTTAGTGTTTTGTGCATTGATTTTGTGTTGTTTTTTTCTTTTGATGAGTTTAAATGTAACTCTGTGGTTTTAAAAATGTGTTTAAAGACATTAAATTTTTCTAAAGTACCGTAAAAGTCATAAAATCATGCCTAGGATATATTTGAATGGAGTATTTCTATTTCGTGGATTTTCATTTATCGCAGGTGGGTCTGGAACCTAACCCCAGCGATGGAGGGGGGACCATTGTATCTTGTACCTAATTCAATTTACACAATTTTCTAGCTATTTTTACACTTATTTTATCCCTTTTGACATTTCTCTATTTGTTTCTTAATGAACGTTGATTGTCTTTTGCACCAGTTTACCAAGTCAAATTCCTTGTATATGTAAGTGCACTTGGCAAAAAATACCCATTCTGATTCTGATGTGAATAAAAAAGGCAGTCCTGAAGATCTTCAATGCTCCTTTTATACCCAATCATGGCACTTGCCTGTTTTGGATTAACCTGTTCATCTGTCGATCGTCCAAACAGGTGTTATCTGAGTATTCCTCAACAGACTTCTGTTGCCATTGTCCCAGCTTTTTTGGAACAAGTTGCATGCATCAACTTCTAAGTGAGTGAATATTTGAAAAGAAACAATCAAGTTTATCAGTTTGCACAACAATTATCTTGTCCTTGTAATTTATTTAGGTTTTACACAACATCCCAACTTCATTGGAATTGGTGTTTGTATATTATTGTTTGTTCTTCTCACTGTAACAATCATTTTATATAAATATAAGGCCTAAGCTTTATTTTGTTTTGAAACTGATTAATTCAACATTACACTCACGGATGTCATCAGAAGAAGCATATAACCATCTTTGAATGGAAAATTGACTTTATTGACACATCTAAACTGTCAAATCAAACAAAGACACACTGCCTGGCCAAAAAAAAAAAGTCGCCACCAAAAAAAAGGTCACACACTCTAACATTTTGTTGGACCATCTTTAGCTTTGATTACAGCACGCATTCACTGTGGCATTGTTTCAGTAAGCTTCTGCAATGTCACAAGATTTATTTCCATCCAGTGTTGTATACATTTTTCACCAAGATCTTGTTTGATGATGGGAGAGTCTGACCACTGTGCAAAGCCTTCTCCAGCACATCCCAAAGATTCTCAATGGGGTTAAGGTCTGGACTCTGTGGTGTTGAACCTAGACCTGACCAACTGCAGCACCTCCAGATCATAGAACTGCCCCCACAGGCTTGTACAGTAGACACTAGGCGTGATGGGTGCATCACTTCACTTGCCTCTCTTCTTACCCTGATGCTCCCATCACTCTGGAACAGGGTAAATCTGGACTCATCAGACCACATGACCTTCTTCCAGTCCTCCAGAGTCCAATCTTTATGCTCCTTAGTAAACGGAAGCCTTTTGTTTTCCAGTTAGCCTTACTGATTAGTGGTTTTCTTCAGGCTACACAGCTGTTCAGTCTCAGTCCCTTGAGTTCCCTTCCCATTATGCATGTGGAAAAGCTCTTACTTCCACTATTAAACGTACCCCTGAGTTCTACTGTTGTTTTCTTCGATTTGATTTGGCCAAACGTTTAGTTTCGTTTTTCGACATTGTTGTTTAAGAAATGAGAAGCTACTCATTGCATCAGCTGGGGTTAAATAACTTGCTGCCAGCAAAAAGATAATCGCATATGCAGTAATTATCCAATAGGAGGCTCATACCTATTTGCTTAGTTAAATCCAGGTGGCAACTTTTTTTTTTGGCCAGGCAGTGCATACCGATACATCTTTAAAACTTGATTCATTCTCCAGCCCTAGATTGTTGTCAAAGATTGGGAGAAAAATCAATACTGTTGATCTTTTGTGGAGTGTCATTCTTTATCTTTGTGCAGCTTCACACATCTCTGCACAGCAGCCCTTTACATGCAAATCGGCTGCTGAGATGATCAATAGAATGCATTAGGAAGCTGCCTTCTTCTGAACTTGACCAAAGGGCAAAATGATTGTTTTTAGCAGAAAAATAAATTCAGAAAAATGTTACAGTGAAAGGGATGAAGTCAAAGTAATCACACTGAG
This sequence comes from Cetoscarus ocellatus, assembly GCA_037902135.1. Taxonomy (NCBI): domain Eukaryota; kingdom Metazoa; phylum Chordata; class Actinopteri; order Labriformes; family Labridae; genus Cetoscarus; species Cetoscarus ocellatus. The sequence continues at coordinate 742,693 of JBAMNC010000784.1, forward strand.
GAAGTCCACACAGATACACACCCACAGCTCCATCTATTAATAAATATCACGCTTCATTATTGCAAGAAGAGGACAAGAATGATAAGGTAGGAGGCGATGCTGATTTCAAGCTAGGCAAGCATTTCTAACATGACAGTCTTGCTACACCTTGATAAATATAGGCAAGTGTCAGGCGTGTATAAAACACCACCGAGTCAAAGTCACTTTATGTCGCTGGGACGAGTGTGCCTTTAAGAAAAAACAGAGCAAAGCATATGACATAAAATCGACATTGCCGAGGGTCCTACTCAGCACAAGCGAAAAGGGACAACAACTCGGTGACTTATTGGGAATGATCGACTTTTCCCTTAGAGAACGCAATGAATAATTCTCTTTTTACCAGAAGAGAAAAAAAACTCCCCCAGGGTATTGAACCAAATCGTCTTTTCTCTCTTCATTAGAAAAAAAAAAGTCTACAAAGTCTTATCAGCATTCTGCATTCTCTGCCATTGGAGCTCAGATAATTGATTATGTTTAGGAGGTTCACTATTGGATATGCTGAGGAAAGAGATATAGCAGTAAATTAAGTTTACCTTCCCAGGGCACAGTCAGACAAAGATTCGCTGACCTCAAAAAGGACACAGTGAAATTGAAATTACATTATAGGGAAGAAAGTTTTATTCAGAAGTATTATCCCAATTGGACACACCGCACAGCCGTATTTCCGACAGAATCTAGGGGAAAGTTTTCATGTCATCCGCTCACTTTTTTCACAGCCTGTTTCAAGACAGAAACGCAGCACAGTTTTTCCACCCAACGCCTTGGAGTGAAATCTAAGACACATAATAGGGTGGTCATTTTAAAGGACTGGCATCCAGGCAGGTGTGAAGTTTTAATGGAATTTTAGGTGTGCAACCATCTGCCAAAAGATTTTTAAAGGAGCTGGCGGCTAACAGGAGGGAGAATAAGAAAAAAAGGAAATAGCTAATCTACTGCTACCCCAAAAATTTGAGAATTGAAAAGAAGTGCCAGCAAAAGTGAATATGCTTCCTTACAGGCATTCAAAGAACTGAACATGTATGCAGATGCTGATACTCTCCATCAATCTACTTAAAGATGACACATTTCTAATTAGATATAAATGTATAAGTAGTGAAAACAGTACAAAATAGGGTTGGAAACTGATATGATTTTAACTATACCAATGTTATTATCGACTCTGCTTATCAATTAAATCTTTTTTCAACGACTCCCTTATACATTCTTTTATTGATTCCCTTATCGATTCCTGTGGATTTTCTCTCGCAAAAAGTTGTCAAAAGTTTCCAGTAGGAACAAAGTCAAACACATTACTCCTGATATTCAATAGGGACGCACAGTATTGAATTTTTGCCAATATCTGATATGCCAATATTTTTTTAATTCATTATCGCCAATACCGATACCGATATTTCTGGTCAAGAGCACAGGCTCTGTACTTAAGAAAAATGGACTTGTTTGTTTCAGTGTGATAGTATATTTTTGCAAGGAACAGATGTAAAACAAGAAAAACAGCATTTAACTCTTGCAAAAACGAAACCCTTGATTTTTAAACTTACCAATGCAGTGATGAAAAGGTGCATCAATATTGTACATCTGTGTAATTTGCAGATATCCCGGACAACATATGGCCGATATATCTGCTGTAAATATCTGCAAAATTTTCAACATCAGCTGATACCAATACTTAACTTTTTAGGCTGATATCAGCCGATATCCCAGCTTCTGTGTAATGACACTGAGGAATATTTTATCCTCTATATTCAACAGGGACATTGACCAAATCTGACCTGGTTCTCAGGACCCTCTCTCCTTTGGAATCAGGATTCCCCCTGCCCTGAAGCATGCTGATAGTGCAACTTGTTTCCCTGCACCTATTTTTAGCAACTTTTCTCCTTTAATAGGTTACGTTTCTGGATTTAAAAAAAATAAAGGTAGCGCCACTTGTGCTGTAGGTTTCAACAGCTGCTTTCACTGGCTAAGAGCTTAAACACAGTTCAAGTGGTCAGCAGGAGCACAATAACCTTGCAGTTGCAACGTAGCTTGATTTGCCAGATTCCATGTCTGTCACCAGGCAGGTGCATTGTTCCAGGCTTAAAGCTGGACCGATTATTCCCTGTCAGCATCCCTCTAAGGACAAAGAGGCTATGAGTGCGGTTTAGATGTTCTGAAAGCAAGAAGTATCTGCAAGTCTCTGATTGGCTTGTTATAAATGTGACAGACAAAACAGTCACCACCACAACATCCCATCATTTTCAATGGGATATTGCCCAGATGGCCAAGAGAAATAAATCCAATGGATATGTTTAACAGTCCATCTGGTGCCAGGTTATGAGCACAAATTGCACGGTGCAAAATGCAAAACTTCACTGCCCTCTCTATCAAAGAATGGCTTTCAAAATAACTTATTTGTGCCATGATACTGATTTTTTATCTTCTCCATTTAGAAGATGCATTGTCCAAAACTAGTCTGATTTTGAGGACTCTCTCTCCTTGGGAACCAGGATAACCCCTGGTTTCCAACAAGGTGATGGCCCAACTCTTTTTCCCCAGGATTTCAGGATGAAAACAACAGCTGAGAGGATGGCTGAGGACACTGAAAATATTTACCATGGAAGACTGCATAAAATTATTTTCCATCAAGCAGCAGATGCAGGTAAAAAGTTTTGCTGACCTGACTTCTGCACTTTATCAAAAAGTAGATTTACACTGAATGGTTAAATCTAACTTCTTTCTCTTTGTAATGCCCATTCTACAACCAATACAAGGTACATTTTTAGTGTTTAAAGCCTTATTCTTCACTCACCATTCAATAGTGAACAAATTGGCAGGACTCCATGGTTTAAGCTGCCATTAACATGTCCTTTACTTTACTTTGATGAATACACCTACAGTGCCAACGCAGCAAGGTCTTTGGAAATACTTACATATCGATGCAAATTAAACTGTAGACTAAACTGTTCTCATTTAGAGGCTTTTTTAAAGTAGAGGTAAAGGAAACCAAAGCATCAATGGTTTAACCTTGCAAAAATCATCCTTAACTTCTAAATGAGAACCTTTGGGCAAAATATTAGTGATGATTTAGCAAATGGATGACCTTTGTCTCACCTCAGATTTGTTAATACAGATTTTGGTGAACTGGTGACAAATAGGACATAAATATTTTCCTTTTTTCAAACCCAGGAACATGACAGGGCTTATGGCTGAAGGGTTCTTTCAAATATTACAGGTATTGCTGAAAACTGCTACAAGAGAGGAAGGTGTAATTCAAACTTTATTATTTACATACTTTTTTTAATAAAGTCATTTTACAATAAAACATACTAGACACAAATGTAATGCAATTTAAACACATTTGCTTTTAGAATCCCAAGATCTTAATTAACAAACTGGTGCTGTGTAGTGTTTTAAAATGCTTTTTTGGAGCAGTTAATTCAGCCTTATTAAAGCTTTTGTTTTACAGTCCAAATAAAGCTTGCACCCTTGTTGCTCCTGTATAGAGTTTCCAAAATGCTATTCTACAATTACACAGTTTTTCCCTTCCACCCAATGCACAATAAAATAAGAAGCAATTAAACTTGCAGAGCAGGCAGCAGAGACATTGTTCTCTGAGTTGCAGCCATGTTAGATTGCACAACCATATGAATTAGCAGGTGGGTTTCGTTCCGCTCCAGTTGGTTCACCAAATGTGCTGCTAGATTTATCTCCATTTGTTTGGACTGAACTGTTTGTCTACTGTCTTGTTTTCCTCAAACACTGATCCCGAGTAAAGAATAGAAAACTGTTGTTCTCGCCAGTGCAGAAGAGGCAGAGTTTTTTCCAAAGGTTACAGCTCACGAAATTATTAACCAACCATCCTTTTGCCTCCTGCTGCTGGAGTACTTACTCCCCAAGGAGTGTTGAGCCCTGTGCACTCCATGTGAAAGGTGATGTCAGAAAAGTCCAACCATTTTGACTGGCGCACCACAAACAATACGAAAAATTCTCTGTGCTTCAAATGAAAGTGCACCTGGCAGGATGTAATTTTATTTTATTAAATTGAATCTACATCTGATTTAGCAGTATGGCTCAAATTGTAAGAACCAATGCTTTCAACAGCATGCTAGGCTGTAAGGTGAAGCAGGTGGTTGGAGTAAATAATAGTTGTGATCCATGGAGTCCATACTGGTTAGAGGCAATCTGCTAAATTCATTAAGTGTGACAGCATAAGGTCAGCGCTTCACACACAGACTAAACTTTTAAAATGACTTCTTATGCGTTCAGTTTTCTAAAAGGGGTTCATCAGTTGGAAGGTCATCGAGTTGAAAATGGAGGTAAACTTGAAATATTTTTATCAATATTTTGTTACCCCATGATTCAAAACTGTTTATGGCAGGGTCGCCCATTCCCACACTATGGATTCAAATTGCCTTAGTCAGCTGTTACCTAAAGAGCCTGAGGCGACAGGGTGAACATCTTCAACTCCTCAGAAAGGTAACCAACTCTGATTACCTGTGCTCAGCTCTGCTGTGGTGTGGAAAAATGCTCATCTCATGCTCAGAATACAATTTTAGATATCTTCAACTACAGTTGCTGCTGCTGTCTTAAAATACAAATTTTGCCGAGTCGAGCAGGGACAGAAAGACTCAGTCTGCCTTATAATCCATCAATACATATAGAGTAAATCCTATATATCCAAAAAGCTGTTCTATGGCCCCTCTTGTCATCACAGTTGTTAGGGATTAGTGAATACTGAACCATGAAAAAAAAGTTGCTTGAGTAAAATTACGCCCACATATTGACAGACAAAATAAAAAAAAATAACCAGCAGTTATTGGAGAGTTCAAGCCTAACTGATTAATTATGAAGCATGTAGCCATAATAAACTCCATCCAGCAGAAATATAACAAACAAAAACAATAAAAATCATACTGTTATATGTTTCATTAAAATTATTTTATTTTATGTTCATATTGTAAATTTTGTGAATGTTAATAGTGTAAATTCCTTGGCCTTATGTATAGTCTCACTTCTACTTAACTTACTTATTTTTTCCATCATAAGGAAGTTAAGTTGCTTCTTCATGTTTGCAACCTGCCTTCATATTTTTTCTTTTCAATTTTGCAATTCATTTATTTATTTATTTAAATTTTATGCTCTTATCTATTTTAATGTCTTTATTTGATATTCCTACTGCTTTACTGTGTATACGAGCAACTGAAACAACTGAATTTCCCCTTAGGGATTAATAAAGTATTTCTAATTCTGATTCTGTGACCAGCATAGGGAGCTTGAGTCACCTGGCGTTGACCACAGTGGGAGCTGAAGCAGAGGCATTTTGATTTTCATCTTTACAATATTACAAACTAAAATAACTGAAATATATTTGTAAACTAAAAGTTATGGACCTTTGGACACTACCAGAGTCACTTTTTAAAATCATGTGGAACTAGGGATGCATGATATTGGATTTTAGCCAAAACCTGATGTCGCTTTTACCAAACTCATTATTGCGGTACTGATTCCGACAGTATTATGGCACATTTGTACATTCAGAAGATATTTTAGCCAAAATATGGGATATTTATGGCCAGTTCAAATAGTTAAAATATTGCTTGTAAATACTGGCAAAAAATTCATATAACCTATAACTATCTTTTTTTTTGTAGTATCAAAATCACTTTCAGCTGTCACTTTAGGTCAGTGTTGTGGGGTAGTAATCATGTTAAAGGAAGTAAGACTCTTATGAAATGAATGCAACAAATTGTGATGATAATAGTAAAAGTCTGTTTATTGCTTCTGTCCATTTAACCCACAGGGAGCATCTTACTCACACAAAATGATCCGCTATTTGCTTTTTTCTGGGTTTCTGTCTTAGAAGGTGCTCTGTAGATTGTTTCTAGCTCCCCAAACCATTGGACAATAACTGTTTGTGTTCATAGCACACTGTCACTTTGAATACTTTAATGTCACTTTAATCACTTTCATATGTATGCACCTCCTCTGTATGTATGTTCTGGACAAATTGTATAAGCCACTTTCAGCGCTTCTAAATGCCCTGATGTACATAAAAAATCTTTAATTTCCTTTAGTTATCTGTATATAATCTAATTCTATTTGTAACTTTTCTGTTTTTAATGTTTACTTTTTTTCTTCTATGCTGCCACAGAGGATGCCTGTTTCACTGTACAAATTCTGTTGCCGAACAAATGTTTATATAGTGACAATAAGAACTATTCTATTCTTTTCTATTACCTTGGTTAAATGTTTTGTTGGCACCCAAGTCTGTCAACTTCTCTCTGGTGTAACACAGACAAAAACATTTCTTTCTCACTAGAGGAGTGTTCCATAAGCGTGGGATGTCGCATGGCAGCTTTCATTGGGTACCACAACATCTCAAACTAAATAACTGAATATTGAACATGGCTACTGGCAATGTTGATTACTGGTATAATGTCACTTAAAAAACATCACATCTCCTTCCCACCGCTGCATATGATGGATGGAGCTCTTCTTTCCTGTCACAGAGGCATGTGTGAATGTTCAACCAATAACATTTATGTCAGGAGAGAGAGAAGATCCCCAACCAGCTGATCAACCAACTGACTGAGGGTGTCAGATCTAGTATTTTCAAAGTAAACATCATATGTAATCAAGAAGTAAATAATGAAATGTGTCCTCTGTTCATAAATGTGTTTTTTTGTATTCTTTTATCACAGTCCACAGAGGGACCTTGAGAGATGAAGGGGCTATTAAGGGAATAAATAAAAGCCTGTACAGACACTTAGCTTGATCAAGACCAAGCATTAAATAATTACTGTAATTCACTTAGGTTTCTTTTAAGCTGTGTAACGATTTTCCCCGTTTCCCTCCTGCATAAAATTGATCTGATGAGGAGGACTAAACAAACGACCTCTAAATTAATTGGGATTCTCTCCGCCCTAAAGTAGTGCATCTATCTGAGTGGGAATAGCAAAAAAGCTTTTAGAGCAGGGAAGATAGGACAGAGGAAGGGAAAAAAAGATATTGAAAAGGCCAGTACAGGCTTTGCATCCGATGCAGCAGAGATGTTGTAATTGAAACGAAGGTGACTTGTACATCCGCCAAGTGAATTGGAATATCACCTTGTCCTCCTCTTCAAAGAACAGACAGAATGAGGTAAAAAGAAAGTGCATGTTCATGCACACACATCCAACGCCGGAGTCTTTGTGTGACTGCATCGATGTTGAGGTCAGCGGGCTGTAAAATAGCCCACATGTGGGGAAGGGATGAAAAGAAATAAAGCAAAGAAAAAGATAGCGGAGGTAGAAAAAGAGAAAAAGCTAAGGTGGACATCACAGGACATGACACAAAGTTAATCTCGACAGCCAGGGCGCAGCGAGTTTAGGGGCCAAATCCTCTCGGAATCGGATCACATTATCTTTCTAACGCGGCTGACGATCATCATCCATCTTCCAGTGCTGGTGTCCGGAGGCAGAGAAGCGCACAGCAATCACAGCGGTGCTCCATAGTGTTCTCACCATCTCCTACTCCTGGTCGTGGATCAAAGAACCTGTGCTCCCTCTTTGAAGTAGAAGGGCCGTCCGCTCAGGGAGAAAGGTACGCTTCTTTCCATAGGCTAATGAATCAAATTCTCCTTCTAATTATCTCTCTGTACAGCGGGGGGAAATTGCAAAACATCACCGGTGCTCTGGCTTTCTTCTTCCATCATTGATGGCAAATGTGAGCATATATTTTCTGCAGGTGTTTGACTTGGGTCCATGAAAAGCCAAAACACTCTGTGCCTTAATAACGAGGAGAGGCGGAAGAAAACCCACGGATGACATTAACCCCAGACTGAGAATGATGTTCGCAACTAACCTAGAGACAACACTGACATGTAATCATCATTAAACCAGAAATGATACATTTGCATAACTTATAATAATAAAATGATTAAAAGCACATTTCCATGCAGTACAGTCTTTCATTTATGAGACAACTTTACATAATGATCCTAGTGGCTGTTGTGGGGGCTGATGCTTCACATACTAATAGAGCAATTAGAGAGATGATTTCTAGATGAGCTTGACTAATACAGTAAATATACTATTATTGAATGTAATTACAGAGTGTGCTGTTGATCATCTTAATCCCACAGGGGTTAAAAATAATGAGGTATTAACAACCAACAGAGTGATCAAGAAGCAACCGGACAGTAAGCAACAGGTTGGAAGCACATAATTACTTCTGCCAAGTGTGTAATACGAAGATGGTGTTTTCAAACAAACATCTACAGAAAATAAGGCTGTCAGTTTTCCTCAAAATCAAACTCAAACAGTTTTCGAACATACACGCAAATAACCGAAGATATTCGGTTATTTTGTCCGCCTCCCCAGTAGTAAGGGACCTCTCTTATCCGCGCCTTTGTTGTAGGCCCTGCCAAAAAAAAACACAGTCACACGGGGTTGAACTCTTGACGAAGCGCGGCTGCACAAGTCAAGAGAGCAGTTTATGTGGCTGATGGTCAAGCTGTGCCGAGGGTGCCCTCTTTTGGAGGGCAATGGTCCACTGCTCTAGGCATCCTAAGGAACAGCTACACTCAATATTTTCCCTTCGAATATTTATTTACTCTTCAGTCATGGATATTTATCTCCATGCTCGAATGGTTGTTAGAATATCGAGTATAAGGTGACTTCCCTAACAGAAAACATGTAAAAGTTTTGACAGGAAAACATGTTTAGCTCCAATTACTCCATTTGCAATTTTTCTTTGGATAACTTAGCATATAACAAGCTTAAAGCATTTTAATATATAAGGAAAAAGAACACTGAGGCCCCGTTTACACGACAACGAAAAACAACTGAAAACTCAGAGTTTTTGTTGCCTGAAGTGCCTGAATCCGCAAACTTTTGAAACTAGGGTCCAGAGTGAAAAGTTTTGAAAATGTGTTGGTGTCCGTCTGCATGTAAACAGGGATCAGCGTTTTTAGGGGAAATGGTGATGCACGGCACATGCACAGTACTCTTTTAGGAACAACAACAACAACAGCGTCCACATTGTTGTTTATGAAAAGTTTGTCTTCACCGGAAAGGGTGTTGTAACACGTGTTGTAACACCGCTGTTTCACTACAAACCTACATCGCCAACCTCTGGCCTGGCATGCACACTACTGCATTTTCAGTCGTTCTCACCTCTCCATGTGAACCCGGGGTGCTTTTGGAAACGCAAAGGAAAAACCTTTCTGTTTCTGGTCACAACAACATTGTGACCAGAAACAGAAAGGCCTAACATTATCATGGGAATCAACAAGAATACTGGACTAACCGTGAATATCCCTGGTGCCTTAACAACATGCTCTCTCTAATGAGCTTTTATGTCCTATTAAAAGGCTCATATGTTGCCTAAACCAGGGTTAATACATTCTATTTTGAAGACTGCCATGGTATATCCACAATCACTCATGTCCAAAAAAAAGTACCCCGATCCACCTGCATTCTCAGACTGTCTGAAGCTACTGCCCCTTATAAAGGCTTCTTCCCCATGTGGGCCCATTCTGCTCTGATTGGCTTACTAGTCTACTCTATTGGTCAGTTAAGCACTGCTCAGTGCCATGTTGTCAACGACTCTGCATTCATTCTATGCTCTATAATCTGCAATGAGTTTGATAGCCTGAGCTCATGGTCTTAAACTGTCAGGGAAACCATGGTACGACATCACATTGGTAGGTCTATTTAGAGGGGAATGAGCTGTTTCAGGCAGCTACTGGTGGTGTGAAAAAGAAAAAGGATGAGGTCTTGTCTTGTGCATAGAAGTGCTCTGTCACACAAAAGAAGACGTGTATATCACACAAAAGGGGAAGGAAAACTCCCAAAGGCATTATATAGGATCTTTGATTAATCCATAGTAGTCTGTCATTTCATCCTGATTTCCTGACTTTTCAGTTTGATCCGGATCAAACGGGCAAGTGTAAAACCTCCCCCAAACCATGGTCCAGACCAAATAGCCAAACTCTGGTGTTAACTAAAGAGGTGGTCTCGGTCCAGACCAAACTCTACCATGGTTTTGTTCGTGCAGGGTAAGCATTATTTTGTAAGCTCTGGACCTTCGTACCAATGACAGGGCGTTACGACATGCTAACCCTGAAAAAGGACATGCACTGTAACTTTTTCCTAAAATAAAATGATCCGTGGAAGAGTATGGGGAGAGGAGACCAAAAGTTTGATTAAAATTTGGTCTGACAACTTTATGAAATGCCAACTCATGAGACTGTCCAGACTTTACAGTTGTTTCAGAAAGGATGAAAGAGAGGGTTTCACTCACTTTCTTTTCTCCCAACACAGCGTTGCCGTGGGTGCAGAGTTGCAGGCAGCTTTCTCCTCCTTTCCTGTTGACGACAATTAAGTTTCAGTATTATAAGACAGCTCATACTGCAGAATCTGATTTCTCTGCCATATCACCCTGTATTTGTTGCAGCTGGTAGTTCCAACAAAGCACCTGTAATGTTTGGACCATTGCATCAGCATGAATCCTCTCATTTATCTTGTATGCAAACACGGACAAGCCAACAAAACTATTTTCAATTTGCTGATGTCAGACGTCTGCCTGCTAAAAAAAAACAGTTAATGTTAAGTATGGAGACACGCAACCTACATAGTTGATGATGATATGACATATGTCTGTCATGAAAAGTCTGTTAGTTAGCTCCAGACCAAATGTGTAAAAAAGTGACTAAAATGAGAACCATGGTGCGAACCCTTGTCCAGACTTTTAGGTTGAAAAAAAATTCCTTACTCATAGTATGTATCTATGAAAATGTCATCATTTCAAATTGTCGTAAACTTACATATATATTCATCAATAATTTGAATTTTTTAATAAAAGATTTTTAACAACAAAATGTCATCATTACTCTTTGTTATTCAATTGCACCCAACACTGAATAAAAAGATGTCTTTATTAGCAAATAACAGCTACATTCTTGAGCTGATTTGGGACCATGTGGGCAAATATACATAACTTACAAAATCTTTAATATCCTTCCTGCCATCCTCTTAAATTAATAACTTGTATTAGCTTGTTACTGAAGGCACAATATTTCCTCAGGCTAAGGCAGGCTGCCATCAATCTACAGCATGAGGGATGCTGGCCTACATCCCCTCAATGTCCAAAAGCTTTTAGAGGCCTGCCAATCTTATCCTTATCATGTCAGTGTAAATCTAATCTGTGCTTTTAAGAGTAAAGTTTGACCTCTACTATGTATGATGGTTTGGCTGACTTTCTTGATTCATGACCCGACTGTACACACCACAGGTGAGATGAACTGCAGCCAGATGCCCCCAAACAGTTTGTCAGCTCCTGAAATATAGGATCCCTCTCCTCTTTTCTTTGTTGTTTTGCAGTCCTTTCCACCTTTTTTAGCAGGTTGGTGTCAAATTTTCTGTTTCATGAGAAATGACCAATTCTGTGGAGGTCTAGACGAGGTGACAGTGGTCTGGAATGGCGTGATAAACAATAAGAGGATATTTATGGACAGAGGCCCGCTCATTTATGACTACACTCAGACGGAAGAGACGGATGGTAGTGCCTCAGTGGAGGCAGCCTGGCTTGGCCACAGCTATATAGGCTTCCTCTGTGATGTGTTTGGACAATAATAAGGCATTTGTTGCAATAGACATGGTCTTATGAGGGATATGGGCGACAGATTTTATAAACTCCCACTGACATGCTGACATGAGACAGCTCAAGGAAAAACAAAACAAAAACAGAAAACCATGAAAAGGTGCACAAGGCTTTATGTTGTCTGATTTGACATGAGAATGTTGACCTTTTGTTTTGTCTTTGTTTTATACTGAAGAAAACTAAATCCACTGTATGACAGATTTAGGTTTCTGTGAGGTATACATTGCCAGAAAGTGAAAGCACAATGGTGGGCCACTTAGCCTCTGACCTCATACAATTAATCAGTTCATTGTTGAGTCAGACCTGACATTTTTTTGCAAAGCCTGACAGAAAATCCTGATATAACTCTTGACATACCAAGTTCACAAACAGGGCAGGATCATGAAGCCAAATAGCTTTGGAACATGTCCCTCCAAAATCTTTCCACTTTGTTTTTTGAGCTTTTTGAGATATTGAACTAACATGCAAAGAACAACAAGAAAACTCCATGATCTTGGCCTATGACCTGCAAAACGCAGTAAGTTCATACTCATGTTATGATAAATGTTTGTGCTAAGTTTGGTGAAAATCATTTTCAGCCTTTCAGTTGCATGGGATTTCAAATGTTGGCATTCAGAAGATTTTTGTGTAAGTTCTTGACCATGACATTTGATCCATGACCTTGACAATCTAAGTGGGTCATCTTTAAGTTAGAGTTCATATTAGTGCAAATTTAGATAAATGTCCCTGTAACTGTTAATAAAAATGTACCACAACCAAAACAGGATCATTAGGCTGAATGACCTTGACCCTCATCCTAGGACCTTCAAAATCTACAGTCTTAATCTTTGCATCTAAACAGAGATTTGTGCAAAGTTTGATGATAATACTTCAAAGCTTTTTGAAATCATTGTACTCACAAGGAAAGGATGACTACAACGATAATCTACCTTGAAGCCCGACTCCTGACCTCCAAAATAACATCAGGTCACAGATAAGTCAGATGAAATACCTTTGCAAAGTTTGGGGAGAATTATTCCACTCATCCTTTAAATATTATATTCACAAGATAGCATAAAGCTGCAAAGTAAAGGTTGACCAAGAGGCTCTGTGAAGTTGAATGGTAACCCATTAGAGCATTCTTTAAATAGTGTGTTCACAAGTGAAGTATGACCACAAGACTCCATGACCTTTACCTCTTACCTATAACCTCTAAAATCTATTCAGATCATTTTGTGGCATGTGAACAAAGTTTAAAGAAAATCTGAATAAACTTCAGAGATATCAGAAGAAACAGAAGAAAACATGATGCCTTAAGTCTTAGCTGTTGCTAGCAGGAGGCATAAAAACACAAAAACACACACATATGCCTTCTTATGTGGAGTTTGCATGTTCTCAACATGGATGTGTGGGTTATCTCCAGGTATTCTTGTTTCATCCTACTCCTACAGGCCAAAACCATGCTTGTTAGGATTATTTGTGACTACATATTGCCCTTTGGTGTGAGTATAAGTGTGAATGGTTGTTTGAATCTATGTCAGCCCTGTGACTGGTTGACAGCTCGTTCAGAGTGTACCCTGCCTCTTGCCAAATGACAGATGGGTTAGGATTCAGATTTAAATTCAGGAAACTTAATTCACCCTGAATGTGCAATCCAGTTTAAAGCTACTAAGGTTTATTGTCAATGATAAAAGAACTGAAACAAAGACAATCACATAATTTACACAGTCTCATTCAGTTGTCAGTGCCAGAATCAACAGACCAACTTTGTCTCCCATGAACAAAAGTTTCAAAGCTTATCACTGATAACAAGCACATAATGATGTATGTTGGCAGAAGTGCAACAAGCATAAATTAAAGACCAGCATTTAACGGTCTAATAGCTCAAGGAATACAGGAATGAGGGAGGAGGAAATTCTCCAGAAAGTATGGTAAAGTAAGAGGGTTCCAGCCCTCCATGACCCCAACAAAGATAAGTGGCACTGAAAATTAATGGATGGAAGATGATGGGCACAGCACACCAAACATGAACTTATTCATTCATCTCCAACTACAGTCTTTACTCTCAGGGCTCATGGTCTTTTGCAATCCAATTTAACCTTAGTGCAAACAAACACGGTGGACCACAAACTTACAGTACTTACAGTACAATGTGATGTGTAACTTGTACTGCCATGCTACAAGATATGACTGGATGCAATACACCATTGAATAGTATCAGGTTGTGTTATAAATAATACCAGACACATGAAAATTGAAAAAAGCAGTGTTTGTTCTAATTTTGTTTGGCCTATTTCTCTTTTGAAATGCTGCTTTGTAATTCTGCACTTAAAACAGTTTATTGATCGATTGTTCCATGCAGAAACAAAACAACCCCATTGATAATAACTCACCAATTAAAGATAATGAGGCTCTCATGTCTCAGTATCTATTACTGTTGTGTGATTTTCCCTCAAGCAACAAATCCAGATGAAGTGACTTTTAATTAAAATCCATTTAAAGCAACTTAAATACAAACAACAGGTATGATGCAGGCTGCAGAGGCATCAGTGTTTGCCTGATTTTATTTTTAAATCGGCTCTAGCTGGCTGATGTGAGGGGATCTGTATCTGCTGCCCATGTGGTTGTGTTAGACCTGGGATTGTGTTGTACTTATCCTCATTTGATAGGATTAGCCTCAGCAGCTGAAGTTGCACAGCAAATTTGGTTACATCACATACGGCCCAGAACGCCATTCCGCACAGCCGAATTTGGACTGCTGATATGTAATTAGGCTCTGTAATGTTAGGAAGAGCTAAGATAAGGGGTCAAAGATGGAGCGTAAGAGGATTAGAAAGGTGCAGAAAAAAGGGCTCCTATTTAGAGCCTCTACTTTCAGCTACTGATGCATGGTGGAACCAAGACGGAGAAAATGTGCCATCATGCACAGAAATGCGGCACACATTTTCAGGGATAAGAAGGTTTTTGAGGAGAGCTCTCCATCCTCCTGTTGCACTTTCCAAAATAAACAGAGACTGAGGCTGCACAGATGGACGGGGAAATGTCATTCTGAATTAGCCTTTAGACTGCTGACTGACAGCAGGGCTCAGCGTGCTGCGGCGTCAACTCAATTGGCGTTCAGTGACAGGTGGACAGAAAGGTGGTTAAGAAGACAGGTTCCATCTCATCCAGGGCAATCAGGTCTGACATTTCTACAGGGATTGGTCTTTTTATTTGCCACCAGGTCCAATTTTCTCCTTTCATCATACAGTAACAAAACCATCGCCTGCAGGTAATAGCGATGGTCATTTGGGTGATATACAGAGTTTTAAGGAACAAACAGAAAGATCCTGGCTTTCACTGCCGTTCCAGTCATGCATGATGGATTGCATCAGAGGATTTTACTGGCAGAGAAAGCATATCTTTACGATTTCCTTTCATTTGCAGCTGAAACCAGGGACAGGTTTTTACTGAGACCCAGATTGCTTAACATCTGTGTTCCCAGCCTTGGGTTTGTCTGAAAGTTGTAGCTTTTTGTCTAGGGGATAGATTGGGTGATGAGGCGAAAAGAGGCACAGTCTGCAGCGCTCCCTTTGGGTAGCTATTTCTCCAAGGTTGCTTCTTTGCAAAAAGGGACAGCAGTTGCCATGGAGGGAAGGGCTGATCAAGATTAACAAAATGTGAAAGGAGTGAGATTTTTAAATCACTTTCCATTTAAAAAGTAGTTCCCAGACAATCCTCATGATCTTGATGATGATTCCAGACTTTAAGGATAGCGCTGAAATGTGGATGCCCCCTTGTCAGCACAGATTGAGACATCAGCTCAGAACATCTGTATTTAATAGCCAGACTCATTTATGTTTTAGTGTTTTGAGACATTTTCAAGCTCCAACAAAGACAACAGCAATAGCCTGAGGTTATATGCTTTCAGGCTGTCTGTATATCCTTTAAGTGTGATGGCAAAAAATGCTTTTGGTTTTTGTTTTAAAAAAATAATAATAATAATAATTTAAAGGGGTTGTATGAGCTCCATATGGCCACTAAGTACATTAGCTGCAGTAGAAAGTTCTCTCCTCTCCCTCAGTATGCCACAATTTGTAAAAGTTTGAGACACAGAACCAGCCGCAAACAGGGAAGTATTGTACCAAATACAAAGGGTATTTTCTCCGCCTACAAGAACTCCCATCAAAAAAATAATACCACAGATTAAGAGTATGCTACCTAGAATGCTTTTTGAGTGCATTATTTTTCGGAAAAATAAAGTTTATCTGGAACTAGAAATATGTGGAATACATGGAATAGGTGACGTGAGTCGGTTGGTTCTAGTTAAACTTTTTTTTTTTTTTTCTGAAAAGTTAATGCACTCAAAAAAAATTCTAGGTAGGATACTCTTAAACTGTGGCAGAGAAAATACCCTTTGTATTTGGTACAATACTTACCTGTTTGCGGCTGGTTCTGCGTCACAAACTTTCACAAATAGTGGCGTACTGACAGAGAGGAGAGAACTTTCTACTGCATCAAATGTACTTAGTGGCCATATGGAGCTCATACAACCCCACTTCAAAAAAACTGAACAGTCCCTTTAACAACTAATTTAACAGCAAAGAATAGGAGCAGCAGTGCCAAACCAAGAGTACCAAAAGCACCATGTCAAGTGGTATGATACAAAACATTGTTGGTTTGGTGCAAATCTGACTCTGGTAGCATCTACACTACATTATTTGCTGTTCCTTTTGCTGTTTGAAATATGTAAAGGAGTAAAGGCATGAAGACCATCAACACAGGGTGGGAAATCTATTACATGACAGGCAGAATGTTTGGAGTTGGAAATAGAAAACTTTTTAGGAACAAGACGGATTTGTTTATTTGTTTGGGCCCAAGCATAAATCAAGGTAATTGCACCCGATAAAGCTGCTAAACATGGGACAACAGGACAATGTTAATGATGTGGCATCATGTACATCAGTATCGGTTGTGAGTAATTTTTGCAGGGTTGTAAAATTAGTCTTTGTATTGTTACTTTTTGTCCAGTCACCCTCTCTTTTACACGCCTTTGTTTCATCCATCATAGCCTATCTCCATCTTTAACCCACAGACACTGAATCGAACAGAAAGCAGACAAGAAAACTGACTTTTTTTCTCTGGCTGAGTGCTGGTGTGTGGACTAGTGCCAAAAAGCTGTGTGCACTCACAAAAAGAGCCATGGCCTGCTGCCAAAGTTCCATAGTGCTAAAAGCAGGTGATCGAGTTGCAGTGTAAAAATGAGGTGGGTGACTTTGTTCCTGCTGAAAGTTACTGAACCATTAGATCAACTTTGAGGCAGCAAAAATGGTTTTACCTTATTGCAGCAGAAGAAGTGAGTGGTTTGGTTCACTGAGGTTGCAAAGCCTCCAGCATGTTTATTGAACATTCATCTGTTTACTTTTAATTTGAGGTGTAATGAGGTGCCAAATTTAGTTCTCCAAATGAAATCTCTCCATTTCTGTGATTGTGTTGTCTTCCTTCTTTTTCTGTTTAATGGGAAACCAAATAGAGGACTGCGTTGCCCCACTGTGGATCACGAGATGTCTTTTGGCATTTGACTGCTGAGTAATAAGGCTTAACGCCAACAGGCTTTATTAAGGCAGAACCTCGGCTGAAATTCAGCTTTGGGCTCATATACCATTGTGGCAGATTGCGATGAATCACCCCCTCAAATCCCTATCTCACCCCCTCCAGTCTTGTTTTCCTCGCAACAACACTGCTGCCAAAGAATCATCCCACCCGAGCTGCTGCACCTTTCTTCTCTTCTGACATAAATTGGCTAAAAAAAAAAAAAAAAACAAGCCACTTCATGAATATTTTTTCTCTGCGCCCTCACACGCAAGCACAAAAACACCCTCTGCCCTGAATGCGAGCCCTAATCCTGTTTGACTGTGTCGTTCTGAGGACCTGTGGCAGGCTAAGGGAAGCAGTAAGCTGCTCTTGTCTTAAGGGCAGCATGTGGCGAGTAAGAGACATTAATCACGAGGGCAAAAGGAAGCAAGAAAGAGAGAAAGGATTGGAGTATGAGGTGGGTGGTAGAAAGGTTGTATTACCAGATTTTACCATCAGTTTGTCACTTCTGTTGTCTCACATGCTAGAGGCACCTGCACACCGAGTTGGCACTGCATTACTATTTGTCCACTCAACGTGGAGTCGGGTCTCTAATCACATCACAAAGCTCCGTTAAATAAATTCATGCAAATGATAGTCGGTATGCAAATACTCCCACAAGATAAATCCATGTAGATGCAAAGCAAATGTTTTCTGCCTGTTCATTGTCTAGTGGATTGAGAGTCATGACTTCAAATGCTTGCAAAAATATGAATTTTGTATTATATTTGTAATGCTGAGAAGATCCTGAGAGACCGAGGCAATATTACAGTACATTGAGCATGTTAGGAGCATTCCCTGCTGATTTGACTGAGCAACAGAGAGGATTGTGAGGAGCAGAAATGGGTTTGGAAACCATGCAGTATAATACACCAAGGATTTATAAGTATAAATGGGTTTATTAATGGATGGGCAAATGTACAAAACAGACTGACAAACAGGCAGGCAGAATGAAAGGCAAAGAAGAGTGTGCGGCAACCAGCACCACCACCAGGGACACATCTCTGGAGTGACAGTTGGCAATGTTCAACCTTGAAAAACTTTATACCCAGGCCTCTCTAAAGTTTTGATTTAAGGGGAAGAGAAAAGATCCCTTGAGAAGATTTGATGAGTCTCGGAACAAACTTTTGATTGAAGTTAAAAATTTGGAAAGCTGTTGAAAAGGGCATTGTATGCATAACTCTTATTTTGACTAAAAGGTAGAGCTGGGCAACATGGCCTAAAATAAAATATCTGACTTTCTGACACAAAACTGGAGTTTCAATTAAAATAATTTTCTAATGAAAAAAGACAAATTTCCCCTATGTATTTGAAGTGCATGCAATGTAATGCATGTGATTTTGTTATCAAATAATATTTAAAGCAAGAAATGAACTGCGACCAAACAACAATCAATAACTGCTCAACTTCAACAGAGAGGTTGGTTTTACCTTTAGAGGAAAAGAAACTCTGCTCGGACAATGATGGAGCATAAGTGCATAACTCTGTGGGAGGATTTGTGGAACAGCTTGAAAGATGATTTCAAGCAAAGCACATACTGATTCAGTTCAAAATGTTACATAAAAGTTTTGTTTTCAAAGGTATAAAGAGGAGTATAAAATACTGTCAAATACAATGGAATCAAAACCTGATTCAGCTGAGAATTGATAACAATTCACTCAAGGAATCAATATCAATATCCCTTTTCAATTCCTTTTACTTCATTCTACATGCCTCGCGTATCAAATACATCATGCTCTCATCTGGGACAAACAGAAAAAAATATGATGTAGTGATAAGAAATTTAGTATTGGCAGAAAGGGGGTAAAAAAATTTAATTGTGGCTTAATTTTGAACAAAATGAAGGTACTGCACAAAGTTTGGTAGATGGAAAAAAACAGCAACTTCCTCCAACAGCATGGCACTTCATATCATGAATGTCCTGTGTCTGACACTGTTACCACTGAAAACTTATGCAATTGTGACTTTTATCTACACAGAAATCCACAGAAAATTAATAAGGGAACCATCAAAGAATCAAAATGATAAGTAGAACCAACAATGGCATTGGTATCAATAAAATCTTATACATTTCCATCCTGAATAATTTCTTTATTTTCTTGGGGACTGGGAGATGTTCCCATGTAATATTTGCTGTTAAAAAGTCAATGAGGGGCAAAATAAGCCTAAACCTCATCCTATGCATTTTTGAACATGTATGCCTACTTCCTGTTCTAGGGGAATAGCTAGCTCACACCATTGCTGTTATATATTTTTGTTTTGTTTGATCAGTTATTTATCTGTTTTTATTTACATGGTCCGAATAAATTTAATCAAGTCAAATCAATACCAAAGGTACACTATGAGGTTTGAGTGTAGGGCTCTATTCTCACAGAATATTCACACAAAACTCTATCACCATCATTTAATCTCACAAAAACAAAAAGACGCCCATACACAAAATGGTGGGCACTATATTAAAAACAACAGTGACACTTTTCAGTATTTTGGTCTTAAAATAACGCTACGTCTTACAGATTGTTGTTGCTGTGTCTCTGCTGAAAAGAAAAACGGGACAGTGTGTTAACTGAGGAAGCCCGGGGGAAGCAAAAGTCAAAGTCAAAGTCAAAGTCAACTTTATTGTCAAATATGCTATACATGCTTGACATACAGCACAGATGAAATTTCAGTCCTCTCGGACCCACGGTGCAAACAGGCAATATAGAACTAAACTACAGTATAAAATACATAGTATAAATAAAAATGGCCTACTAGTTTTGAAGTGATAAAAAGAATAAATTTACTATGAACAGAATAAAGAACAGGATGAATTTACTATGAATGGAATAGAAAAAAATTTTGTACATGTATGTAAATAGAGGTAGTTATAAGTTATAAGTTATAGTTACAGTTAAGGTGCAGCAGTGTCCAATGGTGCAAATGAGCAGGGAAAGTGAAGAGTGCAGTCCTGAGGTCAGTGGTGGGGGGCAGTGGGGCAGAGGGGCAGAGTGGGGGGCAGAGGGGCAGAGGGGGGAAGTGGGGGCAGAGCAGGGAGGGAGTTTAGCATCCTGACTGCCTGGTGGAAGAGGCTGTCATTGAGCCTGCTGGTTCTGGCACGGAGACTCCGCAGTCTCCTAGCCGATGGCAGCAGGCTGAAGAGGCTGTGGGCTGGGTGGGTGGGGTCACCTGCGATCCTGGAGGCTGTGCGGGTGAGGCGGGTGTTGTAGATGGAGGAGAGGGAGGGGAGAGAGACACCAATGATCTTCTCAGCTGCTCTCACCGTGCGCTGCAGGGTCTTGCAGCAGGACACGGTGCAGGCGCTGTACCACACGGTGATGCAGCTGGTCAGGATGCTCTCAATGGTGCCTCTGTAGAACGTGGTCATGATGGGGGCCGGGGCTCTCGCTCTTCTTAGTTTGCGGAGAAAGTAGAGCCGCTGTTGAGCTTTTTTGGCCAGTGATGTGGTGTTGATGTTCCAGGAAAGGTCCTCAGAGATGTGCACACCCAGGAACTTGGTGCTGCTCACTCTCTCCACAGCAGCACCGTTGATGGTTAGTGGAGCATGCTGGGCGTGCTCTCTCCTGAAGTCTACAACAATCTCCTTCGTCTTCTCCACGTTCAGTAGGAGATTGTTGTCCTGGCACCACGTGGCCAGGCGGCTCACCTCACTCCTGTAGATTGTCTCATCATCGTTGTTGATGAGACCCACCACAGTCGTGTCGTTGGCAAACTTAATAAAGAGGTTTGAGCTGGATGTGGGTGTGCAGTCGTGGGTCAGCAGAGTGAAGAGGAGGGGGCTCAGCACACATCCTTGGGGGGCCCCCGTGTTCAAGATGATGGTGCTGGAGGTGTTGCTGCCGACCCGAACTGCCTGTGGTCTTCCTGTCAGAAAGTCCAGCAGCCAGTTGCACAGGGTGGTGTTGAGTCCCAGCCGGTCCAGTTTGTAGATGAGCTGCTGGGGGATGATTGTGTTGAATGCTGAGCTGAAGTCGATGAACAGCATTCTGATGTGAGAGTTTTGGACTCCAGGTGGGTGAGGGCTGAGTGGAGGGCAGTGGAGATGGCGTCATCGGTCGAACGGTTGGACCGATAAGCAAACTGGTAGGGGTCCAGGGTGGATGGGAGGGCAGACTTGATGTGCTGCATGACTAGCCGCTCGAAGCACTTCATGAGGATGGGAGTGAGTGCGACCGGACGGTAGTCATTGTAGTGGGAGGGAGATGACTTCTTGGGGACCGGGATGATGGTGGTGGCTTTGAGGTATGTGGGGACAACAGTCTGGCTCAGCGAGATGTTAAAGATGTCCGTGAAGATATCGGTGAGCTCCTCAGCACAGTCTCTCAGGACACGACCAGGAATGTTGTCAGGACCTGGGGCTTTTCGTGCGTTGGTCCCTCTGAGGGATCTCCTCACACTATCTGAGGATAGCGTCAACACCTGGTCGTCAGGAGGAGGTGGGGTTTTCTGTGCTGGGGTGTTGTTGTTGGCCTCAAAGCGAGGCCAACAACAACCTCGCTTTGAGGTTGTCTCTGACCCAAAAGAGTGGGTCAGAGAAAAAAACCCTGATTTTAAATGTATAAAATCGTCTTCAACAAAAACATGAATTATCAAATAATCGATGTGTTGCCCAGGCCGACTCAGGGAATTCATTTTCCCAAAATATAGTTTTTGATGTATTTCAAACCAAATCTACGTTTCCATGAACTGTCTACAATAGCCTCCAGACATTACAATTAAAATTCCCTCTCTTCTCCTCTACGGCTTGTTCCAACTTCCAAAATATGCATGCCTTTTAAACTGACTGATTTTCTTTGATATGCTACTTACCCCAAATAGGAGAGACTCTCCGAGCCAGGTGTTGGTTAAGCCAAAAGGCAGCTCCAGTGGAAGGGACATGCTGAGGCCACTGTGAACATAAGAGATGGTTAGACACTGATCATGAAGATTTAAACTGAAGCAGTCTGTTCTGAGCGGGGATTAAATTTAGAGGTTTATGGGCAAGCCAAAATCTAATCTGAGAGGATCCTTAGGCAAGAAACGATAATATATTTCCAAGGAACACTGGAGACAAGTGAAAACTTGCTTAAAATGAGTAAAATATGTGACCTTTCAAACAACAAAATGTAACGTTTCCACATTGAAACAGGAATTTTAAAGTTGATCTTCAAATACAATAGCGCTTTAAAGGAAAGGAAAAATGCCATCCATCCTATTTCCACAGTGTGCTATGTCACCTGCTTTCAGCACTCTGTAGCTTTGGTAGTGGGTAAGTGTGTAAAGCTAAATGGTTTAAGTTCTCACCCTGGTCTTCAGCTAAAATTATGCCAGCTAGCTTATGTAGAGTTTGATACAATGATAAAGGCCAACAGGTGGAAAACTACAATGATAGCAAAAAGCTCATTATAGACAGCATTTTCTTAAACTAGAATGCTCTTAGTTGTTGCCAGTGAGCTGTCAGTGAGGTGTAGCGTCATCCTATTAGGTGTGCACTGGTACTGTTACCAGGCAGTGACTTTGCTTGAATTCCAGACTAGCTACATTTAGATCTGCAATACAATGATTCAAATACATGGTAGTTTTTCACCAGCAAGGGAGAATAGCCGTACTCTGCAGAACATAATGTTTGTACAGATAAACAGATTTATGCATATATAAAGGAGTAGTTACAATATTAAGCAGGGTAAATTAACCTGAACATGTCATGGTCTGACTTTTAACTGCAGATAAAAGGCTTGCATACTTCACCCTGCACATAGCAAACATCAGAGTCTGTGTTTTCCCTGCCCTCTAACATTAGCACAGGACAGCCTCTGTCAGAGGTAATGGTGCTTTGCTGCCAGTGCATTTACCTCTGGCATCAGTGGCACCTTGTCTTGTTGCTGGTAAGCACTGTGGCTACATTCATGGTTCATTTGCAGAACAGTCGTGCCAGGGAAAATCCCCTCTTACTGAGCATAGCTGAGTCCAGTATTGTGCAGATTTTGCTCATAAAGGCCACTCATATAAACTGTGCTGTGGTTTAGGGTTGAAGAAAAATTTGGATAACTTAGGTACTTAGATAGATTGATTTTAATCAAATAAGGCTGCCAACATTTAGTCACTCTTACATTTTTCAACACCATAAGGTTAAGAATGACATATACATTATTCAGTATGAAGTGTACACTGATTATAGACAATCTCTTCAAACCCTTAATTCCAATGAGGTTGGGACATTATGTAAAACATAAATAAAAACAAAATCTAATGATTTCGCAAATCATTTTCAACCTTTATTCAATTAAATACACTACAAAGACAAGATATTGACAGACAGTGCTCTTGTCAAGGTGCAAGTTCGACCTGTAAAAGCCTACTTTTATTTTTACTCTGTTTTCTAGACCTAAAGCATGTCTGAAAAATGCCAAAGGGGCTACTTCTACTGGGTGTTATCTGTGCACAGTGCTTGTTTACATCCCAGCAGTAGAGCAAAGGAAGCAGATCCATGGGTCACGTGCCAGTCTTCAGGTATCTTAATGGCATTAATCAGAAATTTGCTTAATTGACAATTACTTTGGAGCAAACAAGCAAAGGTGACTATGCTGAACCATTTAGATGACTAAGCACTCACAACACAAGGATTTTTTTTCACTGCCAGGAGGGCACAGAAGCCCATGAGGGATTTTTTATTTCAAGCTGCCCCCATTTACCATCAACAGTGCTTCATGTTCACATGAAAATTACTGAAAGAAAAAATTCCCTTTAATTCAATGAGCAGTCTGTGAAGCCCACAGAACCATGAAAATCGTTCTGGAGGCACTGGAAAATTAATCCCTCTAGCTCCATTGATCCCTGCAGGGCGAGTGTCTTTGAGTAAAATGACCCTTTGCCCCTCGGTCTGTACATCCCAGGCTGGAGCAGGGGAGAGAAAGGAAACAGCTCTTGGATCCGCTGAGATATGAAACCTACTTATGATAACCTGGAGGCTCCCTGAGTTAATACGACTCCATTTCCTTTGTCTCATCAGCTCCAGGCAGGATGTTCAAATAGGTCTGACTTACAAAAAGTTCTGCACAGGCTGATCGTCTTTGTGATGGGGTTACTGGCAATGTCGAATGCTTGAGGCCAACCTCCCCATGTCCTTTTAAAATGTGAGAAAGTTCTCGTTTTGAAGGAGAGGAAATTTTCAGGAAACACAAGTCTACATTTCAAGAACACCAGAAGCTTTAATGTTGTTATTGTGTTAAACTATTATGTTCCTCGCTGTTTGTTGAAGAGAACTTCCAGATTCTAACAGCTTATTTGTTCCGAAGTGACAATCAACTTCAGAGAAAATGGACACCTCCCAGAGGGAGCTCAGACTACATTTCTTATTAATAAACATGTTTGATTAGCCATCAGCTCTTGCCAGATTCAAGCTGACAGTAACATGTATTTATGATCAAAGACTCTCTGTATTTACCAAAAACATTTTCATTCATTTTGAGCATTTATAAACCTCAGAGGACTCAATTGATTTAGCCACAGTTATAACATTTGTTATTAATGATAAGAAAACATGTGCAAGTTTGCCTCGGGGGTTTATTATACTGAGACTTGTTGCACCAAAAACACTATCTGGGGAAAAACACACAGAGAGTACATGAATAACAGATTTTCGTCAAAGCACATGCAGCCAAATAAAATGGGTTTGAACAAATGTAATGCTCTCAGCCTTGCCTTGCTCGCACACAATTTCTGCTTGAATTGTCATTCAGCAGTAGAGGACTCTCCCACTATTGTCAGTCAGAATGTGACAAAACAACTGCAGATGGATCACCAAGAGCATCAATAATCACCCACGCCAGTCTATTTGCTGTTTCCATCGTTATTTATATCTGTTTTGGCTAATAGTGACATAAACCAGTGCTGTGACTGCAAAAAATGTCAACATATTTCAAATTTCATGCACACTCAAATAATGCTGCAAAACTGTTCTGCTCAACAGCAGAAAACAGTAGGCATGCCTTTACATTAGAGGACAATGATATTAGCGGCAACGCTTTTCTAGCGCTGCGTTTCTGTGATAGATCAGTGGGTTTTACTTAAAGTTTAGATACATGTCCCTGAATAAAATGTATTAATTATAAATTAATGCAAGCCTTTTCCAAAATATCTGTAATTATCAAATGTCACTGTTGATTAGGATGTGGTTGAATGCAACATTTGATTTGATCTGATAGCAGCTAAAGGCCAATCGAACATGTTTTTTGAAGATTAGATATAGGGAAATCTGTCTTTTGAGTTTTAATATCCGCCTCCTCCTCCAACTTAGGAAATTCATTCATTCATTCATTTTCTATACCGCTTATCCCTTTTGGGGTCGTGGGGGGCTGGAGCCTATCCTAGCTGTCATTGGGTGAGAGGCGAGGTACACCCTGAATCAGTCGCTAGTCGATCGCAGGGCCACATACAACTTTTTGTTTTGCTTTGTCCGATTGAACACCAGTTATTACACCCAAACAAATCAAAACAAGATCACTTTCAGCCTTTTTCACTAACAGGTGATTGGAGATTATTTTGGCAGTGAAAAGACTGACAAAGGCCTTCCCACTTCACCGTGTAACAGCATTTATTTAAATGCAGGATTATAGCTCAATGAAAACAATTGTCATGCCAGCCCCAGACAGCCCTGTATCACTGCTTTACATATTCAGAACAGTGATGCTGCCACTCGTATCAGTGTCATAGTGAATGGAGGCAAACTTCCACCAGCATCAGGTTGTGTAAACGGATGGCAGCTGCATGTGCGGTCATACTGATACATGTATTAGCTTTTCATATTGGTATATTTATTGCATTGGTTTTCACTCTGTAGCCAACTTTTTGATAGAATAACATGAATTCAGTGCACAAATTGAAGATGGGATTTTACAGTAACTGTTTTAAATCATTAAAGGGACAGTTCAGTATTTTTAAAGTGGGGTTGTATGAGGATTATTATAGTAGTGAATAATAAGCCACAAGGACTTTGATCAGTGCTGCCCCTGTGAGGAAAGAACTGGAACAAAAGCCAGAATGACTACTGAATTTGCGGTGTATACAAACTATAAAAAACAGCATTTGGGTGATTTTATACTGTACTGAATACATTAAAAATCCTTAGCTTGCTTGCTAGCTTGCCCCTTTGTTCTGGTACTTCTTTGGCAACCTGCAAAGCCCACATGACCATTAGCCTGGGGTGAAGCAGCACCAAAATTAAGTGGTCCTGCGAGCAGAAAGGTAAAGCACTTTAATGTGTTCAGTACTGTGAAAATTAACCCAATGTAATTTTTTTGGTTTGCTCTGAACTAAATTCACTAAATTACAAAGAGCTTTTGGCCCCATCTGCAGCAATGTATTGCCTAACGTAGTGTCAGTTGCTTCTTTACAGGGGCAGAGCTGATTCAAGTCTCTGATGAGCCTCATACAGCCCAACTATCCCTTTAAGTAGGCAAATCCTGCTTATGTCTTTTGAAACACTCTTTGAATATTGTTCAATAAAAAAAAGGTGATTTATCTAATTAAATATATGTGTTTGCATATTTATTGACTTGGCCTTACATCTAAACTGTGATAATCCATTTGATCCTTTTTATGACTGCCCCCTTAGTTTGGTAGAAGCTTTAGTTTAAGAAATCTTCGATCCACTTATGACAAGGTTTAAATCCTGTTGATCTTTCCTCTGTGACATTTTAAATCATTACACTTTTTTGTTTTAGCCTCAGGTGCTTTAAGGATCAGTTGAAAGTTGTTTATAGCTTTACAAAGGGTTTCAGAAACAAAACAGATGACTTACGATGCTTATTTCTGATGCTTTGTTCTTCTTTACAACAAGTCTGCTGGCTGGTTTCCTAACATTTTGATTTTTGACAGGAGGAAATTATTAAATCTGAGCTTGATTAAGCGTTCTATCCGAGGACTGATTACCATGTCTTTAAAGTGTGTAATTTTTCATCCATGACAGCTGATTCTTCCATAAGAGAGAAAAACGAGGGAGAAAAATGTCATCCATCCCTCCACACAGCAACCTGTTGTGTGACCAATACTAACAGTTCACTAATGGGCTTCCAATCATTCTCACCATGGTAACCTCGCTGCTCCTGCTGAGTGTGACGCCGGCCGTGAAGTGGTGCAGATCAGGTTTGATGGACTTCCAACATGGCTTTCAACTACTTAAGCAAAGGAGAGAGAGGGAGAGCTTTGTGACTGATTTTCCATTATGTGCAGCATTTTCTTGACTAAACCCTCACAGATAGTGTCAAGGATAGAAGTTTACTTCGATTAAGTTTTATTTCATTGTTAAAGGCTTATTTTGGAGTGTTTAAACGGTGAAAAATAATGATGAAAATGATGTGTGAGCACTGGAAACCCAGCAAAGCATTTCAGTGCTGAATGAAATAGATTCATGCCTTGATGCAGGATGAGAGAAACATGCGAGATGGTCTCGATGCTCTTGGGAGTTTGACACATTTACATCCAACATTTTGCCTCTCTTTACATCAATCCACTCTCCCCAAAACCATTTTTTTCCCATTCAGCGGGAGCCTCGCTCATTGCCTGCGGCATCCAGTCGCCGAGCAAAACTGGAACCATCTGTAGCTCGGGTAATGATGGTGGCAGAGAGACCTAGCACGGCTTTGAAAGACATCTCTTTGACGTTGAAGACGCCAAGATTAGCAACCCAGGATCTGCCTGCTGCTGCTTCAGGAGCACCGCAGAAGCTTTGAAACCTTAAATGAGGAGCAGGAAGAAGCACTGGCCGCACTCTTTTTATCTGTAATCATCTGGTATTCTGGATTTCTGCCTTTTGACCACACACTGACTAACTGGAGGTCAAAAATTAAAAATATATAGGGGCCCTGGGGCATCAGCTCTTTATGTTGCTCCCTGATTTGATTTCCTCAGCCAATGAGGTCTTGACAAGGATTAATAAGTCCGCCTGGGTAGTATTCCTTCTGCTTACATTGCTCCAACTGATGGTGCTTGTTCTCACTCACTAGAATCATATTTAAAGCTCTGAGCGGCTTGAAAGATGAGAACACTAGACAATGAGAAAACTCCCAATTCACATGGAAATTGCGAGATAATGAGAAAAACAGGTTGAGCAACATGTAAACAAAAGCTCACATTACCTGACTGACATTAATTTTCTGTCTGCATCAGTATTACCTCCACAAAGTGTAGGATTTTAAAATTACCCAGTTGATATGCTTGGTGGAGATTTGATGCAAAGTTCAAGAGGTCACTGGTGAAAATAGGCTCTCCACGTATTCAATGACCAACTGCAGAGCTGGAGATGGATCGAGGCACAGGATGTGGAAACTGACTGATTTCAAAGAAAAGACGTGATTTGCTGTGTAGTGCATGGTGCATACGAATGCTATGCAGGCAGACTACATGGAAATTGGGGATTAGTCCCTTTTTTTGGAACATGGTCCCGGCATCAAATTCAAAGTGAGTGAATATTAGCAAAAAAAACAATAAAGTTTGTCAGTTTGAATATTACATATCTTGTCTTTGTGGTGCATTCAATTGAATATTGGTCCAAAAAAGATTTCCAGACCATTGTGTTTATTTATATTCACATTTTACACAACATCCCATCTTCATTGAAACTGGGGTATGTTTAAGTTGAAATCCTTGTGTTCGCTTAGCTCCCTGCCAGTGTAAGAAATGTGCCTATGAATACCTATTCAACCACAGTAAACATTAGAGCACAGTCCCAAAGCTTGGTTATCCACTTCTTGGGGGGGGGGGGGGGGGCATGATTATTGAAGACAAACAGCCTATGAGCAGGGCTGAAGGGGATTTAAGGCATACCAAATCCCAATATCTGAATGGTTTTCTATACAGGATTCTGAAGAATTACTTTCTGGAGACACATGGGACAGGTGTGAGCTTGCTGAAAGTTAGTAAAACAAAAGACTTTCAGTTATGAACTGCTAATGAAACAGATTTAATTCTCTCTCATTGGAATATGACTGTGATGCTGATCAACAAGTAGGAATGTTTTGACCTAACCCTTTAATGATACTGGTTTGGGTTTCTAGTCCCAAATAACAGTGATTTACCTATAAATTAGAACAAAATGCTTAAGCTAAATACAAGAACCTTGATGAATTTAATCCAACATCAGCAGCACTGTTTATTGTTTCTCTTTGATCTGAGTGCTGATGTGCTGTAAGCAGAGATATGAATGCACTTCTGAAGAAAATGATATCAGTTGTTCAAGTGGATTTTTGACGTGACAGGTGTTTCTAAAAATCCAAGAACGCTTCATGAAAGTTTCTTTTTTTCTGCTAATTATGAGAACAAATAAATCCCTGATGTTTCTACATTTCAAAAGCAAAGAAGCTGAATTATTCACCAGGGATAGGAATATTGGACACAACAAATCTTTCATGTTTTGAAAGACGTAAAATATTGATATCTCCCTGGATTTATTCACAGAGACAGAGCAGGAGATGTGGAACATCAGTGGATGGTTTTGTCTGCTCATTTCTTTTCTTTTTTTTTTTTTTTGGTATTTTCAATGCAAAGCACATCATCTTTTTAAGAAGTCTTTTTGTTAGTATTAAAATACATTCCTCTGAAGCGGTTTGACGCTGCAGGACAGGCTAAACTTCATTAAATTCACATTTTCACTGCATCACAAAGCAGCTGTAATAATGCATAAAGTTCAATGTCTTCTCAGTTTTATTCGTACCTGCCTTGTCCCCTCTTTTGCACATTTGCATGCTGCAGTGATGAACACCAGCGCTGGAGGGCACGAACAAGACATAATTACATCGCAGACCTTGCAGTGTCCGGAGAAAACACTGACAACATAACAAAAGTGTCTACTATTTCATTAGAGTCTTTCCCAAGGCCATACAAAGAAAACTGAGACACGAATATACTGTTAAACATTACATCACTATCAACCGTTTAATCCAGGATGTGGCCAGGGTAGAGGGATATATTTTAAATGTATAAAAAGACTAAAATGATCCCATTCTCTGTTGACTGGCAATACACATAAAGTTTTCAGAGTGATCTGTCTGTTTTTATGTAAAGCTCAAAACTAAAACTTATGCCTGGTTGCTTTGATGCTTTACTAAGGTTTACAATTCCCAGGGACTAATAGCTCAATGATAGGCCACAAAGTGGAGCTGGGGAGTTTTAAGTGGTAGTCTGATTGGTAGAAATCAAATTTCTTTAATATGTGTAAGTGCATATTTTCTTTTGGGATGATTCACTGTTTTCATGATACAGTTTATTCACAATTCATTAGTGCTAATTTGATTCTGAAACATTAACATTTGTTTATCATGATTCCATAATATCAGTTATTGTGAGTTTCTTTATCTTCTCAAAAGAGATTATCACATTGAAAAGTAGGAGAGGATATCATAAGTAATGCTTCCAAGAACAATGCACATCAGGTGTTAGTCAGTCAGTTAGTCTTGCTTTTACAACTATGAGGTTCACCCTGATCCATCTGGAAGAAAATAAGTCACTAGTGATCATTGGAATGAATTATTACCATGAACTGTCTAATAGCAGATTTAGTTGAAATACCAATGCAATTGATATCTCACAATAAAATTCAAAATCACTGCTGCAAAATTCTGTTAATTTTCAAAATTGGAAACGTTCAACAGGAATTCAAGGGAATTCACAGGAATGAACCTGAATCTAAAAAACTGAAGGTTGGCCCTTAACAGTGATTTTAAATATAGTTGGGAAAATATATTTAAGTATAATCTTGACTAAAACAACACGATGCAAGTATACTTGTAAATATCGATGCTATTCCTCAATCACATGCACACATAGCACACTGCTTACTTCAGGGGTATTGAGGCCACACCCCCTACATACACTGTGCATCGCTCCATCACATGCACAGATGATTCTAGACCCCTGGACTACATTGCTGATCCCAGAGCACAAGACTACTGAGGCCATACATCTGAGCCTGTGGACAACATCAAGTGAAGTTCAATTTTAATGTTCTCTATAAGAATTAAACCTTGATAAAGTTCTACTTAAAACAATCTGTTGAAATGTAATATATTTTTAAATTGTATTATGTCTGCCTAGGACAAAACAAAATGTTTCGATTGATGTTTTGATATGATCCAGTTCATCTAACTTTCCCGCCAGTTTTCAGTTAAATGATATACAGTAAATTATCATAAAGTCCCATAATCCGCATGGAATATTTCCAAAATTCTCCAGCTAAAGTTCCCATAGAAAGTTTTTAGAAATTTTCAACCCCTTTGCAACCCTAATCAGTGCATACAGGAGAACTTTATCACTTTCATAAATGGCTGCAGTATATTGCTATACTCCCTTCTATGATTACATCAAAATTAGCAGAATATAGTATTTACTGCTGATATTCACTTAAATAATGGCTTTAATCTCCTATCTGTAAAAATCATACTGAAGCACATTGTTACAACCCCATTTAAAACAAAACTTATACTTGACCACATTCTTTCTATGCCTACTGGATGGCCAGGATGCCACCACACTTTAAAGTGATTTGATCTGTTTTCCTTTATCCCATTTCAATACCTTTTATTGTTGCATTTACTGCAAATGAAGGGCCACAATAGGTTTTTATGAGAGTAAACAACAAATTGGAGCCCTTTTATTTGTTGCTTTTATCTTTAATTAGCATTCAGACAGAGGATTTCTTTATATGAAGTCTTCCAAACTGAGGACTGGATGAACTAATAAAAAGTGGAGTGCTTTTTTACAACAGTGTTTTCCAGAATACTGAAAGATCAACAGCCGTAACTTGTGCAACAATTTCTCTAGGAGTGATGTACTGTATATAACGCTTTACTGACATGACTGTCACCGTCTGAAAGGAAAAACGAGATGAAATTTTGTCACCAGGCTCTTCTTCCGTTTTTTCTCAGCACCCTGATCTCCCGCAAACTGTGTCATTATAACAAGAAGTGTGAGCTCTTTCCTTTTTGAACGCCTCTGAAAGAACGAGTCAGAGGATGTCTAAGAAATCCCTTCAAGGAGTGATCCAGATATTTACTTTTAACTAAGGTACTGCAAAAGAAAAAGAAAATCCTTGCCAGTTGCTGTAGTGATGCATGTTAAGTCCACAGAGTAATGGAGTGTGTCTTGTTGGCTGTAATGGCTAATTATGTACAGCATAGAATACGGATAACTGCTTACTATGGATTATACAGCCATGACAAGACAAAACATAGCTTACAGTCCCAAACAGTTACAGTCTGTTGTGCCTTCAAACAGATCTTTAGCAGGGCTGCAGCATACTGCCTTACATAGGGATGGTAACTGATAAGATATTACTGATACCAGTGCGACTATCTATTCTTCCAATCAATCAGACTCTTTATTGATTCCCTTATCAATTTCTGTGGATTTTCTATGTGGGGAAAAAAGAAGGCCTTCACTGGTTTTCAGTTTCATTATCGTCAAAACATGGCACCCCTGATATTTAATGCATCGACAAATGCTTTTGCAAATGTCTAGTGCAGGGGTAGCCAACAAGGTGCCCACGAACACCTAGTAGCCCGCAGAGAGCCAATGACATTTAAAGACATTTAAAGATAGCAAAAGCTACCATCACAGAACTTAAAATAAATAGATCTTTTGAAATTTCAATTGTATGGTCGTCTAATAAATCTAAATTACATACAAAAATAGCAAATGTAATATGTGCATTACATTTTAAAACAACTTATTTTTCTTAAAGTTAACCTGCATGGGGTCAAAGTTTACAATGATGCTGACACAGAAAAATATATAATTGAAGATGCATGTAAGTAAATTGTTCTAATATAATGTATCACATCATGAATTCTTTGCTATTGTTTCTGTTGACAGCCACTGATGAAAGCAGAACGTCATTATATTGCAAGGCATGCAGAACAACGAAGAAGGAATTGATAAGATAACTTTTAAGGTAACCTTTAAGGCTTTAAGCAGCATGTCACTACCTAGAGCTTGCATGTACAGAGCCTGGGTGTGTTGAAGTTGACATACTGTTTAGGCTCTTAAGGCCTTGTGGTAGGGCAGATAAGATAAAGTAGCAATTACTGCCAGCATAGTTGGCAGTGAGAGTTGGCATGGAGGGGGATGGTCCTTGGACACCAGAGTTCACTGACCAGCCTCTTTAAGGTGTTGTGGGAGCAAAGTGGACAAAATTCCTCATGACCCCAGTGATGTTCTGGCTCGTGCCGCTCATCAGTCAAAGCAGTGGAGCAGGAGGGCCAGTAAGAGGCCACGTGGTAGAATAGATAACATCGGCATTGCCAATACCTGGGGCTTGCATGTACGGAGCCTGGGTCAGTTGAAGGTGGTAATGTTGTGGCAACAAAGGGCCATGCAGCTGATTCGGTAATTCCTCAGAAATGACTGTAGATATTAGTGTGGTTACAGGTCTTTCATTGTGGCACAAGTACCTTGTGTTTCTTTCAAATAAGCACAAGAACTAATGATATAGATTCTGTAAGTTAGTTATCGATTCTCAACTTGAATAGGTTTTTGAATCTAATCCTGAGTCTTACATTTGATAATTTGTCAGCATGTGTTCCAACGATGCCTAAACAAAATCATTTTACCATTGCAACTGCGATGTGGGCGTGTGTGGTAGTCACATGATAATACATGCAACATCAGTCATGTGTGTCATGCCGCCACTTTTATGATGCTTGATGAAAACCAAAACAGGACGTTTTTAGGGTGTCTTCATGAAACTAAATGAGTTTGTCCGATCCAGTCAGCAGCAGTCGGACAACTAAGATTGCAAAGCTCCACTGGTTGAGTTTGCCTGGCATTAAGCTGTCGTGTTTGTCTTGAAGACTCACTAAATGATGTGGACCCCCTAAACCTGGTCTACAGACTTCTGTTTAGTATAAACCTGATATTTAGAGGAAGCATGAGAAAAAAGGCTCACAGCACACTTTCACATACACAGAATTTACAACAGCACACTCAATTTACAGTTTAGTATCAGACCATTGGTTGACAAATTTAAATCAGGTTTCTACTTTTACCTTTTAGGGGCCAAGCTATCATCTAAGTCTGTTCCCCAAAGCAATTCATACTCTCATAAAAAGGCAAAATACACACAAAAAGGCTCTCATGCAATGAGGAGCAATGTTTATATTTTCATGAAGAATTAGGAGTGCTAAAAGATAATTGTCCAATCAAATATTAACAGAGATTGTCCAGTTTATTTTACTTACATCAGATAATTTGGACAAGGCTTCCAGAAGAGCAAATAAATGAAGCTTTACAGCCTAATTATATTTCTGATCATAATTAACCTATCTGATCATATTGATTTTATCAGGAGATTTTAAAAAATATCAATGAAGTACTGTTTTATGGATTTCATGAGGAAGTTTCCTGTCAGTCTTCTTGACCATCTTTGATGTTGTGTGATTATTTCAGTGAAGTATAACTTTAATCTGAGCATCAACACATTCTATGTTGTGCTCTGTATGAGGATTAAAATGATCTTATCAGACTTTGGGACAAACAATCAAATTTGTTATGCAAATACCAAGCAGACGTTCACTGCTTTTAGATGTAATAAAAGCTGATGATGCTTTCTTTGATTGATGTCACACCCAAAACAGGCCCATGTTTAATCAGGACACATAATCCATCCTCTCTGCAATGTGCGCCTGGCTTTACACTAGGACTGTGTGCCATCTGTATACAGAAAATAGACAGACAACCCAAACTGCAGCATGCTACATGCTCTTACACAATATGACTCAAGCCATTATATTAGGGTACTTTGTGTGTCCTGCATGGAAAACATACAAACACACACACAGATACAGCGAGGTATGTTTGTTTCAGTCCTAATAGAAACAAACACAAATGTTGAAAGTCATCCGGTAAAATGGTAACTTGTTAAACAATAACACTGGCATGACACTCAAAGATTTGCCACTAATACATTGTTTAATTAATGAAGATTAATGTACAAAAAAGGTATAATTTCAATGGTGCATTTCCTTAAATTCTCAATATCTATTGCACAGGATAAAAATGCAATATTATTTCTTTTCCAATACCATTCAGTCCCAGTTCTGGCAAACTGAAATTGCCCCATTGTCTGCAATCTGTGTTAGAGTGTATGTCTTAAGTGGAAAAAGATGTACATCAGGAGGAAAGACAGAAGAGAGAAAGAGATGATTCTCATGCAGACTGGTTTGATTAATCTGACACACTATATGTGGCACAGGTGCGGCTCCTCACAAAATGAAGATAAAACTATGCTTTTTTGCCCAAATTGCCATAAAAATCACAGCTTTTTCTAATGTAAATTGTCATCCTTACCAGAAAATGTGATTGATAATTTCAGCTGCCACCATTTTTAACAATTAAACACAATTCTATCTCCATCCTGCTTCATTTTGAAAAGTTTGTTCACAGTATACTTTCTCCAAATGATATGCAAATAAGAGTGCTACAAGGAGAAGTACGCCTGGAGATTAAGCTGTTTCCACACTTTATTAGCACCTCCTGTCAGCACTCACGTGTATGGTATTCCTGTCTGAAATGATGCATTGGAGCAATCACTCTAGAAGACTGCCAGTCAAGCTGAGGCAGAGGAGAATGTCTCGCTAACACTTTACATAAATAAGTCATATTCAGAGAGTTCAAGTTCCTTTACAGAGAGAATAAACCTGCAGAGCTGTTGGTAAAGTAAAGCTATCGATGTTCTGTGCAGAATGAAATAGGTTTGATTTTAGGTTACAAATTTCGACAAATGTTTTTTTTTTGTTTGTTTGTTTTTAAACCCTTGACGCCTGAATTTATAGACAGTTATATAAAATAATGAATAATTTGTGTTTTTGCTTTCAAGCAGATGCTAAATTAAGTGGAGTTTGTTAACCCCTTGACGCCTATAGTCACGAATTCGCCTAAAACCACTGCCATTCAGAATGCATCCAAGATAGTGTATGTGTTCCCCCAGTGCTGGTTTTAATGCATGTTCGATACGCACCTAGGAACCTTTTGCAAGCGTTTGTTTCTTGGGGGACAGTTCAAAACCGGAACTATATCCAGCCGAAGCAAGCGGACAGTTCGGTTTTATCGCGACCGCATATACACAGCCAAAAGAGAGGAACTGTCCTTTTTTGGGGAAGTTGCGCTAAGATAAAAATACACATGGGCTTATTGTTAGCTTCTACAGCTAAAATATCAGTATAGACTACTTATGATGGATATTTTTGAAGTTTTTTATGTTTTCTGTTTGTCGCGAATTAGCGACATCAGACCATAATGGCACACGCACGCACACACCCACACACACGAACACACAAACACCCACACACACTCTGTTCAAAGTGCAATGTTCAAAGTGCAACATTCATAAATGAGACTGCAAAGACAGCTGAACTGTTTGTTGTTTGTTGCAATAAATGCAATGAATCATATACCTGAGATGAAAATGTGTTCAATTACTATCTTACCGTTAAACATTACTTTCCATTAAAGCCTGTTGTCACTAATTTGCATCATACCTAGATTTCTATCTATTCTGAGTGCTAGAGTCAAATTAAACACACCAAAGAGCATGTTAAACTAAAGAAAACAGAGTATAGACTCTCCAAGGTGTCATGGTGATGGAATTTCGTTGCAGTGTTTTTGTGTAAAAGTGCTATGAGATGGTTTTGGATTACATGTTATCTGTATTTGGTCACCAACAAGAGTCTGTAACTTAAATGAGGTGATCTAATCCAGGAAAAACTGGAGGGTGGGGAGGGGGCAAACCAAATTAATGCACTTTATGTCAAGAAACTGCCCTCCAAAACCAAGCTAGGGTCGGTATAGAAAACAAACCAAAAAATCCCACATCCATCTCCTGAAAACCATAAATGTGAGTAAAATCCGTCATCTAGAAGTCATCTTATGTAAACACTTTCAGTCTCCATCTATAAAAACCTTTGACCAGCTGGAAAATGTCAACAAATGAAAAAAATCTTGAGATCAAAAAAACACACCATCATTAATTATGCCAAGATTTCAGTCAGTAACAAAGATGTAGGTCAACTGTTTCATCCCCATGGTCATTTCATTTACATAGTTTGAAAACTGCAAGGTTATTTAAACCTTCAAACTTAAAGTTTTCTTTCATTCGGTCTCTTTTCTCAAAAAAATCTCTGAGTCTCCAGCTGCCTTGTGCCTGACATTTTCTCTTTCTTGTGTGTGTGTGTACTGAGCTGTTAGCCAGTTGTCAGTCCTGTGGCACTGTTTTCCTGATTGTTATGCAGGAACAGCAATTAGGCACAAACAAAAGTCTCAAGGTCAAATGTAATGGCTTCCTTTATAAACAAGACATCAACAGGCTGTTCCCTGAAATGCAATTGTTTAATAGTAATAAAAGCAGCGCCATAATGGTACTGATAAGGCTCTGGCTTACCGTAGCGGGGATTTGATGGCACAGCTTTGCACACTAAATCAGACATTTCCAACACTGCAGGCTGTGTTTGGTTTGGATTTGTACTTCTGACTCATAGTCCAAAGTAAATTTTGTTTTATTTTTAATCCTGTATTCATTGGAACTTTCCAATCATGACAATGTTTTTTTTATCCTGTGAGGCACTTGCAGCTCCTTTTTAGAGTTACAAGAGGACTGCTTCTATTGTTTTGCTCTGTTTATTCATTCTTCTCCCCAGCTAGACAGTCACCTTGAATGAAATCTTTAAAACTCTGACCTACGCTGGGGTGAAATATTTCATACTTGGCCTCTTGATCCTTCCCGCTCAACTACAAAATTCATCAGCAAAGGGATCAGGAGCCATGGCTGTCAGAATATCCATCATCATTGTCAGAAAAATCACATCTGTATTCATCAATAGCCCAGGGGCAAAATGTGAACCTGCTTATCATCCCTCATGGGCCACTTATAGGGGTCACACTTGAAAAGTCAAAGACAGATACTGAATGCTGAGGTACATATGGTGCTAAATGCACTGCTATAGGCTGCATGTCATTGGTGGGAATCAAATGGAAATAAACAAAAACTATGTTTACAAAATGCTTAATGGAGAACCATCGATCTGATGACTTTGAGCAGATCTTTGCCTATTCAGACAGAAATTTTGAAACTTTAATTCACGGCACTGAATGTCTGAACATACCCATACCAGCATTCACGTCATTCATTTATGTTTCACTGATGACTAAACAGCATCTTTGCTTTAAACTGGTTAACTATACTGTAATGATACTGATATTGATTTGTGCAACAGAATAATCATGATGTGAACTTTATCTGTCTGAATCTGGAGATTATGTTTTTCTTTCTTAAAAATACGATTTGAGCTGGCAACACATTAGAAGAATATTTAATCTTGAAGTTTAGAAAGCGGCAGCAGAAGCCAAACTACATAATGCAGTGTATGTCACACATTTTAAAACATGTTAAATATGTGACCTTTAAATACAGATATGATTTTACCAAGAAATTAAGAAGAGTGGTTTATGACGATCAAGATTTTGACCAATTCATGTGAATGTATGTTCCAATCACCGATTTCCAATGCCTTTCAACTATTAAGAAATTTTAGTGTGTGGCTGCAGCACAATTTTCAGCTGTATACTAGCCTCCATTAAATACAAAAGAAGAAAAGTAGCAATAGTAAAAGTAGGGTGCTAGCTCTGCTCTTTTGAAATTAAGAAGAGATTTATCAAATTTGGTGGTTATATTTTGTAAATATGCTTTAGAGAGTTTGTTTTTTATTGAGTAAGCAGCAGAGATGAGCAGATTTCTCCACATGTCTTTTGTTATCATTTTGATTTAAAAGCCCCTCTCATGAATATACATACTGAGTGTTTAGCTGTGTAAAAAATGTTAGGTGGAGTTCAGGCTCCATATATTTATTAACTACAATAGAGTTGCCATTTACTTCTTCTCAAGCTTAAATCTTCACTCCTTTTCACCATAGTTTGACTTTATCCTGCTGTCTTCTCCGTGAATCTGCCATTTACTTCTTAACATCAGTGTATGTTATCTGTAATTGCATACTATTATCACAGGTCAGAACAATGACACAACATTATATTGAGATTTTGTGCAATAAAGGGGTGCAGGAATGAATCCAGAACGCGGAAGATAGTTAGCATTGAGAACTTCCTGGTTCCCAACCCCTGATAAGTGCCTGAAGTAAGGTTTGTTGTGAACACACAAAAATTAGATTGTGATGTTCATTTAGAAATAATAAAATACGTCTTGTCTTGCCTGCTTTTGAATTTAAAGCCTTGATATGTGTTTGAAATGACAGTTGCTAACTAACAAACTGCTAACAAGGACTACAAAAATGGCTGGGGACCCGACAGCAAGAAATTTCTGATGCTTTTTTACAATCAACTAGAAAGCACTTGGAGAGCATAAAACCTCCACCAAGGTAGCTCACATATTGCTGTTACATCTATAAGCAATAGCTCTATGATAAAGTAACCATCATAATATGATTAATTAACCCTGAAAACCCACACCTAGCACTCAGAATCATGTTGATATTATTATTAGTTAGATAGTTATTAAGCAAAAATGACCGTTCACTAATACTGGTTATCTGGATTACCACCAAAATCTAATCGTTGGGCCATGACCAACATCTTCTGAAAATGTCAGTAAAATCTCCTCAGTAGTTTCTGCATAATCTTGAAAACTTATCCTCCTTGGTGGAGGTAATAATTTATACACTATTGCCACAGCCATGAGGACCAACTTGATCAGGTCATTTGATTATGAGGAAACTCTAAAACAAGAGGTAGTCTACTGATAGCTTTTCACTGTCACAAATTGCGTTTCAGCTTGTCTTGGAAATTAGGTTTGTTCGTTAAGACTATCACAAAGAGCAGAACATGTACGTTTCATGTCCCATAGGCCTTTGGTAGGCTTGCAGTCGAGGAAACCAGCATGATGCCTACTTTTGTGTTTGCCTATAAAAATAAATCATCCCTGCACCTCTCTATTGACCCTTTGTCAAGCCCCGCTCTTTACAGGAGGTGATCCTCTATTACGCCCTGCTCTATTTAGTAACTGTTAGTACTCTTACTACTACAAAATCTGTTGTTGCTGGCCTTTCCCTCATTTCAATCAATGGAAAGAAACTTGCCTTTAGACTAACTTTTATTCATATTTAATTAATTAGATTTTTTAATATGGCACAAGTGAAACAAAAGAGACAGAACTACAGTAGAGTGTAAGATCAATAATGTCTTAATGAATGTTTGGACAAAAGTAAATCTACTACTAGAGCATGACTTTAGTAATGTCATTTAAAACCAGCTGTTAGCATCAACAAAATGCTCTCTCCACTAAACTCTCCCTGAACCCAATAAATGTTAGTGTTCAAATGTTTTCTGTTTTTCTCTATTTATGACAACAACTTCACCACAATGCATTAAAATAAACTCTGCCTGAACAGAACTAGTCTGACTGAGTAACCAAGCAACGCCTGCTTTGAGAAGGAGCTCTCTTATTCTAATTGGTTGGTGTTTTATCCAATCAGAAAGCCAACAATGGGTCACTTCACAATATAGTTGAAGACTGTATTTAGTGT
The DNA here is from genome assembly GCA_037902135.1 of Cetoscarus ocellatus. Taxonomy (NCBI): domain Eukaryota; kingdom Metazoa; phylum Chordata; class Actinopteri; order Labriformes; family Labridae; genus Cetoscarus; species Cetoscarus ocellatus. The sequence goes on from JBAMNC010000784.1 coordinate 783,495, forward strand.
GTTCATTTTATTTCTTTCAAAAGTAATCTCTTCCATCATTCTGTCTAATGCCACTGGAAATGAAGTTTACACCAGATCAAACTGGCAATCAGCTCTTCCTTGTGGATTAAGTTCTGACATTTTGAAGCTTGTAAAACCAGTTCCTGTTTTTTTCACATATCTGACCTTCTTTTTGATCCCTGGGTGATTGTAAAAGATCATCTTAAAGCCCAGAGGGTTTCTCTTTGTACTTCACAGTCATTTGTGACCAAAAGCTCAACAAAGAGCCATGATTGTGTGTCTGATTAAAGCCGGAGTACAGACCCAAGTTGCTATTTCAGGAACAAATAAGTAATTTGGTTCTGAAGTAAAAAAAAAAAAAAAAAAAATAGGAATAATGTTGAGTACTATATTATTTTGGCCATTTCCTTTGCTTGAAAAGAAGCACCCTGTGGGGGAACAAAAGGAGACAAACAAATTAGAAGTAACCTCACTGGGAGGGGTCAGGTATCTGCTACAATCCCCCACCCCCTCGACCCCGTCAGTTTGAGAAAAGAGGCCACTTTGCATTCTGCAGCCGACGTCTCCCCTGAGCAAAACATAAAGTCAAATAGCCACAGAATGATTTCCCCAACCTGACCTCTACAGAGATGATACCTACTTACCACACGCAATTACGGTCTTATTGACTTGCAAAACAATGTGGGAGCAGAATCTCACAGGGGCTGAGCAAGTGAGAATCAGTATGACATGAGGAAAAGGCACAGAGGGCACCAAATTTGTTCCTCTGTTGTTATTCTGAGAGGGTTTTTTTCACTTCTGTGGAAAAAAATAAGGGCTTAAGGTCAGATTAACTTCTACAGTAGTGAAATATCTATTTCACGTTTATTAAAGGTAGAGCTGATATATGAATATCAGATAATAAGACATTTGATTTTTATTGAAACATTAAAATAAACTAAACAAAATACAGTTTTCCCTGCACTTGCCTGGTGTTTCAACTACCTTTAGTCTGAAGACCATATTTAAGCCATATTTCTGTTTTTTTTTTTTTTGTTTAATTTACCTTCAAACTTCAATAAAACTCATTCTAATTAAAAGCCCAGTCTCTTGAAGAAGTCTTATAATGCCGCACAATTTGATAAATAATGGCAGGTCTTAATTTGAGGCCCAATGGAATAAGAGTTAAAGCAGTTGCCAAGCAAATTCATAGGGACTAAAGCTAAAAGAAAATTTTGATGACATTTTGTTCATATTTGACACATTATGTTTCCAAGCAAGGGTTAAATGAGGTCCTATAGCCTTCACCTTTGACATATGGTCTCCAAAATGTAATCAGATTTTACTTTATCACAATATGGCGTGTGTAAAAATAAAATATATAACATAATCAAAGTCTACCTGAGCCTGAACCCAGAAAAAAATGTTGAAGCTCAAAGTATATCAACAATGTTGTTCTGTCACTTCAAGTTTTTAGTGTCTTTAGTGAGGAGAAAAAAAGGTATTGTAAGAATGTCTCTGCCTGGAAGTTTATTTTTGGGTTTATTATCAAACCTACTCTTCGGCTTTCTCCGACTCTATTCCTGTCAGTACGTGCAACAATCTAAACCTCCAAGCTCACAGCGCACATGCTGAAATTGAAAAGATTTCACAAAGATCAGCAGAAACTGGATGATAAGGTATCGATAATGTCTCCTTCCTTTAAACCATGCAGATTAGAAATTCAAAGACTGTAAAAACCAAAAGACACAATAAAAATATGAACTTGGTGTCTTTTTTCATAATCCATGTCTTTTATTTCAAATGCGCTGAGATTTGAACTCTTTAAACTGTTGTACGTTCTCTCTGTGCTTAAAATGCCATTAACACATCTTAAAAACTGCATGCCACTAATCTTGAAGATCAGATTCCCACTCTGCCAACGTTTTAGTGTAACTTTCGACCATGATAAAAAGTTTCTCAAACAGGTGACCTTATCAGTCTGATAAACATTGTCTATGAATCAGCAGTCGGGTATATAAGCTTGCCAGCATTAAAATTTTGAGACCCCACTTCTGCTGAACGAACCCCAACTCTCCCTTGCTGTGAGGCTTCTGCCCCTAAATCTGCATGTCTAGTTGCTTCTTTCTAAATTACTCAGGGACTGGCAGTCACCTGATGCTAAACAGCTGACTGATTATTGTTTTACCGTTTGCATTGTTTTTAAGCTGAGTTTTTGAGGAGAACATCAGCCTGGGCTTCTGTGTAGGTTTAGAGATACAGCATGAAGTGCAGCAATCCCAAAACACTGGGCCATAAAATAGCACAGGGTTGTGGACTGTTTGGTACCAGGTTGTGCAGCGAAAAAAACATATTAAATGTATTTCCCTTTTATTGACTTTCAGAATCTGCAGTGGGTTTCATCTAAAAAAAATTACAGGGCCCTTGTACATCCAGTGTGTGGATGACTGCAGATTCTACACACAAGCTGCCCTGCTCTTCATGTGTGAGCTGACTAAAAAAGCCTGAGATAAACTCACTGTTTAACTCTGTACTGATACGCTCATTCACCTCCTTCATGAAGGCAGTTGAAAGTATAATTGGCTTTATGTAGATGTGTACTCAGCCTTCATGATACGAGAAAAAAAGATGCAACGTGCTGTTCAATATTGCGATGATAATAGTTATCACAATAAATTGACATGGGTGCGAGGTGTAAATTTTAGCTCCAAAGTTTGTATAACTTTCTTTCAAATTGAACCCAAACTCTGCTCTGTCTTAAGATTGGTTTATCTTTGCCTGCTGATTTACAAACCTTGTATACAGATTTGCAATCATTGCGTAGGATGTTTCCCAAATAAGTGAAAATATTGCTTTGAATTTAAAAAAGGACATTAAGTCCACCTGATTAGCAAGTTCAGACTCTGATTCGCAGAATTCTATTGATTAGTGTGTTTGGATTCATCATATCCTTTGTTAAACAACAAATAACGGCTTCTGTCATTCCACTATTTTATTTTATTTTGTTTATTTGTTCTTTTGAAGAAGTCATCATACCCATGAAACCATAAGAACTGACATTTAGGGTTTTTTTCAACAGTTCTGATCATATTTTCTAATACATTCATTAGGGTCATCCTTCCCACCCCTATCTTGAAGCTCAACATCACATCGGCTCCGTTTTTCCCGTTCATCAAACAGGTGTCCCATATTCCCAAGAAATTTAACAAGCAGCGTTGCCTACACATGGACTTCTTTTGGGCATCACAATTATGCATATTAACAGTCAATATATTTATTTTTAGGGATATGAAGAGATACACAATCAATTTATCCACACAGTGCCTCACTCCGCACATACAACACAGCCTGTGAGTGTCTCTTCTTATTTTTGTTGCAAGTGCAGCAGTTAGTTCGGGGTATAATGTTTTATATAACTTACAATATGTGACAATAAGGTGTTGGGGTTTATACTATTGCTACGTAGCGTTGCAAGCTGTGGAAGAAAAAAAGAGAGAGCTTTGAAAAGATTGAGATAAGCTTCATGATCATTGATAAACAGCCTCATCCTGATTATAGATACCGTAATTTCTCGACAACAACACACACTCGATTACAACACACACAATATTTTCACAATTTTTGCCTGGAAAAACACTGTACTCAAATATAACACGCACCCAAATTCTGCCCAGACCTTAATCTCTCAGACAACTCAAAAATTATCTTTATTCAAAGTTTTAATCAATGAAATTTCAGTATTTTCACAACAAATACCATACACGATTTTCTCTCTCAAACGGATGCGGAACAACCTTTTGCTTCACGCATGCACAATCCCTCGATTTCTGCCCGAGCATGATCAGTCGTAGTGTACCGACCAATCAGAGAGCAGCTATCAACATGCAGATGTCTTCAACCAATCAAGGCGCAGCTAGTTTGCATCCCCTTGCTCACAAGATGGAAGCGCTCTGTGCTTTCCTGTGTTTTCCCAGAGAAAGAGAATATTTCTGCTTTTTTGTTTCAGATGTGTTGCAATCGCGATGTTGGCGAGACAAAATATGGTAAGTATTTTGTTCGTACCCGTGTATAATACGCACCTGGAAAAGTAAAGTTTATTTAAAGCAAAAAAGTGCGTGTTATAATCGAGAAATCATGGTAGTTTTTCACTGAAGCACGCTCATGGCCTCAACTGATCCTGCAACATGATGAGTTTCAATTTATTGTTTGTTTGTACCATCCTCCACTACAATGAATTATTGTTACAAATTTAAATGTATGGTTTTATACTACATCTCATTATAGGAAGGATTCACTTTTTTTCCTGATGCTGAACACTGGCATTGTGAATTAAGTAAGAGGCACAGAGTTGTATTGTACTAACACAGCTTGTTAATGAAAGTCAAACAGCACTGTCATGAAGCAGCATTCCTTTCGCTCTTGCTGTCTCTGAGTGGCCTCCAGAATCAGCTCCCTAACAAAGTGCCAACCCTAAAACTTGTCCTGAACTTCTTATGGTTATTTATTCACCGAACAAAACTTTGTGGAAAAATCTGACAATGCTGAATATGACAAGGGAAAACTTTGACTAAATCTTGTATTTATGAAGCTACTCTCTTATTCATAGCTGGATCCACAGAGCAGGAGGGCTCCTTTCTACAGAGAAAGTTATCCTCTATTTGTGTGCTGCCACAAGAGCGAAAGATGTTAAGTGTAGATTAGAGCGGGCAGTTTGATTAGGTAAGGATTTTCCTGTCAGGGCGAGGGAAAGGTAAGGGGTCTGTGCCGACGCTGGCACATCCCTCCTTTCTCTTATCCTTCCGCTGATTAATGGCACAGTCGCACACGCTCTGAAGGATCGCTGAGGCCCAGGGAAACCTCCAGAGATGAGGCTCCCTGCCAATTACCTTCCTCAATAATGTCCGCTCAATGGCTGAATGACAGGGACCAACTCCCTGCGGATCTGAGTGGGCTGCTTTTAGAGCGGAAAGTCGTAGGATTCACGAGAGGTGCGGCTGCGTGTAGAAACATGGGAGAAATAAAACAGCATAACTACGGCAATGCTACTGTGAGATATGGTTGTGCCTGTGTTCTTTGATTATGTGCGACTGTGTGAGGAGGAAACAACCCGTAATCCAACCTGAAGGAGTAAAAATGCTAAACGTGGGTGTGATTATGAGTTGGCCAGTTAGTTCATTCTAAAAGAGCGTGTGGCTGTGGTGTCTAAAGAAAAACAATCAAGTAGGAGTTAACCACCAGAGTAACTGAGTATTTTTTTCAGTAATAGTCCAACAAATATAGGCCCAAATGTGTTCCGTTTTCAATACAACAAAGGCCTAAAATTCTCCCAAACAGAGAAATGATATGAATAAGTAAAAGGCTGAATCTAAACTATATGATACGTATATTCTGACTTCACCTGCCCCTTTGGTGGGTTCAGTATCAGATAAAGTGAGTAAAAAATATTACTTATTATTGTGAGAACCACTGACAGTGACATGCTTGTTGAGCAAAAGATAATCTTTTAATAAACTTAGTCAAAAATATGAGTTATCACTTAGTCAATTTAATGTTATTAAAAGAATCAACTTATTGGTAAAAGTCAAATGATACCCAGATATTTATCAAAGCAACAAAAAAGGAGATTTCATTTGTAAAGCACATGGTATTGAATAGTATGAAAAATATTGGTAACTTCAAAAGATAGAAGTGCTGTCGATGTTTAAATACAATTAACACAATTTTTATAAAATTAATTTTATGCCAGTTGACCCTGGCCCAAGCCCACCCTTTACAGGAAGTAATCCTTTATCAAGCCCACCCTCCAAAGTTACAATTATAGATTAGTTACAATATAATGTTCCTGGCTTCTCTCCCATTTGGAAAACAATTTTAAAAAAATATACTTTTAACTGACTTCAAGCATATATAATTAATTTTATTCTCCTTAAAATGCATCCTGAGTGAAAGAATAAAGACAAAACTACAGTGGGGTGCATAAAGAAAACTAAACATATTTACAAGACTGTTAAAAAATACTGGTGTATGAGCTTAGTGATGTCATCTAACACCAGCTATTGCTATTAAATATTCCTAAAACACCAAATTGATTACGTGTAATCAAACTTTTCTACTGTGGTCTATAGAGTGGTGCAGGAAGGATGTATTTTTGTAGGCCAATGCAGAAGAAACTGCGCTGGTTCCCTGGCCGGCAAGTCCACGAGAAGCCTATAGGATTTTTCAGTGTTTTGGATAATTGCTGATAATAAACACTATGTATGTATCTAAACATAAATGTTCTGTTCTTTGTGATGATCTTCACAAAAGAATAACCTTTCCAGTTTTTTTTTTTAAGCTGAAATGTAATCACAAGAGTGAAAAGCTATTAAATGTATGGTTTTATACTACATCTCAGGCTTGGGAACCGGGAAGTGCTAAATGTAAACTGACTTCTGGTTTTACTGACTCACTCCCGCACCACTCCATCACTCCATTATTATTAGCATGTCTGATATTTGAAAAAATTGAAACTTTGATAGTTACAAAATGTTCATGGTCTCTTTATCAATTTCAAAAAACACTTACAGCTTCTGAAATTCTGTATTCTAACCATCTTTTTGTATGTGGGTGTGTTATTTATAGTAACTTAATAATAACTTACAGTTTTGTAAAACTGTAAGTTATTCTATGATGTCTCGTACGTTTCTGTGAAATGTTTCATAAATGTAAATTTGTTTTATGTGTTGTCTTATTTCTTGATTTTCCCTTCCTTAGGAAAACATTAACTTCAGCTGCTGCGCTGTATTCTGCATACTTATACTAACATGTACTTCAAATACAGTGTATGTTATTTAATTGATGTGTACAGTCCTATTTCAATCAATGAAATCAACAAATAAAAAAAACGAAATAAAAAATAAGTATCAAGATGGAACACACATATCAAGAAATACATAATGCATAATTAAGCTTAATTATACTGATTACACTGAAATATATGGTGAATTGTCATTCAGGTAGAACATGTCAGAATCTGATTTGTGGTGCTAACAGATCAGCTGTAGATCAGGGCTATTTTTTTTTCACTGCACATCAGTAGAAAAGATTCATACCTTAAAGTTGAGAGTAACAAGGACATCCAACTGATCCACCTCTGGAAAACTTCGCCCTCAGATAGTGCAGATAAGCAGCTCAGAAAGGAAAGATTAGGAGCTTGCAGGAGATTCTGCTCCTCCCTGCTGATTTGGACATCCATTTTAATGGGACACTTAACACTTATGCAGAAGCCAGACCCCGGGACTCGCTGGTTTTCCTCCAGGCTCAGTCACTCTACTCCCTGAGTAGGGAAATGGCAGCCATCGCAGGCATCAAAAATGCATTACCTATGCTCCTCTGTCTGCTCAGCATTCTCAACAGTAGCACGGCCCATTGTCACCATTGTCACCTTGCTGACAGCGGAGCAGTTTGAAGGCTAAAGAGTAACAGGCCTGTAAAGGACTTAGATACAAGCAAAGCAAATCACAGAAAAATAAGCCGCAAGCCATGCTCTCATTTTTGAAGAGTTTAACGCTTTAAAAAGAGCAGTCCCCTGCCAAAACAAAACAATACATTCTTTTAAAGAACTAAGAAATACAATTTCTTGCTTCTTATACTTGTCAAATACAGTATGTCGACATAAAAACTGAACAGAGATTTCAGGGCTTCACACCGATGCTCCACAATTCAGTAGCAGAGAGGAAAGTTTGGTTTCTGATGTCTGAGGACTTGATGCCTAACTCCATTCTTCTTTTTTCCCGGCGTACAGATCGATCCAGGACCAAAATCTCATTAATTGCTTCACTACAGAGCCACTTGCATCCTGCTTCCCCGAGTCTGTGACCATCCAATCCTACGGGACTAACACACACTCTACAAAATCGATTCCAAAGACACTGAAGGTAAAATGTCAGCCTCTCTGTGATAAGGAACATCAGCAAAAAGGTATAATTGAAAAATTTAAAGACTTGCCTTCCTGTTAAGAGTCTGACTCTACTTGAGGGTGGCTGTAATACCTGGTTGTTTTTTTTTGTTTCTAGGGCTATGGAAAGAATGTGATTGTCTAATGCCACATATTTGATACATAATGTTGAAAAAATAAAAGAAGCAGCAACTTCTTCAGGGGAATAAAACAATGCTTGGCAATACCAATAAAAACAGATACAAAACACCCAATCATTGGATCAAGGGTCTGTCCCTGCTCATATCATGATAGCATAAACAGTGACACTTGGATGGTGGTGCCTCTTTTAACAGCTTTTCTCCCTAAATAGGTCATCCTGCATATACAGAAGTCAAAGGGAGTTTTTTTTAATGAATTAACTTTGTGACATCATAGAAAATACTTCCCAGAGACAACAAGTGAGCAGCGCTGTGCGAGTTAAGGTCTGTGGGTCTGTACAACTTCTACTGTATGATGAGAGCTAAACTACTGTTGCAGTAGCTTGCTGGGGTGTGAACTATAAATGTTACAAATAAATGAAACTAGAAGAGCTGAGTAGCTGCACAGGGAACGCATGTTGTGGACTTTGCGGAACGTAACGTTTATCAATAAAGACTGAGTAGTCTTTAGGTTGTGACAGATTTTACCAACAAAAAAGCCACCTGACCATAGAGGCGAGTAACCACGTCAAGTACAGAAAAATAGACTTTAAACTGAAAGTGAAACCAAAGGCATTTGCAACACTGCACCTTTAACACTTGTAGTACAGGAAACAACTTTATTAGACCGACACGTTTTGGCTTGTGGCCTTCATCAGGGTCCCTGACTCTCAGTCTAATAAAGTTGTTTCCTGAACTACAAGTGTTGCTGGAGCTTTTTTGATCTCTTCAAGACTTTTTCTCTACAAGCACCTTGAAAGTTGTTAGAGTTGTGCCAGAACTTCTGACCAACACTGCACCTTTAAAAGCAACTTCACATCCTCCACCTGCTGAAGCCATGAGCCCGTAACCTTGCAGTGCAGATGGACCTGCCCAATTTAATATCTGTAATCATGCAGTTCAGTCTTGCCAAGCTCGATTCTACAAGGACTGATAGCAGCTCAAATCAGCATTGTTTAGTGCAGGAAGAGGTTGGAGCTATGACTAAGATGACAGCAGGAAGTGACTACTTGTACAGGGATTAGCACTGATGCTAACAGCTTCATCAGCAGTTTATTCAGATCTGGACCATATTTCTTTATGAAATGAAAAACAAATATCAACAATACCACCACCTCTATGCAAAGGATATATTTGTTCCACTGTCAACGTGTTTTGTGGATGGTTATGTCCTTTACACCATGGCAGTAGTGCCCGCCTACTAAATTATCTGATTGGCCCATATGAATGTGATTGATATGTTATCGAAAGGTTCTGCCCATTCCCAAACACCGTCCACCTTCCCAGGTGGACTAGTGAAATACATTGAATGGTCCATCTGGTGTTTCAGGTTAGTGACTTTAAATCAGTTTTAACTTTTGCTTTTATCTGTTGGATAGGCAAACTGAAGGAGAGGTGCAGAGCCAAATTGCAGGGAGTGGTGAACACCTGCTCTAAAACTACAGGGTTGCCCCCAGTTGAGTCTGTCTGCATTGTATGACAGACATTGAGTCAGAAAGGCCCTTTCAATTCTTGCTGATCCATCACACCCCTTACACCAGGAGTTTAATCCTCTGCCTTCAGGGTGGCGGTAAAAGGTACCTGGGCTCAGGAGCTCCACAGTTCAGCACGCATTTATTCACAAGGCCATTGCGGCTCTTAATAAACAATTATAGGTTGCGTCTCTTCCTTTGTACCTGTAGTTCATCCGCACCTTATTTTGTATCTCTTTTATGTATTTTTAATCTCTGTTTCTATAAACTATGACGCTTTGCACTATCTGATTACTGGTAGGTGGCTCGTACTTGTATACTATATCCGTGGTATTTTAACTGTTTTGTATTTGTGCACTTATGTCTAGTGTGTATGTCTGGTTATGCTGCACCCGAATTGCCCCTTGGGGACGATAAAGACTTACAAACAAACATCAACTAAGCAGTTATATACATTTTTAGTTGAATTTTGCCCGATTTAAATTTATTCACCTGGCAACATCTTCACAAAACACACCACATCTATTCTCTCACATTATCATAGCTACATCTGTTCATGTTATTCACTGGTGTAAAAATCAGTATTGCCAAATTTGCAAGGAACTGGCAGTTGGGAGTCATAAAATGCACAGCATATAGCTTGAGATGACCTTTGCTTTCTTTGTCTGCGGTAGAAAAAATGTCTCAAATGTTTGTGTTGTGGTGACATCATACAGTCATTATTTTCTTACATCTCTTCCATACAAATTACTTCAGTTTGTCTTTCTTTGACAGGATTAAAATGGGAAATACAACCAGAACCCTCAGGAGAAAACTAATTTCCAACCATTACAGACACAAAAACATAGCCAATTAGGATGAGTGAAGTGCTGCAACAATGGGCCCCTGTCAAATTATTTTTCTCATTTCCCTTCTTTCTTCCTCCTCCCAGCAAACGCATATTTCAGACCATTACACAGTCGTAGAGCCGCACATGCTGTGAACACCCATGTCACTTCTACTTGCCTGCAATTCATGAGTATGTGGCAGAGATGTTATGTCCTGTTCTGCTCCTATGGGAAGAAACATAACAGATAAGCGCATAAACAACAAGAGAACACTACAAGAGGGAAAGTGAGAGCTTTTATAAAAATGGTGAAAGTGCTTCTAATCTGTCAAACAACAAGATTTTTGAGATATTTCCTGACATGAGCACTCACTGGCCTCTTGCCCTGCAACCATTTCCCCAAAGAACAGCTATTTGTTCTCCTGTATTAGTTATTATGGCGTTGACATTCAGGTCTGTTCCTGTTCCCTATCACCCAGAATGCAGACTATAAGACAGCATTTCATTCCGGGCATCTTTTCCCTAGTAAAAACAGACTATGAAGCAAAGGGCTGTAGTACATTTTCATTAGCATACAGTAGTGAGAACACTTTGTGGGCAGAATATTAATGTGTTTTGCAGAGTAATGTGACAAGCGTACATCTTGGCCCATGGGCTCAACTGAGCAGGGAAGAGAAGAATTTAATGGTGTTTTGGTTCCAACAGCTGGAAGGTGAAAAGGAAATTAGAATTATCTATAATGCGGTAACAAGAAAAAGTGGATCGCTCAAATGGCGCGCTGCTGGATTTAAAGAGGAGGAAGAGAGAAATACTAGAAAACATGCTGGCTGCACTGCTGTGTATGATGAGCTCAAATTAACAGCAATAAACCCGATCTGTCTTGGATTCATTTTGGCTGAATATGCAGGGCTTATTTGCACTTCTATCTTTATTATGTCAATACATTCGAGGTAGTTGTCTTGATCGTGGCAGTTGAGCATACATACTTGTGGCAAAAAGATGGCGGAAACAAGAAGGGGGAAATAAGTCAGATGCTTGGTTTGAGGGGGGGAAATATCTTATAGTTAGGACTGGGTATGCTTTGTTTCCATTTTTGTCTGATACCAGCCCAAAATCAATTCTTATTTACTGTCTGGACATCTTCAGAATTGATACTGTAAGAGAATGAAGAGAGCTGATAATGTTTAATATTGTTGTGGCCAATGTGACAATAGCCATGTTCACATGGATACAAGTAATAAACAAGTCAGTCAGAAGATTCTGACCTGGAAGAGCTCACTGGGAAATAAATTTCAGTCTGAATGATAGCAGTGGCTTATGACTCACTGCAGCAGAGGGCAGAGAGGGTGAGACATCCTTGGCTCTAAGCTTTAGTAAATCATATCTGAATGAAGCCTTAAAATATTTGTTGTGATTTGGTTTGTTAGGTATCAGATGAGTTGGTGGGGGTACCACATCTGTGGATTTTGGGACCTATCCCTATTTATTGTGCAGCAGGAATTAGGAAGCAGAAAATCACTGACAAAGACACTCTGGGAAGCAAAACAGGCATTTCGGGCAAATAATTTACTAACTCTCAAAATTGTATTTCAAAATTACAGGTCTAATGTTGAAGATACACTGAAAAAATATCATAACTGAGGCGTTTATCTATCAAGGTATTACTGCATCAGTTGGTAAAAAGTTAAGCTGTTTTTAAGACTTAAGTGTTTGTTAGCTTTAATTGCATCACTAACCACAGGACCTACGTGCTGGATAACATCTGCACGCATGTGCTAGATGTGGTTAGTCCTTGCTTTGGTTTAGCAGTGATATGAAAGCATAACCTAACACAGCACAAATATTAATCTCTATTTCTATGTCAAAATACTTCTGAATTGTGCTGTTTCTGCTATTTGTGCTTAACCTGACACACCTGATGGGATGTTTCATATACCCACAGGATATAGGTCACAAACATCTGGGAAACATAACATACAGAGTGATTGGGAAAGGAAGGGCGGAAGAAAAAATGGAGGGCAACTGCATAAATGTTTTGTCCATCACAATAATTGTGAACTAGTCAGAGGCTTGGAGTGGCTTCTTATTTTTGGCACAACTAAACCAGGCTCTTACCACTGCCTCTTTGTCCTTAAAGGATGCTGAAAACAAGCTTCAGATTAAAGCTTTGCAGGATGGATCTGCCTGATGACAGACATGGAATCTGGCAAACCCAGCTGTTTTGCTGGATGAACTGATGTTATCCTTTAGTTGAACATTTTTTAGTTCACATCCAAGGTGAAAGGCATTTTAGCAGAATGACAGAAGACATTATGATTAATGATAGCCACAGTGGACAGTGGCAGGCTGTTACATTGACAGAATGCATGACTGGGATTTGGGGCCTGCATTAATTAAAGAATAAATAACGAGGTTATAGTTTAACCAACTTGTAAATCCTGTGGCTGCATGTAACTTCAAGGCTGTGATATGACTGATGACAATGGTTGTAAATTACCTGTAATGATGAAAGGCTACCGCACGGTGGCGCAGCAGGTAGTGCACGTGCCTCACAGCAAGAAGGTTGCCGGTGCAATCCCTGGGCTAGGCACGGTCCTTCTGTGTGAAGTTTGCATGTTCTTCCCAGTGAATCCAGGCACTCCGGCCCAATGTCATCTTTTCGCGACCCTGAGAGGGATAAGTGGTAGAGAAAATGAATGGATTGATGATGTAAGGCTTGCCCTTTCTCTTTTTGTATTATCTGGCTGTGATCTGATTCAAAATGTTGCCCCGTGAACATGGATCTATCTTCAGAAAATATGCAAATTTAGTGTTTTTCTCAAATGAATTGGGACAAAGCAGCCACGCCATAGGTGTGAAAACCATCTAAAACTGTCCTGTTGCTTGCTTGTCTTTGGTCTAGACAGGGATGGAGACAACTTCATTTCTGCCTACAAACTACGCAAATAATTGGAAGAATGACAACAGTTCAGAACTCCATGTTATGAAACAATCTCAACTGACATCGAGCTACATTTCTGCCACCAGTAAGCCTCCTGTCACTACACACATCACTGTACAAACACAAAAAAGGTTCGATCAAAACTTCTCCAAATGTCGGATATTACTGCAACGCATAAACGGTTCAGTCCCAACAGAAGTACCACTTAGCCAGTGCATGGGAGTACAGCATTGAGTCATGGACCATATTTAAATCACAGCATCCTGACAGCAGCTCGCCTATATTTAAAATCTCATCACGAATCCACAAAGCGAGCATTTCATGGTGGCAGCACTGCCACAAGCAAGATGCACAGCACAGACAATATCAATTGAAACCTCTTTTTATCTGCCTGCAATCCAAACATCCCTCTCCCACTTTATGATACGATTTCATGTCACACTTATTCTCTTTTTGTTGTTTCAATTCCCCGTAGGCTCTAAATGAGCTATGATTATAATGGAACTGAAAACAGGATCAGCTTCTTCGGTCGACTTGTCAGCCAATTGAATTGTCTGCTTCATCTCAACTCGATTTATTGACCTTCTGTCTCCCCTCTACAAGAGAATAGCAAAGGTGGCGTCTGAACTCGCCCACCTCTTCAGCCGGCTGATCAGTCCCAGGAAGTTATCGATACTTTTGTGTTCACACTCAATCACTCCGGTAAATTACAGTTAAGTGTGAGGAACGCTGTCACTGTGAACTGAGAAATTGTTTTAGATGAAAGGCTGAATAAACTGTCATGCTGCATGTGTCTAAAATTTGTGATTTAATACAGTGAACACAGTCACTATCACGAAGACAGCTTAGCCTGACAGGTGTGCAGGTGTTGTCGATGTGCGAAGTCCCAGAGGAACATAATGTTGCAAGTTAATAATAAAATTCACTGCAGTGTGTTTTTGTGTAATCCCTGCAGGTGTAAGCTGCATCTGTCTTCACTGATTTCACCCATGTCAGTAAGGACTACCTGAGCTCTTTAGAGGGAAACATTAATTATATTATTGAAGTTTAGGGTTGAAATTAGCAGGGTTAATCATAATAAAATACATTATAAAAAACGGTATTAAATTATATAATTTCATATACATTAATACAATACAACACAAAAACATATGGCAGCGTGATACATGACACAGGATAATAAATAAAAGTGACCCGTAACTAAAATTATAGCAAGATGCAGCACAATACTATACAATAGGAAACAATATGGTTTATAGGTTACGGAATGAAACTGAGTAATGCAAACATCAGAAATCAATTTGATATATCATGATAAAACACAATTAGATTCAATACATTTAACTACAAAACAGTGCAGTTTAAATATGATATGAAACAACCAAAGCTGGAATCAAAAACTGATTCCAGTGAAGATACCTGTTCCAACAAGTTTCAGGAATCCATATCATTTTCCATTCTGCTTTGCTATTCCCTAATAATTCCTCTCACTTAGTCCCTGACATGCCCTCCAAAACAGTAATGTCATGCCTTTGCAAGAGGCAGTCAGTATCAATAACAACAAAGAAGTAAAGGGAGTCACTATGTCAGACAGAAGACAGGTGTGACATGACTGTTTTTGTGTTGTTTAATATCACAAAATTTGACGCCAGCAACTCAGCATGTAATGTGCTTGGCTGTGTGACACCAAGCACAGTTAAAAAAAACATGCAGAGACACTCACAAGCACAGAATGGCAGTCATTATCAGGAGTGACTTGTGTCTGAAGGTACTGACACAGAAAAACAGTTTCCTCACCCAAAAATGCGTAAAGAAATAAATAAAGGGTTATATCAATAAGCAGACTCAATAACAGGGTTGAGTACTATTCAGCTCTTATCGATTTCTTATCAGTTTTGAATTCTGATTCCACATTTTTGGAGAGTAAAATAAGATTTATATTTTGGGAGTTCAAATCTGCCCGCCAGTATTGTTGGCCTTGTTTGGGTCTCAATATTCTATTGTCACAGAGGTTTTTTTATACTCCCCTCTATACATATATCAATAAATCCTGCCATTGTTATAAAGCCACATTGACACTAATAATTGTTAACCCAAACTGTTTAAAAACTACAAATCCTTATTTGTTGCATGGTATTATTGTTAATGTTTTGTTTTTTTCTTTAGGCAGCTTGATTGAGCCAAGGTGGCTCAATTCTGTCAAAAATCCTAATCACAATTAGGTTGATAAATATTGAGAACACAATTATAAACTTCAATATTTAATGATTTTACTACATTCATCACATTCAGTCATTTAGCTTGAATGCTCTCAACACCATAACTTTTTTCATTAAAGAAAAGCTATAAAATAGATCATGAGTAAAACAAAACAGCTACTCAATAATACAGAGGGAAAACAAAAAAGGAAACAAGTGCAACAGGTCATGTGGTAACTGTGTAATCTTGATTATTCAGTTTTCAGAATTGTGGAAAGCAGTAATTCAAATTGGCATTAAAGTTAAAACTTGATTAACTGCCCAGCTGTAGAGGTTTACTAATCCATAAAAAGCTGATTGTTTATGGCCGATTTCTATAGGAAAAAGACATGATCAGCTGATCAAAATGTATGCCTGGTCATTAATTATTTTTTAGCAAAATGCAATTTTTACATCAGCCACATTAAGTCAATGTTGATGTTTCTAAAGCATTGTTTTGAACTCATTTTAATGTTTGCTGTGTTTAGTTTTGGATAATCTTATTATGTCTTATTCTCAGTCTGTCAACACTCCAGTCAATTAATTCATACAAGCTTGTCATTAATGAATCATCAGACGCATTTCAACTGCTTTTTATGAGTTCCAAGCAACGCAGATTTCAGAGGCAGAAAAATCTGCAACAAGGAAACTTTTAATAATTGAATTAAGAGGTGGTAATTCTGGAGACAAGTCATGTTTAATCAGACATTGACGCTGCAGAGGCATTAAGGGATTAGCAGTTCAAAGGTCGGTTGAGGGTAAGATGTCTGCCCTGGGCTGAACCCTGCAGCCACAGGTAGAGATCTTAGATCGGCTTAACACAAAATGGTGCTAATCGCATTAAAGTGACAAATGCCATTGACTGGTCTTAGTTATGTGGGGCCAGTTCGTGTTAAATAGTTCAAGAAGGGTAATAGGCTTCAAGATTTTTTTATTGATTGGCAATCTGGTGGGACCGGTAAACAAAAGGTTTCCCAACAGGCCTTTGTTCAAAGAGCTATGCTGTCCAGAGTAGTTTAAAAGAGTGATGTTTTATGTTCAGTGTGGGGACAAGGAACATAAATCTGCAATCCAATGTGGTAGTTAAGGCTGGGAAATATATTCATTAAGATAGATCAATACATTTTCAAACTAGATATAGGTTAAGACAAATTCTTCATGTCAATATAGTTCACAATTACTAAAAAACAAAAACAATGCAAGGCCTAATGCTCACCAATGAGGACTGTTTACATTATCAACTACAAACAGTACCTGACAATTGACAGTAAGATAACCTGAGGCTACAGGGACTTTGTCCAAATTTGATGTGTGCTCAAATGTTGCACAAGCTCAAAACATTCAAATGAAAAAATAAATTGCAGCACTGGGAGTGATTTTTAAGATACCAGGTATTGATATCTTTTTTGATGGCATTTAAGGTAAGGAAAGATTGTTTGTATCAATATACAACAGAATATTTATACCGATTTCATACATAAAATAATAAAGTAGTATATGTGTTAAAAAAGAGAGACACATTGCCTGATGCTCTGTAAAAAGATTGTCTACACCCAGAACATCCAACAGTAATAAACTAATAGACAACAAGATAGATGTGTTGAAATGAAAAGTCTAGACGGCAGTTATAATTCTTATTAATTTAAGTTAAGTCACATGTAGGCAATAAATACAAATCAAATGATATGCAAACTCTTTTGATATCAGTGCAGCAAAAATAGCACCAAACACCCAATATTGGGTAATTTATTATTTTTGGTCATGTAAATCACAGGCAAATCCTGTAACACAGTCTAAATTGCAAAAATATGTTGTTAACATCCACAGCCCAATCCAGACATACTAATGTTGCCAACTAAGGCTGAGCAGCATATTGTTTCCACACCATGAGAGGAATGTGCATACACGTGAAAGTCATACTGCTGATCTTTGAGGGATTTTCAGTCAAAAGAATTGGACGAAGACATATTGTCAGACATTTCATTATCCAAGTGGGCATTAGAACATGTTTGGAGCCAAACCAAACTTTAGCCGCACCTTACTTAAGATAACTTTGGATCAACCTACAAACAGAGACGGAGACCAAGTTAAGGCAGGAATTAAGGTTGTCTGATCAATAGAGACAATGGACGGGCTGGTAGCTCCGTCAATCATGCCTCCAACAATCCAAAACAGGAAATCCTTTATCATATAAAAATGTGTACAATATGCAGATCCAGCAGGACACTTTTATGGATTTGCTGACACTGCGAGACAGTTTTTAACAATTTCACCGATCAATTTAAAAGTTCCAAACAGATTTTGGTGAAATTTTCTTGGAATGTTTGTAATGGTACAAGGGAGAAGTCAATAGATTTTGATAGTGATCCAAATCCAGATGTGGATCCTGGAATTTATGGAAATGTTAGTTAACATTGCAACATAGTGCACTGTTCCAGACTCCTGTCCAGGTGACAGAAGTCTGCAATTTTCCTCAACCACACAGCTCAGTTTGCACAGATAAAACTGTTCTTGCACTTTATGTCACATCTTTGCACAACATACATTTTTACAGAAATTTACAGAATCCATTCCATTCCTTTAATAGCGATACTTATCTTTTTATACATGTATATAGTTGGACTCTATCTTTATCTTGTTTATATTTGGACAGTATTTTCTTGCTGCTATTATTTAGTATTATTAAGTATTTTTCTTGATGCTATTTAAATCTTATTATTTTTATACCTCTTACCTGGCATTCGTTGTGGACAGCTGAGTAGAAATTTCATTGTGCAGGGAAACATGCCTCTTAGTGTGCAAATGACAATACACACTTTGAATCTGCAACCCTTTCAACAGACTCTGCTGACAATGTCAGAAATGCCTTGGCGGTGGTTTGTTTTCTCTGAGCACTTCCATTTTGATATTGTGACAAAAAAAAAGAAAAATGTTTTGTCATTTTCATCAGTGTACTTTTGCATATTTTTGTTGGATGTATTCAGCTGAGAAAGTGAGTTTGTAAGCCTATGCTATGTGGATTTTATTGATGAAAACGATTAACAATCCCATACATTTTAGACAGCAATGTATCACTTATGTGTGGACGCCTTGGGGGGAGCCTCAACTAGAAGGGGCTTTGAGGAAGAAGGTTAAAAATCACTGACCTAGAACAACAAAACTGTTACAAACAAATCAATGCATAATAATTTCCTTATTCTTGTCCTGCACAGATGTTCTGTTTTTATCGTGGTGTCCACTTGTAAAAGCAGGCCCAGTGAATAGTAATGAAACTCCGTATTTCACTTTAATATTGATACAATCGTCTCATCCCTTCCTGGCAGCCTTTCCAGAGGTTAAAATTACCCTGAATGTTTGTGTTCAGTCCCTCTTCAGACCAAGATAAATATTGCCAATCTGGCTTCTGCTCTGCTCCTTTCTCAACTCTCTTTCTCTGCGGCTGGAGAGAAAAATGGTCCGCTTTCCCAAAGGGGCAGAAGCAATAGAGCTATGTGCGAGGCTATCAGGACTGTGCAACTTACAGATGCTGTAGATATTAAATTGCACTTTCTCTCCAAAAAAGAACGCCATTTATCTCTTCAACTTCGAAGCCATCTGATTGGTGGAGATGGCTCTCTTTGTACAGATGTCAGGGGTGACATTTGGAGACATCCAGCAAAAATGGAATGTTTGGAGTCAGTCGGTGCAATAGCTCAAATGTTGACAGCAGGGGAATATGCCAGGCCCTTAGAGAGCACATCCCTCAAGTAAAACATTTTTGGAGATTGGATCCACATTGTGCCAGATGGAACAAGATTATGATACACTGTCTGCTCTGACAGCATCTGGCCTTGTGCTAGTTATCACAGAATGCTAAATGTGTTCACACGTTGATATTTACCTGTCTGGGAGTCTGCATATTTCATGCTAACATAAGGACTTTATTATCACTTCTTTGGCTGCTCATAAACACGTATATATATACAGCACTGATGTTCAGAGGAAGAAAACGGTTCATAATAAATCTAATTTGATGTGTGAAAATGTATAAATATCCAGGGAAAAGTTGTCACTTTTGATGTGTATATTCAATACTTTTATGATTTTATAATTTCTATGATTCAGATATTTGACGCTGGATTCCCTCCTTAAGGGACGAGTCAAGACTCGAGTAGAGTTGTGAAATCCTGGCTTCAATTGACAGCCTCGCACTTTCACTATTGTAATTAGCCCCTTGGAGACATAAACAACACGTAGTTGAAGAAGACATCATTACTTTCTCATGCACTTGTCAGGAGTCACACATCCAATCTTGTGTGGAAAATTCACACTTAAACAAACAACTATGGACACTTTTAAATGTAAAACACATCATTAAGACATCCAAATCTAGCTTTGCTTTTGTTGTCTTCAAAAGATTCTGACAGAGAAAAAAGGGGCATTTTAAACATTCAAGCTGATGTGCAGTTGTGTTGTGTTTACAAAAGATTTAAATAAACACCATAAATGCTCTATTTTTATTTCATTGGATTTCTCTTCCTCTCTGACAGCTCATGGCAGGTTTCTCCTCTGATTAAGTTGCTGCGACTTGGAATTCAATACCAGGAAACAAGGGCAGAAACAGATAGTGAAAGACAATCAATTAGTAACACAATGAGAAATCTCGGCTAAAGAGCACTGATAGGAGCTGCTATTAAATCTGCTGATGCTTTAAATCCAGCTTCAAGACACATCATTATAGACCTACTGCCTGACAGCTACTCTCAATTTTTCTTATCATGGGTGTGCAGCCACCTGTTGGAATACCATTATTCACTTGTTTTCACCATTTTGAAGATCTATTTTTAAAGCTTATTCATTTTTTTTTTTACTTTCATTTGTGCTTGTATTTGGTAGGCTTTGACATGTATATTTATATTTTCTTGTATGATGTAAACAGTGTTGCAAAACATGTCTGTCCAACGGTGGAAACACTTCCAACTTGGCAAAACTCCTGAAGGACAGGCACCCAGACCTGCATAAGGGGGTCAGACATGTAATAACTTATATACTCATGGAAAAAAAAGCCACTTTCAGTGCTAAAAGCAAGATACGCCAGCCCCCTTCCCTCTCCACAAAAGTAGCTCTGGAAAAAAATTAAAGCTGCATTGCATTTAGCTACCAATTTCTCTGGTTTAAATAGCCTATTTATATTATTTTGTTTTATATTATTATACTATATTCATATTCTCACAGTGATTTTTAAACTTTTTGTTCCCTAGATTTTTTTTCCAGAGCTGTAAAAAGTACACGCAATACGTAAATGTCAGTGTTTTGAATCGTATTTTATTTATTATTTTATTTTATTTATTTTTAAATTGTGCTGTATGTGCATTAGACAAGCCTTTCTTGGGGGTATTTTATTTTATTTACTAATGCATAGTTATAGCTCTAAGATTTCTTTTAAAATAAAGTCAATAATGACATTTTATGTGTTCTCTTTTTATTTGGAAAAGTATCGAAAAGTATCGAAATACATTTTGATATCGGTATCGACACCAAAATGTTGGTATCGTGTCAACACTAGTAAGACTCTTAAACACTGTGTTTCTAAATAAAAACAAATTGGAACCTTATTTTTAGCACTGCCCAGCCTGCATAGAGTTTCTATAAATGACACCCGGTGCCCGAGCTTCATCTGCCATCTTTAGCCACAGACAGGCTACACTCTGTTAGCTTCACTACTAAGGGTTGTCAAAAATACAGTATTTCAATACTTTTATGATACCGTGTTTTAAAAAATGATCAAATATAATGAAATTGTATGTTTGTTGATGCCGAAAAAAAACAATACTTAAAAAACTAATCCAAATCAGATTTTTCGTCCTAACGCAGTGCAAATAAACAGCAGAGGGAAGAAGTAAACTGATCCTCTGCCTGCTTCCGTGAAGATCAAAAATGAGAACAAAAAGAGAGGAAACAAACGAAGACAAAAGAAGATGTGTTTTTGGCAGAATCTTTCCAATAAGGCGTATATAGAGTGAAAGGCGACAGATTCCCAGATTGCCATTGTGGGGCTTCAGAAAAATCACAAGAAAAGGAGAGGACATTAGCAACCAGTTTTAACATCTGATGGATGCACGCAAAGCTAAAAACTGGGAGACAAAAGCAGTAATGTTTTACAAAACTGAATAATTAGTCTGTAAATGTATTTCATGATTAACCTGGAGACCATATTGATGTTTTGTATGCTGCAAAGTTACATTATACCCAACAGTTGTCAACTTTCTCCAGGGAAATCAACAAGCCATTTTTGGTGAAAAACTGATAGTTCTAGAAATTCCGAGTTTAATTAAATGAACATAAATTATTACTGTATTAGTCATGTAAATCTTTTAATCGTTTGTTACTTGAATTGAATTGTTTAATTGCTCTTATTTTTGTCACAAATTATCCAATAATTAATATAAAAGCCATACTCTTTATTTTATAAATACACATACATATGTCCATATATGAAATAAATATGACATATAAATATATACATGTCATATTTATTTTACTGTCCTGTCTTTTCCTTGTTTGTGATATCACCGTTAACTTTAAATGGCATATAAAGAAGAAATCACGTTTTCATAACCAATTTTGATAATATTACTAATGCATTAAAACACTGTGCCATCCTTATTTTTTTTATTAATTATTGGAGAATTTGTGACAAAAATAAGAGCGATAAAACAATTCAATTCAAGAAAAAAGATGAAAAGATTTACATGAGTAATACAGTAATGTTTTATGTTCATTTCATTAAAATGAGAATTTCTAGAACTATCAGTTTTACACCAAAACTGGCTTGTTGATCTAGTTGCAGCCACAGAAAGTGTGGTGGAGTTGTCCTGACCATGACTATGCCTGGAAGCATGACATTGCTGCTATGTGATTGGCTGATTTTCTACTAATTAAATATGTGTACCTAAAGGAGCACATGTAATCACTCTAAACAGTTGTCAAGTCTGCTTCTTTAATCATGCAGCTCTGGAGGCAGCAATATTAAGACATCAATTCTCTGCGATTGGAGAGGCGTGAAGACAGTAGTGACATGTGCTGCATATTTATTTACAGTCAGTGAAATAACATTACTGTATCATTACAGTCACAAAGGATAAAGAATCAACTGCACAACATTGCACTCTACTAGTGCAAAAACAAGGAGAAGCAATTAACGAATGACTCAAAAGCAGTATGACAAAGGATCTGAAGGACAAAAAGGGTTTAAGTAAAAAAAAAATGGTTAGGATTTTTCACATTTGAAATGTATCTGTATGCCACCCAGCAAATCAAGGTGTGTTATGCTCTGATTGTGTTGTTTCTCTTTGAAGGAAAACAACCCGCACAAGGACAAGAAGTGTTCACACCACTATCACCGTCTTTGATTGTAATTACAGATGAAACGAGGAGAGCAAGGTTTGGTTTTTTATCTGTCTTGTTTTGTGGAGAGCGATTGAAAAGAAGGACACGGATGATCTTGGCCTTCACTAAATAGAAGTAAGAAGAATAAGGCTTAGACAGAAACTTTCAGCTCAGTCACTGTCAAAGTATCTACTGTTTATCAAAAATCACATACATCATGACTCAGTTCATCCTTACACTACATTCTAAGTAGATTTTTCTTCACATAGCATACTGTTAATAGTTCTTCTCTGCAGCTCAGGCTCGGTAAACGTAGAAATACACAGAACACATATTTGGCAGAAACAACCTGGCTATTCTTTCCCATACTGACATGAGTTATTTGTTATATCTATCAGATTGATTTCCTATTGTGTACGGCTGCAGATGAACGGCTGCTGTCTGCTGCGTCAGCTCTTACAGTAAAGCCTGACTTGTGCATTTGAGCTTGGCCGGCCAAACACTAAAAAAAAAACTGAAATTCGGCAAACTTTACAAGCATAAACAAGTCGATAGTAAGTGCGAGTTCTCAGTTTGTCCAAGCTGATTTATTGAGTATATGATGCATGGACAGCAAACTAAACTCTATGATGTTAAAGGGGGGTGTAAAGTTAGGAGCCCATTAATAGGAGAATCACAAGCACAATACAGAGAGTGTTTTCTTATTTAATAGCAGGCTACGTCTCTAACTCCAAAAATGCACTGTCTTCATTTAGCTGGGCTGGATGATAAAAACAAATGGTCTGCCTGATGTTGAACAGCATGCAATAAATTAATAATCTCCCCACAGACAAAGCATTTTACTCCATAAAATGAGGATGCAAACTGCAATCATCACAGCAAAAGAATCCAATAAATTCTTCACCCTTTGGAAACATAATGCAGGTGATGTGTTCAGCAAATTCCTAACAGGTGATTAAGAATAATAAAAAAGGAGAAAGTGATGGTTAATTGTTTACAACATGCTGAACTAAAAAACTTTCACAAGAAAGTGAAACTCAAATTGAAACTTTATAACACCCAGGTCACTCACCAAAACCCCATGAGTGTGAGAGGCATTAGACACATTTAAGTACCATCTCAATAGAATATTTTTCACACGAAAATGGTATTTCTGTGTTTTCTTAAAGTCTTTATAACCATACACTGGTGACAGATAGAAGAAAAAGATGGCACAAGTTTCCAAGAAGAGCTCTGCCAACTGCTGCTATTTTCCCTTTGGTGGGAAAAGCAATTGAAACTGCAGGCAGATAAAATGCTAAAGGCTCAACACAATGCAGATCAAATAGAAGCTTATTCCTCCTTAACATTAATCAAATTAATTACATTCAGAACTTACTAAAGCAGAAAGTCCTGCTGTTGGTGTCCCTTGTGCAGTGATAGGGAGTAATATCATTGTTATTTGTTTAAAAGGTCCCATGTCCTAGTGTAGACGATCAGAAGCAGCACTTTTTACCTCCCCTTTGGAAACACTCATATCTGAGGGGGCGGCTAAGGGAGGCTATGATAATGACCTCTGTGCCGTTTGCTGTACAAACAAACTTTGATGGGAAGAGGGGTTACAGGCTGTGGAGTGGACTTTCAGAGCAGTCATGTCATCTGCCTGTGAGCAGGAGAAAACACATGTAGGTGGAGGCTGTTTAGCTATGACATCATAAACCCCAGGAAGTAAAAAGCAGAGTGTTTGACGGGACATTTTCCTGCCCATTAGCCCATTTCCCCATGAACTGAGAGTTCTTCTGCTCCCAAAGCCCCTTCAACAACATTAAAAGCATAACTATTTGATTTTGCAGGACATGAGACATTTAAATAAATTTTCAATAGCTTTGTTGTAGTGCTGTGTTTTCTGTAATAATCTATGGAGTGGATGGTAAGATGCAGCTGGCTTTAAGGATTTGGTGGATAGAAAACATTCAATAAAAAGAATTTCAACTCTAGCAACAACAATGCTTGATCATGAAAACCAACAAGCTAGGAATGCACAAAACTGTTGAAACAACATTGGTGTCAGCAGATAACTGCTTAACAAGCTGAATATTGTATTGGCAAATATGTAAATTTTTGGCAATACTTATATTTAATACATATGAGCAATACAGCCCTTATATTGGCTGTAACATAGAAGGTAGAATATACAGATAAACCATAATGGTTTACCAAATCTTCACTGAAGTTTCATATTTATCAATCAAAAGTGTAATTTATTAAAGAATAAAAAGTTATTTTTCTTAATTCACACCTGTTTCTAACCCAAAAAGACCATCACCATGACAGTAAGGAGACTTTGTGCTCTTAAAATAAAACATTGGTATTGAAATTGATGTTTATATTGGGATAACACGTTGAAAATATTGGTAAATCAAGTGTCAGCAAAATGTAGTATCACGTATCTCTACTACAAGCATTTAAAAATTCTTGACTTCCTTCCCAGGATACATAAGAAGTTGTTTTTCTGTCCTCTCAAACAGATTTGACAAAGTAAGATTTTACTGTTCAACATTTTTTTTATCTAGATTTCTTTTCAGTAAAGATTTACAAATCTTAGGCCAAGAGTGGCAGTATACAATATACAGTCACAAAAAAGATATCAAACTTATAAAGAACACACAAAAACACAAACACAATGAAAATAAAATATAAATAAAGCACATGTGAGGGAGTGATAGAAGCCTGCAAATCAAATGTTTTTTTACACCTCTACTGAGATAACATGCACACCAAGATGAAGACACTCAAACACCACAGCCATTACATTGGCAACATACTTCTGGTATGAAACCACTGTTACAGTTATAGTAAAGCTTAGACTGAACAGTAGAATCTGCATAGATAATATGAATTCTGTTAGTGTTAACTTAACACTTCCTAAATGTCTATATGGGTTCACACACAAACTGTTTTTTTTCCTTTCAGGAGAGTTGGTATTCTCATCAAGTGTAATTATTAGCTCTTCTGGAGTTGTTGTTTTGGAACAATTAACAGTGTGGCTTCTGATCAACACTTTTGTGGGGTGTTAGGAATACACTCTCTCAGAGTATATTTTTAACCACTTTAGCGTTAACTCCACATTAACACTGCAAAGTGTATACATTGCCATATTTATTTTCTGTATATAAATGGGGAAAAATAATTTAAATAAGGACCATGTTTGGTTAGAGCACATAAATTTAAAAAAACATATTTGCACTGCAGTTTTCATGACGTGGGCTTGTGGCATCTGTCCATACTCGTCCAATAGTGGAGGACAGGCGGGATGACTGACTATACAAGTGTCACTAACAGATTCAGAGAGAAAAGTTCAGAGTAAAATATCCAACAGTGACTCCTATGGATCTGATTTATTGAAACATCTTTTTTCACTTGTGTTTCACACCAACTCTTATTCAACTAAGAGTGTAACTAACTAAAATTGCTAAAATTTTCGCAAAACCAAAATTTTAACTCTTCTTAATTTGCTGTGCAGAAATTCAGCAGATGAACAGATGCACCTTGGATGAAATGTAACATTCATAGTTTCTTTACATCCGTAAAACATCGTTGTGGACTTATTTTAAGTCAAGAACTGACACATTTTTACAATAGTGCACTACTTCCTGTTCAGTGGGTCCTACTTAATCATACTTCTGGGATCTTCTGTGTTTTAGCTTCTGTTTTTATATGTTTGAGATTATACACTTTCAAGCTACAACTGTTTCTTAAATAAATCAGTAAGCCTCAGAAGAAGCTTATATGTCGAATAAAGCTTCAAAACATTTCAACTATTGTTGTGTTCATCATACCAAATGTTCTCTTGCACTCATCTATCATAATTCATGTCACTAAACATAACTCCCCCCTCAACACTGATCCCCGTATCCAATCTGATGGCTACATAAGCAGTTGCTTAAAACAGAAGCTTCTTTTTGTTAATGTAGTGCACTTATCTAACATATCCTGGGGCTATGTTGTGTGCGCAGACAATAAATCATGCTGGAAAATCACGTGTGGTGGCCTAGAAACAAATGTAAGCCTATAAATGTCTCCATCAGAGAGCTTGCTTCAGCCTGCAGGTTATGCTTTACTCTGTGCTGAACTGGATTTACAGGAATAGGGCGGAGGCACAATAAGGTAGGTATTAAAAAGGAGAGGATGATTTCATCATGATTCAATGTGGGGCTAAACAGACTGTACTTTTCCTCTCAATGTCATGTTGCTATGATTCATTTATATGAAAAAATGAAGTTCTGATATTCTTAATCGTATTTGCTATCCTTCCTCTGCAATTTCCACTGTTATTTTCATCTCCATATAAAAACAAATGAAAGAAACTGAAAGATGAAGTGTTATTCTCTAGACTTGTCACCTCTACTTAAGTCACATTTAAGTGATTTTAAAATCTGCACATCAATAGTTTTATACTGGAAAGGACAGAGGTGGGAGTGGGGTGGTGGGGGGTGAGGCTATACATCTTAAGTGGTGAGTGCGATGCCAGCAGTGGGTCACAGAGCTTTTTTCAGTGGGTCTCGAATGTGTGGTTGGCAAGACAAACGCTGAAAAAAGTTAATGATAGCAGACATTCAACCACGTACTGTATTTCTGAGCTGTGTTTTCATGGTAAGTGTTACTGTTGGTGCCTCAAAGTCTTTAACGTTCCACACTATACTGAGGAATAAAGAAATATAAAAAGAATTCATGGATCTCCTCTTAACAAATGTTTGTTCTTAACTAGGGCTGTCCCCATCCAACTTGGAACAGGTTTACAATAAAACACGCAATCCCTCGAATATATCCAAACCCCCTACACAATGCACAATGGAAGTTGCAGTCTTCTATGAAATCCAACAAAAATGCCATCCTGCATACCAAGTGCCACCAAAAAAAACACGACAATTTCAAATGTTTTAAACTCGCTCTTGTGTTTCTATGTTCACAACGATTACACACCTTTTCAGAAATGATGATCTCAAAGCCCCACCTCTCCCTTAAACCACATCAACCTCATCAATAATTGAAATGATGTCGGGATACAGTGATGCCTTCATGCTGCAGAAGCTACTGAGCTCGTCATGGCTTTTACAACAAAATAATTTGCCCCTCTACTACCATCGTGAGCAATAAGTGGGCATGGAGCAGCGTTACAGTGCCACTTACAGGCCTGGCATGTATACTGCAGCTATTTCATGTGGATGGACAGAGAGAATGTTTTGAAAATGGAAATTTCTCAGGTCCTTGGTCCTCCGCTCGAGCTTTTCTTGCTGTTCTGTTCAGTAATTGGTTTTATCTGTGGTCAGTTTTGCAATTTTATCTTCCTTATGTCTCTGTACTCCTTGTGTTTCTGATAGTGTTCCCTTGTTTATTTTCTTATCTGTTTTGTTCTATTTGTGTTTTCATTTGGATTGTCTCCCCCTGTGTAGTTTGTGATACTTTTGTCTGATTAGCTGTGTATCTATTAAGTCTCTGTGATTTTGCCCCACTGTTTTTTCAGGTTTCCAGTGGATTATTTCTGTGCTTTCCAGTGTTTTCCTGCATTTAATTTGATTTGGCTTTGCTATACATATTTGAAAGGCATTTTTTGTATGGCATTTTGGTCTTAGTTTAAATCAATATCTTCAGTATGTCCTGCACTTGGGTCCTGTTTTTGTGTCAGTCTTTGAAAATATGGTTATCTTACACCACAACACATTTTACATATGGCATATACACGTAACGTCTATGTGTATGTCTACATGTGAGCAGACCAAAAGTACACAAGGAGTTCCCCAAGGCTTTATTCTGGAGCCACTTTTATTTAAGGGTCAGCATTTAGTGTTAACCCTTCCTATTGGTCAGATTATAAAAAATAACAAGTATTGATATGCAGGTGACAAACAGATTTGTATTTTAGTATTACTGTGTGAAGCATGGCATCATCAAAGGACTAGGTTAATGCACTGAGCAAATTAATATGTGGATGGATCATATATCCTCTGTGAAACAAAGAAAAACGGAGGTAGCTGTACTTCAACCCAAGCAGGAGTGATTGAAAGTCAGCCGAAATTTCAGCTGAAAGACAGATCTATGGTGCTGTAATGATTTCAGACCTGAATTTTAAAAAACACAATAAAACAATTACAAGGTTGACTTATGCCTATCTGAAGAAAACAGAAAGGCTTAAAGGACTAATGTCTCAGGAAAACCAGGGAAACTTTACAATACACTAATATTCAGTCAACTCAATTAAGTGTAACAGTGTTTTAACAGGCTTCCCTAAAATTCAGTCGACAACTGCATCTGATTCAAAAGTGCTGCGCAGGTTTCTCTCTAAGACTTGCAGAGAGGATCACACTTAGGTCTTTTCACAGGCTTTCTGTCTCTAAAAGAAAAGATTTTGAAATACTACTTTTGCTTCTCAAAGCGCTGGATGGTTTGGGGCTAAAATACATTAGTGTCCTACTGTCACACGCAAACCATCTTGACCACTTAGGTTGTCTGGCACAGGTCTGCTATCAGTCCCCAGAGCCAGAACCAAACATGGAAAAGTAGTGTTCTGTTTTTACGCTCCATATATCTGTAACAAACTCCCTGAAAACTGCATGCCTGCTGAAAAACATGACTGTAGAACGATGATAAGGACTCACCTGGTTACAGCTCTTTTATTGATATACTTTGATAATTATATCAAATTACTATTTAAGTCATAACAGCAGACTGTGCTTTTCATTTTCTAAAGATTTACTTTTGGGCTTTTCTGACTTGATTAAAGAGGACTGGTCTTCATGAAGGGGGAACAGAGAGCAAGGACCTGCCATGCTCGAAAGTGGTCTCTGACTGGATTCAAAACCAAGGCCGCCTGCAGCCAAGACGGCCTAATCGAGGAGGACAGACATTGCCACTAACCCATCCAGACCCCAGCACACTGCAGTTTTTTCTCTCTAATCTTTGTAACTTATGGCATTTTAGCATTGGTTTCAACTAAGGACAAAACCATGCAGTAATCTGGTTCTGGCTTTGGACTCCTTTCCACTCAATCAAGTCCTTATTAAGGATTTTAAGCTTTTTTTTACGGTAGCAGCAAAGGTTTATTGAGAGGAAGTTGTTATTCTTCATTCCAAAACTTTTTCTTTAGGCAAAGAAAAGACTCATATATTTGAAAGTAAATACAGATAAAAAACTGATACAAAAAATTACACTTTCAGAAAACAAAGTGTTTCTCAGCCCTGTAGCACCTTAAAGCTGTATTATTTATTTATAAACTGTTTAAGCTCCAAACAACAGAAACTAATCAAGGTTCTTGCAAAAACAATCTGTTTCTTTAACTAACATTTTAGCACATTATGATAGTGTTATAATTTTCCACAGAGTAGTCACTTTTAGGAGTGAATATCAAACACATTATTTTACTAGCAAAGAAAGGGAAGGTTATTCATGTCACAGTTTTCAGCAACCAGGCAATACAAAGTCTTTCACAATATATGTATATCTGAATCAATTGCAATTAAACCAGAATATTAAACTGTGGATGTCATATCCAACAGCTTCATATTATAATGAGAATTGTAAAATATCTAGTTTTTTTCTTAAATTTTTCCTTTTCTTCTCTAATTCCTCCATTTCCCTGTTTTTCTGTTTAATTGTAAATAATTCTTGATGTGGCAATTTAAATCACTGTGGTTCCTGTGATGTTTTCGAAAATAACATGGCCTTACCCAGCATTAAAACAATTTGTGCTTTTTTCGTAATTTATCATTTCTCATTTTCCTCTGTACCTGCTTTGATTTTTTGCAGAAAACTGGTTTTGGTACACTGCAACACCCCTCTGGACATGTTTTTGGATATGACCCTAACCAGATTTGCACCCAGCATGGCGTCAACACCAGCGGAAAAAAGTAAAACGTATTTCTTATCTGGCTAGCAACATACATATGGCTAAAAGTAAATACGATTGGTTAAATCCCATCTCTCCTGTGACTGTGAAATGACAGTTAACCTAAAAAGACACACTGGTTTAAACCATTTTAAACACTAAGCTCATCCCGAGGACATCTCTTCCACAGACACAGACCATGTTTTGCCTCTGACTTTCGAGTAAAATCCAAAGCCATGGAAGAAAATCTGGAGTTCATTTGTTCATTTAACTGACAAGTGTAATTTGAAGCACTTGGCTGTGATCGCCTGAAGACTGTCCACAATCCCCCTGTGCTACACTGAGCTCCCTCCCACTCTTTATGACAAAACGAAGTGCTGCTCCTAGTTCACACTTCATTACCCACAGTAATGCCTCAGCACAATGATATATGGAAGTCTTCTCACTCCCAGACTTGCTTCTGGCAGAAATGGCTCAACAAACTTGTAAAAAGGCTACAACAAAAGTGGCTGAAAAAGAAGAGTGTAACTTTTTTCTGGTAAGAGTTGGAAGAAGTCTGAGCAAAACTAATGACTGGCATTGGAATATAGAATCTGCTTGGTTTAGAATAATGTGTCAAGTTGAGATGTGTGCTTTCACATTCAGAGAAAGAAGTCTCACTACATTTAAATCCAAGTCTTCAGTAGAGCACATTGATCTTTTGTCTCAGTGAATTTAAAGACTTTTTTTTTTTACCTTGAATGAAATATTAGTTTTAAACTGCCTGTGTTATAGATGAGGGCCTTGGGACCGACACAAAGTGGGCTGTTAAGGTTCAGAAGTGTGGGAGCAGGCACGCAATATGAACTGCAACATTTTTGCGCTGTTCATGTTTTTGAATTAAGTTTGTGTATGAGTAAGAGCCAATGATCCAAGTATTCGCACTAACATCTAATCACTTTTTTGCATTGTGTTTCTACAACTTTCCAACCATTCTCTGGATGTACTTGTAAATATTTTTTACTCTGTATGATGGGTCAAAACGGACCTCTGTGCCAAGTTTTATGGCAATCCTTTTTAGCACTATTATGATATCATGTTCATAAACCAAGCATGATCACAACAGTTCAAAACTTTGACCTATGACACCAGACAGTTATATTACTCCATCCTTGAGACTGCATTATCATAAACTTTGAATCTGAGGAAAATACCTCAAGAACTTAATAAGATATTCTTTTCTCAACGCCATGACTTGAACAAAAAAATGGATGGACAGACAAGCACTTGTACAGATAGATGGATGAACAGCCATAAACCAAAATGCCTCTGGCCTTTGCTGTCACTGGCATGGAGCCATAAAAAGTTAGCACTTTTTTAATGGCTACTACCGTTAAATCCAGCTGTCATTATTCATGGAAACAATATAAATACATGGGTAATAGCCTCATTTTACAAACTACAGTAAATCTTCATAGAAAAACACATCATATAAGCATCCTTAAACATTTCTCTATGTTCTAGTAAATCCTGTGTCTGATTGAAGCACTGTAGAGTTAAGTTTGATTTAAAACTATGACCATAAAAAATCCCTAACAGCACTTTAATTCTGCATTTCTCTTACTCACCATTTGCAGTTTTTCTTACCCACTCAGTCTCCCTCCTCCATCACTCACCTAATCCTTTCCCTCAATCACCCCAAGGAGCCCTCTGTGGGCAAAGTTAATTGGAGGAGTGTAGTAGCCCGAATAAAATGTAGATTGAAGACACAATAACAAAGATAAAGAGGAGCTTGGTGAGAATACAACCCTCAACAGGAGCATTAACACACTGTACTGAGAAGAGCACAAATCTTTGTTGCTGTAAGTGCGCTAAAGCAGCAGTAAGTGAATTAATTGTACAAAAACTTAGTTGCTATAGATATTGGTGACGTTCAAACTTTTCATGTAATAAAAACAACGACATTTACACCAAGCTCTGCCCACTATGTCCATACATTCTCAAATAGCTATGGAAGAATTAATCCCTGTAAGAGCACAATGCCGTGAAGGAGATTAGGCCTTGACTAACCAGATGGACTTCATGAATAAAATTACTCAACAGAATTTGAGAGCCTACAACTAACAGTCAGAGAACAAGGCCTGCCAAGGTCATTCAGATTGAGATTTTATCACTCACCACTGTTAAACAATTTCTTCAGAATTATTATTGATTTTTGGTTAGACTACAGACATGAAACCAGAGTATTTAAGACTCTGCAGGGATAAAATAAAATGTAATTGAACAGGGGATGGTGGCTGAAGACTGGACTCCAAAGATCGGATTAGTGACAGTTAAGTAACTGTAGATTATGACTGAACAATATATTGTATATTATTACTTGTGGTGTGTGAACATGTGCAACAGTCTTTCTTCTATATTTATTTATTTGTCTCAAACTTTAAAAACAACAAAGTCAATGCGAAATAATACATATGTACACCAAACAACTGTACATGTCGATCAAATAAATTCACACACATGAGTACATACACATGTATATCAACACCTCAAGCAGTTTGAGAACGGACAGAATGAAGCAAATAGCTTATCTGGTCCTGCCCCTTCATTACAGATCAAATCCAATCTTGAACTGAAATCAGAATTCAATACCAGCTGTCATTATTCATGGAAACAATATAAATACATGGGTAATAGCCTCATTTTACAAACTATCATAAATCTTCATAGAAAAATACATCTCTGCAAGCACAACCCCATTCTTCATATAAACCTGCTAGAGAAGAAACAAAACACTAACAATAAGTAAGTGCTTCAGAAAATATATTATATATATTTACATATCATATATCAGGGTTCGTACACTTTTTTCATGGTCAAATTCAAGCACTTTTCAAGGACTTTCAAGGTCAATTTTCAAACTTTTCAAGTACTGTAAGCAGTTGTAAATTGCATAATGTGATAGAATTCATGCACACAAAATGGCGATTTCACTGTTTTATTATTATTTATTATTATTTTGATTCTTAAGCATTTTATTTCACGCGCTGCAATATAAGCAATTGCTCCCAAAAGCAGCATCACCGCTGCCTCCTCCCTCAACCAATGGTAAAGTGTCTTTACAACACATGAGCCTGCTCCTGCTGCTGCCTACTGCAGATGAGTGAGGAAAGAGTGAGTGAGAGTTACGGCGGAGGAACGTCTGCGGTAAGGAGAGTGAAACGGATTTTACCACAGACGGCCGCGTTTTTTTGGTGACCAATGTAGAAATAAAGTCCCATCTCTCCACCTGCAAAACAAACCCAAGCACGAAAGCTAATTCAATTTTTCTTCCTATTGGGGAAAGAGTGGCTTCAATGTCCTGCTAAGCTCGTATTTCTGCATCAAGCACAAACGCAGTATTTAACAATCTTAAGAAATGGTCAAATTAAATGTAACACACTGTAAGAAGCACAAAAAACACATCCCAAAACGCCTGCCCTCACTCACCACCACCTATTATGCACATTGGATCAAAGCAGAGTCCCCATGCTACGTCATATGATGAGATGTTGAAACGTGTTGAACGTTTTTAACAGCTATACTGAAAACAGACACTTCATCCTCTAAATTTGAGCCCTTTTGTGTTGTATAACACATAAAATCAATGACTGACTTAAACTACAGCCATTATCAGACAATGCTAAGTGTTCATTCACAAAAAATAACCTGCAAAACGCTCTTTAAAGTTAATCCATGCAATAAACATTTTGTGAGTAAAATCGTGTCAGAGAATTATGATCTCAGTTCCAAGCAAAATAATTGTGATTCACATTTTTGCCAGAATAGTGCAGCCCAAGTATGTGTCATCCCACACACTGTATTAAGACGTCATACAGTAAGAGAGGCATGATGATTTGCAATGGTTTGGCTAAATTATATCAGGTGTAGTCATGTAAGTTTTAAACCTTAACAGGGCACATCAGCCTAATGCTTTTCTAAGCATTCATTTTTTCACATCTTTTCTTCTTGACATTGTTATTGATACTGTTATTAATAACCACCAGCCGTACCGCTGTCAACCGCTGGGCATGGAAGCTAGGGGCAGGTTATCACATGACCGCGGTCCATCTGTAGGGTCTCGTGCCTTCGTATCCAGCGGGAGAGCCACCCAAACCGCGGCCGTCGGCCCAGGCACGACTCGGTATTTTTAGACAAGACTTGTCACCGACCGACCGCGGCCATGTGATAATTTGCCTCGAACAAAAAACACCCCACGGTCGACAGCTGTACGGCTGGTGGGAATCATCACACCACCTACATGTTACATGGAACAGTGACTTCTACATCACACATGCATGCCTAGCATATAAGAAGGTGGTTAGCATAAACAAACAGTAGGCTAATTCACCTGTAGGGCTAACAGGGTACCTTTCATATGGCTGGAGAGTGCCGACTCTCCCATGGCGAAAAGACTGATCTCCTTTTTGCAGACTTTGCAGCAGGCTACTTGTGGATTTGCGCCATTTCTTATCCATGGTTTATATTTTTCAATATCCAGCCAACGCTCATTGAACCGACAGCCTCCTGGCATGTTGGGCTGCACACTGTCCTCTGGGGGGGACGTCACGTCGCACATGACAACTGACCAGCATGTCACACACAAGGTCTTCAGGGAGAACGTTTTTTTCCCCCATTTCACTATTTTTATTCTCTCCTTTAGATCGATCTGTTGAGCCAGATAGCTGTTAATTGTAAAATTTATATGATTACGATTTCAAGCATTTACAAGCACTTAGATAAAAAAATTCAAGCACTTTCCAAACCTTGAAAACACAACATTAAAATACAAGCATTTTCAAGGATTTCAAGGACCCGTACGAACCCTGATATATACAGTATATACATATACACTTATTTAATTGTACACTACTGTATTCATAATCATCCATCTCATAACTGACCCATACAATAAGCTTCTCCGCAGTATATCTGTTCTAAACTACATTTTATGTCATTTAATAAAATTATTTGCATATGTTAATAATAATCAGTGTTAATATCACTAGTCACATGGCAGGAATGTGACTGACCTAAATAGTCAACAGCAGGAAGAGGCCGCAAATCAGTGGTAGGTGTGTGCTGGTTTAAGTGGCCTTGTGAGCTTTGTTCTATACAAGTTACCGCCATGTTGACAAAACACAACTTTATAGATTATTTGCAAAAATTAACTCATTAAGACACATTTCTTCCTGTCCTCTTCCTCTGTGCATGTTATTCTGTGCAACTGTCGGAGCACATCAGAAGGGAAGGTAGGGGCACAGCGAGAAAGGAACTGGGCCTGAAACTAAGCCCTGAGGGACTCCAATGTGTCGAGGTAACCAGTCACTGTGATTCAGATCAATACATAAGAAAGAAAAATAAGCTGCCTTACTTTCATTTGAGCAAAAGTTGAATTCCTATCCAACTTTTACCCACTCTGCTCTAAGCCTAAACCCCATAACAGTACTCCACCAGTAGCAGTCTTCGTGTCCTGCTGCAGGCCAAAAGTAAGACTGCAAGGCAAGCCGCACCACCACAGAAAAACCAGAGGGGAAACAATGAAGATTATGATTGACTGCAAAACAGTTTAGGTTGCATGATGTAAGTTAAAATGTCAAGATTCACAATGCATTTACTTTTCTTGTGTATTCATTCATTTTTTTATATTTCTGATTATCTATTTGATCACAGTGGTGTTGCTGTTTTCTTGCAACAACAGTTTGTTGTACACACTTCAGAAAATAATGTATGACAGAAACATGATGGAGGACAAATGACCTCAGAAAATAGATTTTAAAAATTTCCAAAGCAGGTCAAAATGGTGGGGAAAAGCAGACTGTTCAAGTGCAGGAGCAAAGCAGGTCTGTCACAGGCTAATGCCAGCTACAACGCAGCTGAGATCAAATAGTCCCGATTATCCCTCCATTAACCTACAAAGGCCTCCAAACAACGATCACATGATGGCATCAAAGTAAGTCTTATAGAAGCTCTTTGTTGGCTGAAAGCTGGAGCAGGCGGAGAATAACAATTATTCTTAACGGCGGATGGAGCCACTCGACAACCTAATTAGAGGGTCAGAGTGTGAGTGGGCACTTGATTGCACAATGACACTAATCGAGTTTGAGTTATTAAAATATTCCTTGAAATATTTCCATGCTTTTGAGAAGTAATTAGTTGTTTTTTCATGCTTGCCAGCGGGGGATTTGATTGACTATCTCTGAAATCAGTGGAAAATCCTGATTGATGCATTGGAACAGCTTACTGGCAATGATTATTGATGTTAAATCGAGTGATTACTGAGATGTGCCAGGACTAAATGGTTTCAGAATGCTATCAGCTCAAAATAATCCTGCTCTGGGGTTCTCCAGAGAGGATACTACTAAAAATGAATCAGACCTTTGTGGAATTGATAAAAGGAGCTAAAAACAAAAGCATGGGACATTACAGGCGCACGGCATGGAGAGGACGATTTTGCTTTTTGACATTAAATGGTATAAAATTTCTCAATCATGATGGTTTTTTTTTTTTTTGTTTGTTTTTTTATTTTAGAATATTACTGTTAACTTGGACCCACACATAATTAAAACTCACTTGCAGCATCCGAAGGGGACACGAGTTCAGCACACAGCAGATTTCAGCCAAAGCACATTAAAGTTAAATTTTAATAAAATGTTCTATACAAATAAAATTGGACTGGACTGAATGCTTTAGCCTCCTGAGCACAGTGTGCTGCAGTCTGAAGTTGTTTCACTCAGTTGTGTATGCCTGCATTGTAATTCTGATCCACAGAGGATAAACAATGGACTCATGGGAAAATAAGGCACTTTGTTCAGGAACAAAGGGCTGGAATGGGTTTGTCTGATGTACACAACAAACTGAAAGTCCTGGACAACAAAAGTGGAATTCTCACACATACCATACACAAGCAACTGGAGGGGACAAAGGCTGAGAAAAGTTTTCAAGTTTTTAACACAGTTTCTCTTTATTAAAATTCAGTGGAATCTAAAAGCCTTAAAGCAATAGCATGCAACGCTTGAAACAGTAGTCTATTGAATGGTGTGGTTTAAACAGTGAGAACAGCATGAACCTTATTTCCACAGTGCCATTGTTGGCTGAATTCTGTACTTTGTAAGTTTGGAAGCTAGCTACAGTTCTCTCCAAGAGGTATGTAAGATTTTACAGCACTGGTTAAATGCCTTTGGCAAAGGGGATTCCAGAAAGCCCATCCCAGTGCAGTTAAACACAATACCTGAGGTGAACCCCATTTTCTACATATACCCCATTCACAACACTTACAGAAAAAAAACATACATAACAAAGTTATGCAAGTGAGCCACATGTGTGAATGCAAACAGCAGGGTTTTTCATCCAGTCTTTACCTGAAATTAAGCCGCAGCCCCCTAACATTTCCCCCTCCCGACAATAACAGACATGCAAACTGCAAGCAACTTCCTGCTGTGAGGGCAAAATGTGAAACAGCAAGTCAGGGAATTTTCTTTGTAGGTTACCCAGATGTTTCTAGGAAACATAAGGGTTACAAGTGTTAAAAAAAAAAAAAGGCAGTAGACTGTTCATTGTCGTCCATCATTAGGAATGTCCTGCAGTCCCATGTCCCTTGCAGTCTCAGCGTAGCATCAGGGAAATGTAAATGAGAATGAAGGCTTACAAATGTTGTTAGCTTACACAGGCCAACACTTCATCTAACATACTGAGCCATCAGTATGTGAATGTGCTGTGTGTAAGTGACCTGCCGTGAAAAATACGCTGAAACTGGTCAGAAAACTGGAAAACCCTTGCCTTCTGCAACATGGTGAGGCCTCAAGTCTTTGCACATTAAGTAACAGATTCAGCTATTTTCTTAGTTCACTCAGAACCAAGAGGCAGCTTTGACAAGCTAAGCATGTCAAGTGTCGGCTGGTTTATCTGTAAGTTAGCTTAGCATTAGCTTTTATGTCGTCAGCTTTAGCTTTCTCTGAGTGGTGCCAATTGAGGTGAGATATTTCCACAGTATATTATTCTCATTTGTCAGTCCTTATAAACTTTGTGTGTGATGTCCAGCTCTTATGCCCCTTTAAAAGTCCAAAGAAAATCCACAAAATATTTAAATGCTGACGCTGCATTTCTTTTGTCTCTCTCCTGTGCTGCCATGTTTGCACAATGAACATCACCTCTCTTATACTCAATTTTATTAGCTTAACAGCATCAATGTGTGGACTCAATTTTTAACTGATTTTATTTCTATAGAATGAAAAGCTTTGTTGAAAATTAATTAATTAAAAATATACTTGGCGGCTGAGAACCAATATACTATCACCAAGTTAAGTATCATGATACCATGGTTTATTAATCCCCCCCACCCACCCACCCACCCATTGTTCCTATAGCCTTTTGTATTTCTTTTCTATTACTGCAAGTGTTTTTGCTTCAAAATAATAATCTGGTTTTCAGGTTAACTGCAGTGAATTGTCTGATGAACAAAAGGTGTGTTATGAAGGTTTTCTGGTGTTTT
Source organism: Cetoscarus ocellatus (assembly GCA_037902135.1). Taxonomy (NCBI): domain Eukaryota; kingdom Metazoa; phylum Chordata; class Actinopteri; order Labriformes; family Labridae; genus Cetoscarus; species Cetoscarus ocellatus. Next base: position 822,803 of record JBAMNC010000784.1, read on the forward strand.
TTGGACTTACTTTTGGCAGCATCCAAAAAAAAAAAACAATGGAAAATCTGTTGGCTCTCCACAGATGGAACCAGCACAATGTTATCCCTACACCACTTTATAGAGTAATAAATTTCTCCAGTCCAAGACAAGTGCTTCTGGCAAACCCACAGATGTACAGGCTATGGTAGATAAAAGACCGACTATGAGTTCAACTTACTCTAGGGTAGGCTTGTACAATACAAAAAATGTGATTTTTGATAATGTTGTTCCAATACCGCAAAAATGACATGGATTGTGATACCTGAAAAAAAGACAAAAGGTCCTTATAGGAAGGGTTCGAAATTGATCTATTGACCTACCAGCCAAGTTGGTGGGTAGATTATAAAATTCAGCCGCAGAGCAGGTGTTTTTTACCTGTCAGAATTATAAATTGTACCTCATTTTGTAACAGACATTTGTCTCACGGTATCAAATTGATTTATGGTGTTATGCTCCACAGGTCTGATCATTTTACCAAACCAGAACATTAAAAAGACAGAAACATGTATAAGCATGCATTTGGTTTAAAAAAGGTCAGATACAGTGCCCAGGCGAGCTCACAGAGGTGCCTAGCAAAATCTCAATCTATCGTAAATCCAAGAAACTTTTCCTTCAACTTGCACAAATAAATTAAAAGGTAACTTATAGCCATCTTTGGCTTAATTTGACTGCACCAAAGGGTATAATAGCAGGTCCCTATATGATAAACCTCATTAGACCACATTTAAAAAGTTGTTTTTGATCCAGTGCAGTAATATCAGACTGTCAAAATGGATTTATTGTGAAGGCTGCGGTCCAAACAACAATGAAAATTGGATCATTTGCACAGCCCTACTGTAGCGTAATGCAGAGTTAGAAGGCTGTGCAGAAAATAGAAGTCAGAGATGGAGAAGGATGTTGAAGGAGAAAGTAAAGAAAAGAAAATGAAAATAATTGAGCAAGAAGGCAACATAAGTGCCAATGTAATGGCAGAGTAACAATCTCTTAAGATTTATACACAACTGATGGGGACATAATGTTCGGCTGCACCGTTCTACAGTTAAATCTGTTTAAAGTAAGAAGGGTTAATAATTTGGTCACAGCTTTTTTTCAGTGCTGGCAAGCGATCCACAAAACCAAAAATAAACGTCTCAATTTCAGGTGACCTAGAATCAGGTAATCCAGCAGAAAAACAATTTGGACAATCGTTTGCTCACCAGACAGCAAACAAACAGATCTTTTGGGGGAATTAAGCCACTAAAATGAGGTAGCATGTGTTTTGGCACAGATGTCATTTCAAATATCCTTCCCTAGAGAGGCCTTCAATCTCAGCCCTTTTATTATCTAATTAGGTCTCTTCTGGTGTATTTTTACAGCCAGAATTAGTAAGACTCTATTTCCTTTCAACCCGCTTTAGGTTTCACTTTGAACGAGTTGACGCAGGCTGTACACAGTGCTGACTGAAGGATCAAAGAACTCAGCTGTGTGTACCTAAATATAAAGAAGCACGGGTCAATCAAAAACAGAGCTGTCTCTTTAGAATAAGGGGATGATGCTTAATCATGTTGCAGCTGATACTTCTGCTCCTTCTGTCAGCCTGTCTGACTGCAACACATATTGGATTAGACACTTGACTGAAAACTGGCTCTGGCCCATTTCACCTTGTATCCTAGCAGCCAATTGCGTTTCATCGCATTTTGAATTGGTACAAGGTTATCTCACCCTGCTGTATTATGCATTATATTAAAGCCCAAGCGCCGAAATGTGCACCTCGTAAAACTTAACAAGCAGCCGTGTTTTCCAAATCATTTGGCTCTCTTTGTAGCTTTACACTACGGCGGGAGATGATTTGTTGTTGTTTTGTTGTGCTCACTGTGCTGAAAAAGATGATGGAGGATGACAACAGCGTCTTTGATATTTGCATCCCGCCAAAAATTTCTGTCCGCTTCATTAGCGGTGTTCCTCATGTATGTCAAAATTCATCCTGGAGTTGGCAGAGAATCTCTGTGTTTACCAAAATGAAAGGAACACATTTCAGTTCTAATAGTTGGCTCTTTGTTGGCTTGATTATTTCTTTCGCCTTTAAAGTTGCTCTTCACTTTAACCACTCGGAAAGGGCTAAAACATCACACAGGGTTGCTGCACTCTTCAGCAAGTAAAAGGTAAGCCTTTTCTGAGATCTTATTAAGAACCAAACAAGATAAATCAATACCAGCTTTTTGCTGAATAGGGTTGATGAAAAATGTCACATTGTGCCTAACAGCTTTGAATCCTATTACCCTTCTTAGGGAATTTCTTGCAAGCAGCTCTACTGTTACTGTTACTTGCCACTGCCAGCTTCTGTCTGATTATTTTCATCTTGAAGCCAAATTTCCTCATACCAGCATTTTCCCATCTTCCTCTCCAAAATGCTGCCACAGATAAAGATGGAGATCAAAACAGACCAGATTCTGCATTTCTGAAAATCCAAAATTTTATATTTGTGCTTAAAACTCCTTTTTGGCACTGATGTACCATCGTTTAATCATGCCACTAGCTCACAAAAATAATCAGTTCTTGCAGGTGGAAGCATAAGGCCCAAGTTTATCAGCAGTGAACAAATTAAAACAAAATGCTGCACCTTTCAATGGTCTGCTTTGGAGAAAAAAAACTCTTGACAACCCCACTGTTGTAGCAGGTAGCATGCATCAAATACCATTGGCTGCTACATGAAATTCCTCATCCACCACTAAAACAAGCCATGAAAATGCTCCCAGATTTTGAAGCAAGTCTCATCTTTTAAAAGTATTAATCAACTGCTGAAATATGCACAAAAACAGGAAAACTGTTAATTAACAAACCAAACAAGTGGGTATACAGCCATATAATGATGTGTCCAAGGTCTGTGCAGAAAAATGACTGTTTTGCAATCGAAAAAATGTCAGCATGATGGGTTCAAATTTAACATCAATGGAAGAAAAATCAGTCAAACTACAGTTGTTTGGAGTAAACAGACATTTTTACCCAATTTTTGTCTATTGTATCAAAAATGTATTGTCCTCTTTTCTTTCCAACAAACTACAGAAGAGTACTGACTGTGGTCTTAATAAGGATTTAGATCAAGAAGGAGTATCAATAAGGGTTCAAAAACTACAAAATTCAATTATCCCAAACCAAAGCAATAATTGTCATGATCTGTAGAGCTGACACACTCCACAATTTTAGTCAATCACTGGTCAATATGCACCTGTCAGGCCAAAATTTCACTGGTCTAATAATGCATGTGTTACTTTTATAGAGCAGATTCGCTCAATCCACTTTATGCAGCAAGATAACCTTTTTTATTTTGGACTATCCCATCAACTTTAACATGTGACATCATGTGTTTCCAGGAGTGTCTGTGTAACACGCAGCTGCTCAGAGGATATGCTTATACTTTCCTTTTTAACAGACAAGTAAGGTTTTTTGGCGCATACCTTTACATGAGCTCTTCCGTCTTCGTCGTGAAGAAGGCGGAAGAGCTCTGTCGAAACATGTAAAGGTATAAGCCAAAAGACCTTACTTGTCTGTTGAAAAGAAAGTATAAGCATATTATCTACAGAGACATAATGAATTTTCTCGGACTGCTGCTCAGAGGAAGTGCAGGAATCTGCTGTATCCTTAGACTTGATAAAATCTGACTCCTGTGCTGCCACTTAAAAAATTGGTACAGCTAATTTTGTCAATACTTAAAGACATGCTTACATTTATTAGCTGTTGCTGTAAGGCAGTACAGAGTAAAACTTTCTAAAACAAAAGCCAGCTGGTGATGGAGCTTCATAAAAGACAATAAACTGCACAAAATTAAATTATCTGGAAAATTGTGACCTTGGTCTTAAGTGTTGGGATTTGAACACAAGGTAATAAGGTGAAAACTGTTAATAACCTTGCTTGCTGTGTGATGCCAAGTTAAAGTAACAAAAAAGTATTTACCTCTTCCTACTCCTTTTCGAATATGTATAATTACTTTCTTTTTCTCTTTGTATGTGAATGGCATTCCTCTGTTTTTATTTCTTTGCATACATGTTCAAAATAAATTCAATTCAATTCAAAAATAACCACTGTGATCACATCAAGTGGTGAAACATATTTATGAATTCTCTCATAGATCGAAGAGCCAGAAATGGCTCTTTTGATAGAAGAGGTTGCATCTCCTGGTTTGTTTGTTTTAACGGCCAATAGACCAATCGGTCAATGTGTAGGTGCAAAAACATGAATACATTTTGAGACATGCTATGACCCTACATTTTGAAATACTGATCACAGTACTTTCAGGGCCCCCTTTACTGTCTCCCTAAAATCTGATTTGTGGGTTTACAGCAGCGTTGTGAAGCCAAGACTCAGCATTCATGCCGTATCCATAGCGCTGATTCTCTATTGTTAGCGCTCCACACATTAGCATCCAACTTATTATCATACCCAAAGGTGAAATCGTGGATCAAAGGCAAGGATGTTCTGTTTAATATTTCAGCCCCATTACAATATAAGGCCTTTTGATTACTGGCCTTTGTGTGCCTCTGTCAATTTGAGGCAGTGATGTCCTCTGCTGTCGAGCAGGAAGTGCAATATTAATAGCAGTGACGCCTCACTCCTGAATCAGGGGAAGAACTCAGAGGGTGCAACACGGCAATGCTAGCCCTGTAATTGGTCCTCATGTGTCACCTGCTTGACTTTTCTCACATGTTCTCCCTGTGGGAAAACCACTGCCACCATTAAACCTATCTCACTGTCTCTATTAATCCCAACTCTCCAATGTAATGATGCGTTGTTTCATGTCTGACACTTTGAGAAACTGTAAAAGGCCATGTCATCCGGAGAGCCCTGAGCTCTTAATGGAATGAATATCTGCTTTAAGGCATTAGCTGATAAATCTACAGCAGAAATAATGACTCTACCTTACCTAGGCTTGTGTTTGTGATGCCATGTTTCACAATTAATAATAATTAAGAAGCTGCATCAAGGTTGTCTAAAATGTATTCCTCTTTGACCATTTTTAATCCCTAACATTGGACAATAATATGATCAAAGTTACATTAATGACTAATTAATTAAAAGACCCAAACATTAAAAATAAATGCATCTATTTTTTAACAGATGTTGAGGCAAGGTATGAATACATCAAAACAGCCATTCACACTCCTGCACACATTCTTAACTGCTCTAAACATTGATATTTTCTCAATTTATGCCAGCGTTTTGGTGCAAATTTGTTCAGGGAGGAAATCAGCAGTTGAGTTTGGGGGCATAATGTTTGAGGGTTGTCTGTGTGTATCAATCAGGGTCATGCAGTGAACATGTTTAAGGGCTTTTTTTTTTTTAACTCAAGAATGATCTGGAGGTCATAGGTCTCCAAATCTTATGCCTCTCTTGTAAATGCAAATATCTCTGATCTGTTTTCCAAGCTTAACACAAATGTTCACTCAAGGATGAGCTGATTGAATGTTCTAGGTTCAAAGTCAAAGGTCACTGGGCCTTGTGTTTTTCTCTTGCTTGTATACAAAATCTCAGATCTGACAGCTGCCACTCAAACTTTGCACAGATGTCCTCTCTGGCTCAAGGATGGACTAATTAAAGTTTGAGGTCATAGCACAAAGCTAAAGGTCATTCAGCCCACACATTATCAACAAAAACTCTAACTTCATAATCATTACATTGGAAATTAGGTTTGAAACAGGCATCAGTAAACAACAAGTACAGAAGAAAAAACACAAAACATGCAGGCATATAGCAAAGCCTTAACACAAGTGAGTAGCAAACCACCCCTCAATACAGAGCGTTCAGTCAAAAACAAATAACAAGTCTACAAACTTCCCTAAAGAAAAGATATTTTTCACTCCACTTCCGACATGTTTCGCAGAGTTCGTTAGTGGCTCACGTTACGTCCTTTACACCATGGCAGCAGCACCCATAATGAATGTGCTTGATGGAACAACCACCTGCAAGATATGCTTCTGAAAAGTTCTGAAACACTTTTCATGGGCTCTTATCTAGATGGAATAGTGAAATATATTGAACAGTCCATCTGGTGTGTCAGGTTAAACTTTGTGATCTTGACAAAAATATCTGTATTTGTATTCTGCAGTAATAAGTTCAGAAATATCAACATATTGTGTATCAACAAGAAAACAACATTGTTCATCGCTGATTCATATATCCCATTAACAAAGCCCCTGTCCCTCTGGTGTCAAAAGTAACATGTCATGCTTGCTGATGTTTAACAAGCAGGAGTAGGACCAGACTTTTTGGACGGATGTGCCCAAGTGGGACCCTGATATATGCAAGGGCAGCATGAGGTTTGTGTACACACTGCAACACTACATTTATCCATTGAATTAAGTAAATGTAGCCTGCTTTAAAACGAAAACAAAACACTGAACTTACAGCCCCCTTTATCACCAACACCCACTGCATATTATCATTCTGTGGGAAACACTATCTGGTATCTTGACATCCCTTGTCTGTATGTTACTGTTTTAATTTCTAACTGAAAAAAACAACATTAGAGGTGTTTGTAGCAGGTCTAAACAAAATGTTAAAGTGCAGAATATCAAAGCTTGGTATATTCAGCTTGCCCCTTTGCCCTTTCAGTGAGACATACTGACTAATTTCATATGAATCCAGGCTTCCTGTTAACGGATCACAACATGCTGTCAGGGAGAAGGCAGCGTACAATCTAACTCTCCTGTCAGTATTATGCATATGAGCCCATTATCTGCTCATTCGCAGCTCTGTGAGGATACATTTACAGTACTGTGCTCCGGAGCCTCCCTCTGCCCCTCTGTGAGCACCAGAGCAAACTGACACTCTCCCTGTGAATATATATCTTGGTAGTATATGCATGAGTAATTAGAGAAAGAGGCCTGGGCTAGCGTGAAGATTGTTATTGTTTACCGTGGTTGAGTAAACTGTGTGATGAGATGGGCTGGCTGACTGATGGTGAAGAGCTACCCTCGGTGTCAATGCATCGATTGGGTCGTGCACTCAAGCCGATGATGCAAACAGTGAGGAGATTCTCCACACCCCCTAACGCTGACTGCTTATTACCAACCACGTAGGCTGCAAATAATACTGTTTGCTACTCTCACCCAATGGTTCAATTTGACAATGTTCATGTGTGTTTGTTTTTATTGCTGAGACATTGACCTACTCCATCAACCAGCAGCTTTTACAATATTGACATGACAAGCTCCAGGACTTCTTGTAAAGCCTCCAGTAATTATTTTATAGAGTGCCTCTGAAGAACTTTGGCTTAAAGGAAGAAAGGTCAAGGATGCATGAAGCCACCCTGCAATACAAAACAAAGACAAGACTCTTCCTTCATCTCTTCTCAACAAGGATGATTAAAAAAAATCCTTAGGTCCATATCTACAGGCATTGTTTTTACACCAGGGAAATCAATTTGACAGTAACTCCCATGTACAGGAAAAAGTTTGACAACTTGAATGGTTGTTTTTCAAAAAACAGGAATAGTGCCCTTCAGTTCAAAAATAGTAAATGTTTGCACACATGCACATTATCGTCCAGAAGAGCTGTCTGGAGCTGCCCTTCACACCATGAAGTTTCTCTGTGAAATGGTATGGCAGGTAAGGTGGCCCTGAGGTAAATGGCAAATGGTAAATTGACCTGAGCTTATAGCCCTTTTCTAGTCCCATTGACTACTCAAAGCAGCTTTCCATCAGTATTACCAAACACGTTCATACCCATTTACTAAAGCAGCAGTGGAAGCAACTTGGTATGAAGTGTTTTGCCCAAGGACACATTGCCATGTGACAGCCAGAGCTAGGCTCTAACCTGCAACCTTCCAATTACCAACAGAGCGCACTATCAGACTGCGGCACCAATGCTCAAAGGTGAAAAACACAACAAAATGGAAGTGCTGCAAGAGCACAAACCTCCACCAAGACATTTCTGATCTCATCAACAACCAACAAACTAATCAAAATTAACTACCAAACTAACCAAAAAACTGAAGGGAAAAGATAATAATAACAAAAATAAGAATCACACAAGGACAAAATATTAATTTGTCTTGTGAACTTGATTTGTTAATGATTTGTACCTGTTTGTTCTACTGTTTATATTAGCTGTTTTTCTGTTTTTTTGTTGCCTTTTGTTGTTGAGTTTCATTTTCCTTGTGTTATTATTTGTTATATGTTCATGATTTGTTGTAGTGTTTCCTCAGACTCCGCACTCAAGGTCACCATATGGATTGGGTCAGGAGGCTGAAAATAAACAGAAATCCAAGGTTTTAGACAGAGTGCTTCAGATTGACACTACAATGATGTATACGTTTTGCCTTACCATCAGTGCTACGTGTAAATGGACATATTCATAGTATCAGTGAGGATATTCAGAGGTATTATTATTGCATCTGGGTTAAGAGATATACATTTAGGGACAGGGAAGGAAATCAAGACCTAGTTTCATTAAAATCCAGTGTTGCAATTTTTCAAAAACCTTAGAGGTCCTATAATGCACAAAATACACTCTCCAATTAGTTATATACATTTTTTTTTGGTAATGGTATGTCCAGAATCCTGCCCAGCCTGAGAAAAAAATCGCCCTCCCTATGTTGCTTGCTCTACCTTTATTTCTTAAAGATGTAGTCCAACAGTCTTCTTGAAAAATAAAATAAAAAAAAATTAATTAAAAAAGATAGAAGTCATTAAAAGATCTGCCTCAACTCCTAGATAGAAGACTCTCCCTTAGCCAGGTATTTTATTTTTGGCCTGCTCCAGTAGAGGGAAAATGCCCAGGCATATATGTAAAGACAAAGTAAACATCAGAGCACAGCACTGGAAACTGAGGCCACATTCAGTTTTCAAAATGGGCATAATCAGACAAAGCTTATGATGATTTACAATAAAAAAAAATTGTTCTGAGCAGGGCTGAACAAGTTTTTATCTCTTCAAAATCTAATATTTGAGTGGAGTTTTAGACAAAAAAACTTCAGAGAATATTCTCAGAGGACAGCTAAGGCCAGTGTACGCTTGTTAGAAAGGAAGAAACTAAGAAACTTTAGTTCTTCCAAAATAGTTAGGTCACCAATTTACTGGCAATGAGTTAGTGTTTGTAATGAGGAACTGTAGAAACAGGGACATGACCAATGCCAACAATTAGAACATTTGAAATCTGTGTTTTATATCCTCTAAACAATGTTTCTCACTGCACTGTTTGGTATCTTTTTTACCTTGCGTCATGCTTCAAACAAGCTTGTGACTGTCATTTTCATTTATACATATAAATCACTCCACAAGTTGATTATTTCTAAGTTTTGTGCATGCATGAAAACAGCATGACTAGTTTTTATGAAAATGAAAAATTAATTAACACATTGAAATGTAAGTTCTTACCTTATAATAAGCTGAAACAAAGAAAAACCTAAGCCTGACCTGGCATACTTATGTCTGAAGTTGTCTCTTATCAAGCTGTAAGTAAATCTCAAAGGGAATAACTTCATTTAAAGCAAAGTAAAGCAGAGTTTCTGAAGGTCTTACTGCTGCAGAAGGTGTGCGGTATATGAAATATCCACAAGCTTTCATTAGCAGCACTGAAGCACCTGCTATAACAAAGGGCATGAGAGAGAAGTAAAGCAGAGCAGAAAGGCAATTAGCTTTATATCTGATTCTGAAAGACACCTTCATAAATCTGCTAAGTTTTACCCACAGCAGTCACTGGGCACAGGTTAGACCCACACAAAGAAAAATAATTTGTTCATTAGCAAAATTCAGGTCAGTTCATTAGCCTCAAATGTTCCTCCCTCTCTGTATATCTACTGAGGCTTACTCGCCCACTAGCAGGTTTGACTTTGTAACCTCAGCAGCTAATTTTGGTTTAATTTCAAGACTTTATCACTCCAACACACTTTTAATGGAACGGTTATTCCTGTCTGCCGCTCCACTGATGTTTATTGTTGTATTTATAGCAGTAATATTATAAGCACGGATTGATTAAGCTGTCATCCAGGTGTCAAAGTTATCAAGTTCAGGTGATGTTAATATATTCTTTGATATCATGAAGCTGAAAAACAAAGCTTCAAATGTTACTTTGTAGTTAGAGCATGGATTGAAAGAAGGCTGTTTATATGAAACTACTTGTGAAAAGACAGAATCAATTCAACTTTTTATTTTCTCAGGGGACACTTTGAGTTAGAGAACATGCAAGAATGTTACCCTTCTTTAACTTCCACACCAGTTAAAAAACAAAACAAAACACCAGCATTACTTATACCTTCATCAGAAATGCAGGTAAATTTCACCTGAAATTGCCAGCAAATCTAATAAAGCTAATAAATGACCAAATGTCCAATCCTAAAATAAAATAATAAGACAACTGTTTGATTATGTTGGCTGTCGGGGTTGGAAATCAGCTGTTTTGTCAGGTTGTCAATGTGTGAGATAGATTTTAAAAAGTATTAATTTGACAAGCAACATTATAAAAACTTGTAAAACAGTGCCATGCACTATGAAATAATAATAATAGCTCAAAGAGTCTCTGTTTCTCTCCTGTCTTTGTACTTGAAATGTTTGTCTTTGTGTGTTAATTTGCTACTACCAAGAACAGGAGAACAGTGAAAAATTGTTTGATAAACAAAAAGCCAAACAACTTCAAGGTTCCCACCTAAATACCATCAACCATGGGACATCTTTCTGGACGACTTAGATAGCCTTCCTGGCATAAGCCGGATGTAGTGAAGAAAGCCCTGCCTCCCTGTCACTGTCAGAAGGCTGCTGAGTTTTGAGTAGAATTAATGATCCAAGAAAGAGTCAACATTCACCTTTAAATTTTACCTTTAAGATGCAATATACTGTATATTGTGCATGAACTTGCACTGTCCACTCTCAAATAATTAAAATACAGAAATAAACAAAATGACTGTGTGTCTTGAGCAATCCCACTATGCTCTGACAGGCAGACAGCAAAGGAGAGGGACAAAGATGCTGCAGTTACACCTGCAGAGCTTAAAGTACAGAATAGTTTTGTGTAGAACTGTTTGGAAAAAGCACTTCCCTGTCGTTTGAACCATGACCCTCTGAAAATGACTTGCAAAATAGTAAATTCACCTTCCAATTGCACTTGGCAGGGAATAATTTTGGGCCCTACAAATGTCACAAAAACACTTTTATTCACAACTAGCTGTACAATGTCCCCATGTGCAGGAAGATAAAGATAATCTACATGCTGAAAGAATAAATCCTAACTAAAAATATAATAACTCCTCATTTAAAGAAAATACTTAAATAGGTTATCATGTGTGTGACTTACACATGACTGTGAGCAGCTCTGGATGGTGTCTGCTTTGTTGTGTGTTTTTATGATCAATGTTAACATAAACTTTATCAATACAAACACATTTTCCTTACCCCCCATCTTATTTGAGGAAAATCTACATTAATGGAAAATCAGCGGAAAAATGATCAGCACCTAAAGTGGCACCCTGACTACAAGACTTAAAAACACCCCCTTACTTTGGCGTTAAAAACCTGCATGAAACTTAGTGTAAACTGATGTTCCTCTGATTAACCAAACAGCGGCACGCTCACACACAGTTTTCTCTTTAACAAACACAAACAGCGTATTGCACAGCTCTTGTTTCGACAGACGAGGAGCCCCAACTTTCAGCAGCATGCAGCATTAAATGAGCCCGAATCCCTGTGATGTTCTTATCACCTCATCCTGCTCCTCTCTAGGGTCCACTAATGCCTCCCCCTCCTCGCCGATGCTTGACAGCTCCAATACAGCCTGGAACGAGATGAGCGGCTGGCCCAGATATGACAGAGAAACAGACAACACTGAGGTCCGCTGCCCAGTAGGGAGGGAAGTAATTACTGACAATATTATCTCCAGCTGTGGGCTGCCTGGGCTGCCGTACTTTCTCCACACTTTGCCTCCAAGCATTAGGGTCCGCTGGGATTTCCTTCTGGTGTTCCTCTGCTGCCTCTTTTTTAATTTATTGCACACTTGCTCCTGTACAAATACTATGCAAATTCCTGGAGATATATTATACATACTTGGGCTTAAAAATAGCACAAGGAAATATGCAACGTCACACTCTGCTGAAACAAATGTCATGTCGGTAGTGATTCTGAGGTCGGTAAATTAAATGGATTCTGTTAATCATTGACTTGTGCATTTTTAACCTCAGGGAAATTATGATTCAGTCATGTGGAAATGACTGAGTTGTGTTTTCATTGTTACAGAAATACACAGATGCTCATAAATTAAACAAGTCGGAGATGTTTAAGTCCCTGTGGAGCAATAAAAAATATGATTCTACCTTTTATACACAACAGAGAATTGTGTCATTAAACAAAGAGTCAGTTTCCATTTTGGGAAAATCATAAAGCCTGTTTCAAAATCATGAAAATGGAACAGTAATCTCTGCTTTCGGATGCTGTGGGAGTGTCTGATCAATGAGATTAAACCAAATCTAACCACGGGAAAAATAATTTTCTCTAAACCTGACAATGAGGGCTCACCTGAGACTTCTTCTAGACCTGTTAAGTCTTCATGTTCATGAAACCAAAGCCCAAATTTCATTTGTGTTGGGACAAATAAATTGTTTAGAGCAGTGTTAATTTTGACAGCACTTTTTAATTTAGTTTTAGTTTTTCGCCTAAAATATCTTTTAGTTTTAGTCATAATTTATTCCTCTAAATTGTTTTAATTTTAGTCTAGTTTTAGTTGATGAAGTTTCACAACATTTTAGCCGATGAAATCTACTGTAAATTTAGTCGACTAAAATATGACATGTAAAGTGTATGTAAGTTTCCCTGAATTTCTGAAGTCATGTTTTACTCTTGGATAAAATGAAACATCATATAACCCTTTATTGAATGCTATTAAAATTTGAATGTATAAATTAATAGAAATTAGTTTAACTTTTGTGTGAAATGCAATCACATTTATTTAAGCTACCTGGCAGAGCATCTCAGTTACAATACTAGAATTGACAACAAACAGTGAACCTGCTCTACATGAATATATCAATTCATAAAGAGAGTAGCTCTGATTGGATCGCTCCCCAACTTATCCCCCCACCATGAAGTTAAGGCAGTTGTGATTGGATGTCCCTCTTAACTCATCCAACCTTTCACACAACCAAAGTAGCTGTGATTAGATATATACCTAACTTGTCCCTACTTTCTACATGGCGAAATTAGGTCTGATGGATTAAGTCTCTGTCAAACATTTAATTCTAGTTTTTATTTGTCGATGAAAATGTCAGGTAATTTAGTTTTTGTCCATGTGCCCTTTTTATTAGATATCATCCAGTTTTCGTCAGGGGAAAACAGGTTGTGGATGAAAACTATGATGAAAATAATGAACACTGGTTTAGTGCACTAAATGTCAGTTCAGACATCCTGCATTTGAATGTCGGATGGTTGAGATTAACTGCATTGCTGCTGCTAAATATATGACATCTCCTGATATAGCTCCTTCAAAAAATGTCTCTGATTAACACAAGTGGCAGAGACTTTTATTGTACTGACTTTGTTGGACATGTAATGTGCCTATCAACAGAAACATAAAGTTCAGCATTTCATCAAAATGTCCCTCAAAAGTCTGAGTTCAGACCTTCTAATGTTGTTGCTTCTGTGATGCTTTAGTTCCTGTTTCTCTTCTGCATAATGTTCTTAGTTGTGTTAAGTTGCTGCCACATAAACAACTTATTCCCTGATATTACTGCTTCAAAAAGAAAATCTTCAATCGACAAAAGGAGTGGGTGCATTTACTGGACAACTTAATCTGAAATAGATTGTGTCTGTCAATAAAAGCTGAAATAATAAGATGGTTTTACAACATTTACTGCCAAAGCCAGCTTCTTTTCATCACCCTGATGAGCAAAACATAGGCTAAAACACACTTTCAATGGATAATTGAATATCAAGTATAAGGTGACAGCCCTATAATATGGTATCCTGTTATTTTATATCATATAAAATGATAATAAGATTACAAAGCAATAATAATAATCACAGCAATAAGAGACACTAAACAAATATGTGACATTAAATAATTTGACTAGTCAACTAATTGCTGAAAAGGTTGATGACTAGTCATTACTTGCATCTATATTTTAAATAAATCACTATTAGACTGTCCTTAATCAAACCACCCACCATTTTGGCTAATAGGTTGAAAAAAATTTACCAAGTAAAATCCATAAAGCCATAATATAGTTACAAATTGCTTTTATTTTCTGTATGCAGCTATTTTTTTCATATAGTATTTTAGAGACTTTAAATATTCTTCACCTGGTTTAAAACAACTCGACACAGGATAGAAAGGGTAAAACAATAACGAGGAAAAAAATCTCTATTTTAAGGTAAGTTAATGGCCTCGAAACATATTAAATGTATTTTTCTCTGAGCCTTTTTCCACTTTTGGTGGACTGTGTATCATTATAAGCTTCCCGTGGAGCAAATGTCAGTCACACAGGTAAACGGCAAAGTGTTATCGGCTCATTATGGGTAAAGAGAGCCTTGGATAGCAATCCTGGCACACTTTCTACTCTTTCCCTGCATATGCTTGCACCACACATGCCTGAATTCACCCATGGGCTTGAAACAGACATAAAGGCGGCCTATGGATAAGCAGAAAAACACAGGAGAATGCACTGAGTTTTTTTTCTACCTGTGCCTGAGACCAGAACAGAGGGTGACATGGAGAGATTAGCTCGTACAAAGTGTAAAATGAAGTGAATGGTATATTGATTTTGCCCCTCCTCCAGACAGATCATAATGGTATGAGAGGAGATGTTAATATAGACTGAAGCTTTAATGAGATGACACCTACGCTGTCTGGCACCTGCTGGGTGATGTATTTAAATATATTTCCCACAAATGATGGTGTCCACCTCTGCAGGTAGAACTGTAACTTCAACTGAATGATTATTTAACAGCTGCAGACAGAAATAAAGTACCCCGAGTCTCTAAATGAAGAAATGCAATATAAGTTAGTCACTGTTTCTGATCCTTTTTCGAAGACTTTAACATAGTCTAAGTGGGCCCAGACGAGGATTATTAATGAGTTGCATCAGTCCAAATTGATCAGAGCCTTAGAGAAGATTATCAAAAGCATTTGAGAGAGAAAGAGAGAGAAACTATTGATTCTTGGGGTTGGTTGCTTAGCTTTTCCACAGAAATCTCATTAAGGATGAAGAGCCCTGCCACAGTTGGCTTTGAGCTGTGTTTACCATCTTCCACATAGAATTTTTTAATTACGGGAGCTGCCAAGCTGCCAAAATCGATAGTTACGGATCTCGCACCGATGGGTAGGGAGAGGAAACCCACTTTAGTTCGGGATTGGAGGAGTCAGACAGATGGACTTCGGCTCCTAAGTTCACAGCAGTGTCCTTCAGAGGCTCACTTCAGCCTCTCCCGACCTTCGAGGGAATAAAAACAGGGAGGCAGACTGGAAAAATAGACAGAAATGGGTCTGATGTGAAGGGCTGGTCAGTTATTCTTGTTGTATTTTTCCCCTCCCAGATAAAAGCATTATTACCTCAAGGTCGGTCCACTCACTGCTCTTGCATTTTCATTTCCTTCACATGAAGTACGCCTATTGGAAAGGTACTTCTCTGTGTGACAGGAGAAAAGCTTTTCTCTAGAAACAGACCTCACAAATAACATTAGCTGATGATCTCAGTCTCTGACATGTCCCTCTGTTAATGCAGCTTTCACAAAAGATGAGCATTGAGACACATAAACGGTGACACAGGGCTATAGTACTCCAACAAACTGAAGCAATATGGTGACATAACTATGTCACATTATGTATGTATTTTGTAGGGATATGTATGAATATTCAAAAACTTTTGTATTTCCCGATGTCATTACTCAGGCGATGTTTTGTTACTCATGCCTTGGGCACACTGGTTACAATACTTCCACTTATCGTGCATACGTACATAAAGACTGGACATATTTGGTCAGAAACTATAAAGAAGAACAAAAAAAACTAGTCAAAGAGGTTTAAATCACCCAGCAAAAAGCAATGTCTACTTAAACAAGGAATCTGATTTACAGCAACAACAGTGGCTTTATGGCAGATACATTCTAACTTTTGCTCCAATGCTTTACCATGAGCACAACAAATGCATCTTGTCTCTTATCTAAGTCTGAACTCAGCACTGAGTTTGTATCTGAACAACAAAACTCAGTGCTGAGTTTTTGTTCCTTATGCTGTTAATATTGAGTTTTTTTTATTGAATAAAAAATGAAACATCATCTGCCCTGAGAATCCATGTCCTCTTTTTCTGAGCATTCAGGATTTCCTTTCAATAACATGCTAAGTCGGTTTTATTGGTAACTTTGGATTGACTGAGTGTGCCTGGTTGTTTGCCCCTGTATATCAATTCTGGGATTGGCTGTAAACCCAGTCCAGGGTGTACTCCATCTCTCTTCCAGTTACAGAGGGCATAGGCTCCAGCTTCCTGAAACCCTGTAAAGGGTGGTGCAGAGATGGAAAATTTTTGTGGGCCAACCAGGAAGTTCGTGACGCATTGGTTCTCTAAATGCCTATGAGATTTTCAACACCGTTCTTTGATCACTGCCGATTATAAGGTCAGTGGCAAAAAAATTCATACAACTTACACATTCTCTTTATCATGATTATCTTTTGGTACAAACCAAGCTTGTACAATTACTTAGTACAGTTAGTAAAATGCTTTTACCAAGCTATCGTGGTGGTTTGACTTCAAAGCTGCTTCCAACTTATCACTCCATGTTTTAGCCTCTTGAGAATTTTCTCTTTATCTATAAACTGATCAAGTTGGTGCCCATGGCTGCGGATATGGTGTATGTATAATGGTTTACTAAAAAACTATCTGAAACTAGAACAGCACTCAGAGAGCACAGACCTCCGCCAAGTTACAATTCTGGATCACCACGCGCTATGACGGTCAAGTCTCCGCTCATGTCTGTCCATGTGGAGAACTCCTCCACTGGCATTGCAAGGGAAGCTGGGAAATGTAGTGGTATAGGCTTGAAAAACGTTGATGTGAGTTTGCAAATGAACTACAATTCCCATAATGACATGAAGGGGGCAGAACCCCTCACAGCAGCCAGGGAGAAATAAATCGAATTTGCCATTATAAACTTGAAAGTTTTTTTGGGACATCAATCTGGATCAGATCCAGATGAAATTGACCGTGATGATAGAGATATATTTTATACATTATCTTGTAAATTTTGAAGCAAATCCATCAAGTGAGGTCAGAGATATATTTTTTTAAAATACAGCCTAATGTTAAGTAATGGGATTTTCCGCAAAATTTGGAAATTTTTTGCATCCAGACAAATATGCGGATCACCACCAAAATGTAACGACTTCTTCCTTGGACCAAACCATACCTCTGGTAAAATTCTCATGTTAATCCATCCAGTACTTTTTGCATAATCTTGCTAACATTATTACATTAGCTACCCCAGACATTTTTCTGGTCCTCCTTTGGAAGTTCATTGGCAGAAGTCTTTTAAAAAACACAATAATGTTTAACATTCAAAAGCAGGAGGAATGTCAGATACATTTCATTTTGCCAAATAAAACATTGAAATCTTGTTTGCATGTGTTCAACACAGAGCATATTTCAAACATTTATTCAAAAAGCTATTCCAAAGCCTTATACTTTGGCCTTTGGACCTATAAGTACTACAATGCTACCTCTTTTCCATGTTTTTGGACTCATTCCTGCACCACTCTATGGGATAAGTGTTACAGAAAATGACTGGATGTATCCTCCTGTATCATGCTTAACCCTGTGATTCCAACCCCCTTGTTGTGTTTCCCTTGTGCAGTTTGTGCAGTTACATGGTGGGTTTCAAATATTGTCCTTAAATTCCACACAGGATGTCTTACAAAAACAGTTTTAATATCTTTACAGGAAGAGTCTTAACATTACCAACAATACTGTCATAAACAAACATTAATCATCAAATAGCATCCCTGCCTTTATCCGCTGCACGGTGTTGGACTCGGATGTATCAAAATAGGAGAACTCCATATGTCTACTGCTAACTCCAATTGAACTAAATGTAAAACAACATGAATGATTAATTGAAGAAAGTCTTCATCTTTCGTAATTAACATCTTCCCTTCTTTCTGAGGGCTCAAACCTTACAGCGAACAGGACACAGCTGAGGAAAATATGCTTTTAATGAGAGCGATGCTGTTAGAGAAGAGGCAGCTCGGGACCTGGTGAGAAAAATATAAATTTTTCATCCAAAAGTCTGAGGGGTTTTTACACCCTCTGAATTTGACTCCAGGCAACACGGCTGTACAACAATCCTGAGAGCGATCAAAATATCTGACAGTGCTCGAAACACATCAGAAACACATAAATGTTGGAGAAGATGTTGCCACATGCAGAGGTGTGTTCAAGACGCGGGGCTGTCTGCTGCAGCTAATCAGCTCCGAGCCTCCGAAAATGTCAACATTGATCAGCGCAATTTTACAGGCAGAGCATCAGCAGCTCATTACATATATATTGATAAAGGTTATAAGAGCCAAATTAAATCAGCCAATTTATCACAATAATGAAGCTCCCCTGTTTCTTCACAGCAATTACATCCATCATTCAAGCTGATGCCAATAAATAACACCCTGTAATTAGCATGACTAACAGTGGTTATTCCTTTACGCAGCATGACAACTCAAATGAGGATGAAAACTAAATCAGGCCACACATGGTCTCTGTCCCTGTAATATCTGTGAGACATTTCAAAACAAGCTGCTTTTACTTTAATCATTTTGGCCACAGATAAAGGTGAAGCCTCCAACTTGAACCGCAGCGAGGCGTTCATTCATTGTTCACTCAGCCTGTTTTATAGGTGATGAAACTCATCCAATATTGCTGAGCACGGTGTGAGAGTGCAGGAGGGAGCAAAATAAACAGTATCGACACCCCGCGTACATGCTTTTCTTGATGTCCTCGTCAAACTGTCGGCCTTAAAAGCCAGCTGCTCTAATTAGCTATGGATTCTGCTGTACCACGGCTCTTCCTCATTATTTGACATGATGTCATTTGTTCAACCACCGTCAGTAAGTGTTTGAGCAGCTGCTAGAGCCCTAAGTGAGCCTTTAAAATATGCCTCTCAGAAGCATCAGTAAACACAGCCCGGAAATTGCTGTCATCGCTTATGGAGTTGAGGATTTTTCTCCTCTTGGTTGAACAACTACGTCCACTTTGGGTGAATTCCTTCAGTGACAGATTACGGCCTTCAGGAACACCACTGTGTGTAATGCGATAATATTAGCTGTGGCTTGGAAAACTGTGAAATATGCCTTTAAGAGCTGATAACACTTTTTTTTCACATCATATTTACTTGAGAGAATTAGTAGCCAAGGTACTGGAAATCTAATACACAGTCCTTTTTTAATAGAGTTTCCCAATTTCACTTTACCAAAAAACAAACAGAATGCAAAGATGACGCACAGAGTGAGAGCTTTAATTTGGAGTTCTTCAAAAAGATAATTAGAAAAAACAGAAAGCAGATGGTTTTTGAATATCTGACATGTAATTATTTTAAGAAAACTGCTGAAAATTTTTCATGCCACTGTTATCTGGATTAAAAACTTTTTTCCCCAATATGTTTCAACGGCAACTGATTATTATTAGTAGGGCCAGGCAATATATCGATTAAATCGATTAATTCAAATTATTTTTGGCAAAATCGAGAATTTTTTTTCTTGCCTAAGTCCAATTGTAAGTTGTTGCAATGTTTGAAAAATTTGCAGCTTTCATGATGTCAGGTTTTGCACAATCACTTTCATAGGCTTGTATTCATTCATTCATTTTCTATACCGACTATCCTTTCGGGGTTGCGGGGGGTGGGGGCTGGAGCCTATCCCAGCTGTCATTGGGCGAGAGGTGGGGTACACCCTGAACCGGTCGCCAGCCGATCGCAGGGCAACATATAGAGACAGACAACCATTCATGCTCACACTCATACCTAAGGACAATTTAGAGTCACAAATTAACCTAATGAGCATGCCTTTGGTCTGTGGGAGGAAGCCAGAGTGCCCGGAGAGAACCCACGCATGCATGGGAAGAACATGCAAGCTTCACAAAGAGGGGCCCTGCCCGACCCGGGGATAGAGCCGGCGACCTTCTTGCTGTGAGGCACTTGCACTACCTGCTGCACCACTGTGCCACCCCTGGCTTGTATTTGTTTTTTTTAAATGAGATTTCATATTGATCAGAGAGAGCTCCATGTTAATATACTGTGAAAATACCTCAGGTTTCAGTGTTTATGTAGACAAACTTGCCTACGTTTGAACTACATAATCAACATTTTATGATACAAACTTTAACTTTAGGAGGGAAACTCTGTTTGGTTTGGGAATATATTTTGACAACGTAAAGGCAAAACTTGATTAATGTAATTTCATGTCACTGGGAGGTTTCATTCTTTGAGAGGGAAAAAAATCGATTAAAATCATAAATGGAGTGTTGTGGAAAAAAATCAGGGATTTTATTTTAAGGCCATATCGCCCAGCCCTAATTATTAGGGATGAAAATTGAAAGCCAGTTTCAATTGAGAATCAATAACATGTTGCTAAGGGCCCATACAATGTGTCTCTCTGGTTAACAATGCCCCTTATTGAATCAATTCCTTACTGATTGTTTTTAAAGTTTTAAATGGATTAGCATCTTAGTCAATCTAGGGTGTCACTACACTTCAGCTAGACCTCTCAGGTCATTCAAACAACTCCTTTCCTAAGTGCCCAGATCAAGTTATAAATCCAAAAGAGATTACGCCTCTGCCTCCCACGCTTTGAAACTCACTCCCTTTCCATATAAAATCTGCTCAGTCACTCATCACTCTCCAGTCACTGCTGAAAAACCATCTCCTCTGAATGGCCTTTAACTCAAACAAACCCTGAGCCCTTCTGTTCAACCGTATTTAGACATCTTTTAGATTGTTTTTATTGTTGTATTGAATTTTATGGTTATAGTTTTATCTTTGTTCAATTTCAGCCATTTTATTTTGTTTGTTTTTTGCCACAGGATGGAGCTCATTCTTGTTTTTAATCTCACCTTCTACCTTATTTCATTTGTGTTTTTTGGGGTTGTATAGCACTTTGGTCAAAATATGTTGCTTTTAAATGTGCTATATAAATTCATCTGGACTTAACTTCCACTTTGTTCTGCATGCCTTAAAATTCGAGGAGGTCACAGAGATAGGAATCACAAATAATGATCAGAGAACTTGAAGAAATAATCACAGCACACGAGAGACAAAATTGGTCAAAATGTGGCTTAATTTCATACAAAATGGTGCTAACAGCAGGTTTGATGCCTGTATCTGTGTGATTTCAAACAAGGCTGGAAACACCAGCATTCTGCAGAAACATTTGCAGCCCAGCATTATTTATCAGCAGCACGTGTTTGGCATTTTTGCTACTGAAAACCTGTGTAGACCGACTTTGGCATCAATAAATCTTATCAATTCCCTTTCCTTCTTTTATTGCTGCATGACTGTAAGATTGTGGCAAAAAAAGGAATCTGGAGGCTGTTAGTTAACGTCCTTAAAGTAAGAAAGGAAAAAGTCAGTAATTTCCTTTCACAAAACTCAGGGGCTCAGAATCTAACTTTACTTCTCTGGGCTTTGAAAAATATCCAACAAAACACTAGTATAAATCACGTTTTTAACTGACTTTTGTAGAGGTTTTATAGGAATGAATATAGATTTACAGATTGTTTCTGAAAGCATGACACTCCCTGGTCGGCTGTTTAAAATATTGTTTTTTAAGATATTTGTGGGCATTTTTAAAAATGAAAAGAGAATTGGGAAGACATGAAGGAAATGGGAATTGGGTTGGAATTGAACCCATGCCACCCGATCAGGGCATGAGCCTTCATTGGTGGTACGGGCATGGTCTCTTTCCAAAAGTCATCCTAGATTTCCATCTAATGATTCATGGATGTAATGCACCTGAGAGCAGCTGTTTGAGCTTTTGGAAGGAGATGAAAATTGCTGCAGCAATAAGTCAGGACAAACCATATCAAATTTTCCCAACACATTGTCTGATGAAAACAAAAAAGATGCTTTGTAAAGGGAGCAGGGTAACTTAATGTAGCTGGTATAGCAGACATCATACTTTAACATGAGAGGGCATATGTTTACCACATTGTTGTGCAGTAACATAAGTTCATTATAAATGCACACAACACTGTATTGAGCAGGGATGTTGACAAGCATTTAAACCAACACTACATAGTTTTTCCACCCTAATATAATTTTTCTGGAATCATTGTGATGGTACATCACCTTACAACAGGTTGAATGACACCTCTGTCATAGTCTGAGGGGGTCTGTATCACCTTCACTGGCACTATGTAACTTCGATGTGGATGGTAGGAACACTTCCACACTAAAAAACTACAAACTAAAAGACATGATCAGACCTTATCAGTCCACATGGTTTAGTTGTCTCTTGGGATGTCCTGTCAGCTCACTCCTCCTCCCTCTGTATGTCAACAAATGCACGTTGGTGTGAGGGGCTCTGTTTTTGTAACCGCACAGTTACACTCAACGACCATAGAGGCCCCGAGAGAGCTAAAAAGCCGGAATCTTACTTAGTGCTGCTTTAAGTGACTCTGACCACTGAAAATCAAATTTCTATAATTGCTTTGCAAAAGCTATGGAAACTCCAAGGTCACACGACAGGGAGCACAAAGAGTGTTTTAAAGAAATACAGTGACATGCATATGACAAAATCATTTACTTTGGAGAGACAGCATGTTAGTGCTCAACAATGAACTTTGTGCACTAGTAGTGAACAGTGGTGACGAATGAGCAGCAGTCTCGCTTCATATAATTGCTAGCCCTGTTAGCACTGGTTAGCACATGTTGTTATGATGCCAGAGTTGAAAGGATGAGTCGGCAAACAATGGCACTCATGGCTGTACAGTTTTGTTAAAACTATGAGCCTTTGGATGGTTTCTGTGTCACAGAACAGCTAAAGCCCCAGGTAATATAACCCTCAATTTCAATTCATTACTGAAAACTGGGATTTTGAGCCCTGGTGAGCCACCACAGACAATAAAGTAGGGCCCGACCGATATGGATTTTTTGAAGCCGATGCCGATACCGATATTTGGCAGAAAAAAATACAGATTACCGATTAATCGGCTGATTAATTAAAAATATATATTTATAAAATGATTTTTTTTTTTAAATGGTCCAAAAACACTTACAACAATGAATATATGAATTACAGGCAGAACTTTTTACCATTTTACAATACTTTGTCACTAAGTATTTGTTTAACTTAACAACAGAGGGGAATTTTCAAGTACAAAAACATGCAAAGCATTAAACCTCTGGGAAATTAATTATAAAACCTTAAAAGAGTCACTCTTTATCTTGTACTTCTTGTTGATGAAAATAATAAGAAGGTAGGTTACAGTTCAGGTAGAACAACTTTTAAAAAGTTGTAAACAGGTCATTGTGAGAGGAAAGCAACAACATTCTTTTCATAAGCCTCTTGTATTTTTCTCCTCTGCAACTTTCAAGAGCAAAGAACTTTCAAATACAAAATAAAATAGTGGGCAAAACTGCAGTCAATTCCTGCAAAAGAAAATAAATAACCTTATTTAAAATGTAAATATATAGATGAATTCTGAACTCTTGTCCTGTCACATCTGCCTTTCAGTCCCAGAGTCCTCATTAGTGTATCAGAAGTAGGTTTTAGTGCAGGTAGAACCACTTTTTTATTGTAAACATGATATGTAGATAAATATGTGTGAGGAAATCACAATATTTTGTGGGACACTGCACATATTGCACAAACTTCTTTAAACAGGCCTGATTAAAGTTCCCAGCTATGACGAAGGCTCCCCTGATGATGTCAAACAGCTCAGAGGGAGCAATGCTGATGCTAGCATTGTTAGCTAGCTAGCTAGTTAGCTCAACTGCAGTGTTGGGGACAAGTATTTAAAGCCAGGTTTCCGTAATAACCATCACAAAACGGTCACAAATAAACCGATCCCCTGCCATCAGAAGGTCCAATTCGTCAGTTTTGTAAATGACAGATCTGGTATTGGTCAGCTCATCAGTGTCGGTCTGGCGGCTGCTTCTGCAGCTGAGCAGAGAGCCTGGTGCTCTCGCTGTGTCCAGCAGTATACTGTGCGAGCGCTGAAAGTCAGTCGTTATGTCGGACTTGCAGGCAAAAACAACATTCAGCAACTCTGTGTGACTATAGGTGAGTTTTGCCCCATACACTCCATCATCCATACACAGCAGAGCTCGGAGCCGCTTTAACAACGCGCCGCCATCTTTCGCAACGTCATCATTCTGCGCAGCTTGGACGCCGAACAGTGTTTACTGTTTTATGAGAAATTAAGAATATATCGGTGTTATATTGGCAAAACTCTGGCCGATGTTGAATCTTTTGAAAAGGGCTAAAATCGGCCAATTTAATTGGCCGGCCGATAAATCGGTCGGGCCCTACATTAAAGTCAGCCTTCAGCAGGTTAGTGCGTGTGGTAAGATTACAAACGTCCTTCTACATGAGGAAATGCCAGTATTCGAGTAATGATTTAACAGTAAACTTCCACTAACTCACTCTGCTTTTCAAAGGGATAGTTTGGGCTTTTTCTCCCACAATTCCTTTAATTAATCGGAGATTCTGGCACAATGTACAGAAATGTACAGCATTAGCATCTGTCTGGAGTTTTTCTGAAAAGAGAGTGAACTGAGCTGTGACACTGGCACACGTTCAGGCTCATACCATGTACTTTACACAACCCCACTTCAAAAAGTCTGAACTATCCCTTGAAGTAATGGAGAGAAACATGCCAAAGACTGGACTCAAACTGAGCTGTTGTGTGTCACAAATCACTGTTAAAGCTACTTTCAGTTACCTGCCAAGCTTATGTGTGGCATGACTTCAGCCTATTGTGTGCACAGCAGCAAAATGGTGTTGGAATGAGTGATGACGGTTTTCCATTTTGTCACGAAAAATAAGGCTGACAGTATAAGTACCAGTCTACCAACCAGCACCAAGTTGGTACCTCTTAAAACATTTTTCACCTTTTATGGGGGAAAATAAATGAAACTATTTTTCTGGTTGAATTGCTTTACTTTAGTCAAATGTGTTGACTATTGTCGAACAAAAGTTTAGATATTTTTACACCATCCAATTTTGTATAACTGGGACAAAATAATTTGCCTTTTTTCTTTAAAAAAATATAATTTTAAATTCTGAGGCAGAGATTCAACTACAGCTTTTAAATTATAAACACTATCAAAAGTCTCACTGAGGCACTATTTAAAATGTGTAACTCATACCCACAAATAGGACACATACACTGCTTGCAAATAGTATTGAGACCACAAGAGTCTTCCTGAAAAAAAATAAAAATTTCAATCCCAGTGTAATAACGATGTCTCTGACGCCTGACACAGTGTGCTGGAAACTGGCTCTGTTTCATCTTATTTGGCATTCTGTGTTGGCTCTCTGCAGCCGGCATGGGGCCTCCACGGAAGCAGCTCATCAAATCTGAGCCGTGTCGTCTTTCCGATTTTCAGGGATGTACTAGCAGGGATTCTTACATAAGTTAAAGAACATCATTAAACTCACTTAGATGCCTTTGTGCATTGATGGAGCAATTATTGTTTGGAGCATGTATGCTTTGAAAGTGTCCCAGATTTACTTCTTTTTGTCAGTGTTTCAGTCATATGGCTTTTTGTGTTTTTTTTTGTCTACTGATACAACAGAAATGCAAAGAAGCTTATGTGGGCCAGAGACTGTTAATTACTGTTCTCACATACAGAGAACTGTAACTACAGCCTGGTGCTTTTGTGCCTCTGTGAGGTTTTTAAGTGCTGGACATGTTATTCTATAAATTTTTTCAGCAAAGGATGAACATCAGGCAAAGAAACCTTGACCTGTAACCATGAAAATCCAATCAGTTCATCCTTATGAAACATGAACGTTTACACAAAGACAGAAAATCATCCATGTGATTTTACAATCGCAAGCAAAGATTGAACATGAGACCTCCACATTACTTATCCTTCAGTCAGATTGTGCAAAGCTTAAAGAAAATCCATGACAGCAGTCTGAACATTTCATATTCACAAGCAGAGAATAAATGAACATAAGATGCACTGCCCTTGACCTTTGATTTCCAAAATCTAACCAGATCTTCCTTGAGTCAGAGTTGATATTTTTGTAAAGTTTGATTTAAAAAAAAAAAATTAGATTCTTCCTCAGACATTTCATTCAAAAGCAAAGGATTGACTTAAGGACTTGACCTTTGACGGATGACCTTTAATTTCAAATCATTTCATCTCTCAGTCAGGGTGGGCATTCGTGCCAAATTTAAAGGAAACTCGTACCATCACATTCACAAGAAATGGATGAAAAGGAGGCTATAACTCTGACCTTCAACCTACAAAATAAATTCATTTTAATTCTTGAGTCAAAATGGATATTTGTGTCAAGTTTGAAGAAAAATCCCTCTCAGCATTCCTAAAATATTGCTTTCACAAGTAAGGTGCAATCATGAAACCTTGGGATCTTTGACCTCCGACCTCAAAATAATAACCAGTCCTTCCTTGCCAGAGTTGAGAGTTGTGCTAAGTTCAAAGAAAAATCCCTCAAGTGTCAATGCAATATAGTGTTCCCAAGAAAGGAATGAGCATGAGATCCAGAGAAATCAAACAAGTTTATGGTCAAGTCAGGGAGGACATTTTAGCAAAGTTTAGTATCCCCATTACTAACAAGTAATAAAAATGAGACTCAAGGATCTTGAATTTTGACCTACCCACATAAGAATTAAACTTATTCATCCTTGATTCAGGATGGACATTTGTGCAAAGTTAAAAGAAAATCCTTCAAAGCAGCCAAATGTCATGTTCACCAGCAAAGGATGGACATCAGAATTCATGTCTTCGACCTTTAACCCACAACCTTCAAAATCTAACCAGTTCATTTAAAATCAGAGAGACCATTTGTGCTAGATTAAAAGAAAGTTTCTCTATTACATCAAGCTCATGAGTTAAGGATAAAAAATACAGTCTTATAAACCTTGCCTTGTGACCTCTGATTTCCAAAGACTTTCACTTGAGCCAGAAAGGACACTTGTGCAAAATCTGAAGACAATCCAGAGAGAGATCTGTAAGCATGAAGTTCAAAAGCAAGGGATGAAAAAGAGATTCAATCGCCTTGACGTCTGACTTACAACTTCAAAATTCCAACAAATTAATCCTTTAGTCAGAGGAGCCATTTTTGTAAAGTTGAAAGTAGTTTTGAGAAATCTGTATATGAAAACCACATCTTTTTTAACATTAGTGATCATGATTATTCCCTAGGAGTGATCAAAAATAAAACGCGATCTAAGGCAAAAATATGACCTCTTTAAGATGCCATGTTCATTAGAACAGCCCTGACAGGAAGACAGACAGACGGACGGATATATAGACAGACATCCCAAAGACTATAAGAACTCAGCTGATAAGGTGCTGAGGCATGAAAATGCATAAAAGCTTTTATATGCAAAAAAACAATTAATTATTGTCCTCCTATACATGGAAAAAAAAATAACACGTCAGCAGAGCTTATATCCAGCAGCCTCTAAAAATGTAGCCTGTGCTTCGTTTCTTCAGCCCCTGAACATTAAAAAGCACTCCAGTCCACTGGATTCAAACACACCTGCACAGACACCTGCAAAGATCCCTTGAGAATTCCTATGAAATGCTTTCCTCACCATGACCTAAATCAGCACACTTTGTGCTTGTTTCAGTAAACAACATCTATGAAGTGTGCATTTTCATCCCCAACCTGCGTGGCCTATGTCACCCCAGTGTTTTACACTCGAGCTCAGAGTCCCAGAACCACTCAGCTCTTTTCCCTCTGAAGGATTCTAATCAATCAGGAAGCCCCCGGGCCACCTCCACACAAGCTCTCTCATTCCCAGCCAGGACAAAAAAAAGACCTCAGTCAGTCGGGAATACAGATAGAGGAAACACTAAGGCCTGTGGAAAGAATAAATTCCTGAAGTCTAATTTTGGTAGATGAAAGTCTGGGAACATTGTGGCAGGATCCGGCCCCATCCCAGAAGGAGAAACTAGAAGGAGATAAATTGAAATAGAGTCTTGGGAAATAAGAATTTTGTTTCACATAATATTCAGCTGACTGGTAGGAGAAAAAAAATACATATGTTTGATTAGCCAAATACACAAGGGAGTAAACAAGCTTCAAATCTGCTGCTTTAGTTTATTCCTGTTATGATTTGTGACAGTTTTACCCATCATCAAAGATAAGAAAACTAACTTTACAGAGATGGTGGATAATGAGGAAATCCAGCTGACTGTATTGGTGATCAGAGGCAAAGTAATCAATAGGAAATTTAACGGGTCGACAAATCTATTTTCAAAGGAGATAAACTAAACATGAATATATATATATAATATATGTGGCCTTCACACTCTACTTTAAATATGACTGGATTTATTATTCTTCTGTGTAAATCCAAGCCAATGATTCTGTTGAGAGCCCTTTTTTCTATTGAGGGCGGAGGCGGCGGTTGTTGTCTGTGATCTTTGAGCTTGCAAAGCTATTTTCTAGTCTTTCTGACCACTCAACACACTTTTTACTCTGGAGGTCACACCTACTCTTTCACACCCGTTCACTCTCACATACACTCACTGATGGTTCATGTTTCTAAGTAGGTTATCCATCAGTAACAGCCAACACATTCAGGCTTACACCTTTTTACACACCACAGAAGCAGCAGTGGGAGCAATTTAGGGTTAGGTATCTTGCCCGAGGACACATCCACATGTGACAGCAGGAGCTTCCTTCCAACTGATGGTGGAGCAACTTGCCAAACTTTGCCACTGATGCCTCATCTCATATCCAATAAAACACACCCCAGTATATTTTAAACAGACCATGTTTAAATCCTTTTATCTTTTGCCTTAAGGTCATTTTACCTTCCACACTTCAAACACGTCAAAATCCAACAACTACATCGTCTTTTTGAACAACCTAATCAGCTTTCAATGTAGAGGGAAGTAGAGGGAGAATAAATTATTTCCCAGAACAATTCAAGCTATTCCAGGACATTTTACTTTTTTTCCCATTTCCCATATGTTTTCCATGACTGGAAAACTGGTCAATCATTTTCAGGGTTTTCCAGGGAACTCTGATTTATATGGAATTAAATATCCTAGCTATGAACAGCATCCTGGTTTTGCATGATCCTCTTCTTCTTCTTTGTGTAACTGTGCTTATCATCTTCTTCTTTGTGTATTTGTAACACACGCTTAATTTCAAGTACAAACCTGAAGCTTGCAAGTTAATGAGTTTTCCCACAACACCATCCTGCAGATGATACACAATGAAGTAATTATTATGAAATGAATGGTGTATGCCCACTGAAACAGTGGGGGGGATCATATTTTGAAAAGGATGCAGATTGTGCTAAGTTTGTATTATACAAACTTAAATAAATACATTTTACTTGTCAAACATGTAATTAGAGAAAAAAGTCCTGTTATCTTCTGTAGTTTAGGTAGATAAAGGTCTCAGTCACATTTGAGTAAAATAATCCTATTTTCAGGAATGTTATAGGATCTTTTTTGAATATATTTTAGTTTTAAAGACCCCTTGAAATTACACCATGAACCACTAGGGGTCCATGGACCCCTGGTTGAGAAGCACAGCATTAAGGGATATTAACACCTAGTCCTACACAACAGAACATGGGAAGTTAAGATGGGAACTTTCCTTGGGAATTATGGGACTAATAGGAATTCATGGGAATTAACTGGAAACTGGGGGTAATTTAAACAAACTGTATTATATCCAAACATAAATATAAACATTTTGTTTTGTCATAGGCAGACATCCATGCAAAATAATACAATTTAAACAATACATTTTAACAGATTAATTTGTAAGTAGGACTTTATCAGGTTTAAATGATTGTCCTGAACAATCAAACTTGGACTTCACTTTATGTGCACAGGCTAAAAATGTGGCCACAGGGTTAGTGCATGTAAGGGGTAGGGGTGTCCCAATACAACTTTTTCACCTCCGATACGATACCGATATTGCAGCCTTGAGTACTGGCCGATACCAATATCGATCCGATACGATATCAAATATACTTTTATAACTTATTTTGTGGTATGGACTGTAAAAAAAAAGGCTTGATCAAGTGAGATTACCCAGAGAACAATAGTAGGTATGAGAAAAACAGACCCATTTGTTATTAACCAATGGGTTAAATAAATCTTAAACTGAAATATAAGAATATACCACAATTAAATAAAATAAATACAAAATAAATTAGAAGACCCTGAGAAGTAACCTCAATAAATCCAATAAAAACAAAAATATATATTTTTAAATTGCAAAATAACCACTGTGTTTAACTTAAACATAAGCATATTCTACAACTGAATTAAATAAATAAAAAATAAATGAGAATCGACTGCTTGTATTGGAGTACTTATATCGGATATTTTAAATGCAGGCCGATATAATCCGATATTTGTTTTTTTGCTGATATCGGACCAATATCCGATATCAATATCGGATCGGGACACCCCTAGTAGGGGGCATGGCCTCAATACCAGCAGTGTGCTAAGTGCATGTTTTTGAGGAATAACAGAGATATTCTCAAGTATACCTACATTAAATCTGGTTGGTTTGGTCAAGATTATCTTAAATCATATATTACCCAACTATATTTAAAACCTGTTTCAAGGGCCAACCCTCAGTTTTGTAAATTCCAGGTTTGTTCCTGTTTACTCCAGTTTATTCCCTGTTAATTCCAATGGAAAGTTTCTAACTCTGAAAATTTCCAAAGTTTTGCAACCCTATTTCTGATCACTGCATCTTATTTTTGAGGAGAATTTGAGGATTAAAGGCTACCAAGGAAACTCGAGTCCATGTAAACTAGGAATGTGCATCATCATTAGTCTCAAGATTCAATTCAGTTCTGATTATCCAGTCATTGACTTAATTTTAGCTTATATCATGATGAATCACAAAGCAATCACATAAAAATGGACTCCTTTTTATTGTTCCTTGATATGTCTTCACCTACGGCAGAGAGTAGGTGCAGCTCATCCATTTGTTCATCAGTCTAAGATGACTACAGATAACAGATAAAATGTTGAGCTGACAACTGTATCTACAAATGGACAAAAACTTTCATTGTCACAGGCACATGTCCTCTGTTGATACACAGCAGGGTGTCCCACGTGTCATCTTTTCGGTACGTGCCCAAAAAATTTTCATCCATGATTCCATTGTGCTAAATTTGCTGCAGTTAAAGTACATGCATCAGTGTTTCACCTGTCATCATTTAGAGTAGCAGACCAGCCATTTCATGAACATTTAACTTTAATGGGCCTGTAGTTCAGCGAGAGAATCTACAGAAATTTTCACCTCAGCTGCAAATACAAGACAACCAGTAACAGTAAAAATTAGAACTCATTCTACATCGAAGGGTTAAACAGAAAAATCCTTGTTTTCTGTTCATTAAATATGCTCCAAACCAGTTGAGTTTCCCTGGCTGTTCAGCTTTATAAGAAATTAAAGAAGCTGTGGTGATGTTCGCCAACTTTCTCTGAGACGGTGATGGGAAGAGACACGGGAGAGAGAGCTCAGGTGGAATTCAGCCGGAGGCCAGGGGGGAAGATAATCACTCATGAACTCTATCTATGGGCACAGGTTGAGAACATTTCTGTGCTCAATTTTAACTGCTTTATAAACCGACTCCTCTATAATGACACATCTGCCCCTATAGGTTTCCTATTTTAGCATCAAAAAGGACATCCTGCATTCTTAAAGGCTGTGTTATTGAAGGCATCCAGAAGAGATTAATATTAATAATAATATTAATTTTTATACTAAATAGTGATGTCTAATTTTAAAGTACCTTGGCATCATCGTGTCTCAGCTGAATGTAAAGATGAGTGCACTGAATGTGTGTCACTTGTGTCCCCAGAAGAGGTTCTACAACATTTAACAGACGCCCTGCGCTGCTCTGATATCTCATTCTTTGTTTACCACCTCGGGCTGGAGCCTAATTTCGCCCATTAATTCTATAGAGCAGGGAAAGGGATAACAAATGTAAATATGGAAAACATGTGATATCTCTACAAGCAGATGTGCTACTGTCTGCTGTTCAATTACAGAGACGCAGCGAGTCGGATTACCACCACCTTTTAACTTGTCGGATTAAACTGTAGATTTCTTTTCCGGCATATGAAGTAAATGGCCCATGACAGTGCTTATCGTAGCCCTAAGTGCACGGAGGGTTCAGCTGAGGGTATTTACTGCGTTCTTAGTCGAGCTAAGTCACTCAGTCATTGACGCAACTGAAAAATTACAACACACAAAAACGGTTTCCCCCTGTGACTACTCCCCATTTTTATCTCTGCCTGTTTACATAATCAGCCACATCAATAAGAAGTATAAACAGATGCTAATGGCCTTACTGTGAGTACAACTAAGACTTATTATGTAGTTCAAGTAAGGGTTGTCACAACAGCAAAATTTCCAACTTGGTTTTGGTACTGGAAAAAATTAACACTTGTTTTTTCTTTTTTTTAATTGATACAGGTTTAGTAGTATAACAACAAAATAACTGGGATCCACATTAAAGATTTCCTACTGCTCAACAGAGGTTTTTTCTTGCCGCCATGATGGAGTGATTCATGATTGGCTATATGGATTCATGTTGGGTGCTGGATGTATGTATTTGTGTGTGTGTGTATGTATATATACACACACACACACACATATATGTATATATGCGTGTGTGTGTGAATGTGTGTGTGTGTGTGTGTATTTTATATGTATATATACATGCATATATGTTAATCCATAAAATAAAGGGTTTGTCTTCAGCGTGCTCTATTGTAAAGTGTACTGACATAGGCTAACACTTGTTATGAATTGGGGCTATACAAATAAAGATTGACTGATTGATTGATTGATATTCAACGTGTGGTATTTATTGTTTGCACATATAACAAGCACATAAAACCCCCAAAATGAAGAAACTCTTGAATGTCTAAACTGCACCAAAATTGGCATCAAATTTTTTTAATCGTGATTTCACACTGATGGTCTGTCTGCTTTGGTCCAATTGATGAAATTTGTGTTGTATTGCTGCATAATTACCTCAAGTTTAGTTTACATCTACCACAATTAAACCAAAACGTGTGACATGAGAGAAAAACGCTCTCTAATTGGTCAAAATTGCTTATGGGACAAATGTTCCCTGCCTGGCAGTGGCTGCTCTAATATGTTGCAATACACTTTCGATATTATGTTTTATTATGGCTACGTTCACACTGCAGCCCTTAATGATCAATTCTGATTTATTGCTCCAATCCCATTTTTTTGTTTGGCTGTTCAGAATACGCCTTTAAATGTGGCCAGTCTGCAGACTGCGATGTGAACAGCTCACGCTTCAGAAGTAACACGCATGCTCAGTTGATTATTGATAACATCACGCTCAGAACGGTGTGATGAGGGGCAACAAACACAGACCAAAAATGTGCTTCGCAGTGCTGGAGAAATTTGTTCTCATAACGCAGAACCTGATGTTACAGCAGCTCACCTTGAGTGAGCTCTTATTAAAGTAATTATGGGTATATTTTATTTCTTATGAACCTAAAGGCGGCCGCTCTTTCCCGCCGACCCCGGCCGATGAGAGATTGTTGCTGGAGAGAAAAACAGCTCAGAGCCATAGCGCGCTGAACAGGTGAACACAGGCGAAAACTTAGTTTTATCATCTGTTCTGATGTTAGTTTATCTGAGAGCAGATCAGACAGGAGCAGACTGATCACTGACTGACGCTGTCTCGTAGAAACACACAGTAGCGCGCAAATGCACACGGATGAGATGGTCAGCAGTGGATCATCAGTGTCTTTCCGCGTACTGTACACTGTTACTTTAGCCTGATAAAGTCATAAAAACTGTTGGTGCAGTGTTAATAAACTAAGTTTATCAGATATCATAATACAAACAGTGTAAAGATGTATGATTCATTCACGTTTATTGTTTATTGTGCATGTAGGGAGACATCAGTCGATTGCCCCAGCGCTCTCTCAATTTCTCTCGTCACTCCCCCCTTTATGCATTTTTTTAATCATGCTTGTAGAGGGAAAATCAACTAAAACTCTTTATTTTAGGAAAAAATGGTATAAACTTCTTAATAATCATGCCTATATATTAACCTCTCATTATGTTTTGGCCATGAAGTGACTCTGAAAAATTTGACTCAAGGTAAATTGCCGACCCCTGCTCTAGAATGACGTCAAAGTCCCATTGAATGCGACCTGGCTGTTCAGACCGCGG
The DNA here is from genome assembly GCA_037902135.1 of Cetoscarus ocellatus. Classification (NCBI taxonomy): domain Eukaryota; kingdom Metazoa; phylum Chordata; class Actinopteri; order Labriformes; family Labridae; genus Cetoscarus; species Cetoscarus ocellatus. Next base: position 857,165 of record JBAMNC010000784.1, read on the forward strand.
TCGCATTCAAGAAAATCAGATACGTATCTGATTCAGTACCACATTTGAAAGTGGCCTGAATCTGATTCGAAAATGTCAGATTCAATGTGACTTGTGCTGTTCCCACTGTCAAAAAACAAATCAGATACAGGTCACATTTGAGCCAAAAAATCAGATTCAGGTCACTTTTGACTGCAGTGTGAACGTAGCCTATGATACAGCTGTAATGAAGATCAGTCTGGACCAGTTTGTACATGTGAGTGACAAATCTGCCCCCTGGCCCCCGAGCTGGCAACTATCCACCCCTGGTCTGAGACTTTGCAATGTTTTTGTGATATTCAAACAGTGTATGCTCCAATTTGTATACATACTGTATCTACATATATGGGTTTTTTTGTAATTTATTCAATGGATATGTACAATTGTATTGTATAATTTTTTTGTTTGACCTTGTTTTACTTTTTTAAAGTTTAAGATGAATAAAAGAATCAAATCAAAAATCAAATTAAACAGATTTTGGCCTTCAGGATCCCACTCTATTCTTAAAGTTAAGTAAAATATGAAAATACAAAACTCAACATTAGTCAACAAAAGTATAAAGCATTTATTAATACAAACAGTCATGTTTCCTGTGCTTGAATCACTGAGCCTAACTGTTAAGAGCAGTGTGTGTGAATAAGTGCACTTTGTCGAGTTGCATTGTGTTACACTCTATTAGAGATGTGATCATCACTGCAAGTGTCATTTTTTTAGCGTGAATAGTGTCTCACATATGATGTTAAATGAAAGATGATGTTCTGAGGAAAAAGAAAATGTTATTCCAAGGTGTGAGTTCATGGTAAAAGAGAACATATTTAATACACACATTGCAAGGCTTTCACAGAAATATGAAGTAATTAGAGCAGAGACTGCGAGCCAGGCCTTCTCGTCCTACATCAGTGTCAGTGAACTCACAAATGCACTTCTGGAAGAATGATCAAAAATCCCCTTAAACACACTCCTAAACATTGTGGAAGGCCTCCCCAGAAGAGTTGAAGCTGTTATAGCTGCAAAAAGAGGACCAACATCATATTAAGCCCTGGATAAAGAATGGGATGCAAGTTCATATGTGTGAAGGCAGACAAGCAAATATTTTTGGCAATAAACAGCATATCTCGACATACTGGAACACTCCAACAGGCTGATCAACGACTACTTAAATGTTATTTTCAAAAAAATGTGTATAAACACTGTACCAAAACAATGTATCAAAGTTGTAACTTCAATGTTTTATCCAACTTTGAGAGCATCAGCATGCACCCTGATTTTTTACATTTTGACAAAATACAACATTTTTGTCTGTTTGTCTCCAAAATGGGTTGCACCTGGTCAGCCAGGTGTTGTGAGGTTGTTTAATTAGTTCATCTGTCTGTGATAGGCCTATAAATTTCTTGGTCGACCATGAAGCATGTCACTGAGAGAACCTTCTTTGTAGTGTTGCCACGATGGCCAAACAAAAAATCTGGAAAAGCTGCACTTTCAGAGCCTCAAGTCCGTGCTCAAGCCATTGTCTTGCGCAGGGCAGGGAAAACTTGCATGGAGGTAGCTCAGGACCTTGGCAGAACTATACAATGGGTGAAGAAGTGGTGGCAGAGACACCAGAGCTGTGACTCCCTTAAAGACATGCCCCATGCAGGTCGCCCCTCAGTTCTGAGTTCGAGGGCCAAGGACCTCATCCGCAAGGCCAAGGGAAAGACACACCAATCCTGCCACAGACTCAGTCGAAGACTGAAAAATCTTGGGGAAGCAGTCTCTAAGAGTACCATCCATCATTTTCTGACTGAGAAACTGGGTCTGAGAGCATACAGAAGACAGCGGATTCCTCGCCTTACCAAACTGCAAAAGTAGAAGCAGCTTGCTTTTGCAAAGAAGTATGCTAAAATGACCCCAAGAGACTGGGAAAACTGGGTTTTCTCTGATGAGTGCCCTCTCTACTTATTTCCAACTCCCAACAGCCAAAACCACCGCATTTACACTGACAATCGAATGGAAGTACCACCTTCTGAACAGGTCAAGTTCAGCGCCCATTGCATGGTCTGGGGGGCGATGTCTTCTTCAGGGCTGTCTGAGTTGCATGTTGTACCCCGGGACACCACCATCAACACTGAGTATTATGTCAAGAACATTCACCAGCCAGTGCTACTTCCCATACTCACCAGAAAGAAGAAATCGGGCCCCGTCACAGCTAGGAAGATGTTCAACAGGCGTGCAAGATGGTACCCTCGCACATACTACTCGTACAACTCAACAGTGGTGTTCTGAGCAGCTTCCTGGCTTTCTGCACAAAGAGGAATGGCCACCCAGCTCCCCAGACCTCAACCCGCTGCTGGAACTGCTGGGGTATCCTGAACAGTCGGGTCTTCCACAGCCCAGCCCCTACCACCATGAAGCAGCTCAGTGCAAGGGCTGTGCGGGGGTGGGGCAACATTGAACCTTCCGTTCTGAAGAATTTAGTGCATTCTATGCCCGACAGGCTGAGGGCAGTAATTAAGATGCGAGGGGGATACACTGGCTTTTGAATAAATGTGTTCTGTTGAATATTCACAATCTGAGTTGACTTTTTCTGTGGTGCACGAACTTTTGGGACACAGTGTAAACTTCAGGGAGCCATTTGCGAAAATAATATGACTTAATGTAGCCCTAAAACAGACAATTATCTGTAATGACTGGAGTGAGGAGGTCTCAGATACAGTAGATTCATGTAGACAAAAAGAAAGAGAAGAGATGGCCTACAGTTTAGGGTATCAGCAGCCAGTTGTTGTATAATTAAGTCTTCCTGGTGTATCATTCTCTGCAGCAGAAGAAGAGACAGTGAGTACTAGGCCTCTGCTGGGCCTGCTGAGAGGATGCTAATAGAAATGCCAGCGGGCTCTCTCCCAGAGTTGGTGTAATTTCACAGTTTTATTATAATCATGTCTTGGTTCTAAAGTAAAGAAAAGGGGAGTTCTAACAAATTACATGCATTAATCATCCCACACTACATTTATTATGCAGGCTTTGCAAGATAATTTATATTAAATCTGAATGTGAGACATAATCAAATGAACATTGAAACTCACAGATTGGCCAAACTGCAAACTATGACAAACATGACAACTTTGCTGATGAAATATGATAATACACAGAAAACATAAACCCCATTTTCAGAACAGTGGGGGTAATTCCTCTTAAACTATATGCAAAATCTGGCTAAACAAAGAGTTTGAATCTTCCAGTATATGATGACAATAGATTCTGATTCTTGGCGTCGAGATTCAATTGTGTGCTGTTTTCAGTTTAATAAAGTTTGAAAAGGGGTTTGCAAATAACTTTACTGTTTTTGTTTTAAATTCTAAATAACATCCCAGATCTTTTGGGGTTGGGGTTTGCATTTATAAGAAAGACTTAGATTGAACTCATCGATATTCATGTCAGGCCCTGAGGTTTGAGAACAGTTTAACCCGGTTCAGCAGTGTTAAAAATTAATGCATTTTAAACTCAAACATTAATCTTTCACTGAAATATACGCCAAGCAGACAGCTCCACAGAAATTTATCCCCTTAATTTTCAATAATAAATTATCATGAGCATTAATGTGCTGACGCTGCTGGATACAACAGCCGCTGAGATACTCTGGTTATTAGTTGAAAGACGTTAGCCGATGATTGGTGTGTTTTAAGATGCATGGAAGTAATTGCCATAATAAACCATAAAATCGCATTTCACAACACTGACCTAAATAAAAGGCTTGCTCTGCTGAACAATGTGCACGCATGCTGAAGCCAGCAATAATCAATTATTTTCAAAGAGGGAGCGGTGCATGCTAAACATCAATATCAAGAAGTCAGGGAGAGAAATTGGTCATAGTCGTTTCGCCATCCAGAGCAATGGCCTGCAAATCAAAGCCTGTTTACAATCATGAGTACTGCACTCAAGTTTATCCATGTAGCAACGGCTGCTGAAGTGCTGAATTCAGTATCACACGTCAATAAATCAACAGCAAACCATCGTTCGTCATCTGCAGCTCCAGACCCAGATGTGTGCTCGGCAGCTGCCCAAGCACACTTTTCCTATTTATGGTTCTTTGCCATTATTCAGCACAGAGAAATGCAATTAGTTTAAGTACCTAGCGTGCACCAGGAGATTCATGACAAGCCTATTTGTTAAAAGGAATGCTTTAGGGCCTTAATGGTGCGTAAAATAATGTACATGATCACAGAACACGAATCAAATATGTATGGTCTCTACTTAAACCTATGTGAAGTAAATGTGTACCTTAAAGCTGGCTCACATGTGCTCAGAGGGAGCAAAGGCATCCTCTTTGATGCACCCTGACCTTAATGCTCGCACCTTAGGTTCTTTTCGTGCTAGTGTCTATGTCTTTTGTGTTTGTCTGTAAGGGTTCCTTGATTTAAATTGAGCTTTTAGTTTTTTAATTTCCTTTTGTGCTTAAGCTCTTGTGCTTTGCTGTCTGTCTGCATGTTTGTCTAAGCACTTTGTGCACCTCTGTTTTTAAAAGTGCTATACAAATAAAGTTATTAGTAGCAACGATCTAACAATCTTGAGACTGATCTTTGCACAGTCTGAAAAATCAGTACTTAAGTGTTTGAGGGTGCTCAGAAGCTGAATGTAAAGTGGGTGGGCTTTAGACAATCATTCATGATGTATTACGTAACTTGGCCAATAGAAAAATGAACACCATGTCCCGCCTACTTTACTCAATCGGGTTCTTCATATTAGAGCTACAGTGACCACACCCACACATTCCTGAGAAATCATCTGCCCCCTAACACAAGCTGTTTTAGAAAAAGATTTCTCAATCATAAATATGGTCTTTCTCTCTCAAATTTTCAAAGATGCATAATGACACACTGAACTTCGACATTTTATTAAAATTCTTAAAATTTAAAGTCATGCTCCAAGAGGCTTTAGAAGTAATGGATTACTATGAGGCTGAAAGAACTTGATCTTTAAAGTCTAGACTATAAGTGTTCTAGGAGAATAAACCCACATCGAGGCATTTCTCACCTTCTTAGTGGAATTATAATAGAAAATGTAACAAAACTGCCCCCAGTTAACAAAGCATTTAAATAATTACTGCATCCACATTTGTATGACCACTTAAATCAATATGCACTCTTTAATACCACATTAACACTGTTTTAGAAACTCCTTTTTTAAACACATCCTGAACATGTCTAAACTGAACGCTAGCATCAGATGTCATGTCGCATTGCACACCTGCTGTCCACTCAGCATCAGTTAATAAATGTAAGTCCATGCCCCAAATTTCCCCCTTTTAAGAGTGCATTAAGTGCTTTTACTGTACAGATGTGTAGAGTTTGTATTGACCAGGGATGGTCTCAAAGGCTCATCAAAACACAGCTTTCTGTGTGCCAGTTTCTCTCTCAGTGCTGAAAGTAGGGCAGGACAATATGGCCTAAAAATAAAATCCCCAATTTTTTTCCACAACACTTGATTTACGATTGTAATCGATTTTGTTCTCTCCCAGTGACACAAAAATGATACGAATCAAGTTTCGTTGTTATGTTGTCAAAATATATTCCCAAACAAAACCGAAGTTTCCTCTTATAGTTCAAGTGTTTTTCATAAAATGTTGATTATGTGGTTCAAACGTAGGCAGGTTTGTCTACCTAAACACTGGAAGCAGAGGTATTTTCACAGTTTATTAACATGAAACTCTCTGATCAATATTTAATCACAACTAAAAAACAAATACAAGCCTATAAAAGTGCTTGTGCAAAACCTTACAAGGCCTACCATCATGAATTTTTTTTTTCAAACTCTGCAACAACTTAAAATTGGACTAAGGCAAGAAAGAAATCTCGATTTTTAATATTTTAAATCTTCTGCAGAAAATAATTCGAATTAATCAATTTAATCAATATATTGCCCAATCCTAGCTGAAAATTAAATTAAATCATTCTGCCCGCTGAAACAGAAAAATGCTTCTTTATTTCTGCCATGTTAAACAAATAAACAAGTTCTGCTTAGTGAGCAAAGCAAAAGAGAACCAAGTAAATCCCCCCAGCACATCTACAAAATCCCTCTTTCAGCATTGACTCTTTATCTGCGTCAATGGCTATGTTTACATGCAGTCATTAACCCTTTCATAGCCGGAATATTAGCAATAACCCGGTTGCGCACAGCCATGTAAACACCAAAAACCCTTTTGAAAAAACCTAATATGCTCATATTCCGGTTTTAAAAAAACCCGAAAATCACCCCTGGGTTACTCCTTTTCCAACCCAAATATTTGGTCATGTACACTCCTATCGGGATATCCCCATCAAAAGGAACATTAAGTTGTGTTCTGCACCTGTTCTTTTCGCAAGGAATCTTGGTCTTTTGAGTACAGGAAGTACTTGTAAAATGGCACAGCTCCGGCTCCATTTCCTATTTCTTCACATTCTCGCCTTCCATTAATGAAGAAATTGACAAAGAATAGTGTCAAGTACTGGTGGTGGGTCAGTACCAGCACAAAGGTGCAGACGAAGCGACTGCTACCTGCTCCGGGCCGTTCATTATCCGCCGTGCTGCTGCTGTTGTTGTCGTTGCTATTGGATACGGGAAGAAGAAGCGGAAATGACGGGCATTGCATCATGACGTTCTCCACGCGTCGGGATGTTGTCCGTGCGTTGCTGTTTTGATCGGGATACCATGTACACAGGAATGCTTGCTCACGCATGTAGACGGGTTATTCCGAATGTTTCAGAAACCGGAATATTGACCTTAACCCAAATATTGACTGCATATAAATGTAGCTAATGTGAGTGACGGAGAGGAAAACAGAAACGGAGCATTGAGGCCAAAACATCAAGCAGCATTGCACTGAGTTGGTAACAGGCAGTAAGGACACTCACATATGATTACAGTTAGTTAGCCTGATTTTGTCGTTGATGTTGGCGTTCAGTTAGGACACGGTATTACACTTAATATTTCTGAAAAAAGTAATACTCTACGGTGACTTATTAAAAGAAACTAATTACTGCCCAACACTGCCTGTTATAATGATGAGGATTTATGCTATTTTATAACAAACTAATGCCAATGAAACAATCTTCCGACAGTTACACCTGTGATTAATTGTTGTGATCTCAAAATTGTTTACCTTTTTACTTACGGCCTCATGTTTGCATTTGAGCAAGTTAAGACACCAGGGTGACATACAACATCGGCGAATTTTGCCTGCACTGGATGTCAGCAGTGATAAGAATTCACTTTAATTTCCCCCCGTACAACCCCGCTCCATCCCAGCTGCTCCCCCCCGTCATCTTTGCTCTGTCATTTTCCTTTGATCGCAGTGTCAATATCTACACTCAGACAATTTCCCCGGGTGTCATCCTGCCATTTACTCTAGGACATTCATTCAGAAAAGTTATTAATGCCTGATCATAGGGGATTCAGGCGTCTGATTTCTATGCACATTTGCTGAATATCCGTAAGACAGTCTCCAAATTCTAATTTTATTGGCTTATTGTCAATGAGCTCCAGCGCCTGGACCAGGACACAATGCAAATTAAAATTCTCAGTGTCTGCTCCGGGTGAAAGAAAAAAAAAAAAAAAAAAATAGGACAGACACGAGGATATTCAGCGCAGTGATTGGAATGACAGATGCTTGGAGGGAGCCACCCACCATGTAATTACTTGCACATTGTTATTCCTCCGTTTAGTCTCCTAAAATATATGTTCGGCGCATATTAAACACTGATACACACGCAGCTACAATGACACACTGAGGGAACAGGAAAAAATGGCATTGAACCCCTCATTAAATGTGCAAATGTGTGCACGTCGACAAGCTACAAAAAGTAGACACATCATATGTGCGTTCAACCTGAAACGAGGGTTTCACGGTTTTATTCATCAGTTACATGGGTTATGCCCAGGTTATTTATTTATAACACAATTAGTGTCAACTTAAGCTTTGCACACACATACTGACATACATGGCGCCCCTTCATGCAAGTTAATTCAAGTCCTAACAGCTTCTTCATGTAGAACTTAAGGTTGTCATAATATTCAATTTTTCAAATAATTTGACTCGTAAAAGAGAAACCCCAATTATTCAGGGGCGAGTCATTATCTATCCATTTTATCAAGAAAACATGATTGGTTAAATGGGTCAACAAAATAAACACCTGCAGTTATTTCTTTGGTGGCTGTGGTGCATTGAATAAAATAAAGCAACGTTAGCTGTAAACTTGACAACAGAACCATCAACTTGTTCACTGCTGAGTCATCCACCTAAATCAGCAGCAACTCCACCAAAATCTGTTGTCATTCCAATTAGTTAAAACAGTGATTCAATGTGAAAGTGCTTGAAAGCTAACAGGATAAGCTAACAGAGCGAGGTGGCCTAACTTAACACATCATGCACTAAAGAGTTATGGTTCACAGATTCACAGAAAGATTTTTATATAAGTCTCAGTGCATTCACGAGGTAATGTTCTAGCTGTATCTGAATTTGTACTTTGTTTCTCTCCTGAGGTGTGTTAAGCTGCTACTGAAACATGTAAATTCCTGGTTTGGCCAGTCAAAAGAATAGTACCCAAACTAAATCAACCATGAAGACTCTAATAAGAGCTGAACTACATATTGTTTTTACATCGCAATTGCAACGTGTGCCAATGCAGAAGTCACAAAGCTGCCATTTTTGTGTTGACTGAAACCAAAACCATCCATTTTAACATTTCTTTGACTTTCTACAGTAAATATCCAACTGACATCACCATCAGTCGGCTTACTCAGAGACCGGACCACAGTGAACACAGAGTCTGTTTTGCTGCTGCAAAATAAGTTTAAACTGCAGTACAAATGATGGCATCACACTTCAAAGAGTCACCATGTAAAATAAAGACTTAAAGACGATTCTTTTAGTTTAGCCTCATTTTGATCATAATCATAAAAATACTGTTTATATGGGCCTAAAATGGCACCCAAACAGAGACATCAGGACATTTTCCATCTTCAAAAACAGACTGAACTGCTACAACCACGGAAGGCACTGCTCATGGAAAATGAACTTGTTAGGGTTAGAGTAGATTGAGAAACTGCAAATAATATATTTTTCATGTGATGGAATTACAAGCCACAAGTTTATCTGTTAAGTCAATGAAGAATGTATGATGATGAGTATATCACTGTTGCCGATGGACGATGGAATTGTGCAGTAGAATAACTAGTGCTTTCATGAAAAAAATAGTTAAAGATCTGCTTTAAACTGCTGCACATAAAAGAACACATCATTTATTAAGGGAAGAAAAAAAAAAAAAAGGAAAAAAAAATGCAATGTATATCACAGAAGGAAAAACATATTGCAATGCAATTTTTTCCCCCAATATCGTTCAAACCGTCTTATTGTGAAACACTTTTAAGTTTGCTGAAGGAGTTTTACATGCTACAGTTACTGGCCATGGTGAAGAGCTGCAGTGTTTTCAGCATCTTCTTTGACCAACAGTAGAGCCTTAGCCTTTTCAGCATTTTTCAAATTACTTTGTACTTTCAGCAAACAAGACAAGGTTCCAACACACTTTTAACCAGTTTTTACATTTTTTTGTAAATGGAGGCTTAAATCCCTGCAGAGCTGGATCAGGTCAGACCACATCAGCTTATTCCAGCACAAACTTCTTCTTTGATGAAGCCACAGGCAGAGATGCTCTACCAAGCAAGGAGCTCACTTTATAAGGCTGTTAGCAAAGACATCAAACTTTGACCAAAGAGAAAACATCTGTATGTTTGCTGTGCAGTAGTTAACTTTAATTTGAGAAATATCATTGTGTTTTTTTTCTTTACTTACAGTGTCAATACCTGTATGCACAGTATTACATAAACTGAAGATAGAGTGCAAATAGTTACAACTCAGCATCTACATCATTTCACTCCTCCTTATGTTTTAGACCAACCCATTGTTTATATGTCTCTTCAACATTTCAAATAAATCCCAAAAGCATTTTATCCTCCAAAAAACTAGAATGTATTAATCTCAGGGTAGCTAAGAACTATATTCAGTTTCTATTTGTCATAATGAAATCATTATTAAAGCAAGACCATGGTTCCCAGGCCTGCAGTCAGCATGTGAAATATACATGTGCTAAGTAAAGGCATTTTTTGACAATGATAAACATCTTTTATCTTTGTTTGTTTGTTTTTTAATGTTTGGGGTTTTTTGTTCATTTATTTGTTTTCAGCCTAGCTGATAATCACAACTGCTGATACTGATATTCAGCTTTTTAAGCAGCTATCCAGTGATAGACATCTTATCAATAATATTGAGCATCTCTAGAGTAAATATTTACTAAAATTTTCGTATCAGCAGATTCTAATATGTAAATTTTTAACCCTCTTAACATTCTGTATACTCCCCTTAGGGTTAAAAAAAAATGACCCATCTTCACTAGACTCAGAAAATAAAGCAGATGAACAGAATTTGAAACCTAAAATGTATTTTGCATGAAGTAATATTGCTGTCCTCCATCACATACTCTGTGAATAACTTAATTTTACCTCTTGGAGTAGAATAAGACTAAATCAATTATTTTTATCACAACACCTCTGTTTAAATATATATGTATACATTTTTTTTCCACTTAATTAGAGGTTTGTTGTCACGATAGTTATAATCATTGTTGCTGAAGTTACAAGCAGTTGCTTTTTATGTCTTTGTTTTTTATTCATTTATTTTTATTCATTTCTAAGAAAAACTTGTGTGGCCTGAGAAAACACAGACTGTGTGTGTGTGAAAGTTGACTGTATTTACAAAATATTGCATATCATCATAGAGCATACTTCACAATTTAGCCATAAAAATACTTGTCATCTCCCATTTATTAACCACCGCTTCCAACCACAAGAATAATACACAATACCAAACATAAGCTAAGAATACAAACTCTAGAACATCGAAAAATGTCAGAAATTATCACATTGGATAAAGTAAGAGTGTGCATGGACCTTGCAGATGTGTTGCTTTCATGTGTGGTGCACAGCATAGGTCTTTGATTTGAACTATGATGGTAGTTTTAAGTGGGGGGTCAAAAATGACCCTAAGGTGATAAGAGTACACTGGTTGTGTCCAGTGTCCATGGATATATTACCAAAGAAAATGTTTCATTTTTTTCCTGAGTTAGGGTCACTTTAGAAAAAATTATAACCAAAAGAATACCATTTACGGCGTTTCTGCCCCTGTTTAAACTGATTTGACTCTACAACATTGTGTGGGTTGAACTATTATCTACTTAATCTAATATAGCTATGATACCGCGTATCCCTAGTCATTTTTGGATGAAATCATTTATGTATACAATGTTCAGCGTTTTTCAGAGCTAATCATTTGGTTTACTCAATAATTAGTTACTCTATTTTGAGTCTGTCCTTCATAGCTTCAAACAATAATCATCCATCTAACCTTTGGCTAATCTACAATACAGAAAGAAAATGGGAGGGAGAGGGACAGCAGACATTGTGGAAACGGGCACTCTCCTTTTAAAGCCATTCCACTGAATCTCTTAATAAAAACCTCTACAGCAGAAGAGGATATTGAGGATTGATGTTTTTGCACTTAAACTAAATGAATCGCATCTTTTGTCATTAGTAAGCCCTCCTTGTCCCCCCTCCCCCCTATTGACAGCGTTGATAGAGAACCCCGTAGGATCGTGAGAGAAATGTCCGCTGTCATGTAAAGGCGTTCGACTGGGAAGGACGCAAACCACGGCTCTTTAAGTGAATGACATATCCCAGTGTCACGCAGACAATGTCAGCTAATGATGAACAATCCTGTAGCTGTCAAACTGCGCTCGTATCCCATGCTGTCTTTTTTTCCCAGACTGCATTCTGCTTGAGTGTTATTGTTGGCAATGAAAATAGCCTGGCATAATGGTAGCTAATGGGGCTTTAATGGAGAGTGTCATAGAATAATCAATCTGAGGAGGAGGAGAGCTTATGAACAGAAAAAACATCCCTAATGAATTTCTGCAACAATACAACAAAATATTGCTTCTACAGTAAGTAGGGAGATTCATCGGCCGTTTAAGACGACACAGACAATAACAGAAGGCCATGGGGCATTGAATTTAATCTGTAAAAAGCAGACGCCTCAGTAATAAAATACAGAGGGAAGAAATTGGAGACATGTTTGTTTCTTCTCTCCAGCTGCTTCAAATCTGATTTTAGCATAAGGCTAACAGATTCAGAGCATTAAAAGTGTGTCCTTGCTCTGCTGCACCCTCACTCACTGGCATTCATGCCTAATGTTTGAAAAGGAAAAAAAAGATGGAAAAGGTGGCAGAGTTCATGGAGTATTTTTCAAACTCTCTGTGTTCCTGCAGAAGGTCTGAGTCACTCAATATGACCCAGATGTCGCCGTTGCCAGACATTCTGTAAGGCCATCAGACCAAGGAGAGGGGGATGGCATTGGTGGTGTAGTTGGTGGAGGAGGGTCTGGGATTGAATTTTACTCCGAAGCCGTGCTTGATTTGAAAAGACACATCTATTTATTTCCAGAAAACATTCGGGACGGCGGTGACAAACACAAAGTGACATCGCTGCCACACCACAGCTAACTCCAAACGACCGTCACCGCTTCTTGTTCTGTCCAAAAAAATCCAGTGAGTCAGGCGGGCAGGAGTGTTTCCACGCTGCGGCACGGTGCCATTCCAGCTTGCAGACATCAAAGTTTCTTTGGATTTGGTGGAGAATTATTTTTTATCACAAACTCCATTTCCTTTACACTCATCTCTCCCCCTCCCTTGATATTAAATTACTCCATCGTATTCCACTGCACCAGAAATAACTCTCGGACGCTCTATTGGCAGATAATAAGCAGACCTCTGCAGTGCTCAATTGATTCTAGGCTCCCTCAAGGACCCCGCTGTAAGCAGCCATGATGAAGACAGTGAAATTATTAAGAGCAGCTTGGATGAGCCTCTAGAAGATTTTCTATTTGTTGCAGATTTGACTCCCTCGAGCATGGCGATCAATAGTGCCTTGTTGCAGATTCAGAGGGGGAAAGAAAGTCTGGACAGATTTGCACTCAGGCTGCGTCACCGCTCTGATACCAACTACAGGCTTTGGAGATTTCAGCTTTCTTCAAAGGACACAGTAAACAACGTTTTCAGTCAGTGTTCGGGGAGGATTCGTATGCTTCACCCCATCTCTTGTAAAGATAATGCTCCACATACACAAAGCATGATGACGTTACATTGTGCAGGAGAGACGCTGCGGTCAGGATATGCAATTTTATTGAGGGCCCTTCAGGATTTGTATTCATCCTGCTTTTGTTGAGGAAGGTGTATTACCTCAGTGTGTGTGTGTGTGTGTGTGTGTGTGTGCACAGTGATGGAAGAGATGTTTTTAAATCAGCTCATTTCACATTTTCATGACAAAAATGACAAAGACCAGTTTTAGAGGTCCAAGGCAAGAGCAATGGATGTATTGCTGTAAGTATGAGGCATGCAACAATAAACTTAGCCCACAGTTCATTACATACCTTATTTTTTTTTTTGCTTATAATTTCTCTGTTTGGTTTGGTTTTTAAAAATTAGACAACTTTGTTTTTGAAATTCTTTCCAAAACAGCGATGGTTATTGAGGAGAAAAATCTTTTTTTCCTTCTTAAACAATTTCTTCATCTTAATTTTATGCAAAAAAGACATTTTCATAAACATCTTTGATGCAGTTTATGATATAATGATTAAAGAAATAAACACACTGAAAGAAAAACACATTTTCCAGTACTTTTTATCCCCAGGGTTCATCTCTTTATTCTATTTTCTAATTCTGGAGAAACAAACAAACAAATTTGACCTGAAATCAACTGTTATTATCAATGTTTTTTCGACAAACACTAGCCTTTTCCTTTTCTTAATGTTGTACTAAAACACATCATGCAACATTTGTCTTAGCTGTCTGTCATTTTTGCAATTTCAATGAACACATCGTAACTGTCAGCAACTGCATGTTAAGGACCATTACAGAATATTAAGCTCCTGCTTCCTGCTGACTTCAGCAACGGATAACAGTTTTAAACCAACAGGACTTTTGACAAAGTCTGGATGTGCTGTTCACAACCGTTTTGAGCAGATGGGGTTAATTTTTCTTGCTGCAGGGGTCAACCAGATTAAAAAGGTAAGACATTTTCTGCTTAGTTGAATCCACAATGCTGATGTGCTTGGAGTTCATGTTTCAGCTGTAAAACCTGATGAATGTTTGTGCATCAGTAGTTTAAGAAATGATGTTATGTAGCCCACGAGGCTCCATTGGCATTGATAAGCTTAAATATTACAGATTTCAGGTTTGGCAAATACTGAAATATCTTTTCTTCCATTCTACCCTGAGTCAGTGGGCTTGAACTTTCAATGAATCAATGGTAGGATGTCACAGTTGTAAGGTTTATACGGTGGTACAACTTGACAATTTGGGCAGCTGCTAGGGCTGAAAACGGGGGGAGAGGGAAAAGTCCAGATTAGGCTTATTTTTATCTTGTACATATGAGTACTCTGAAGGGTATATTAAACTCAGAAAGCACAGTATATGTTCTTTAACTATTAATCTATCCATGAAAGAGAAGTTGTGGGCCTTGAGGTCCTCCTATAGAAATATGAAGAGTTGGGTTGATGTAATGTGCACAAAAGTGAGCTCAATACAACAATCACCAAAAAGCTTGGTGTGATAGGCACTTATCTTAAGGCAGCATAAATACAAGATGGTTTAATGTTGCATGCACACATTGTCTTACTTAAAAATGCACATATACTGTATGTAGACCTAATGTTACACGCACACAAACCAACATCTATGACTGCAAAATAACAATACAAACAAGGACATTCAAACGAAAGTGACATCTTAATTTCTAGAAGACCCTGGAAAATTTTGGGAAGAAGTATGTGCATTAAACATTAATTTAATGAAGGGATGAAAATGAACAAAATTATGGGCAAACGGACAAAAAGCGTAGATGTCTTCCTATTTAGTGATTGATGCAAAGGGAAGAGGGAAGTGGACTGAAAACAAACAAAAATATAACCAAGGAAGAATACATTAAAAAAAGAGGGACTGTAAAAACTCAAGTACATCATGGAGTCCTGAAGTCCTGTCAGACTGACACAGCACAGACAATTACAGGGTAATTATGTCTCATTACCACAAACAGAATTGAGAGATTCATGTGTGTATTTGACCCTGCCACATGTGCTTTGGTAGTTTAGAGCAAGAATATTTCTGGAAATATTCTCCTTAGTACATCTAGTCATTGACATCTCTTTGTAGTAGTTCCTCTGCTTGTGTGTCTAATCATCATCTAACAGACAATGTCACAGTGTCAGAGGTCATTTAGGTTGTGTTTCAA
This sequence comes from Cetoscarus ocellatus, assembly GCA_037902135.1. NCBI lineage: Eukaryota > Metazoa > Chordata > Actinopteri > Labriformes > Labridae > Cetoscarus > Cetoscarus ocellatus. Next base: position 872,528 of record JBAMNC010000784.1, read on the forward strand.
CGCTGACAGCCTGAGCACATGCACAGACAGCTATCAAAACAATGAAACCTGATTCATGAGCAGCCTTTAAAAACCTAATGAGAGCATGAGGTTTTAATAAATGGACATAATGTGATTTTAATAGCTAACAGTTATTTTGAAATATACTTTAGCCTCATTAGAAGATTTCTTCAGGTTTTATAATGACTTGTAACGAGGTGGAGGACAGATTTTCTAGCAATTTATGATCATCATTATGAGAGAATGACCTTTTTAGAAGAGGAGGAAAAAACTCTGCTTTTGATATTTAGTTTTTTTTACCATCTTCAAATGCTGCAGTTTTTCCTCCGTTTCCTTTAAATACAGGATATATTATTAGGGAGGCAGTGCATAAAATGTCTAAAATACCACCTACACTGACATTGGTAAGTATATTGAGTTCATGCTTAAAGATATATTCTCAGTAATAAAGAGTAATAAAATATTGGTTGTTTCAATTTAGTTGATATTCTTTTGGAAAAAAATAGCCATCCTCATGCACTGTAAAAAACAACATGAACTTTGTCACACTTGTTGATCACAGGTTTATAAATTCAACACTTCTGGTCTAAATGGAGGACTATTACTGACGTATTTTCCCCGTGTTTAACCATCTTTTTTGTCATTGATCATCTTTTTCATCGTAGTTCATTTTTCATGGATTCCATAAATAGTAATTTTAGAAATATTGGAGGAAGAAATGTCAAGATCTTTGTCTTCAGCTGGACAGGAACTGCTTCAGGGACTACCATCAGTTAAAAAACGCCTGGACATGGTCTAATGTAACAGGCTGTAACATTGACACTAAATGCTGCAGTCTAACAAAAATGTTTGAGTTTACATAAAATGGGTTAAGATTATTTTTGGTCATCTCAGAAAATTTCTACATGTTCATTTACAATTGTTTTTGAAGAGAGTACTGTTGAAACTTCAAATCCGTTTTTTGTTCTTTTCTTGTAATTACACACTGTTTTAAGCATTTGTAACATAATATTAACAAATACTTGCCAGAATTGTTTACTTTTATTTCTCGTGAAAAAAGGGTAAAAATATACTTAAAGGACAATTCCTGACACATTTATTGACAAAAAAAAGACAAAAAGACCAGGTGGACATTTATATTTATAGTATTAACTTTCATGTTTTTTACTTCAGTACTCCATATGCACAAATATGTTATTATGATGCAAATTTTTATTTGCAGATGTTTGGTTTCTCAAAAATATGAGCTAACATACCACATATGTTCACATTGGCATCAAAATAAAAATTCAAAAATTGTAAACAGGTACTCTCATTATTTGTGTATTTCTGCTTCTTACTGAATCGATGCTGAATCGCAACCTAAAGAGTGGAAATCCAATTGAATCCTGAAGTTCTAGCAATGCGTATTATATTGATTTTAATTATGTAATGCAGGCAAAATTTTGCAGATTGTTCAAATTGCAAAAATACATTGGCAACATTTAGAAAAGTGGGTGAAAGTGGGAAAGAGTTTAACTCGCTTGTCTTTACTTTTTGTCACAAGAGCCCCCCACTTTTCTGAATGTTGCTAATGGACCATAGCAATTTAGAGAAGGCTTTCTCTCTTTTGGTTAAAGCCATGGCTAAAGATCATTAGGCAGAGTTTCCCACACATAAAAAGTACTCTGTTGGTCCACCCGTTTATATTTTCCAACCAATTTCTTTTACTAAAAAATTAATCCAAATACCATCACAGACACCCACTAATGCTTTCCTCATCTAAATGCACCAACTGTGATGCAATGAAAAATTTAAGAATCAAACTTCTTCTGCTGTTTTAAAGAAAAAAAACGCAGCTAGTTGCTGTCAATGCAACCCTGTATCCATGACTCTGGGATCATGTTGTAATGTTATCTTTCTTGACAAAAAGCCTCAACAACTTCTGTTCAGGTTGTGATCACTAAATGCAGAGTAAAGCACATCATAACACATCATGGTATTTCAACTTCTTTACAACATGCACTGCTGTTGAAAACTGTCAAAAGCAGCAATACACTAACACAAACAAAAAATCCTTTTGAATGAAATAACAAGTGAAAACCTCACCCCACCTACCACCCTAGTACATTACATTTCTGTGCGAAACACTGCACACTGAGTTTTTGAATCCACTGGGGATTAGAAAATTAGAATTTCAGCTCCAGCTTCACCAAAAATAGAAGTCCTATGCAACTAATGCTGTTTAATAAATGTTTAAATGAGCAAAACTGCCGGCAAACTCCTGCAGACATTATACACTGTATGCACAATGTGTTTGTGCATTTAAAACAATTATTTCCATGTTATGGAGAAAAATACTGTGTTTTTGTGCTTCAACATACCACTGACTATTAAAACATTGGGAATTACATTTTTTAAAACACAAAGTATTTAATGTCATTTTACACTTGGATCGTTTAGGAGAGTTGTTTTGATACAAGTGTGCGTTCTGTGCTTGGCACGGCTTGTTTGAATATATATATTAACACAACTGATCCTTGTTTCTGGAAAAACTACCATGCCGAGCTCACCTGAAAAAGATGGTCTTGACTCACTTCCCCTGAAGCAGTTTGTTAGCAGTGAGGAAACAATCAACCCAGCAACCATCACCAACAGTGTGACGAGCTATCTCATCACACTGTTATAGTAGTATAAGCACCAGCAGCAGTCGTAATAATAACTGCATTTCAGCTATCAAGCAACCGGGCTGATAACAAGTTCTACTTAATAGTAATGCTTTGGATCCCACAAAGTCACTTTCTGTGCTCAGACACAACATACATGAAAATAACAACGGTTTAACATTACTCACCGTCAATCAACAACAAACTGATTCAAAAACTTGTTTAGTTCCCAGACTTCAGTCCAGCACGTTCAAGCAGAACTGATCCTTTAAAAAAGCTGCTCTCTACTCTCTGCAAGATATTTCTACAGGTGTTACAGAGAAATAAATGACCATGCTATGTCGTGTCTTCTATGCTCCAACATTGACACTGGCGAGCACTGACAGCCCCTCTTCTTTGTGCACAGAGTTTATTTGCACTTGGATCATAAGACGTGTCACACACTGATAAATATGCTCAGCTGTGTAGTCTTAGATAAGACGTTTAACACCCGCTATTAATGTGAGTTGTTTTGTGGGTAGTAAGTGGGACATAAGGACTTTTGTCAGAATCCACCTGGACTGGGCTGTCTTCAGCCTACTGCTGGGTGAACATAAAATGATCCAGAGGAAACCAAAATGCATTATGCTTTTTCAACTGAACCAGATTAAAGCTACAGAACTGTAGGTGTGAAAACCACCTAAGAGAATATCAAATTTGGCAACATCAATCAAACTAAATTATTGCCAATGGTTCTGTACAATTTCAACATTATTCAGGTGCATTTTTTCATAATCACGACAAAAGATTTGTAGACATTTGGCGCTGAAGATGTCTAACTTGTTGCAGTGGCATCAGGCATGGATATTGTATGGAGCATTAAATCAAACTTTGTCATTCTTGAATAGTGACAGCCATTTATCATTTCTTAAGAGACTAAAATATTGAGATGAATATCGTGTATTGCCTTCCACTTGAAAAAACAAGATGTGATTGCTGTTATCTCTATCACCCAGCCCTGCTAGCCCCAGTATAATTTGCTAAATATGTCACAGGGTGTATTTTTAATCAATACCCTCTCTTCTCTAACCCACTCTTTTTCATCCTCTCCTTTATCCAAATTATAGATCCCTCTCACTGTTATACAGTATGTATTACATTCTGCATCGAATTCTTCCTCCACAAGCCACACCCTCCATCACCGCTGAGCATTTCTGCAGAGCAGAGATCAATTACAAGCTGGCCTGCCAAGCGATCAAGTCTATAATAACACAGTCTCTCCATCTTGTTCTACTGCAGTAAATTACCTGGGCTACAGGACAAGCCTCATCTTTCCCTCCCTGAACCCTTGAGGATCTTTATTAATGCCCAAGCTTTACATCACACACAGTCAGGTGGGTCTGGTAATGAGATCACAGGCGAGGCCGGCCTGATTTAAATGCTAAATACAGGTCAGAGCCGACCAGTGACCTAAACACACTCCACTGGCTGGTCGCAATGATAATCCTGGAAACATAGCCAGAGTACAAAAATAGCAGGAACAGGAGAGGATGAGTGTAAGATTCTGTTTTTTCTTCTTTTTTTTTGGACAGAAAAGAAGGTGAGAAAGCAAAAAGCAAGAAGATCTCAAAAATAAATATTCATGTTTCCTGAGGACTCTGAGAGGAAAATTGGCAAGTTAAACTATTACCTTTTTTAAGAGGAAAACAGGATGGCGGCCACTGATGTGAGCCATCGAGATGCCTTCTAATGTCAATCAAAATAAGACAATAACAGACATGAATGCTGATCATTTATGATAAATATATAATAGATTAAAGTCTAGATCTTTCCACTACACCATAAAATCAAGACAGAAATGTAGGATATGCTCTCTCTCTCCAACAGGCCTTTTGATCACATCACCATGATGCACACACTGGCAAAATATTCGATGTGCACTTTCTTCAATCAGCAGATAGTGGCCCGTGTTATTCTGACTTACCACCAAGCAGTACGGTTCAGTTCCACTCAGTATGGTATACAATTACAAATGTTTCACTGTCCAATTAAAGGGTAGGTACCCATATAACCGATCTCTGCAGCTCCACTTTTTGGCACAGCGCATACCGGGGAGACCTCCAAGGGTGGAGCTAAATCACTGTAGTCCGTTGATTGATCGCAAGAATCATCACTCCCCATATGACAGCAGCTACAACAAAAACACAGACCACTGCATGGGCGACCTGCTCACACTGCTTTTGCTGTAAAGAAACAACGCTTCATGGACTATTGGAGTGCAAGAAGTCCTCTATTGTTGCTCTTTTGTTTGCAGTGTTGCGCTCTACCTCAGAATGCTGCTCTGTGTCAGGCTGCAGTGATGCATAGAAATACATATCTGGCATCACCCTTTCTTTCCAGCTTCTATCCCCACCCTCAAGTGAAGCTACAGCTTGCATCGGGAATGCAACCATGGTCAGAGATTAGCACTCCAAACTGCAGCCTGAAAAGTTCTTGTTCTTTTTCCATCTTTCTTATTAAACAGGAACGTACAGAAACGTTTTTCTGTAAGAGTAGCAGTTAGTTATATAACATCTAACATGTGATGATTAAGTGCTGCAGTTCATGGTATTGCTACATGAAGTCGCAGTTCAGGGAAGAGAAAAGTCAGAGCTGTTTAAAGATCATTTTGAGCTTTGTGCATTTTAATAAAGAATTATACTGATTATAGATCACTGAAGCTAAAAAAAACAATAGTGCAGAGAAACATGACATAAACCTGTAAGTAAAATGTATCAAGCAGCAGAGCAAGGAGGCTGACATTTAAAGATGGGCTGTTCTCTCTCTCTGACCAGAAGCTGCAGCCCACAGCCGCTCTGCTCATAGGGGCTAGTCGCAGCATGATCTCTCAGCTGAGAGAGACATTATTTCAGAGAGGTTATGATTACATTTGTTGCCTGACAGGCATCTTTCGCACATTTTCATATGGCAATGATGATAAATCAGTCAATCAAAATGTATTTATATAGCACAGTTCATACAAATTAAATTGCAGCTCAAAGTGCTTTACATCAAGACAAAAAAAAAGATTGACAAAAGACATATATATATGCACATACAGTATATATATGCAAATATACACATATACACATACATATGTATACATATATATGCGTACCTACACATATACACACGCATACATACACATACACAAATAATGACAATCACTTTCTTACAACCACTCAGCAAATAAACACTCAGCAGAGGTCCATCTACTAAGTACTATTCCACTGTAGATGTTATGATAGTTGGTAGGATGTCACGAGGATTTAGAGACTAATGCACACCACAGACGCTAAAGTAAAATTAATGATAAAATTTAGAAGAGCAGATACAAGAAAATGCAAAGAAATAAAACCAAGAAACATCAGACAAATAAATAAAACGCTAAAAATACATTTAAAACAAATAAATAAAAACATGTTAAAAGATTAAAACTAAATCTAAAATGATTGAGTATAAAAAGATAAAAACTATATCAAGATATATAAGCAAATATTAAAATGGAATAAAACATCAGACAAAAAAATGTTTAACTAAAACTTAGTCATAAAGTAAGGTAAAAAGTACTACTCAGAAATAAATAATTATACTAGTCATTAAAATAATAATGTTCTACATAAAAGCCAAAACAGTTTATCATTCAGGCCTACTGACTACTTATTCAAAAGAAAAAAAAACAATAAAATACAGAGACCAATATTTTTTTGTATTTATTAAAAAAAATCATGTAATCAATAGGTGTAACTAAGTGTTATTTTTAAATTCATTGTTATATTTCACTTATTTGTAAAGCAAAACTTCCTACACAGTGATTGCAAATCTGTGTGCAATGTTTATGAATCTGTAGGCACAGATGAAGCAGTTAGAAGAGAGAGCAGTGTTGGGCCCATTTTAAAAGAATGTTACACAAAGCAAATATTTACACTTCATACATGTTTATTTTGCAGGAATGATCTTCATCGCAGTACTGAACAGTGTTATAGCTCATTGCATCTTAACCTGCAGGCCTGTCTTACAGTTTCTGTTAGATTGAGGTATCATAATTCAACTTAGAGGTTGACATAACAGGTCAGAGGCAGCCAGTGTTAAACAGCCAACAAGTTTGGTGTAATGATAATGAAAGACTTCACTTTGAATGTTCAGAGGATTTTGGTAGATGGAGTGAGAAAGGATAAGTGTGGGGTTTGGATGCACCAGGAGGAGAGAACTCAGAGAAATGAGATAGAGGAATTAAAAACCTCAAAATAAACACCCAAACTCTGCCCAGGAGTCTGTGGGGAAAATGTAGCAGTTGCAGTGAAAGCGATTGGCTGCCCCTAAACTTCCCTCTACAGATCTTCTGTCAGGCCGACAGAAGCCAGACACTCTTTCTCCTCCCAAATACACCAATTACTCAGGCCCTTGGCTAAATGTGAGGCGTCTGGAAGTTAAAAAAAGTAACAGATGAATTTGAAAACAACAAACTTGTGGTAATTAAACATCAAGGCTGTGGAAGGAGGAAGTGCTAATCCACCCAACTCAGCTGATTCCTCCATTCCAAAAGCATTTACACTTTCATTAAAGTGTGCAGCCGAGCAGAACAAAATCATTTAGAAGGCCCCTGCATAAACAGCATGAGTGAACCTGTGGCTGTACTGCACAGTTCAGAATACAATAATTAGGACAGGCTGGGGCCACCCCGAGATATTTACTGCTTAACTTCAATAGATGAACATGCTAAGATAAAAAAAAATTCAGGCAGACAAACAACTGTCAGTGAAGCAATGAGATGTCAGACAACACAAGAGATCAAATCTCTCCTCTTTGTTCCCGTACAATGCACAAAATGGAAAATGGAACATGATTAATGGATTTATTTATTCAGCAGATAAAATAAAGAAGAAAGTTTTCAGGAGTTAACACAGAGTTTCATTTTGATTAAGCCCCTTTCTACAATCAAAGAACGAGCTGTTAACTCCAAACCGCAGCAGGCAACCCACTATTTATCTTTTTATTAATTAAATGACTGCACCTGTTGTGAATTTCAGCCTAGAGCCAACATCTGTTTAATAAGGTTTACTTGTTACTTCCTACATCATTAGATCAAGTGAGGCTGCCTCATAGCTAAGTTCTCCTTCTGATGTATAACATTAATTTAGCAGGCTGAGTCAAATGAAATGAAACTGACAGTTCCATCCACACAACTTTACAGGCATGAATGTTGAAGGGCATTATTCCCACAGCATTTCAAGAAAAAACAAATTAAAAGATTAATAATCAGAAATAATTTTTAAGCAAAATAGAAGGGCAATATTTAATTTTAATGATATGAATTGGTAATGTTACCTTCAAAAAAGTTTATGTTTAAACATATGAGGAAAATCAGACAAAAAAAATCAAAAAACAATAACAATTTTATTTTGTATGTATGGGTGTATATTGTGCATTTTGTTTTTTGTTTTTTTTGTTGTTGTTCTTTTCATCTGTAGTTGTGTTGTGTCTAAATGTTGCCAAAAGTTTACACGTATTACCATAATTCTCGATTATAACACGCACTGGATTATAACACACAACCCATATTTTCACGATTTTTGCATGAAAAACACTGTATCGAATAAACACACACCCAAATTTTGCCCAAACCTTACTCTCTCAGACAACTCAAAAATTACCTTATTCAAAGTTTTAAATCAATGAAATTTCAGTATTTTCACAAAAAATACCGTACGTGATTTTCTCTCTCAAACAGATGCAGAAACACCTTTTGCCTCACGTATGGGCAATTACTCGATTTCTGCCCAGGCATGCTCAGTCGTAGTGTACCGACCAATCACAGAGCAGCTATCAACATGCCAAAGTCATCGACCAATCACAACGCAGCTATTTTGCGCCCGCTAGCTCACAAGATGACAGCGCTCTGTGTTTGCCTGTTTTTTTCGCAGAGAAAGAGAATATTTCGGCTTTTTGTAACAGATGTGTTGCAATCGCGATGTTGGCGAGACGCAATATGGTAAGTATTGCTTGTACTCATGTATAATACGCACCCAAAAAATTAGAGCTTATTTAAAAGCAAAATAGTGCACGTTATAAGCGCAAAATTACGATAATTTGTGTAGGGGAGACCAGGGACAGTTGTAACAGGGTATGGTTGTAACATGTCGTTTGTCTCAAATCAGAAGAAAGCTGGAGTGATGTAACTCACACTGCACATGCTCAGTTGGCTGCTCCCTCTTGCAGAGAAAAAGAGAGAAGATTTGAGAGTTTATTGTAAAAAAAAAAAAAAAAAATGTTTTTGAGGTATGACTATTTTTTTTCTTGAACTTTGTTTTCATTAAACTGTTGTCACTGTTTTTGTGATTCAGTTCAAACTTATATGGCTTAAACAAGAGATATGTTAACTTTTAGCAAATATTAGTTTGCATGCATCAAGTCACATTGTTAAGCTAGCACGTGGTTTTATCATGACTGACAGTTGTTGCAACTGTCCCCGTTCAATGCATTAAAATAAAAATTAAACACATTTTTTAAGTCTTCTTAAGTTTGATGAATTACAGTTTTAACAGCTACACTTTGAATGGAACACAGACGTTTTCTTAAGTTTCACAAATTCAAGTTTTAACAGTTTCAGTGCAAGATGAAACTGATGAATAAAAAAAATGATTTCTGTATAAATGTATCAATAAAAGATTTTTTTAAGATGCATCTTCTACAGTTGTGTTTTTCCACATTGTTTTTGGAGGGCCAGTTTTCTCAAATTTGCATTATGAATGCATATACTGACAATAGGCCCAATAAAATAACGAAAAGAGGAAAGATGAGTCCCACAGCGGGGGAATTAAATTAATTAGGATTAATTAAGTAATTAAAGATTTACATTAATTGCCTCATAAATTGTTCCATTCTTCCTATGTCATAAAAGCCTATTGTATTTTATATATTTGAATCTTTGACATCTGCACATTAGGCATATTGATCTTGACTAATGTATAATTTTCAGCAGATCAAAGCTGATAAATAAATAAAGTAGAAGAATTATATGTTGAAATGCTGAATGAACATTTCAATATAATAACACTGTAATAATATTCTAACTTTTTTGATAATAATCCTTTCATTAACACTGGAATATAATATCCTATAACACTTAAATATATTGTATTTATAACAAGTTGCAACCATCCTCAAACATCTGACTTTTTGCTTTCAAAATGCAAATTATGAAGAAAGTACTTTCTGTAATCATCTTTAAATGGTCTTGACTTTTAACAGACGGGTGTAAGTTTACTGTATAAAAATTTGGTTTGTCTAATCCAAACTATGTCTGAGTAACGGAGTCAAATGCAAAAAGTGTTGAAACTGTCCCCGGTCTCCCCTACTGTGGTTTCTAATGGTTGACCTCAGTTCCTTCCAAACCTTGACGTATTCGGTCACAGTAATGCCAGTTTTGAATTTCTTCCAGTAAATGTGGTATTTCTTGAGTATGAGTTGTATTTTCAAACTCTAGGCGTGTTTGTGATATTTGAGGATATTTTTACTTTTTAAAGCCTGATATTTAAGGCAAAGAAGTGAGGAATTAGAGCTCTGTCTCTACACAGTGGGTGCAGAGTCTGTCCTCCTCTGGGAGCCAGCTCTTTTTGGGGTGACCCTGCTCTATCAGTAGTCTGTGGTCATTGAGATGTCCTCCATGAGGACTTTTCTTAGTGAATGATAGTGTTCAGGTAATCTGCTATTTTGTACTCTTTGTTCAGGGTCAAATGACATTTCAGTTTGCTTTGGTTTTAAGTTGTTTCATCACAGTATCTCACATACATTTATTATTGTTAATTGATAACTTGTTTTGGTCTAATTTTGAGATGTTGGAGTCTTTAATCTGATTTGGTTGTTTTGGGGGGTTGCTGTGGTCCTGGTGCTCTCCGGACTGCTTCATGAGACATGGGGGAGGCCTTTGAGGAGTTTTTTTTTTTGTTTTGTTTTTTTTTTGTTTTTTTTGTGTGCCTTTATTGATAGAAGAGAGAGAGACAGTGTGAAGACTTGTGAAAGAGGGTGAAAGAGAGAAGTGGAGGACACTCTGCAAACTGGCCACAGGCTGGATACGAACCTGGGCCAGCAGAAGCATGTACATGGGTCGTGCCTGGTTGCTTACCACTCTGCCAAACCAGCACCTGAGGAGGTTTTTTTTAACTTGTCATAAAACAGCCCCACATAAACAAAACAGACAATAAGCACTGCTTTTCAACTGGGCCTGCTGACCTCTGTGCGATAAGAAAGTGCGTGTGTCACATCATGTTCATATATATAGGTAATAATCCGCAACATAGAGCAGCAATTTCACCCCAGAATCACCTGCTATTACATAACTTACAGATAAATTATTCTAATATGGTGTCAAAGTTAATAAAGTTATCAGGGATTGAATTATCAGGTAAAGCACGATGCACACAGATGCAACTCATTTATCTGAAGGAGCCGCTCTTTACTTCAGGGTCAGTGCTGATTATAAATAGTCAGTGAAACATTTTGGGCTTAACTGTTGTCTCTCTTAAAATATTGTGCATTCTGTTTTAAACTCTACCTTATTGGACAGCATCTTCGTTGTAGCTGAATCACCAGAGATTGTGTTTTTTTGTAGTCATATTTTACTAGGAATGCCCCGATCAGACTTTCCTTTGTCGATAGCAATTATTGATCACCTGTTTGTGAGATCAGCCAATACTTCTCTGTTGTCTCTTGTTTCTTCTTTTGTATCTGTTTTCACAACTTGTTGAGTGTTTGCTCAACAAATCAGTACAAAAAGATATCAAAGACTAATGCACTACAGTATCCTATGGTAAAGACATCTGAATTGCACTACAATTATTTATTTGATACTTGTTTTGACTTTAGTGAATCAACAAAATGAATGACAGACTGAAACAAAATATTTATTTTATCCAACAGGCAAAACAGTGCACGATTGGCAATAAGATTAGGAAGATCAACACAGTTACATGATGACACAAATTCCATCCCCACCCAACACTATTTTTTCAAGGTTTAGCCAAAATCATAACTCTCAACTCTGAAAATGAAATGTTAACACATCATGTTCTTTGCTTCGTCAAAAACTCATTTTACCAAGGCCTCCTAATGGCATCACAATATTACCGAGTGGACCTTAAACCCAACACCAAACACAACCTGTATGCGTCGCAAAGCAATGTGCAGCTCAATAAGTTTAGTCGATAAGCCTCTATTCTACTGGGCTCAGCATGAGTTTCAGAACGGACTTCTACAATGGTAGGGCCCTATAAAATCCGTGATCACAGAATCGGGCATGGAATCGCAGAATTAGACATTAAAAGTGGAATTCAATATAAACATGGAATATCACGGAAATGGCCGGCATTTTACGTAAAAGCGTTTTTTTCTGACTAAAAAGGAACGCATCTCTCAGGAAAATGCCCCGAGGGGGCCACTGAGGCTGGGGACAATACATGCTTCACTTCCTGTCCCCCTCCCCTTATTAAGGATGTCAACATGTCACAGCGGCTCTCTGAGACACCGGCTGACCCTGTGTTCACACCAAACACGATCTGAGCGTCCGGCTGCCATTCATTTTCAATGATCGCTGGTATCGAGGGGCGATGAGCGGTGCGATGCGAGCAACACAAGCGACATCGAGCAGCGCATAAGATGGCAAAGAAGATACCAAACTCCTGGCTCACTCCAGAGTACAGGGCAGGGCAAATGTTCTACAAATTTTGTCAACTTACTGTTGACTCGACACATATAGATACAGTGAGGACCACCTGAAGGGTGAGTGATTATATTTCATTACTTTATTCTGTGTCTCAGGGTTAAATTTGCGTAAAATACTAAAAAAACAAATTCTCAAAAAATCTAAACGGAAAAAAAATGGAATATGGGAAAAATGAAAACAGAATTTGGGAAAAAAACAGATTTTATAGGGCCCTACAATGGGTTAAAAACTTTTAGTAAAAAGCCTGAAAATTAGGTTTTGGAGACTACCATAGTTCATTAAAGAGGAGGACAGAGCAGCAGGAGCAGCAGGAGCAGCAGAAGAGCTGGCAAGTGAATGACATCCACATGTAGGCATGGAGTTGATCCAAAGGTGTTCTTATCATTACCTACAAGGTTCGGTTTCAATAAACTGATCACTTTTTTTAACTAAATATTGGCAGATACTGATCCGTGTTCAACAGGCCAATGTGATTTTTTATGTGTTATGTTTGTTGCACCAACTGAGGCAGTAACCTAATTTCATTACACACCGTAATGACAACAAAGACTTCTATTCTATTATAATGTACAAACAGCTTCTGACTGTGTTTCATGCATGAGCCAGGTAAATAGGAGTGCCACACCACCACCCACCCCCACTGACCTGCACAAGTAATGCTGTCCCATCAGAGAGTCTTTAATATGAAGTAATGTGAAGGAAAAATTACTTCCATTGTACAGAGAATTATAATTGAAGAAAGTCTGTTCTGTGATAAGAATTATCCACAGCAGGTGCTGAGGTAAGTGTTAAAAAATTATTTCCTATTTCTTACCTTTCATAAGCTGAGAATATCATAATTACAAAGCTGAATTGACTTGTTGTAAGAGCCTGTATTTGTGTTTGAGAAGTATTGACTTTGCAGGCTTTTACTGTATATCATGGTGACAGCAGTCTGTGAAGCCGCTCGATCCATTAATGTAATCATAACGCTTTCAATTATGCATGGAAAAACTTCCTTATTAATGTCAGCCACAAAGGAAAAGCTGTCCACAAGTGTGGGGGTGGAATTATTTCATATTTTCTTTTCTTTACAGGTCATTAAGTTTTAAAATAAGAAAATCAATGCCTGGGATCCATAAAGTCGGCTGTGGTTTTTGAGTAAATGCAGCCAGTCGGTGGGCAGAAGAATGAGTCAGTCTGAGTCAGTCTGAAGGCTAACACTCCCACCTGCTTCACTGCTATCGGCATTATGTATTTATTTTTTAATGATTGTGTTTTTCTGGGGGGTTGAGTGTGGGAGAGCATGCCAGTGAGGTGTGCAGGGAACGTATTGACAGTGGAAGTAGAGGAGAGAAAAAGAGAGGGGGCGAGAGGGAATACCTGAAAGCACCAACGGCAGATTTTCGTGGGAGTGAGTTCATGGCACGTGTCTCTCCACTGCCGTTATTGGTGCCATCAAAGTCAACGCGGTGTTGGTTGACTTGCTATGATCTGTTTCTGCAAATCGCTGGGGCAAATTGACTTTCCTTTCAGTGTATATAGCGCTATCATTTTCAGCATCGCCGCCAGTGTCAGGCAATAATGGCAGTGTGTCATTCTGAGTGTAGCAACAGATTGATCGCCAGGAATTTACTTCTGACAGCAGAGCTTTCGCAGACAGATGCAGGTTATCGTCTATGAGGAGATCAGCTCCAACACACAGTCTGATCGGCAATCTGAAATGGCCCCCAGGCTTCAAACACTCAGCCTCTAACCAGTCACTCAAGGTGAGGCGGGCTCGCGAAAGCAAAGACGTCGGAGGGCTGAGAAGTTATTCGGCTTTAATGCTGCAGAATACAAATTTAGAAACACGGTTTGTATGTTTAATTTAAGCTGTGCAGCTCTCTTCTCAAGGCGCCCCTGCTTCTGAGACAGTCAAAGACAACACTGCCTTGGTGGTGTTTCAAACAGCATTGTTTGTGTTGACAGCCTCACAAGGTGAAGCTCCAATTCTGCAGATAAACATACCGACTTAGACCAAAATACCAGTCCAGCTGCAGTCTAAACCTGTAGTCTGCTGTAATGTTGTCTTAAAGAAAAAATGAAACAGTAATGGATTGAAAGTCTTTTATTAAAACATCACTTTAGACATCAGAGTGACGTATATTGTGTGGTGTCTATCAAGTACATCACTGTCAGACTAAATGTTCTGCTGGAGCTATAAAAGGACAAAATAGAGACATCAGACATTTTAAAGGTCTCTCAGCTGGAGCTCAAAGTGGAGGCAGCTTTAATGAGATGATAAGCAAATGTTGAATTTTTGCACCAACCAGAGGCATTTTATTCTTTTCTTGAAGAATACTTGAAAGGTACAAATTTCTTGTGACGGGAAATGCTGGGCTTTTCACAGAGGAATTAATTTGTCATAGTCCTGAGAAAAGTTTTATTACTGTTCCACTTTCAGGGTGTAGGTTTTTCCACAGCTAGACAGTACTTTGGTGGGCCAGGTAGATATAGTGAAAACTGTATATTCTCCAATTGGGGTGCACAGATGCATTAGTTAAACAATGGTATCAGTCAATATTGGCTCTACTGGCAAACACTGGCCATCACCTATTACAGTAAAGCACTCACACCGCACGCGACTTGGGCGACCACTCTCCATGTAAAGTCAATGTACAGCCACGACTTTTGGGGGCGGGGGGGATGCGCGCACAACCCTCCCACGATGCGATGGATGTGATCTGGGCGACATGGTCGTGCTACCGGGTCGCTTTGGACATGTCAGTCGGTCACCAAAGTTGAAAAATTTTAACTTTCCAGGCGACGTCGAATGTGGCTGTGCAAATCAGCCAATCAGCATTGTGTGGGTTTGTGACGACACCTGTGACGGACTGTTTTTCTCCTGGCTCACAGAGTGACAATCCATGTCCCTGTGGGAACATTAGTTAGTGAGTACATTAATTCTGCCTAGACAGGACCGCAG
This sequence comes from Cetoscarus ocellatus, assembly GCA_037902135.1. Lineage (NCBI taxonomy): Eukaryota > Metazoa > Chordata > Actinopteri > Labriformes > Labridae > Cetoscarus > Cetoscarus ocellatus. Next base: position 887,859 of record JBAMNC010000784.1, read on the forward strand.
AGAACTCCCTACTCGAGGTGCAGCTGACAGACGATGCTGCTGCAGGGCCAGCAGCTGCAGTGTTTTGTGGTTGGTAGGTGAGTGAAAAGGATACAGTGGGAATAATGTAAGCTAATATATCCTATTATATGACATGATATGATATCGCAGTGAAACTCGAGCGGGCATGATGTCATTCGGTGACACAACGGCTACAGCGATAAAATGAGCTATTTATGGACCGGCAACGTGACTTGGATGGGCGACGCGATCTCGGCCGTGAGCGCGGCTTAAGATGAACAGATGTCAGCTGAAGACGTTGATGCTAGTATCAGGCTCTTTTAAGTGCTAACTCAGGGGAGCTTTACAATAGGGTAGAAAAACTGTTGGACAACCTCTGGCCTTTACTTATGGACAAACATGAGATGAGATGTTACATATCCACTAATGCTTCACTGCTCTAAATGCACCAACTGCATTGTGCACTTTGTGCAATGTCTCCTGTTAAAAACAATGCTTTAAATGCAGCTGCTTCCATAATATCTTTAGCTGCTTTTTGCTGTTTTTATCACACAGTTAACAAAATAATGCTTTCATAAAAAAAAAAAAAAAACAATGTCATCATATATATTTTAACTTGAAATACAAACAGTGTGGATTAAATGAGCTAAACTTTTTTTCTAGTAATTACTTAACGTAACAGCCATTTTTTAATCAACACAAAGACTTTCATTAATGCAGATACAAGATCTATAAAAAACACAAGATGCGAGTTACGCCTCTAATGTTTTGGAGAGGGCTAAATACAATTCAATAACCAAAGATTATTATGTAAATAATGTTCTTTTTCGTTTTTTTGTGGAAGATTTTGTCATGTTTTACTTCATGTTTACAGTCTGTTTTTATTCAAAATGATCCAACAGGCCACAGCCTCGTGTGGATGGCTGTTCATCTTGAGACTGGGATCCACATTCATGATTTCCTGCTGCTTAACAGAATGTTTTTTCTTGCCGCCATGATGAGGGCTTCCTGATTGGCTATTGGATTCATGTTGGGTGTTCGATGAATGTATTTGTATATATATGTATATGTGTATTTTATATATGTATATATGTATATATGCATATATGTGTATCCATAAAATCAAGAGTTTGTCTTCAGCCTGCTCTATTGTAAAGTGTCTTGAGACAACACTTGTATATATGAATTGGCGCTTTACAAATAAAGATTGATTGATTGATTGATTGACTGACAGTGAGTAAGGAGGAGGGTCTCATGTGGCCCCGGGCTGTATTTGTCCCACCTGCTCTAGGAGCACAATTATCTTCACTAAGTGGATAATGTTATTGCAGGTTTTTGTTTGTTTTTCTGTCCGTTTGTGTGCAAGATAACTCACAAGGTATCACAATTTTATTTTGATTTTCATGGGGATCAGAAGATGGAGATAAATCCAGGCATTTCTTTAAATTATCGGTTAAAGGTGCAAAATAAGGCAGTTTTCTGAATTTTCGCAAAAAACTTGGCTAATACATGGCTTGGCGGAGGTTTGAGCTCTCTGAGCACTTCCAGTTAAAGTAAGTCATCTCAGATATAGCAAGTGCCAACAACTGCAGTTTACCTTCTATGATAACAAAATATTTTCTAAAGTATTCTAAACTGCATGTTGGCTTATTTTAAAGACTTTACAGAACATACTGCTGATGTATGCTGTCAAAAAAGCAGAAACAACCCAGAAACAGGCAGAACAACCCAAAACAGTGAAAATAAAGATAACCTCCAAGGATGATGATAATGGTAGCAACGCCTACCAGTGGGAGAAATTGATTTAACATGTTAATCAAAAGCCTGATTATACACACAGTGAATTTTTCTGTCTAGTCTTTGCTTTTAAATTTGTTGTTTTTCCTATTTTTGTTGTGCAAGGGTTGTATTTAAAACTAATTAAAGTCCCATCTGGTATTGATGCTTGTCCTAAAAGCAGGCAGATAATCACACAAACTGAAGTAAGTAAAAGCCCAGGCTTAATTGAAGTTTTATGGTACTTCCACTCACTAAACCAGGTGTTAGAAAGGAGTTCCTATTTTGTTTGAAAACTAATGTGAGACAGAAAGACCTCATAAGTATTGACCTGGAGAGATTATATACGTGTAGTTCTTTTTAAAGAGTCCCTGCTGTTTTGTCAGAAATAAACACCATTTTGATATTAAGGAAAATAAGTAACTTAAAAATATTGACTTAAAGTCTGACCACTTAATTTCAGAAAAAAAGCCATCACCAGAATTCATAACAAAAGCTCAGTAGCAGTAGACACAGCAACCTTGAATTTTAGGGCTCAGTCTGACTTTTCTGTCTGAGTTGAGTCATTCACATCAACAAAGTCAATGAATATTAATTATGTCCCTGTTGTGCTCTTACTTGAAAGGACAGACTTTTGAGTGAGTGTTCACCATCTAACTCGCTGACTGTGAAAACCTTTAAGCTCAATAACTCCTGACTATCCTGAAGGCAGATAGAATCATATAATTCTGAGCTCATGAATAAAGCCAGCGTGACACCTCCATTAGTCCTCATACAGCTGACAGCTGATGCAAATTGATCCAGTAAACATTAAAACAGGAAATGGCTTAACTTGACCATTTTTTTAAAGCTAATGAAAGAGTTTGGGTTCAGCTTGTGTGTATTGATGTTCTCGATTCAATCATTATTTACAGCCAATATCAGCAGACATGCAGCGGCCCACCTGATCTGCCGACATAAGTGCAGGAGGGAGAGCGACAAAACATGCCAATTCATTTTCTGCATGTTCAGATGTGGCCTTTGCCTGGAGCCACTAATTAATACAGAGTATCCTTGCAGTTGAATGGTCTCGTCCTTATCCTCAGTGTGCAGGTACACAAACAATCGATGCTTGCCAAGTGCCTGTTCGCTTTTTAATTAGGCCTGCTTTCAAACGTATTACATCTGAAACGTGCTGTGTTCCTCTGTGTCCGACAACCAGCATGCGGTAAGATTACACCAAACACTTACAGTGCAGCACATCCATCTACAACACAAAGCAGGGGGCTCGGGAAGCGATCTCATCAGCAGGCACGCACCGCCTCAAACTGCACACTGTCCAGTCCTGTCCAAAAGGAGACAAATGACAGGTAAATACACCAAACGGCCTGTCACCGCATGGATCGGTCGCCCATTTTTCATTTCATAATAACAATGCAAGGGGGGAGTCCTTTTTTTCTATAGAGGGGCCTGCTGGTGCGTGAATGACTCTGGGAGGAAACAGGCCCAGTAATTATTCTTTCCTCCACTTGTCCCTCCTGTCGAGTCCCACCATCCCTCACACTCTGGAGATACAGGCTATTGAATCCTGATGATATCCCAGCACAACAAAAGCTAGCATACTAGTCATGCAGCCAGTGCTGCCTTTGAGTGATTGTGTCTGGTTGAACGTTGAATCTGACACTGAGGGACTGGCAATTATTGGGATTTCAGTCATGCAGCCAGTATAAAATGTGGCAAGCTGTATGAACAAGTGGATTAAAAGCAGTTTTTATACCGTTATTCTCGCTTAGGGAAGCGATATCTGTCAGTTGGTCTTCTTTGTGAGGGACTGAATATTTTTCAGAGCTGTGGTAGAGTCATTTTATTAGACAAAGTAATCATAATGCGGAAATCCACAACACTAAATTGAATGTCAAAACATGACAAAGGCAGGAGCTCACCTTGGACAGAATGCAAATGGCCTGTGGCATCTAAATCTACTTAACATGAGTGAGTCACGGCGCAGGGATCGGGGAATTATGAAAAGCAGCAACACTGGCCTTTACTATGCTAATATAAATGTGCAATGATGTCCTACATATGACAGGAGGGTGGTTGTGTTTCATGTACATCTGGCTTTATTTTCTTGGCACGGCTAAAACCAGAATAAATGTCCGATGACCTGTTAAATGCCGCCACCTCCCAGCCAACAGTAAAAATGATTCTGCAGTCTGATGGTCTCTCCAAGCACATGAAAAGAATATCAAACAGAATAAATATCCATTATTTATATGTACTGTCCTGTGCACAGACTTTATACAATCACATGTGGGTCTTTCATCTCTCGACAAAAACAAATGAGTCTGCCTTCCAGTTGTTTGGGTGTGCATCAATGAAAAACCTGCTGTCCACAGTGGTTTAGAGCAAGCATTGGTTGCATGTGTGTGTACTTCGCTGTGTGTAAAGCGTAATAAAGAAGCAGACAGTATCTTTGTGCGGGAACAATAAAGAGAGTGGGAGGCAAAATTCTCCAGATGGTAATGCCGCTGTGCACAGGGATGTTGATGGTAAGTCATTGTAAGGCGAGCCAGCTGAAGGGGGTCAGGATTCCTCCGCTGGGACTCCACAGCCTCACAGAAGGCCAACAAGACACCACTGGACAGACAGACAGCAGAGAGCCAGAGCATGGTAGGTTCAAGAGCTGGGGCCAAGGATACAGCTGTTTCATCTCCCTGCAGTCCTGTTCTGGGCTTTCATTCTGTAGGTTACATTTCATCAATCTTTCTTTGACAACCTCTGAGTTTTATGATCTACTCTGTATCTTGTGGTTTTTGTGTTGAAAAATGGATACATGCAGGTAGTCAGCAAATGATTACTCATCTATAAAACACAATTTTCTTTTCAATACCCAGATTTATGTTTTAAAGGTGGAGAGGATGCGGTGAACAGGAGGCAAGCTACATTCATATTTTCTACTGTCCAGCATTATTAACATTCTGCTGAGAAAGCTTATTATTGTTTTTGAGATAAACAAACATCTTCAGATAGAAACATTTTGGGGAATTAATGTATCTAAAAAAATGAACACAGCTGATATTCATCTTTTTAACATTTCTGAGTGATAGCTATGAAGCAGGTGACAAGGACAAGGAAACCAAAAAACCCCACCCAAACTCAATCTTTGGTTAACAACATTAGAGCAGACTTTAGAAGCTGAAAAATTAACATATGAAATAGGAGGTAATATACAAAAACTAAGCAAGATTTACCCAAAACAAAGACTTGATAGACTGCACAATTTTTTTAACTCGGTAGATCTGCAGAAAAAGAGGACCCCATCCACTCATACCAGCCCTTCTTCTTTTTTGTAACTATTAGCCTTTTTCCTATACATGTTTATGAATTAATTCATATGTATTACTATATATTTAGTTATAGGTATATTATGTATATATATATATGTGTATATATGTGTTTTGCAGATATGTATGTGTATGTAAATATATGTAGAATTCTTTACTTATAATTATTATTTTATTACTGTTTCTTTTGAAATATGAAATAATGGAAGAAGATGCAGTGCTCCTTTTGGACATAATTTTACTGAATCGTAACAATGATCTACAAAAAATTAAGAACCATAAATAACATTAGGCAACCAAATGAGATGGGACAGGGTGGTTAGTGCTTTATCCATAGGCTACAAATACCGTCTATGTCAGCTAAAAACTAAACTAGCTTCAAGTTAGAGCAATCAAAAAATTGGACAACATAAACATGTTTCTAACTTCAGGCCTGGGACAGTGGTCAAATACAGAGTCCAAAAAGAAGCTTCACACTAGCTGGGGCTGTTGCCCAAGTTAGGAGCTACTGGCATCTCATAGCCAGCTGGATAGTATTTTTTGCTAGAGAAAAAATGGGCATTAAATGGGCATTGTATAACAGCTATGTTAAATCAAACTAGTTTTGGACTGGAGTGCATAATCAACAAAACCGCAAGGAGATTGAAGGCTGGCTGTTAACACTGCTTATGTTAGCCACGCTTTGTAAACAGCGCAGATGCTGTGATCCAGTCTTTAGTCATGAAAGAAAAAAATCATCAGAGACATGCATAGCACTTGGTGGGTGCAGGATCAAAAAGCACAATCACAGAGAAAAGAGAGAGATCCACACACCAACAGCAGCTCCTTTGGAAGGATTTCATTGAGCAACAAGTGATGTGCAGCTAGAAACGTGACTTGTTGCTCAATAAAATCCTTCCAAGGGAGCTGTTGGTGTGTGGATCTCTCTCTTCTGTGATCCAACCTCAAATTAGGACTAACCAAGTCTTTACTTTAAACATACCTCTCATTAACTTCTAAAAACTTTGAAACACCCTTACTTTTAAAAATTGTTGCTTGTAAAGTTTTTAAATGGGAAATATATTTAAAAAAAAAAAATTCCTTATCATTCTTTTGCATTTATTTGGGTATCTGAGTTTCTCCAGACCAACAAATTGCTTTTTGTCTACCTTATTCTTGCAAACATGAAATCTGATTGTCTGTTCAGATTCTGGGCTCATAGTGATATTACAGTGAGTCATCAAAATAATACCCACTTCTCACCTAATATCTTCACCCATTGATCTCCACCCACATTCATAGAGGCACACGGCTGCAATCTTGTTGGTGCAGCCCTGTGAAGAGAAACATCACAACAGGCTGCTCAAAGCACAGCACAAATGTTTCATTAAGACCCCAGCTGACTGTGTTTAACGCTGGAAATGGGTGTGACATTCTTCTTTATTATGTTACCAAAATTATAAGCTTTACAAGCTACACTGGTACATTTTCTGTGTTGCCATGCATCATCTTTTCATTCCTGTCACAAATTTTGCCTGTAATCTTCTGTCAAGAATACCCACTGTGAACAAACATCTCTCTCACACCAGTAGTGCCTGTTTTCTGGGTAGCATTTCTTATACATTTACCATCTGCAAACAGTTGGTTATACATCCTATATTTCTGCTGCAAGCTTTAGTTCGAAATAGATCTATTTGCTATGCTTGTCATGCTTTATCCTGTCCATTCATGTCACAAACTCACCATGCAATCCACCGTCAGGAATCCAGGCTAGTGCCCAACACGCTCGCCCTTGCCATGTGCCCTCAGTTCCACATGGAGGTATGAGAGGGTATTGGGGTCACCCTCGGGCAGCAGAAAGAGCCCAGGGAATGCCTGTCATAACCGGTGACTTGGAAGGACTTCTGATGCAGAATTGCATTGGTGGAGGCATGCAGCCACTCGGAAGCAACGAAAACGAGCAACCAACACACGACTCTGAAAGGCCACAAGCATGCTTTGGTGGGTGACCTGCCCTACTTTCAGGTCAAATGAGATCTGTGTTTGCAGCTGGCCTTTTTAATTCATGAAACGCAGGCTGATGAGCGCAAAGCAAAGGACAGAGCTGACAAATGGATGTTGTTCCTGGGAGGATAATGTACCATGTGTGTACACCCTTCAAACACCTTCATTGGTCAAGCTGTGCCTCAGGTCTGGTATGTCATCTGATGTTGAAGCACATTAGTGCTCGGCCGCTCTTCCACCTTTGTTTACAGTCTGCAGGATCTGCCGAAGCATTCACCAAACATAAACTCACATCACAACAGCGTTAGCCTTGGTCACACTCTGCAGCTCTGGTTTTCCCCCCAACTTCACACTGGTTTCAGTCAAGGTCCATTGACTTTGCGCGCCCTAAGTCCTTGTCCAGACAACGTGTAACCTTGCATGTATGACACGCTCTGACAGTCGAGCTGAAAGTGAGAAAAAAAGAAGGAAGGAGGAGAAAAAGAAAGAGCTGTCAAAAGCCACTAAGGTGCAAAAACACGAGCTACTCTTAAATCATAATGTCACCATCTCGTTCCTTTTTCTGCAGAATACAAAGAAAGAGGAGAGATAAGGAAGCAGCACTATAGAAATCGGGGACACCTGATGTTTGCCACATTTTGTCAATTTACTTTAAAAAATCTGTCCTCTTTATATCCGCAGTTTAAATTATAAGGTCAGTCTTTTCCTTAGTATAAAAGCTAACAGACAAGATTATTATTCTTTGACTTTTTTTGTACTATCAGCTCTGGTCTGTGAGTTGAACAGCAATGAGGTAGAATTGCATTATTCATGGATCCTTCAACATAAGATTTGACTTTAAAATGCTATTAACACAACAGTAGAACTCTTAGCTACTTTTCTGGGTCCTTTAAGGTTACTCAGTGGTTCATAAATTTGGGATGGAAGATGCATGAACAATAGGGCTGGGCAACACAGACCACAAATCCTATCACCTATATGACCAAAATCTCAGAGAAACATTTCCAGCACCTTGTTAAATCTAACCTACAAAGAGTAAAGGCAGTTATGAGGGAAAAGAGGGGTCCACCTGGTACGAGCAAAGTGTACCTATTTTCTCATTCTTAAATATCACTCTTTTAAATGATAAAATCTTCAGTGTCTTTGAGCAGTTATGTTGGCAACTAGAGCTGTGCATCTTCACCAGTCTTCTGTTTCGATTGGACTACGATTGTTTAGTTAAGGAATGAATTCAATTTGATATCACAAAGGATTACGGTGCAACACAGCGAATAGCGTCCTAGATTTTCCATATCACTGCACCAGGCAACTTAAAAGGTAAAAAATACAAGCAGTCAGATAATAATGAACCCCTTTTATTGATTAAAAATGGCTTTTCAGATCAACTGCAACAAAAATGTGTTTTAATTGCAAACAGAAATAAATACATTTCATAGGTCTCATCTTCCTAGACTTGTTTTTTTTCCTTCCACAGAAAGAAAACTGATACTGCAGTCTAGCAGCAGTGCTGGTTTGGTGGGGTGGTAAGTAACCAGGCACGACCCGTATACATATTTCTGCCGGCCCGGGTGACAATCCAGCCTGTGCCAGTTTGAAGAGTGCCCTCCCCTACTCTTTCCCGCTCCTTTTCACAAGCCTATCTACTATCCCCCTCTCTGCTATCAATAAAGGCACAAAAATGCCCAAAAAATAATCTTGAAAAAAAAAAGTATTGATTGTCTTTGCATTAATTCATCCTCATCTAAATCGGCGTCATGATGCATCGATTAAAATATATATTTTTTGACAATTGGCAACATTTGAAAATTGGATTGAACAGGCAGAAAGTAAGGGTTTCATACGTTTTCTAAATGGTGCTGGCACATCCGCACAGTATGGACACCGGAGTTTACCTGGAATTGTTGATCACTGAAACATAAATCACTCCATATTTATGATATTTTGGATGTTTTTTTGTCAAAGTTTCAAATGGATTTTAATACTCTATGATTTTTGATAAAAAAAATGTAAATGCTCCTTAATTGAATGAGATTAATAAAACTATCATTCATAATTAAAAATTAAAACTTGAATCGATCATCCTGTAGTGAACAAGCATAAAGCTGTAAGTCGGGAATCAATAAGATTGAATTGATACCAATGCCACGATCAATTCTGCTTACTGATTTTATTCTTTAATAATTCCCTCAAAGATTCCAGTGGATTTTTCTGTGTTGGTAAAAGTTGGCCTGTATAGGCTTTAAGTGACAGCAATGCCAAACACATCGCTCCTGATGCTGAATGCCGAGCTGCATAGAGAAATGCTTCCACAAGTTGCTGATGTTTCTTCATCATATCTGCTGACTGCCACTTGAGAGCATGGTGTCCTTGATTTGGGAGGCATTTGAGCAAAGTGGAAGGAATTGATAAGAGAATTGTTCAGCAAAAAGACCAATGAAATCCATGCCTTGAGGGAGTTATCAATTCTCAACTAGACTGGTTTTCGCTTCCCATCCCTAGTATTGATAAGGTTACATTATAACTAATGCCATTATTGATTCTGCTTATCATTCTTTTACCTTGTTGATTCTTGTGGATTTTCTGTGTGACAAAAAGTCTGCCTATCCAAGTTTTCTGTGTCAACAACATCAAGCACATGGCACTCCTAATATTTAATGCTGTGCAGCTTCACATCCCAATGGACTGTTTTCAAATCAAAGGGAAATACTTCACTAGTCCATCTAGGCAACATCCTATAGACCAGTGATCCCTACTTCTCGTCCACCAAGCCCCATCTAGTTTTGCCTATGAAGAGTCAAGCCCCCTACAGGACCTACAATAAAACAACATGATACTTTACTTTATCAAGCTAAAATGGACATACATAGACATTCTTGCGCAAAGACTTCTGAAGTATGCCCTTAGTGTGTCATGACTGTTTTAAGGTTTGGAATCAGGGCTTTAGACAGTGTTTTGGAAGTGCAGGGCCTTTAAAGAAAATATCGTGAATACCCTGGTTATTTGACGGAGGCGTCAAATAACCAGATGTAAAAGATGGATCTGTGTGACTTCAGACAATGAATCAGGCAGGTCCATCTGCACTGCAGGGTTAGATGTTTCCACCCTTACTTGAAACCACACAGTAACAGACATTGCTTTTGAGTATTATTAAACCTTGTTTAACATGGCTGAATACTCTTCTTACTGCTTTAGACTTCTTTTTTGAACAGTAATTCTTGCCGACAGCCTCTCATAAGAATGTGACAGGCAGTTTTGTGAGGCACATAGCTTGGTCTTACAAAACAGGAATTAATGAGCGGATCGGGGAGTAAGAGAAAAGATAGAAAGTCAAACAAGTTGGAACTGGGTTTCATCTGGACCTTGTTCTCTATCACCATCCCCAACTCAACAGTACGTGGTTCTTTCTGGAAACTGTCTTGTGAAAGAGCATTAAAACTGGCATATTGAAACTTCTTTTAATTAACAAAAACGAAATAGATACAAACAAATTGTTTTACCCGTCTTTGGTCCTCACATCTCTAAAAGCTAAACAGACAACACAACACTTGTAAGATACTTTGTGGGTTTTTCAGGTTATTCACAGTTTATGGAATGTGACGCATGAAGACCTGAATTAAATAAAGATATTCATGAACATCAGTTGTGTTATGTATTTTGCATTACATTACAAATTGATTCTTGACAGTGTAATGTGTAAAACACTGGTAGCACACTCATCTTTGTTTGCTGTGCTGAAGACTAATTCTTTGACCTATAAAATGGCCACAAAAGAGGGAAGCAGAGTCCAATTACTCGTCATTACAACCACCCAGCCCTGAAAATGATCAGTGCGGATCATAAACCTCAGTGAATGTGGGTTTAAGTCTTGCCCAGTGAAGAACCTAACAAATATGACCTTTGTGTGTATGCAAATCCTTAAATCAGTCACTGCAGCCATTAAATTGTTAACAAGCTCAGTCCTTCCATTTGCTCCCCACGCTGCACAGTTCTGGTTGTAAACAGGCTATTAAAGGGTCTGCCTCTGCCTCGAGCGGCCTCTGGCCTTGGGCTCAAAGCACCAGCACTGGAGCTCTTAATGAAGCGGAAAATTAAAAGGTTTGGTTGGACATTGAAAGCTTGTTTCCTTCCATGAAGGGTTTGTTTTTTATTCTCCATTGCTGCGCTCCCTTCCCCTCACCACAAGCCTCAACCCTCGTTTGCAATCACGCTCAGATAATCAAAGGTCACAATCAAATTAATTCACAAAGTGCTTCACATGTAACTGAAATAAGCACAAGTGGCCGAGTCCTGCAGAAAATTAATTGTGAAATTAGCAGAGGGAAAATGGCAAAAACACAACAAGGCAGTATAAAATCTAATTTCAGATTTGGCAATGAGGAGCCTTATTAATATGTATTTGCATTCTTAGTAGATTTTCAATAATGTATCACAGCGGAAACATGCTCTGTGTGTCTCCAGGTTTCCTTTGGATAGGGCACAATACTGAAACCAGTGTTAATCTGGCAGATATTTCGGATCAAGCCTTTCGTTTGTAAACCACTTCTGCATATTTGTTTTACCCTCATTAACATTTTAGTTCATTTTAAATCAGTAAAAAGTCATTAAACTAATTGAAAACGTTTATTTGACTTACTCAAAGTCTTTAACATCAAATTTAAGAAATTGCACAACCATAAAAGGCTCAACTTATTGGTAAAATTGTGTCTAATGTAATATCAATTGATACATCTTAAATAGAGTACTTCAAATAAAGTGATGTTTTTTCTTTTTTTAGTATAAATGTCTTCATTAATAGTGCTTTTTGATTCAAATATCTATTGATGCCTGGATCACTACTGTGTTGATATTAGAGGAAAATATGAGAGAATAAGATTTTCAAAATAAACCTATTTCATATTAAAAACAAAGACTAGAAAATAAACATTTTCTCTTTAGAACAACTGATAAATCATTAACTTTGACTATCCAACAGTCAACCCATAATATTAGACTTATGCTGTTTAGCTGTCTGAACATTAAACATACATTTTTAAATAATTTTTATCATCAAAGATTTGTTTTGTACGGAGCCCCTGAAGGGACACTGACAGAAAAAAAAATAATTATAAGTTTTTCTTGCGCACGCAAAACTATCCCGGGTCAATAACTCATCAATAAAACAACGTAGTTTCAAATCCGATCCCTCTTTTTAATCACTGTCATGAAAACTGTGAGCTACAACTTCGTTTTCCTCCAAACAGGCCGTCCTCCGAGCCAGGCAACTTCAGTTTGTCTCAAAATTTTGAAGACGTTACATCTCTTCATGACAAAGTTCTATAATTTTCTTTCACAGCATTTCTTTGCTTTGGTAATTAGCAGATGATCCCTAAGCTGTTGAGTCATCACCAGCAGCATATTGAGACAAAGGGCTCTAATTACGTAGACCAGGCGCAGGCGGGGCGCACCTGCCCTGCGCCACGCCAACGGGGTGTGTCCAGGGCATTTTGCAAGTTTCGTGCACGGCGCAGTGTGGCGCAGGGAGGCGCACCTATGCCTCCGTCCTCCAAGCGGTGCAGGTAGCAGAGAGGAAGGAGAGAAGGCGTGAGTGGGTTTAACACAGCCGAGTGTAATCTTCACCAATCAAATGAATGCCTCTCCTCGCTTTTAAATGCGCCGCGGGCGAGGCGCAGTGACAATTTCACCTCGGTGGAGAAGATGGTCAGAGCCACTGTCACTTTTGCAGCAACTGGGAGAGCGCAGGAGCCACCAGGCTGCGCATCGGAGGCCACGATGCGCGTCACCGTGTGGACCACCTCGCAGGACAGATGTTATCTGTCCCTGTCTCATAGCAGGCTAATCCATTCATCATGCTTGTGATCCACCTGCAATTCTGGTCTGTCATTGCCAAATAGCAGAACCTTTGGTGAAATATTCCCCCCCGATATCTCCTCCTCATCCTCCTTGCAATATTGTACTCCATCTTATTAGATCACGTTAAGAACAAAGATTAAAACAGAGAAATATGGGCAATCACAGGTAAATCCTTAAGACACCGAGTGACTTACATTTATTCAGCGAGCATCTCTCTCTTATTCTTTTCTTTTGAATTTCATGAGATGAGAGAAGCCGGATATATACTCAGTATCGGATGATGTGGCTGTTTATGGCTGGTTGAGAGATGTGAACTCGTTAGTTTTCGTCACACTTCCAGCTGCCGTCAGGTTGAGTTTCCATTATGACAAACGTCTCTGATCTGACATCAGATGTGATGTGACAATTAATATAGATAAAAATGTATATGCTGGTTCAGACCGTTACATTAAATAGTGGTTGCTGCGATTGTTTATTGCATTGAAATGTGCCTGACACTCTGGACACCTGCCTGTGAGGTTTTGGTGACGTGTGGGCACTGTGCGCCTGTCAGCCAAATTACCACTGCACGGGGTGCGCCTCACCAGCGCCGAGAATAGACCAGGTTGGAGCTGGAAGCTTTCAGCACACCTTCCGCACAGTTTTTTGGCACGAAATTGTCACTGCACCAAGCTGAATCGTTCGACACCTCCCCCTGGTGCGCCGTCACACCCATCTCGGCACAGCCGGTCTACTAAATTGCCAAATTGGCTGCGCACGGCAGTGCGCCGGACAAAATTACCACTGCGCGGGGTGCGCCAGGCTGCACCACCCTGAGTTGCGCCAGGAAATTAGAGCCCAAACTAAAATGCCCCACACTGCTGTAAACTATGAAGAGGTTTGCTTTCTTGATGTCACTTGTGTGTTCAAAACGTGTTTAGACCTGTTTAATTCCTATTAATAAAAGAAAGCTGTTTTTTACTTAAATGCACTCATTGTTTTTATCACTGATGGCAGAACATACTTCGATAGCGTCCCTCACAGAAAGAACATCTGCGTAGGAGCAAATGGAGGGTCAGTGCTGTCAGACACAGTGAGTGGTTTATGGTAGACAGTGATGCCAAAGGGACTTCATCAATGTACTTCATCAACGTCTTTTAACTAACATTACTGCGCTCAACATTGTCAGTAAGGGGAAAGTTGCAGCTATCCAGATGCTATCATTGAAAAGTGTAAACAAGCTAACGTCAGATTATTAGCCCTTGCTGATACATTGGTTATAAGATTTTCTTTACCTTTACCCCAAAAACAAACTTATTATTATTCTAAACACATTGTAAATGAATAAACTGTCTGTACTTCTGAGACTGTCATCCAAGAAATAGTGTAGGATAGGCATTCTCCACTAAAACCTATGAGCCTAAAGCCTAAAGCCTAAAACTTAACATTTTGAATCTGTACCTTTGTGGTAGTCATGGAATATGTATATGGCCATGTTATTTTTAATAGTGACAAATTAATTCCTCAACTCCTGTAGCCTGGAATCAATACTTGGACATGAATGCTAGTATTTAGTCATATGTTCAACTCAAGCTGTTATTATAATCTTACTTGAACACAAAGGTTTCATCAAAGTATTACATCTGGGAGCTTCGTGGTTCTTATTTGTATACTTTAGTGAATGTTTAATGAAGTGCTGTACCGTAAAAGTGCTACAACATGATGTATGAGTTCCCAGAGTTCCTTTGGGCTTCTTATAATGGTAGTACAAGCCAGCACACTGGGGTCTCATCTGAGTATAATATATGACAGCCATTGGTGTACATAAGTGACTGTATGTAGCGTACTGAATCTGTCACTGACTAACCTAACCAGGGGGCCACAGCACAATGGAAAAACAACATTAACATACTGTTGACCTATTGCCATGAAATATTTATAGCAAGCTCTTCCTGCTTACATATGACACAACAAGCTTGCACCCACTCTGCTGTCAGACAGGACTGTATCTCACATTCAAATAACTACAGGTGCTGAAGGCTCTGCCAGTGCCAAGACCCTATGTCATTTCTAAATGCCATTCTCCAGCTTTTAATAACTGCAACCACGGATATATCACCACCATCCCGAGGGACCACTTAAAAACTGAGGGCCAGCTAAAAAACATGCTTAGTCTTTTTATCTCGCCGTTTTCAACAGGGAGCCCAGAGAATCCTGGTCTCAGAGGTTTTTACAAACCTGTAAAGCAGCTATAGGAAGCAGTTTTCTGAGGGGAAGAGTGGCGGGCATCAATTTCACCACCAGCCCTAATTAAATTCTCAGGGCTCGACTGTGAGTTATCCTCCAATGCTTAAGAGAAGCGAAAGGTCTCACAAACTCCTTTGATTGGTAGCTGTGGGACGAGAAATTGTTTGCCAAAGGTAACTGGAACTTTGCACTGAAAATGGCAAGCTGACCTTGTGAATTGACCTCAATCACTGGCTCCCGCGGCGTCCCACAAAACCCTCAACTTTTGGCAGTTTCGCCGCGTTTCCACAGTAATGGCCTAATTTGGAAGAGGTTCAGGGGGCAAAGACTGCAGTCACTCATTGAAGGAGGGGACCGGGGACTTCAAAACCAGGGTTTTGGCCCTGTGACCTTCGCTTCCTGCTTTATTTGTGTCACTTACACAAAGTGAACATCTAAATTTGCCCAGCTTTGTGTCCCCGGATATAAGAAGAGGACACTGTTCAAATGCTGCCATTTATCCAGCCCTGCCCATAATGCTTTTCTTAAAAATGTACTACTTATCCCCATAAAATGTAGTAATTAAGATACTTTTTACAGAATCAAAAGAAAAGTTTATATTTCACTTTCACCTCAGTACAACTGAAGGAAAAAAATGTGTTCAAAGCATCAAAATTGACATTTGAAAAGCTCAACAGAAACATGTCTTTGCAGCAACAAGAACCGGGTTTTCTGGGATAATCCAAACTCTGTGCTGTGAACACTTTTTATTGGCAACAGATTTTCTAAAAAAAGAAATTGCCTAGAGCAACAGCGATGAATGGATACATGGCTGCAGTTGTTTTCCCTTTTCAAATACCCTTTTCAATGCTTTTAGGGGAAATAAAAAACACCCATTCAGATTCTACTTTCATGCACAAGCAGAAGCAAGAAGGATTACTGTCCACAATGACCTAAAATCTGAGTTTAAAGCTGCACGTCTATTTGAATATGTTTGCAACATACATGTTTCAGAATTGAAAACTGTATTTTTCTCGAAAATCCAGCAAGCAAACTTAACCCAAATCCTCTAAAAATAATGGCACAACCTGCAAGGGCTGAGAAATACATCCAGTTTTAAAATGTACTGATGTGTTTTTGATCAAATATTAGACAAGACATTATCATTCCATGTTTAAACATGATTTAAAGTTTGATTCTTTGTGTTTCTGAAAAAAAGAGAGTGATAAAAGACCCAATTCTTGATTAAAAAAACTAATGTTTACAGTAAGAATGGCTGAAAATAATATGCTTCCTGACATGGAGACAATCTCTTTAAAACTGATGTTAGATGGTTTGATACATCTTAAATTGTCTTTTTATTATTAGAGCAGTGCTTTTTGTTATTAGCAAATTACACTGGCACCTGTTTGACACCAAAGCAACAAAAATTAGAACTTTTATTTCTTGTTTTAAAATGAACATTAGTGCTAGTGGGTAGGACTGGCATGTTCCAACCACCTCTTTTAATATTGCCATCGTAATGGTGACATTTACTCAGTGCTTTTTTCATAACATAAAAAACATGACTGAGGATTTTTAAGATTCTAAGCGTAGGGTTGTTTCCTGTTGGATGACTTCAAACCCCTGCTA
This sequence comes from Cetoscarus ocellatus, assembly GCA_037902135.1. Lineage (NCBI taxonomy): Eukaryota > Metazoa > Chordata > Actinopteri > Labriformes > Labridae > Cetoscarus > Cetoscarus ocellatus. The sequence continues at coordinate 904,628 of JBAMNC010000784.1, forward strand.
AATTATAGCTATAACTGAATCAGTCGGACTACTCTCAAGATAATCAAGCAATCAGAAATGGACATAATCAAGCACTCTTTATTTGGACCCAGATCACAGCATCAGGGTAAATAATATCAAATTTGTTTGAAGAGTGGATTGTGGCTAATGTTAGCTTTAGCAGTGCTAGCACAACTAGCCTTCTGTCCTTTCAGTTAATTTTCTTTTTCGGTGCTAACCTAACAAAGCCAAAATACAAGCTTCTTTCTATTATTAATTTTAAATTATTATTTTAAACTTGAAAGCCACACTTCCTTCGAGATGCTTCACACCACAGCATCAACTCAAAGCCCTCTGTTTACACTGGGATGGATGCCATTTCAGCCACAAGGTAATAGGTGGAGTGGAGCTACAGTGGACAAACTCCATCAACAAAAATGTTACCATTGTTTTTGTATACTTCAGACAGTGTGTGGGACTTTGTATATTGCTCAGTATTGGATGTCTCATACTTCTATTTTTATTTCTGTGTTACAAAAAAAGTGAAATTATTTTATGATTTTTTTTTCAAACAATATGACAGTTCAGAACACTGGTACTGTGACAAACATGTTACAAGCTATATCAGGAACTGCCTTAATGCTAAAACAACAAGAGTATGTTTTTTGTCTATATTGCCCAGCCCTGCAATTTGCTGACACATGGCTATCACTTGCAAACATAAGAGTACTTCCTTAAATTATATATAATATACATATTGCTTTGTCAGACACAATAAACAGACTTTACAAATATTGTTTTGGCATCTCAAGCAGAGGTGTTTCAGCAAGAGCCTTTAATGCAGAATCCTCCTCATATTTCAATAAGCTATTTTCCATAAATCTTTGCTTGATCAACCACAGGGTAAAAAGATTTACTAAACAAAATAATGCAAGCGTAACAAGTAATTGACACTTTTGCTGTCTCTAAGGTTCACACGTTGTCTAATCTCCCCCTAATAACAAAATGATATTGATCAAACAGCATGATAAGTCTAACACTTTTCCTGCTCTCTGAATATCCACTGAGGCTGTGGTCTATTTAGAAGGCGAGCAGATAGACTTATTCATGACCTGTGGTGTCTGTCAGTGTGTTTATATTATACTTGGAATCTATTCCCTGGACATAGGAAAATGTGTTCTGCCTCCTGGTTCTCTCTGTAATTTTTGGTCCTTCGAGGATAGATGCCATCAGTGTTTGTGGCGTCGTACAAGATGTTCCCTTGCATGAGAGATTTCCCTGCTGATGCGGCCCTGTCATTTCTTTTCTTGTCAATAATATAATGTGACGATGTGGTGTCCCACACAACATGTTTCATCTGAGAGGCCCGACAATGTCCTCTGTCTACATCCTCCCACACAACCAAGCTGTGATGTTCTTCAACACCCCAAAGCTGTTTTCACTGATGGTGAGAAGTATAAAGGCAGCCTTTTGGGCTCCAGCACCAGGTGTTAGTTGAATATTTTAAGTGAGAAGAGATTCTACATCAAGACCAATTATTAGACTACAAAGAAAAACCACAGAGCACCATCAGAAAAATCAGATAGAAGTCATTCTTGTGAATGAAAGAAGTTGAAATTATATATTTGTACCATGTGAAAATGTGAATACCCAGTCATTTAATGGAAATGAACTAAGCCCAATACTGTCATGATAATATGGACTTGTCAACACTTTTGCTTCTGTGTAGCAATTTGTTTGACTTTGCAAGCTGTTTTTTGTGTCAGTTGAAGAAAGTGGACCAATAAACAGTTTAAATTGATCTTGTGTTACTGCAAAAGCCGAACTACAGGCAGGGCCCTGTAAAACCTGCGATCACGGAATCACGGACTGAATCACGAATTGGACATTGAACGCGAAATTCAATATAAGCACGGAACATCACGGAAATGGCCTACATTTTACATAAAAGTGTTTTTTCTGACTAAAAATGAACGCAATTCTCGGAAAAATGCCCCGAAGGAGTCATTAAGGCTGCAGACAATTTACGCTTCACTTCCTTTCCCCCTCCTCCTCCCCTCATTAACGATGTCAACATGTCACAGCGGCTGTCTGAGACATGGGCTGACCCTGCGTTCACACCAAAAGCGATCTGCTCATCCTCAGCATCCAGCTGCCATTCATTTTCAATGATCGCTGGCGTCAAGTGGCGATCAGGGCAACGAGCGGCACGATGCAAACGATTTGAGCAACCTGGAGTGGCGACTAAGTTGGCTATGAAGCTATGAAACTCCCGGCTAACTCCAAAGTACAGGGCAGAGCAGTTTGCCAATGATTATTATGTGTCAGGAGATAAAATGTTCAGCAAATTTTGTCAACATACTGTTGACTGGACACATAAGGATACATGTGAGGACCACCTGAAGAGTGCGTGATAATATTTCATGACTTTATGCTGTGTCTTGGGGTTAAATTTGCGTAAAATACATAAAACCAAATTTTCAGAAAACAGAATAAGGGAAAAACTAAAACGGAATTTGGGAAAAAATAACACAGATTTTATAGTGCTCTATACAGGACCCCACACCCATTACTTTGTGATATGTTTAAAGATCTGTTACAAACAAACAAGAAGATAATTAAAATAACTGTCAGTTTTTTTATACTTTTTGAATCATCTTTACATTATTAATACTTCCGACCAGATTTAAAAGAAACCTTTTTTTAATGAGGAAGAAAATAAAAGATGGCAGCCAGTCAGAAATGTCTTCAGACACCAATTGTTGACTTTCTGCATTACGAAGACAGAAAATCATCCACATTTTAAAGTTACAATATGTAGGATTTTGGTGTGGTGTGCTTAGGTCCTGGTGAAGCCGGCAAAAAAAACAGTGAGAATCCAAATTAAATACAATGTCAGACAAGGTAAAGTTGTGCTGGGCAGTAAATCTATATTAATTTAGTCTCCAGTATTTTTTTGCACCACAAAAGGATATTTGTGTCACTGTCAGAAGTTTAAACACACATGGTGTGTTGTTTGCATACAAGATGCTAAACTGATACTACAAATAGCTTGAAGCATTTCATTACAAGTCACGGTGGCAGTTCAACAAAAGAAGCATATGATGGTGATTTGTGACAGTGGCTCGATCTATGTCCTGTCTGCAGTATGTTTTTTAACCTTGCAGTGCAGCTGGATCCGCAGGATTCATTGTCTGTAATCAGAAGGATCCATCTTGCTAATACCTAAACCAAAAACAATTGGCTTTGTCTGCAAATGCACAGCCCAGTCAGCAGTTGAAGCAGGAAGAGGTGGGAGCTATGAGCCTGATGACAGCGATTGCTTGTACTAAGATCAGCATAGATGCTTCCAGCTTGGGTGGCAGTTTGGTCAGATCTGGACAGCACTTCTTTACTAAACTAAAAAAATAACAACACTAAAAGCAAAAGAAAGAACACTTTTGCTCCACATCTGACATGTTTTAGCCAGTCATCTGATTGGCCTGTACAGAATATGATTGACAGGACAACTGTCCAATCACCTGTTAAATATATTTTTGAAATTCTAATTTTTTTGGAGCCTAAATGTTTATTTCATTTTTACTGAAACCCAAAAAACATCTAAACTTCCATCAAATTTTACATATATATTTTCTGTATCTCATTTGATATATTAGGTGTTTTTAGCAACTGATAATCTGCTGAAGGACATTTTTATAGTAATTTTTTGATCATATTGATTAGATAGATGTATCATAAAAGTATGTATCAAATATGATACAACAGGCTCTAAGGGGTTAAGAGATTTGTGACGCTTTTAGGGAAATAAATGCTCATGCTACTGCTAGTCGGCTGCACACTAACTCAGAATGTGGTTCACAGCAGCGATCAGTGGGTATTTAGCATAAATATCACTCTTGTTCAGGTACAACGGGATCTTCATTTCAGCACTGCAGAGTTGGCCTCATCAGATGAGACTGCTGCCAGCTGAGAGCCAGGCTAAAAGGCCTAAACAGGTCTCATAACAACATTTAGAGCAGGAGTTCTGGGAATGTAATATGAGGCTGTGTAAATACTGTCCAAACATCGCTGCCAGTGCTCCCTCAAACAGATGTATAACACAGATCCAGATCATAATAGGGAACATTGCTAAATATTTTAGGAAACCAAACCAAAGACAGGCTTTTACGCAGACATGTCAAATGAATTTAGATTTCTTTACCAAACTGTCATGCACACTTCCTGTTGGACACAGAAGGTTGAAAAAGGGAAAATATAAGCCAATGTGATAAATAAAATGAATACCGGTGGACTCAAATAAGCTTCTGAGATAAGTATTCGCTTTCACAAATAACCCCCCCCCCCCAAGCTTACATGCAGCAGATCAGAAATGAAGTCATTAGTAGAGTAATATCAGAAGTGGTTTTTGCCTCTTTAGTTTTCTTATTACACAATGTTCAGTCTTAGCTATTGGACTTAAGACATTCTGTGGTAATTTACTCGTTTTCTGAGATTTCAATCTTTCTCGCCAGGTGAATTATTGAACAGAATGTATTCTTCTTTCAGAGCTTCTTCCCTGAGGGGGAGAAAATAAGAGCAGTTCTTACATTTTGAGTAAGTTAATACAATTCTTGCACTGTTTTAAAAAGCTTAATAAGAAACACTGAATAATAATACAGCTCTATGCAACTTCATTGTGGGGTGTATTTCTGACTTCCATTGAAGAAAGGCAAATGTAACCTTTCCTTGGTTTGTTTTTCTCAGCTCCGTGTTTAAAGCTCTTAGAATGCAAACTTATTACTGATATTCAGCTTTTTTAAGGCTAAGATATGTTCCCTAAATGTGTTGTTTATTTGTTTTTGTACCTTCGTCTAGGTTTTCTTACTCCAACTATAAGCCCTGCCAGCACAGAGTACAAGAGAAATGCCCCAGAACATTCAAGGGCACCATTACAAGGGGACCAATTACCAGAAACAGAATCCACTTTTTTAATGGATATTTCAGGGTGAACTGCACTTGTAAAAGCAAACAGCAGAATATCCCCTTAGACTTCTTTGTGTCAACTTTCTAACTCCCCTCTCTTGCTTCGACCTTGTCTGATTGGGGAAACTTCCTGCTGTCAGAGACGAGTGTTGTAAGGCTTTTCCAAACCATTTAAAGGGAAGAGCTCCTGATTTTTTTTTTTTTTAGATTTTTAAGGAATATGTGTGTTAACACTGCTAGTCCCTTATAAATCTCCAGGGGGAAATTCAGTGGTCACAGTTGCTTTTTTACATAACACAGCAGCAGAAAATTCAGGAATGCAAACAGACATATTATTTTTTTTTTTTAACTAGAGGATTACATACACTTTATAAGCCAAATTCAAGACATTTTAAGACATTTTAAAGACACAAACAAGTTCATTCTTTGCACTTCAAGGCAGACAAGCATTTACAGGTGTGGTATATTAACTACTCTTTCAAGTAGTTTCTAAATTCACTATTAAAGTAACCACAAAAATTTCATGACGGCTCACTCTTGAAGCACCATCAAAAATTCAAGACCTCTCCCAGGTCAAAATCAGACTTTAAATATTTCGACTGCTTAACATTTCAGAAATCAAATGAAAGATCTCTGAAGAACTTTTAAAGATGTGCAGGAATGCTGTAAATCAGAAATAGCACAATAAGCGAACAGAGTCAAAGAAATAAAGCAAAATACAGGAGAGTTTTAAGGCACTGAGTTTTTCTTAAGAAATAGTTTGACTTGCACATTACAGAATAAGAAATTGATGACTGAATTCATAAATACTGGTGTTATCTCCAGCACAGGAGTCAGAATCAAATGAAAGAAGTCTACAGCCTCAAAAGACAAACAGAAACTGACCCAATCAACTTTTGAGAGGCCTGGTGTTACCTGAAAATCCCTGCAATATCTTTGTCAAGTCATAGGTTAACTAGAAACTGTCCGTCTCTTTCCGCCTTACAGAAACTCACTGATGACAGAGGACCAAGGGGTGGGCACAATGTTAACGCTGGAGGGGAGGGGTGGAGCTACGAGATGACATTTGATGTCTAAAGACAGAATTGTTTTGGCCCTGAATATCTGCTCTGAAAGCTGCATAGGAAGACTTTTTTCTACAACAAGAAGGCAACTTAAGCATTAAAATCATCAAAATTTTAACTTGAGTTGTACAAAAACGGGGCGGCAAGTTCGCGCAGCAGTTCACGTGCCTCACAGGAAGAAGGTCCCCGGTTCGATCCCTGGGTCAGACAGGGCCTGTCTGTGTGCAGTTTGCATGTTCTTCCTGTGCATGCATGGGTTATCTCTAGGCACTCCGGCTTCCTGCCATGGACAAAAATAAAGCCACGTGACTCCAGATTGCCCTTAGGTATGAGTGGGAGCATGAATGAATGTGGCCCTGTGACCGGCTGGTGACCAGTTTAGTGTGTACCCTGCCTATCGCCCAATGATAGCTGGGATAGGCTCCAGCCCCCCACGACCCCAAAAGGGATAAGCGTTATAAAAAATGAATTAATGAATGCCTAGAAAAGGACAAAATTAATGTAGACAAAAAACCTCTTCACTAAATGGTGTATTTTGACAATTAAGTTGGGTTTCAGATTGAAACAAGACTGTGTTTCTTTTTTTTTTGTTTGTTTTCTTTTGGGTCAGGGGGCTTGTTGTTGTTAGTTTTTTGATATTGCTATTTATGACGTGTTTGAATGACAAAGAAAAAAGAAAATTCTGTTTCTGTCAAGAAACTGACATTTATACAGCTGTTGGAAAGTGATTTTTTTCGAGAAGTATGAAATATACTTCTGGAAAAAAACTTTGAAACATTATTTCAGTTGATTATTTCTCCCCTTTAATAATATAAATCAGTATTGTACCCTGTATTGTGGAAAGCCTGATTAGGCATCTTTACAATGAGTTGCAACTTGTCGTTCATTCGCGGACTGATCAACTTACTGTAGCTAAAGGTCTTTTTGGGGTGATGTCCTCCTGGGACGCCCACTTTCCGGTCTGTCTTTGACTCCACCGGTCTTGAAACTTGGTTCAAAGTTTGGAAATGAGTTTGGAAATGGTACCTTGACTGACACCAAATAATACTACCACTCTGCATACTGCAACGCCAGCTTCCTGGTAAAGGGGATTTTTTGCACTTTTGTTGGGGGACGCAACCCCACGTCAAACTGTGCAGGAATGCAGGATCCTTAAAGTTGTACCTCTTTTTAAGGGGACTAATAAGGCTTTCCAATGATATAAAATACAATACCAATTAGTATTATTATAATTATAAGTGAGAAAAAATTAACTGAATTAACATTTCCAAACTTTTTTTGAGGAGTAGAGATATCGCAGATAAAATGAAAACATTTCACTTGTCAACACAGTAATGCTGACAAAACTCTTCTTTCTTCCAATCAAACAACAGTTAAGTATTGAGAGTAGTATTTATGTAAACCTGGATTATTTAGAAGTATCATTAAGGGTATCGATATCAATAAAAGCTGACAATCCCCACCCCTACATTTAAGTGTTTGTAAGGAGCTATGGCGGCATCAATGGGAGAAGTGTGATCTGCATGTGAGAGTTAACAGCTCTGTCTCCTGGAATAAACCTTAAAAGCCATAAAGAAAAAACCTATCAATCATTGATTTTAATTTGAAATTTGATATATAGTCATGTCTGATAATGTCATATAAGTGTGTAATGAACTTGTTGTGAAAATTAATTTATCATGTTACAGTGTGATTAAAATGTCAATGGTCTTTCATTAATGTGAGATGCAACGATGAACAAGAGCAGAGTTAGCCATGCGCTGTGATTGACAGACGGGAGTTATTGCACATGATCCGCTCCGGCTGATGCATCTCCGAGACTGTAAATATATCTACTGCAGTTGGCAGAGACTTCTGTTCAAAACATCACTCGCTTTCTTTTTCCACTCTTGATATTTGTGATGAAGCGCCGGGTGTGATAGAAAATCTCTCTCATCCTTTTCCCCCCAGTTAAAATGGAAACCAGACGGGGAGGAAAAGAGAGTGGCGGGCCACAGCAGCTTCCATCACTTATCCACCGCTCATGCATGATTGAAAGGCCTCTGCAAGCTTGGAGGACTGCATCATTTATACCAAGCTCCTTCGAAAATCAAGGGGCAAGAAGCTGCTGTAGTTAATATTGACAAAGCAGTGACTTAAGAAAAATTAAAGGCAAGGGAAAATTCTAAATAAAGTACAAGCTGATTCCCTTCAGGGGAAAGCTTTTGTCTTTTTTCTTTCCTCTGTGCTAATCTTTTAGATGGATTTAGCTAAATTGTTATAGTTTCCCTCAGAACATAAATGGAGAGCATCCTGGGATTTGGAGCTGCTATTAGGGAGACAAAATGATCCATCAAAGCAGCTGCTCGGGAAGAATCGGGGAAAAGGATGCTGAGAGAGAGAGAGCTATTTTTGCAGAGATGCCATGTGGTGTGGTTTTTCTTTTTTTCTAATTCCCAGGCTTTTTCCCATCTCCCTGTACTGGCAACACTACTGTGGATGAGCTAATCTGTGTTAGCTAGCCCCATGTGTGCTCCATACATTTGGTCTTCATCAAACTTGCATTCAGTGCAGAAGCACTAAGCCCATCAGACCCCTGACCCAACCACCACCTCAGCCTCATCAGGCCTACACAGATGGGCGACCGCAGCCAGGGAACTCTCTCTCTCTCTCACCATCTTCTTCGAATTCCTGTCCGTGTCATCGACTTTGGGTGAAGCTGACGATTCTCCTCATCAGTCTGGTAAGAGCCCAGGGGTGCGTTATATGTGTGTGTTTGTGTGTGACTCTGCATTAGATGCCTGGCAGGTGTTGAGAGAGGAGGAGTTTGAGGGATGTGGGAGGTGGAGGGCTGGGGTCACCACACTGATTAATGGCGGGAGGCGGCAGAGCACCACATCCTCCAGTGTCCTCCGCCTACATCATCCTTGGAGAGAGGAGAGACACATCCAGCACATCACAAAATCCAACAACTCATCTCGCTGTTGTGCTGAACTCCCACCCCCACCCCCTAAGCTAAGAGACCCAAATCACTCAGCTAAGCTTTTGTTTAGACGCCTGTGTTTTCTCTAAACTGGTCCCGGAGATGGAAAGCTTGCACCTGTCAGTCACAGCTTCAGCTGCGTTTTGATGCCTTTAAAAGTGTGACATCGCGCTGTGAAATGACAGAAGCCCGGGCTCAGGCTGTTGCTGCTCGCCCCACTGGGGTTCTGATGGGGAAATAGAAACCACTGCAGTGTTTACTTAAGTTTTTACAGCATTTACTCACACAAAACAAATCCCCTAAAATGATGGAAAAGAGGGGTAACTTCTAAACACCCCTTGTCAACATTAATCTGAATTACTACTGACTTTTAAAACAATAACAAAAGAAAAAGATCTGCTGAGTCAGCTGTCCAGCTCTGCCCACTTCCATTGCTCTCTTCTTTTGAATTTTCTTTATTTAATGGAAATTGTTAAAATGTTATTGATCCCCGAGCTGTTATTAATTCTACCAAGCAATCCAGTTTTTTCCAGTTTCCTAACTGACTCTCCAGCTTGATTCCTGTGCATTGATGTTGTGGAAAAAATACAGTGTTTTAAAGTTGGGGTCCAACTGCAGTGGAAGCAGTCTCATCCAGTCTGTTCAGTCTTAACAACCACCAAAGCTAATCTAGATATAACAAGCACCTATACCTTAGTAGAGATCCAATAAGAGAACTGTTCCTAAGCTGAGCCCTGATTGGGTGAGGCCTGGGTGTCCCCTGCTAAGGTCATTATGAATAAAATCAAGGCACTCATGAATGCAGTACTGTTTCTTCTCCTAGACTCCTTGGTTGTTGTTCATGCTTACTGCCTCTCATGAGAGTGTGACCTAATTGTTTTGCTAGGCATACTGGAATAAGCAGAAGACGTCAATAAGGACATTGGTTATGACATTAATTCCTTTAACTTTCTGGTTCAAGCTGTGAGCATGTGAGTAACTGAAAAAGCACTCCGAGTTTACTCACAGTGCATACCAGGGAGGTCACTTCTAACAGCATTTCTCTCTTTTCTGTGAAATCCATTTGTGGCCCAAAAAAGTTGGTAGTGTGCAGTAAGAACAGGCAGAGTCTACTGCGTCTCTTTCCAGTTGGGGTATATTGTCAGGGAGGCTAGGGGTTAAGGAGTGGGGGGATGGAGTTACAGGATAAGGGGGAGGTTGGGCAATAGGACCTTCAAGTAATGGTTGTTAAAAAATGGATATATACATAAATATGAATATGCCTCCAGTTTCCACCCTCTTGCAGTTGTAACATCAAGTCTTTTTCTGACTTTAAACATTTGTCTTGTTATGCTGGATCAATCACAGACGCCATGAATACTCAAATTATAAGAACTAAAAAAATATTGATACTTTTGGCTTTTACAACTGTACAGGTACTCAACTGGAAACAGGGATTAAAGCAAAAAAAAAAAAAAATCTTTTGACTGATTTTTTTTTTCGACACCAAATCACATCACCCGACTATCAATCCACCATGCCACGTGTGTATAAGAGCCTTTTTTCTGCCTATTAGTCACTTCCAAAAGGTTTTCATGTGAAAAGGAGTACACTGCTTACATGGCCTTAGCCCATGGGCATTTACACAGCATACTATTCTCTAATACAGCATTCGAGTTATAAAAAGGCTTTCACCTACAACAGGGGTCTGCAACCTTTTCAATCAAAAGAGCCATTTTTCCTGCCACGTCCACCAAAAAAATCCGTCTGGAGCCACAAAACACATTTGAATCTTGAAGTGAAAGAGCTCCTGTTGACTCTCCATCATTATAATGACATTAGATCTATGAACAAACTGCTTTACCACCTTACATGACTGCTCTATAATGGGTCATCTGTTTTTGTTGCTTTAACTTGGCATTATTGTTATACCAGTTTATATGGCAATAATTAATTTAGAACTAAAATAACAATGGTGTGTTTACTTTGATAATAGTACTTGTCAACAAAAATAATAGTTAATTAATATTAGCCTGTGTTATCACTATTATAACTTTTTTGTCATTGTTGTTACTCAGTGTTTTTCCACAAGATCAGGTTTTACTTGCAGTGGGGAAATCGTAAATATTTATTTGACATCCTCAGGTGAGGCAGGGATCAGAGTGTCTTCCCCTGACATTTTTAAACTTAAATCATTTCTTTCCTGCATCCTGATCACTTTTATGAACAAGTTTATAATAATCATGAGGTAGTCTTGTGATCTTTGAGGTGCTTTTTGAAATCTCAGTGTTTTTGAAGCTTATCTCACTTAAATAATTAATTAATTTTTAGTTTTGTGTCAATCTTGATGTCTTATAAAAAAAATATGTCAGATGCACAAATTACACAATAACTCACACACCTGAGTTTGTAGTTACTGAATGAGGGAGAGTGTGTGAGGGGGAGAGAGACTGACAGCTATCACATCACAGCAGACATGGTAATAAAAGAAACATCCACCTGATATCTTTGTGTAAAAATCCCCCTCTTCAAAAAAGAGGTCATAATTCCGCTGAATTTATCATGTCCCCGTTTCTCTCGTCTTTTCCAAAGCTTTATCACCGACACGCCTCCGTTTTAAAAGTTTGAATCCCTTCACAGCAGCAGCTGACATTTTAAAAGTAAGAGAGTTCATCAAAACATCGATTAGATGTTTCGTTTCTCACCTGAATCGCGTTTCTGCCCTTGCAGGTGTTTTCCTCTTACTGAACTGCATCAAGCTGTTGAAGGCTGTTTGCCCTTGTCGGCCACTGTAGTGCACCGTGAGTGTGCAGTGCGAATGACTATTGTTATTCTTTTAATCGTACACCTCTTCTCAGCTGTCCAAGTGTTATCGGACCAAACAGATTACATTCAGCGTCAGTTTCATATCATGGTTATACCGAAGACCAGTAATGTAGCCACAAAAAAAAAAAAAAAAAACCATGTAGTTTTTCCTCCCTCTCATTTGCTAAATGACGGAAATCCGCCGTGGCGACGGAGAACTTTAATCCATGTGGAAAATGCATAAAAAAACAGATAAGTCTTTTTTGATGCTGGCATTTCCTTGTAAAATTCTACAAGTTGTGCCTTGAAGGAGCCCAGATGCTACTTTGGTTGCATACATTCTGGTGCAACAGAGGTTAAAATACACAATAAATACTTTCTAAAAGTTTGTTTTGAGGTTTAGAGACTTTTTGAATCGATTTTGAATTAGAGAGCAGAAAGAAAACAGAAATATTTAATGATTTAAAAATGCACCCTTCCTCAAAGCTGCATAAAGTCATTAAATTAATCAATATCTCTTAGAAAAGAAAAAGATGCAATTCAGGGACATCTAGTGAGATGCATCCAGTTAAAAAAAATCATATAAAGGACAGGGACATAGTTCCACAGATGCTAACATATTCTTTCACTTGAATAAAATGTTTTCAGTGCTAAAACACTATTCTCCTCGCCCTCCCATGTGTTTTTACAGGAGGTTGGCCTCGGTGTCCTTAGGGTGCTGTCCTTCAGTGCTGTGCAGCTCTGTGATAAGACCAGCGATAACATCTGGCCACAAGACTAAGAATCAAAGGGAAGAATCCTGCCAGGTGGAGAAAAAAGAAACTGATAAAATCAGACAGAATATTTAAGAAAAAGTAGATTTAAGGCCTCCTACTGCTCTTATCAAATATGCCTGTAATATCCTGTGGATTTAATTAGTAACTCATGCAGCTCTGGCTTAAAACTTCCCCATTTTGTGCTGAAGGTGGATTTTTCAATGTGATTAGTTTAAGAATGTTGGTGCTGCTAGGGCTGGGTGATATATCGAGGGTTTAAGATGGATCATCATATTTTTAAATGAGGTATAGGGTAAGACCATTTATATAGTTTACAACAATCTAGTTTACCATGATGCTAATGCATGGGAAAAAAAAGATGTCAGGCCTTATACATAGTAAAAGATTTTTTACTGTAAGAACCACAAGTAGAAATGTATTAGTTGATGACAGGATAATTTATTTGACATTTTGAGGCTAAAGGTGAAATTAATTTCTTTATTTTATATCATATAATTTTTCAGTAAATTTCTTTTTTTTTAACTAACAGGTTGAGAAGTTTTTTTCAAACACACACTGACAAAGTGTGGTTAAAGTGGCTGTGTGACGTTTAGCCTGTGCCAGTCCCAGGGTTTGTGTGTATAAAGGCTGGTAATCACCAGTGACCCCATAATACAATATTATCTGCCCACTTTGATTTAATTGTGATTGTTATTATTTTACAATACGGTGAGTATTGCAATACTTAACACTGCAATTAGATTTTCTCTTGGCTACATTTCCATCCTCCAAAAAATCTTTAAGTGTTACATACAAAACAGTTTCAGTAAAAATTGGCGAAAAACTCACAGACTGATGTCCACACATAGCCAGTTTATACAACCTGCTCCACTGTGCTCAGCCTCTCATCAACTTTCAGTTTCACTGCTCTGTGGAGCTTCAGAGCTGCTATTCTGATGAAATAATTCAGAGACAGAGGCATACACCTGGGCTCCAACAAGAATGCAAGAAGAGCCCTTGTTTTCCACAACATGGTGAGGCCTTAAGTCTTTGCACATGAAGTTAGTAATGGATTGAGTTATTTTCTCAGCTCGCTCAGAACAAGGTGGCAGTTTTGACAAGCTTAGCATGTCAAGTGTTGGCTGGTTTATCAGCAGGGTTAGCTTAACATTAGTACCTGAGGTGAGCTGTATTTCCAGGGTAGTTTATTATCATGCATCAACCCTGTGTCATGTCCATTTCTTATGTCCCTTCAAAGTCCAAAGAAAGTCAACACAGTGGATTTTGGTACCATGGGACCACTCCTTGGCCATTTCCAAAGCCACCTACTACATACTACCACGACTATTACACTGTTTTCAGCATATTTACTGCAGATGGCATATTGTAGTTGAAAGACGTATGAGGTACAACTGCCAAACAGCTTTTATTTTGAAATATGCTACACCAGGCTAGGTGATCTTCTTCCCCTTTTTATTGTCTGTCTGGTGGCGAATACTGCGTAAAGCTCATTACTGCCACTCACTATGCTGAAGTTTGGATCTGAGCAACTATTTCTACAACACAACAACTACAACAGTATGCGAGGTAGACTGGTGCAATGCTTACAGCAAATTTTGCTATGAGTAGTAAGACAACTTGGTACTTTTGTTATACTGTAAATAAAGCTGGTGACTGTTCTTTACCTACATTGCTTTAAAAAGCATGATTGCAGGTCAGTTCACCTAAGTTTCACAAAGTCAAAAAATTACAGGAGTGCAGAGAAACAGAAGAAATCAGTAACACAAATGCATAAAAAAGTGGAGCAAGTAACATTTTCTTGGACTAAGAAGTTGCATTCTAACGAGAGGCTGCACACAGACACATACGGCACACAGGGGCAACATTATTTGTAGACATTATTTGTAGGGTTTTTTTCATTCTTCGCCTCAGAGGCATCTTTTGCTATGGGCTCATCGTGCATTTTCATATTATGATGACGATGAAGACTGGGTTACTTGTCAGGCCTAGTGTTGAGTACTACATCCCTGGGAGTTGCCATAGCTGCTGTAAAGCACTTGCGGTTGCAGCGATCTGGCTCACTCTGCGAATAAAATCAAAGCAATAGTGAGAAAAACAATATCGTTTTTATAATCTTCCTTCTTTACATATTTTTATTCAGTTAGTTGAGTCCAGGAACAATGGTTAGATATGCAAGTCTGAATGAGATGAATGACTGTGACATAAAATGAGTGTGCCTGGTTGCAAGTGATGAATTTTTATTTAATGTAGGATGTCATAAACAAGTACTCAAGTACTGGCATATTCCGGTCCATCTCCAATAAGGACAAAGTTTTAGTCCACCCAGGCTTAATGGGCGCTCATCTCTATCAAGTTTCCCAGGCACAACAGTGTGGCCTTAAAATCCCCGGGAAGTAAAGAGACAGAAAGCCATACATTATACATAAAACACACTAAGAGGAATGTGTCTCTGTATAATTTACATCTCATTGTCATACATGGAGCCAAGCCACTTAATTACACTGTCAAACAATTGGAAAAGCTTCTATGGGAGTTGGAGCAGGGCTTTGACAGCCTCTGCGCCATGACCTCAGGTCTCTGCTTTTAGACGCTCAGTGGGTACCGATGTAGAAGCAGAGACTGATGGAGCTCAAAATAAACCTGTCTGACACGCCGAGTTTCTCATTTATTTTTTTCTTCCACAAAACCAAAAGTGTCGTACCAACCCAGCTTTACTTGGGAATTATCTGTGATTGATTGCTGCAGTCTAGATTTTCAAGGACTATCCAGGAGGAAGCAAGAGGGGATGGGTATGCTTAGCTGACCTCCCAGGCCGATGATTAATGCCGTCTGTGCTGCTGATTTGTACTCCACTCCGCCACAGAGAGCACCAAGAGAGGCTGTGGTCTCTTCGCTTTGATAAAACCAGAGCAGGAACACTGTTCCTCCTCTCGGAAGCAATGGGTGAGTGATTTAGAAGCTAGAAACACTGCAAGCAATCTACCCTGATGCTCTGACGATCTATACTGTGGCTAACACCGCTGCTTTCAATAAGTGGCCAAGACGTTGCCTGGGGGCTAACTGCAGTAGCAAGAGTGGATGAAACAGAGCTTGCTGACCGACATGAACCATAAAATGAGAAAAGCTGGGAAACTTTTGTGTAAACACAACAAAATGTTTTCAGCTGTACCTCCAGGGGGGGTTTAGCTTCACTTCTCTCCTAGGTTCCACTGGATAAAGAGGCCAGTGCTTAAAATCAAATCCAGGCGCCCTGGGTAATAAGTCACTGAATAGAAACAGCCTGGGAACACGCGGGCAGGGCGAGGCGGGCAATCCTTTTCATGTGTTTATACTCAAGGCTGAGGAGAGAGGCAGGTTTAACGCTGTCTTTCCCCAGGCTAAGGGTTTTTGTTTGACACAGATCGGCTCTACTCTGTTTACCGCTTTCCTTGAGTTCCTCTGTTCAGTTTCCTCTCTGCACAGCTGCGGGGCTAAACACGTGTTTGTGTTGCAGAACTGGGTGTGATGCTGGAGGTCCCTTGGTTAAAGAGTTGAAGCTTTTGACTGACGGACAGGCTCCCCTCTGGCCATGGGTTTCTGTCTGTCTGCCTGCTAAAGCTTACTCAAAGAGAGACTGGAAAGGCTCAACAGAGGGAGCTTGAACACCAAGGGGAATTGCTTTGATTTGACTCAAAGTCTTTTGTGTGTGTGTCTGTCTTTTTCATGCAGTCGGTGCTTTCAAAATAAAATAATTGCATCTCTATTGGGGTGACATACAATTTGTCAAATTCTGTGTTACACCATTACACTGACTGCTTTAGAGCTAAAGAGCATGGGCAAATTCAGGGCATAACTGAGTGCCTGGTGCTACCTGTTGCTACCTAATGTTACCGTACTCTAAATGAGTGCAAGGGTATTCAGTGTGTTTGAGTAATTTCCATGCAGCTTTGTCAATACTTTGTCCATTCTTTGGCCTTTCACAGTTTTAGCGGACACATGCCAGAGGGGGGACTCTTACCTTGTGATAGGAATTGTTGGTCTTTGCAGGTTTTCAGTGCCATCAGTGTCATACACAAGACAGTCCTGATATTAAACTCCACAGACAAATGCTTCTGAAAGTTTCTAGTGTTTCCATTTCTGCTTGAAATCGCACAGGTTCAGACAAAGGGTGCTGTGTAGTAAAATAAAGCCAAATGTGTAAAATAAATCAAAAATTTTGACCACTTCTGTCTACTTTCTGCCATGATATCATCTTGGGCTTTTTTGTTTGATTTTTGCTGACTGCTGCTGATGAAAGACAGATGTGCTTGATTTTCAAAGCATGTTGAACAAATTGGAAGGACTTGATCAGGGCACTGTTGAGCAAACATACTAAAGATATAGTTTTCTTTAGCTAGTAGTTTTCTGGTTTTAACTTGAATTGATTATGGATTCCCATACCTACTCTTACCTGAGCCGCAGCATTAACACCTGAGCTGTCTGTGTCACTACACACTCTGTACAGCAAATATAAGCAATTGTATAATTTTGATTTCTCGCTTATCTCAGTTTAAACAACATCATAAATTCTTACGATGCTGTATTTTGCTTGCATTTTGAAATTGCAGTGTTATTATTTGTTTTTGGAGGAAACTTAAGAATAAGCTCATATTTTTTGTTGTTCATGATAATTTCTAAAACAATAATTATGCATTCAATTAAATAATGCATATCATCCTTTAAATTTTTTATGAACTGAATATTGCACACTTTTGAAAAAAGGAATTTAGAGAAATATAACTATTATTAACTAGATTAATGACTGATATTATAACTATTAAAATAGGCTTTATAAAAACTGCCATTTTTATAATTTTTAGAATTCATTAAACATCATCTGACTTAAGTAACTTTGCTGATGTACCTGGGAAATTCTTTCTTACTGGATTGAATAAACATTAGTTTAATTTTGATTAATTGTCATACAAATTGAGTTTACGTGTCTTTATTTGATCATAAATGTACTTTTACATGTAGCAATACAAAAATCCTGTTTATTAAAGTTTGTAGTCAGATTTTTTGGTGGATGAAAGCAAGAATCTGAAATATTGTTTATCCAGCCTTATCAAAAACTTTATAAAAATTACATAAATCCAAAAATCTGTAAAGGTGTAATTCTGCAAGATCCTGATGTTATGTAAGTGCTTTACATTTCTACATCAATGTTGAGTGTTTAATGGCCTGACTGACAGATATGACATAAGATGGTCACTGTTTTAGGCTCTATTTTATCTCTTTTATCTTCCAGGGATGACCTGTGTTGCTACTGCCATTTGTTTTTATCATACTCGTGTCAAACAAGCTCAACATTAGGTCAAGTAGTTCATGACTCTCTTAATGTGTGTAACTTTGACTTTGGTGCGCAGTGCTAAGTGGCTAAGATGACATGCTGCATTAAGCTTAAACATGTTTAGCCGCAACTTTCTCCCATTGGGTGCTGCAGACAGGGGTTTGTTGTCATTGGTATTTCCATGATCATTGGTGCGATGTTTCATTAAATCTATCAGCTTTTCTTCAGGGGATACAGCGTCTAACTGCAGTGTCCCTTGGTAGTAGTGTAGCTAATGTAGCCACCTGTCTGTGGCTAATGTGGCAGATGAAGCTTGGGCACCCGGTGTCACCAGTTTACCACTCAGTGAGATCAATGACTGCATCATCTGATTGGCCCATTACGAGTAAGACAAACAGAACATTGGTCCAATCATCTTAAAGACTTTTTTGTAAGGTTCTGCCTTCTCCAGTGCGTGTGGGCTGTTTCCTTGAAGGACTAGGATAGTATATCCAAAGTTTTGATCGTCTGGCATGTCTGGTTACTCACTTGCAACAACACCTACTGCTACACAACACTAACCCAAAATAAATCTGGTTGTAATCATAAGTGTGCATATGTGCAGTTAAGTGACACTTTGATCAGCATTAATTTTATCACCTTTTGTAGCACAAACATTGCCTAGTGTTCCTCGGCATGTAACACTTTTAAAAGATAGAACACATACAATCTGTTCATATGCTTGTTACCCACCAAGGCAGAAAAAGTCATTTTCACCTCTTCATCTGATCACCACTTTATCCACCCCTTAATTGGAAGAATAAGATTAACGTTCCTGCAGAGCATTACCCTGCAACTTGTGTGTAAAAGACACCTTCTGTTGTGAGGAAATGATGATAGGAAAAGGTATGATATGAGACAAATTGCTACAAAAGAGGGCACATCCCCTGGGTGCTTGTAAGGGTGGCAGCCCAACTGGAGCTGCAAGCAGAGGGTCAGGGGGATCACTTGTGTGGGCATATGCAAACACGCGCATATTTAAAGCATGCAGCAGTGACAAATGGCCTGTGAGAATGACAGATTAGCAGTGCAGATAGGATGAAATGGCAGAGAAGGTGAGCAGAGGGGACGAGGTGCTATCCATCCCAGTCTGCAGGTGATCCATCAGAATGCGCAGGGGTCTGGTAAAGGGCAACCCGGGAGATGTAGCAGGAGACAAAACCCTGTCGGCCAGATGTTGGATGCTATTCTGGGGATGGATCATTTGGCTATGGTGTGTGTATATGTGTGTGTTGTCTGTGTGTGTGTGGGTGCATGAGACAGAGAGAGAGGGAAGGGCAAAAATGATATGGAAAATATCTGATTGATCGTGCATGTGAATCAGGCTGTGGGCGGGATGTGAGAAATCCAGCTGTGTGTGTGTCTGTACGAGTGTGTTTAAGCGAGAGGCAAAGCATTACTATGGGAATTCAAGCGCACTAAAGGTAGATGTGAGAGAAGTGAGTGTGTATTTGTGCATATGTGTGTGAACGCTTGTACTCTCGGGAGAAACAGCAATAACTGGATGCTTGTATGTGTGCTAAAAGTGAAGTTGGCGGAATGCTGGAGCACAAAGTTGTGAGTGAGAAGTAATAAAGAGAGAGTGCTTGGATATGTCTTTGTTTGACAGCACCTGCGTGTATGAAATAGAGAAGTCTGGAAAAAAGTGGGACTGACTTTAGGCCCAAATAGTGGAAGAGGACAGAATAGGATATGACAGAACAGGAAGAACACCAAGCCACAGGATTCATAGGACAGAGTGCACTTAGAAAAGGAACATGCCATAAGACAGACCGAGTTCCAAGAGGACGAAGGTCATCTCACCTGACTTTTACACAGTTTCTTGTTTGTGTGTTTCTGCTCTTTCTACATTATTCATCTGCAGAACATTTAACTAAGATGTAAATAACATAAAATGCTTTTCCTTTAAACATATTTTTCACTGTTCTCTAATCATAGCAGGTGAGCCATGTGTGTAAAGTCTTAATGCTGGTGAGGTTGATGTGGATGATGAATGTATCGCAGCCATTCAAGTGTGCAAGAGCACATGAAAGTCCTGTCAACGAGAGGCTGTGAAAACATGTTAGTACAATAACATACAAGCTAGGGCAGCACTGTGGTATGGCAGGTACTGCTGCCTCACAGCGAGAAGGTTGCAAGTTCGAATCCTGTGTTGGCCAACACCAATATCAAATCGATGATATCGTGTATCCCTACTCTAAATTGCTCTTAGGTGTGAGTGAGTGTGCAAATAGTTGTCTGTCAGTCTTTCTATGTGGCCCTGCAATCAGCTAGCAACTGATCAAGAGTGTACCCTGCCTCTCACCCAATGTCAGCCTTCGAAAGGCCCCAGCCCTCCGTGACCCCTAAAAGAGATAGATAATAGATGGATGGACAAACTAAGGCTGTACAAAATATCATTTGGACAATGCAAATGCAATGTGTTTATGTGCAAGAGTCACAGCGTCGAACATGCAGTGTTAGTCATGGGATCTGAAAAGTGTTTCGCTGCCATTTGTTGTGTTGTTTGATACAAATCTGAATCTTATCTCCTTGACTATTGCCAAAAAAGTTCATCTTATATCACAACCGGGAGATCATGACACATGCAGACCTGTGTGTTTCTTTTAAGTAAACTCTACAACCCCACAAAAGATTTTTGATGCAAATACAACAGTGTTTGTGTGTCAAAAATGACCATGTTAAAAAGCAACTTTCAGGTGAATATTCATTCCATAGCCTTTAAATACTTTCTGTCTCTATCCATCCATGAGGCCGACCCCCACTGACATCAAGCAAGTGTCAGGGTTCACCATAGAAACCTAGGGGCAATTTAGAGTTACCAATAAACTGAACACACATGTTTTTGGTCTGTAGAAGGAAACTGCAGTTCCTGGAGAAAACCCAGCAGGCACTGGGAGGACCAGCAACCTTATTGCTATGAGGCAGGCACACTGATCTGCTGCTGCTGATACCACTGTAAATCAAAGTCACTTTCAGAGAGCAGCAGTGATTTTTTTTCCCCAAAAATCCCAATATATATGTTACAGGAAGAAAACATTTTGCAGGTCATATTAGCCAGTGTTTATCAAACTTGCCATGCTATATCGAATAAATACTACTAAAGCTTATCATTGTCTTTCATGGATTTTATCATCCTCCTGCTTTGAGATCATTTTATCGCCCACCTCTACCATGTTCACAAGAAAAGCTGAGACAAATTATGAGCAACCAATTAAATTTGATGCCTCTAGCTGTTGCTATTATTATTGAAGAGGCCTAAAGATCTGCAAGTGACACCTATGCACTGTTCAAAATTCAAAATATAGCTGCGATACATCTGGAAGAACTGCTGATGAATTGTGCAGTTTAGCCAGTTTGGAAGGGTCTACCAACAGCTTCAATGGACTTGGTTCTTCACTTGTGCATTTCCCATTGGATATTTTTTTTGCGATCCCAGAGTAGAAATATTTGAATGAGGGAGATTTTTTTTTTCAAATGAACAAAATTGAAGGCATCAAGGTTGAAAGATTTTGATAATTGTAATTTAAGCTTTCAATGTTTTTTTTTTATTTTATTCCAATTTATGGCAGTTTCACAGAGTAGTCTTAGGCTGTGGTGTTGAGGCCTACAGTCATATCTTTTCAAGGTACCAATATATCTGTCAATGCCCCTGCCAGTATGAGCATAATTCAAAGCCATATCAGGTTATCAGCATGCATTCAACAGTATAGTACAGTTCTATCAGCCATCTGGAAACAAAGGCTCCACATCCTTGCTTGGGGCGACAAAACAAGGGGTTAAAACAATATCCTCACTGATAACTCAGGGCTGAATAGGAGTGAGATTTGCTCCGGTGATTATGCAGTCAGACACAGCAGCCACTTTGATGCGTGATCATACTGTTGATAGCTTTAGAGTGTGTGGATGAAATGACAGTTTTGTATTCACATACACTCTGCCCACCCACACACAGACACACACTTAGATATAACACACTAATCCTTTGACTGTTTGCCCTACATGCCAGAGTATAAAGTGTGCTGAAAATTCCAATGTGGGGGGTTCAGCTTTGAAATGGACCTTCGTTGCTTCAGGTGCCCGAGGTTGTGAAATCAGAATGAGATGCCTCCCGAGTCGAATATTTGTCAAACATCATTTCTACATCTCCGGCTTTGATGTGCTTGCGTGAGGAAAGGGGAGCACCAGAAGAACTGAGACAGACAGACATTGGTGGACAAAGGGAACACATTATTTTGGAGGCAGTGCTCTTTTTGTTTGCCGCCTAACAGCACAAGAGAAGGAGCATCAAAATGCACAATCACATTCAGCCTCTGGGCCTAAGCTTCGGGCTGCCCATGCAATATTTCTGAGTACACGGCTTCTTCTTGCACTGCATGTGTCATCACATAGCTGGAACTGATGAAACACAACAAAAGCAGCAGTACAGCTATGCATTACTGATTAATATTTCCTGAGGAGAAGAGGTTTTTAATCATGTTTATGTACTGATACAACAACGTACCTTACGAAGCAGCAGAAAGGCACTCGTTTATTTTTAGGTGGTTACAGCAGTGGAGCAAACTCATATCTTTTGACAGCATTAGGGTTCTGTGCACTGGTTAATGGTGCCTCCAGATTGCGAAGGGCTGATTAATTGATTAAGCCCATTAGGAAAGGAGCATTAGAAGTGCTATTAATTTTGTAGCAGCGCCCCTACCAGTGCTGCTGGAGAGCAGATGGCAATGAATGATGTATTTTGTTAGAACAGTAAATATTGACAGGTGCGGCTGGGCGCCTCCTCCTGCTCCCTATGGACCATGCAAAGAGAGAGCATTCTAATTGGCTGTCTCCAGTGGAGAGACCTCTGGAAAGCAGATGCTCTGACCTAGTCTGGCCCAAAAAAAAAAAAGGGCAGATGAGGGACTGAGCAGCTTCCGGCTGTGTGCTTTACCCTCTATTGTACATGCTAAAAATGCATCAGGAGGGCAAGCGTGGGAAGAGGGAGCAGATCCTGAATCTGAACCGCCTCGCTAAGGCTCCGGAGCACCCCATAATAGGTCTTTGCCCGTCTCCACTCTGCCTCCAGTCACAATGGCTCCACGTCATTTCAATCGGAAAGCCGAGAAAACTCATTTCTGAGCGGCCTTGACATCAATTGCACTCTCTCGCTCAGCGGCAATTTTAAATCGATTGCTTCTCACAGATCCCTCCCAGACTTGGTGAAATTTAGCCTATTTCAGACACAACACAGACACTGTAAGGCTACAAGAAGAGAGCCCTGAATGGAACAATAAAGTTATATTAGTAGCGATAACAAGATGTCACTCCTTTTTTTTATCACATACTAAATTTGAGTCTCTGACTTGTAAGGAGATATCTTGGGTTATATTAACTCAGATGTTTAAAGACAGTGAAGGACTGCAAGGAAATATGACAAGACTCAGCACCATACAGGATACATGGCTCATGATGATGATATCATGTTGCAGCAATAAAGCAAAAATTGACTGACTGCAAGACAATTACACATCACTGTCTGATTACCTACAGTAAGTTTTTAAAAAGCATCTAGAAGGTGAATTACAGGATTAATGTACTTATCCTTTGGATGCATTGGTTGAATATAAATGAAGGATCAGCTTTTTTGACCTCTGATCCTGATCTAATTTTTTAAATGAGTATCTGCTGATCTAATATTTCCACTTGCCTAAAGAACACAGCTGCACACTGTTTTTTCTGTTTGTTTTATGCTTGTTAACCTAATGAAAGTATCAAGATGTTGTTTTTAAATGCCATTCAACTAAGTCCAACTAGCATTATTTAAAAATGCATTAAAACAAAATCTACTCAGAATGCTAGGTGACTGGTGAATGACTGGTATATTCATATTTTGAATATCTTCTGGTTATGAGTAGGCCTGTGAGTGATTTAAATGATCCTCAACCTTCACCGCTCTTTAAAGTGAGTCTGTGATGCTGTGTTGTGATAGCAGTACCTCATGTACAGTCAGTTGAAGTTAGTGTGCATTAGGGGTGAACGATTTATCTTTTCTGATCAAAATCGCTATTTTAGCCAACGTGTTCTTGTGATCGCCGAAGCTGCAATTTTTTGCAGCGCCCCTGACTGACCCAGGATCTGTTGTATCAAGTATTTGCTGGTGTTAATGTTGTCACATGTCAGCACTCATGTCCAAAACCATCAAAGGCTGACATGCTGGTTTGGCATGGCTGGCTTTTTTCCTTTATTGGAATTGTTGCATTTATTTTGCTTATTGTTACTTATTTAACATTGAGTTTGCGGGGGAATTTTTGCATTTCATTTAACTTTTTTAACTGAACACAGTAAAGGATTTTTTGCGCGACAGTTTTTTAAGTTAAGACAGTCAAAGATGGCTCTTTTAGTTCTTTAGTTGTAATAACTGCCGTTGGTCAAGGACTTTGAAGAGTGTGCATGCATGCTTTTTGTTTATATACATTTGAAAGCAATTCTAACCTTTAGTTTTCATCCTTCCCTTAGAGTAAAATCTTTAAATGTTTGATGGTATGATGTGATTTTCTGCCATGTTTGTAAATGTTATTGTACACATTGTGAATATTGCACTGAAGCTTGAGTTGTAGAAAATCTGGAATCAAATTGAAATTGCAATATCTGACAGAAAAATCGCAACTAGATCTTTTCCTAAAATCCTTCAGCCCTAGTGTGCAGTGAAGCCAACACTTTGAACCCCCTTATAATCCATTGCCTTTTTCATATTTTTTGAGCTGTCACACAGAATAGCATGTTCATGTTGCCTGTTGATTTCCCATGTACTCAAGCTTGTTGTTTTCCCATGTACTCAGCATCTCCTCGATGTCCTGTTTGACTTGATCTACTGTATGAGACCCCTAACACTGATGTGCACACAATACAGAACACTTTAACTCCAAAGTAGAGGAATCAATCCAGTGTTCACTGAAGCTCAGAAATGATATGAGAAAAACAGCGGCGCTCTAAATGTCCAAAGCGAAACTCGCAGCAGTCTCATTGTGTTATATATCACCTCGTATGCTGATCCTTGCTCCAGTGAATGTGTCTGCAATGTCGTGTCCAGAGTGCACACTGTAAATCCAAAAGGACCAAAAGATGATAACCTCACATTCTCCACCACAGAGATAGGCTGGTAGTCCAAAGCTGTGAATTCAAACATCTTTTATGTAATCTTTTTGATTTAATGCTGTCTCTAGGATATTTATTCTTCTTTGCTGTTTCCGTGCTGCAGCTCTTTCCGTGACTTCAGTAGCTTCAGTTAACACACTGTATTGTGTTCAGGTTTTGTTTTTAAATGTCTTTTGAAATTGGTTGCTTCATAGCAGCTCTAGTACTGTCTCTATGAAAACTGTAGACACTGCAAGCGGTCACTGGACTGTTTTCAAGGTTTAAATTAAAGCATTTCTACACTGCTACCATGTTAGCCATGAGGCTGCTACAGCTACATCACTCACTCATTTACAGCCTACCATGGAGTGTGCTCAACTTATCAAGAATGAGATGATTAGCATAAATCCAAGAAACGCTAATATTGTCCTGATCCAATACATCTGATCAGTATCAGGACATCCCTTATATCAATATCAAATGATATCCTTTTTCCAATTATCTCCATTGTCAAATAATGTGAGACAAACAGATATTTTCAGATGTTTGTGTCTTGTATCCCATTAATAAATGTTGGCATCAAGCACATTTAAGTCTAGGTTCAGAGTGAAGGTGTCTTATTGGGCAGAAGAACAAAACTGTTTCCATGATCAAACATAAGAGGAAATACTGGCAAAGAGGAAGCATTACCCCTCACCCAAAAGGTATCAGTGAGAGAATCAGCCCTTACTTTCACAATCCGTGCATCTATATGCTTCTATAGTTCATGCACCACAAGTTGGTATTAACACCTCTTATCATGTTTTACCTCTTTTCCTTGTTCTGCAGCATTATCCTGCTGACTTTTTCTCTGCCTTTGTACTGCTGTCATCATCTTCCCTGGACGATTTCCTTCTGTTCACATTACCCTCTTTTACGTCATGTGTGACTCCATGAGATGTAACAAAGAGGAGATGGCATGAGTCAAATTGTTGGGAATATCATTTTCTTTTCTTTTCTTTTTTTATCTTAATGCCAATATTTGGCCCCAGTGGCTCAATAATCTGACTTCTCCCACAGACCAAATCATGCTCGTTGTCTGTAAGTATAAATGTAAGTATAAATGTGAAGGTGATTAGTCATTTGTCTCTGTATATTAGCCCTCATGATTGGCTGGTGATCAGTTCAGAGTTACCTTTGCCTCTGGGGGATAGTCTCAAGCACCTGTGACCCCAAACAGGATAAGCAGTATAGACTGTGGATGGATAAATGGACTGGTGGTTCAGTTGTATCCTGTAAATTAATGTAGAGTCCATGTTGTTTTGTGTATCTGTCATCTTGCTGTCTATACTGTAATGTTATGTACTATGTTTATTTTAAGATTGTACATACATGTGTAAATGCATGACATCAACCCGCCGCAGAGTACAGATGGAAATTAGCCTTTGGCTAAAATCTGGCATCTTCACATGTCAATGTTCATTAATGAGCATTGTCCTTGATTTAATAAATAAATAAATCACAAAAACAGGTCTAAAAATCTAATCCAGATAAGCATTTTAAAAACGTAATCAAGAGTATAACTTCTCAATGACGGAACTAACTTGTGGGTCCAGTGACAGAATAGTATCTCCTAAGCTCCTAAATGTAAGTCTCATAATTGTGTCATGTCTCTTATGCACAAGCACTTACCAGTTGTTTTACCAAGGGGGAACATAAGTCCTGTGCACATCAGCATTATACATCAAATTAAACCCGAATGATGAATCTCTGAACAGTTAACTTTTTCTAGTTGGGAAAAAAAATGAAATTAAAATCCCTAGGGATTGGCTGACGTTGGCTCTTCTGCTGTGGGACAGTCACCCCTCATGTCTTTTTAAATCAACCATGTGAAGTGCTCCCAATCTTTGTGGCAGGTCCTCTCAGATCAAATTAGAAATCCAGCGTTGAAAGCTATGTTGAAATTAGCAGGATAAATCTTACCCTCCTAACAAGGTGTGTGTGGGTATGTGGGGTGGAGGGGTGGGGAGTAACTGAAATGATGGCAGTTGTTGAACGAGCTTGTTTGTCACAGAAATATAAAATAAGTAACATACTTGTAAGATAAAGAAGAATGTGTGGTATATGAGTATATAATAAGTATATATGTTTAAGCTAATTTTGAAACTACTGACAGCAGTCATGTGTTCCCACAGTCGCCATTAACCCTGGCTGTCCAGATACTGTGACCTTACAGATGCCAATAGCACAAAATATGCAGTACCCTGCCCATACAGGGTCTGTCAGAATTTATTATTTTCTGTTGCTCCACCAAACATCAGAAAAGTATTGCTAGTGGTGTTTAAGACAGACTTTTTGGGAAATGTGAAAAGAAAAATGGCAAAGGACATCTGAATTTTACAGAATCAACATATCAAAGTATCAGAGGTGCACTTGAGGATTTCCACACCATAAAGACTCTCCCGTCCATCGGAAGCCACTAACTTTAAAAGAGACCAGAGTCTGGAAGCATGTGCGAACACAGCAAGATGTCATCAAGGTATTGATCTATATCCTTCTTGCTGAGAGAAAACAGTGCTGCCATGTGAAGAAGACATCAGATACAAGGAAAGGTCCCCCCCTGAGGGGTTTGGACAACATCAAGATGTTTAAGTTGACCCTAGTTAGCAGCTCCAAGGTTGCAGGAAGATGCATCATTGAAACTCATCCTCCTGCAGGGATGCAGGACTGAGGGACCATCAACGCCTGAGCTAACTGTGTCTGCTTGATACAGACTGAAAGTTACAGTTACTTCAACATTTTGAAAGGTTGTAGGAAGATCTGTCCATCTGATACTTATGAGCACACTGTCTTGAGCATGTTTTGAGGAATTGCAGAAATGTCCCATGTCCCATCATGACCCAAGGGTGAACTAATGAGATTTTTGAGGGGCCATGGGTTAACGGTCATGGTCACGAAGCTTTGAGATCATCCCATGCTTGTAAATACATTAACTCCGTAATGCTTAATGATTTCTTCTCCAAACTTAGCGCAAATGTCCACTCTGACCCCAGAATGAATAAGTTAGATTTTGGAGTCAGAGGTCAAAGGTCAGGGTCAAAGAGCCTTGGGTTATCCCATGCTTATAAATGGAATAACTCAGTAATGCTTAAAGATTTCATCTTCAAACTTTTACATGTGTCCATGCTGACCCATTAATGAATCATGTAGGCTTTGGGGGATTACAGGTTAAAGGGCAAGGTCATGGGCCCTCTGCATCTTTATTTTGGAACATGATATCTCAAGAAGTCTATGCAGGTTTTTTGTTACAGAACACTGTGGGATTTGTTAAACATCCTCTTTAACTCGTGGAAAACTGTTTCAAAGTGCAAGGTCAAACATCAGAGTCATCGGATCTCATGTTTGTAAGTTTGTTGAACACAGGATGTCTCAAAAAAGTTTTCAGGGATTTCTGCCAAATTATGCACCGTTTTGGGGGTCATGGGTCAAAAGTCAAGGTCATAATGCCACATACTTATCCAATTTTTGGCAAAGCAATAACTCAATAACACCTAGGGATGGGAATCGAAAACCAATTCCAGTTGAGAATCGTTAACAGCTCCATCAAAGTATTGATATCATGAGTCTTTTTGCTAATGAATTCCCTTATCACTTCCTTCCACTGACAAGGTTCAGAAGCGGTCAGAATTGTGGCTTAATTTTTTACAAAAGGCACCTATTGCACAACCTTAGGTGAGTGGAAACACAAGCAACTTGTAGATGCAGTTATCTATGCTGTGACGTGTGTTTGAGATTGTTGCCACTGAAAATCTACAGGTCAACATTTGCCCACACGGGAAATCATCAGGAATCAATAAGGGAATCGTTAAAGAATTTGATCGATTAGCAGGATCGTTAACAGCATTGGTATCGATAAAATCTTATCAATTCCCATCCCCAATAACGCCTTTAGGTGTCACATTCGAACTTCATTTAAATGCTCCTGACTCAAGGTGAAATTAAAAAGTCTGAAGTCCACAAGTCAGAGGTCAAGGTCAAGGAGTCTCAAGAGCATCCTGTGCTTGAGTACAAGATACCTAAAGAATTAGTATTGGGAAAAAGGGATTTCTCTACAACTCAGTACAAATTTAGTCACGTTAAAACCTGTGGCAGTGGTTGTAGTTTAAAACAACTGTATATGTTTAGTCAGTTCACAGACAACAATGTATTTGATATAAAGAGTATCATTTTAGCTTAATCTGCAGCATGCCAGTTGTTGCCCCTATCACCAGTGGCACAAAAGGATACATCACTTCCCAGTTTCCCTGCCTGACACAATACACTCCGCCTTTTAGCTCCATGACAAAGATGACTGGTGCCAGATAAGAATGTGTTTTTTTCCAGGCAGCAGCAGCTTTTCTTTCCAGAGAGATATGTTGTTATTGTTGTTAGCCAACCATTTATAGCCCCCAGGAGAGAACCACAGATGATGCTCAGATGAAGTGTCTTTCCGGGAACTGTGGGGATAATAGCTCCCCCTCGTTCTAACTTCACCCCCCATGATTCTTCTATCTTTCACTGTATTTCAGTCCCCAAGAGCCGGCGGGCAACTGTACCTTCGTTTCTACTCCTTCATCCATGAAGGAACGGGAAATTAGATTATCCTCGCTCTGTGTGCATGTGTTGGTTTTTGTTTCAGTTTGTCACCACTGGTTGGTGACAGAGGAGGGGGGTATTTTTAGCCCAAAAATGTAAAGTATAATCTTCTTATTTTCACCTGTACAAGGGTGACTTTCTTCCTAATCAGAAAAATGCGATGGCATGTCCTTATTCTATCTCAGTAACAGTTTATGCTGTTTATTTTTAATCATTAAATCTTTTTAGCTTACTGCATTTTGGTCGACCTCTTTCATTTACTTCTATGGCCTATGGCTGAACAGTTACCTGCTGTGTTATTGAACTCCACAGTGCCGTTTACTGCCACATGGTAGTAAGTGGTTCTATAGTAAAGCTTTTAAACTGCTACACAAATAACAGTATATTTTTAAAAGAGGGAGAAAGACAGGCAAGTTTCTTCACAGTTTTAAAACCACAGGAGCTTCTTTAGAAAACTGGCAACAATGGGCCTAAAACTGCAAAAATTCTGTCGAAGTTGTCCCTTCACACATCACAAATCTTTAAGATTTAAGAATGATGGAGGGCTTTCTGAGCTGTTTGACTGAGCAGGACACTCAAGGTCATACTGAAGGTTTCAGATGATCTTTATTCACATTGCCTTGTGCACAGCAGAAAGGGTAGAAAGAGCAGAAATGCAAATGAAAAAAATCAGACTTTCAAGAAAATTCTTTCAGCTTGTCTGGGTCATTCAACAATAAATATGCAACGGGAGAAACACTTCACAGTGACACTGTATTCTTATTTCAGTGGAAAAGTGTATTGTTACTACTTGATAGTATTTATCCTTTTCTTTTTTTGGTAATACATTTAACTTTTTATTCTTTGGAAAATAGACCATATTCACACTCCCGCCATATTCCTGTGCTTAGGGTAGAAACTCAAAAAGTCTACAATGCCATACTGTGACAAATTTTCATCTCATTGCTTCCATTCAAAACAGGCTACACAGAGGATGGACAACAAACAATTCAGACAGACACTAAGCAATATTTCAATAATCAATCATGTCATCAGACTGAAGTAAATGCTTGATTTCAGACACTTCACAGTATAAAGTATGTTTGATGTTAAAGTCTGATGGAAGACTCACTAAGTATTATACTTACAAAGAAAGGAGTTGTGAAGCTCTGGCTTTAAGTAGTTATTTTCATGTTAATGCACAATATATGCAGTTATCAGTCAAACTTAAAAGATGCGTTGCATAGAAGAATTGCACACATATGCTGTTCTTGAACACAAAGCATAGCTACCTATGGCCAAAGTGGGGCTATTTCTTTGGACCTAAAAAGTAATTTTGACTATAAACATACTGCCTCAATGTTGTAGATATACAACGCAATTCTGTTTTTTCTTTTTTAATACCGTCAAAGTTTTTAGACCATATGTTGGTGGGACCTAAGGGCACTAGACTTCTTTAATGATACAATTGCACAGAATAAGAGAAGAGCTTAAAAAGAGAGTAATTCTAAGATTAGAATTTCTGGAAACATCATCAGTCAACAGCAACCTCAAATCAGCTTACACTACAGAAAATTATACATATATTTGAATGTTTAATTACAGTTAAAGTACGGATTTTTACCACCATGCATGAACGGATATTCGAATATCGAGTATAAAGTGGCTTGCATGCTTGCATTTGTCTGTTTGTCTGTTAGTAAGATAACTTGAAAGTTATGAATGGCATTTTATGAAATTCAGGGAATGTTGGTCATGCCCCAACAAAAAAAAAAAAATCAGATTTTAGAGGTGATCTCATTCCAGATGGGGATCCAGGAATTTTTAAAGAATTTGTTAACATGGTGCAATAGCGCTGTTTCCCACATTTTCTATATTAATTTATCTAACAATGCCTCATCTGACGTCTAACAAGGCCGAGGTTTGTGCTCTTTGAAGGATTCTAGTTTGAGTTACTGTTGCCTTTCTATAATTTTGCACCACTCTGACCATTCTCCTTCGGCCTCTGGCAACAACAAGGCACTTTTGCCCAGAAAACTGCCACTCACAGAATATTTGATTTTTGCCCATTTTTTGTAGATCCAAGCGATGGCCGTTGATGAAAATCCCAATAGGTCAGCAGTTTTTGAAATTCTGGCACCAACAACCATGCCAAATTTAAAGTCACTCAAATCACCTTTCTTACCATTTGAGTGTTCTTATCATTCTGATGCTCAGTTTGAACTTCAGAAGGCTATCTTGATCATGTTTACATGCCTCAATGCACTGAGTCGTCGCCTTGTGATTGGCTGATTAGCTATTTACTTTAACAAGCAGTAGAATGGGCATAAACTAATCACGTGACCAATGAGTATACTATCAGTATTGTACTTTGAGTCCCAGTACCCAAATGCAAAACAATAGCTGGTTTTCATGTAAGAGCAACTGCCTAAACACAATTTGGGTTCCCTGCTGATACACTACACTGCACACTTTCATTATTTAGCAGCATAAATGCAAATCAAAGTCTGTGAGGCGTAGCTTGTACAGGGCTAGGTAAATTGAGGTGAAGAAGGAGAGGTGAGCCTTTCTTTCAGTGTCCTTCTATAAGCCTTATTAACCAGAAATAAAATGAACAAAACTGATATATTATAAAGGGATGGAAAAAAGGCATAGCTATCTCTAATACAGTCTTTTCCCTCAAACAAAAGGAGTGAATTAAGGTCTTTGTCAGCAGTCAGGGCATCTATCCTCCTTCCGTCCTGCTCGCCTTGAGATAAAAGAATCAGCAAAGTAGCATAATGACTGTTAATGGGATCTTTATTAACCAAATTATTGTCTCGCTGATAATTGCTTTCTCAATGTCATGTAACAGTGTTTTACACTTCCACTGAATTAATGCTGGAAGTTAATGGAGTTTATTAGCCAACATGATTGGGATAACAATGTAGATTTTTTTAGACTTTGCTACTCTGGTTAACATCCTGCACACTGCATTTCAGACTGTGCTGACGTGCAGCCCATCAGTTGTGAAATCTAATAAGAAAGATTTGATTTTGAGCATGTTGGTGTTTAAGTGATTTTGTGTGGATATTAATGGCATGTGCTCATGCATTAGCAGGAGCAAGCATCCATCTAACTACCATTGTGTTGCCGAGACACAGATGAGCATTGCCTCTTTTTAATTAGTGGCCCGGCGGACTTAACCCCACCTCATCATTCTGCCTGAACTAAGGCCTGACGATTAATTGACTCCTCCGACTTGTCATGGAACTTCATTTCCTCAGGACACAAAGACTGTGCCTCGGAGTTCACAACACATTTCGCTTACACAAATATTGAGTCTTTAGTAATGACATATGGTTGTGTCCGGGAGGCCTTTGATATTCCATTTTTCATCTCCCACACAGCCTTGAGATGTACTCATCTGTATCAGGTTGAACATAAGCTCAACAGTGATGCGAGAAATGTTTTTGTTATGTCATTCTAACATCAGTTTCTCGATCTGAGCTGGGACAGGGAAAAAGACAAAAAAGCATGGGGTCATCACATGCTACAAATCATTTGTTTATATCTACTTAATTTTCCACCACACCGTCGCTTTGTTTAGGCGCTACTTTGAAACTCGGCAGCCACTACTAAACAAGATAAATAAACAGTTTTTTCTGTGAATATGACCACCATTTACTTTGGATACTTTGTAATATATATTTGAAATCAAGCACACACAGGAGAAACTTCTGTAGAGGGAGAGTGAACAGGTCTAAATTGAAAATGGTGGAATCTACTACGAAACCACCTCAGGATGCTTCAGGATGTTCAGGATCAGAGGATACTATCGGCTTTTATATCGTATCGTAATTGCATTAATGGACATTTATAATTGGACTGACCAGATTCACTGTTTTACAAACTACAAGGACAAAACAGAGGAGCAGAATGAAAGCTCATCTTCAGAGAGTATTCGATTATACTGATGGTTTATTTTTGCAAAGACAGAGGCCATGATCACAGTAAGTGTACCTTATGATAGTACACTGTATGCTCATTATGGGAGAAAACTGAGCTAGAAAAACAAATTTGTCTAAAT
Source organism: Cetoscarus ocellatus (assembly GCA_037902135.1). Taxonomy (NCBI): domain Eukaryota; kingdom Metazoa; phylum Chordata; class Actinopteri; order Labriformes; family Labridae; genus Cetoscarus; species Cetoscarus ocellatus. Next base: position 938,280 of record JBAMNC010000784.1, read on the forward strand.
TACTGAGCTTGGTCAGCAGGATAAACCTTAAACATTTGCACATTTGTCTAAACTTTATTTGGGACGAAGTATTATTTTTCTATTTGGAAACATTCAAGTAAGACCATAGTTTGAGCCATCTCTTGCCGGCAGAAGGACAGTGGGTGTCTCAAAAAAGTGCCTGATCAAAGCGGTGGTGTGGTGGAAAATTAAGTGGCTATAAACAAACTGTTTGACCCCACACTGTTTTTGTGGCTTGTTTTCTCCCACAATACTTCAAATTAAGCGTAGAATCTGGCACCATGTACTGAAATGTATAGCATTACTGTCTATCCAGAGTATTTCTGAACGGAGAGAGAACTGAGCTGTGACACTTAAAACAGGGTTCGTACACTTTTTTCATGGTCAAATTCAAGCACTTTTCAAGGACTTTCAAGGTCAATTTTCAAACTTTTCAAGTACTGTAAGCAGTTGTAAATTGCATAATGTGATAGAATTCATGCACACACAAAATGGCGATTTCACTGTTTTATTATTATTTATTATTTTGATTCTTAAGCATTTTATTTCACGGGCTGCAATATAAGCAATTGCTCCCAAAAGCAGCATCACCGCTGCCTCCTCCCTCAACCAATGGTAAAGTGTCTTTACAACACGTGAGCCTGCTCCTGCTGCTGCCTACTGCAGATGAGTGAGGAAAGAGTGAGTGAGAGTTACGGCAGAGGAACGTCTGCGGTAAGGAGAGTGAAACGGATTTTACCACAGATGACCGCGTTTTTGGTGACCAATGTAGAAATAAAGTCCCATCTCTCCACCTGCAAAAACAAACCCAAGCACGAAAGCTAATTCAATTTTTCTTCCTATTGGGGAAAGAGTGGCTTCGATGTCTTGCTAGGCTCGTATTTCTGCATCAAGCACAAACGCAGTATTTAACAATCTTAACAAATGGTCAAATTAAATGTAATACACTGTAAGAAGCACAAAAAACACATCCCAAAACGCCTGCCCTCACTCACCACCACCTATTATGCACATTGGATCAAAGCAGAGTCCCCATGCTACGTCATATGATGAGATGTTGAAACGTGTTGAACGTTTTTAACAGCTATACTGAAAACAGACACTTCATCCTCTAAATTTGAGCCCTTTTGTGTTGTATAACACATAAAATCAATGACTGACTTAAACTACAGCCATTATCAGACAATGCTAAGTGTTCATTCACAAAAAATAACCTGCAAAACGCTCTTTAAAGTTAATCAATGCAATAAACATTTTGTGAGTAAAATCGTGTCAGAGAATTATGATCTCAGTTCCAAGCAAAATAATTGTGATTCACATTTTTGCCAGAATAGTGCAGCCCTAGTATGTGTCATCCCACACACTGTATTAAGACGTCATACAGTAAGAGAGGCATGATGATTTGCACTGGTTTGGCCAAATTATATCAGGTGTAGTCATGTAAGTTTTAGACCTTAACAGGGCACATCAGCCAAATGCTTTTCTAAGCATTCATTTTTGCACATCTTTTCTTCTTGACATTGTTATTGATACTGCTATTATTAACCACCAGCCGTACCGCTGTCAACCGCTGGGCGTTTGTAGCTAGGGGCAGGTTATCACATGACCGCGGTCCGTCTGTAAGGTCTCGTGCCTTCGTATCCAGTGGGTGAGCCTCCCAATCTGCGGCCATCGGCCCAGGCACGACTCGGTATTTTTAGACAGGGACTTGTCACCGACCGACTGCGGCCATGTGATAATCTGCCTCGAACAACAAACACCCCACGGGTGACAGCGGTACGGCTGGTGGGAATCATCACACCACCTACATGTTACATGGAACAGTGCCTTCTACATCACACATGCATGCCTAGCATATAAAAAGGTGGTTAGCATAAACAAACAGTAGGCTAATTCACCTGTAGGGCTAACAGGGTACCTTTCATATGGCTGGAGAGTGCCGACTCTCCCACGGCGAAAAGGCTGATCTCCTTTTTGCAGACTTTGCAGCAGGCTACTTGTGGATTTGCGCCATGTCTTACCCATGGTTTATATTTTTCAATATCCAGCCAACAGTTATTGAACCGACAGCCTCCTGGCATGTTGGGCTGCACACTGTCCTCTTAAGGGGGGACGTCACGTCGCACATGACAACTGACCAGCATGTCACACACAAGCCCTTCCGGGAGAACGTTTTTTTTCCCCCATTTCACTATTTTTATTCTCTCGTTTAGATCGATCTGTTGAGCCAGATTGCTGTTAATTGTAAAATTTATATGATTACGATTTCAAGCATTTACAAGCACTTAGATCGAAAATTCAAGCACTTTCCAAACCTTGAAAACACAACATTAAAATACAAGCATTTTCAAGGATTTCAAGGACCCTTACGAACCCTGTTAAAAAAAACGAACTATCCCCTTAGCAGAGTCATTACATTCTTGCCCCTGCAGCTATAAAAATTATCCTCATCTGTTCAAAACAGCATGAAAAGCGCCTGCAGACTTTTGACTTTCAAAGTCTTGTTGGTTAAAAACGTAATCAATTTTTTAAAGCCTTGCTGAAGTCAGCAGGATGACCACTAGGGCTGCCACTTCATATTCGATGTTGGTGGGGGTCCTTGACCTTGAACTTTGATATCTTCCCTTGCGTATCTAATCAGTTTGTCTTAGAGTCAGAAATTATTTTGTACAAGTTGGAAGAAAATCCCTTGAAGAATTCTTGAGCTATCTAGTTAAGTTCAGTAAAGTATAAACATGACCATGAACTTAACTTGAAAGCTCAAGAATTTTTCAAGTTAGGTTAACTTGATAAAAATTAAACACTGTAACGTGAAAGTGGGAGAGCAATTTCAGCTCTTGAGTTCACATGGCGTATGGAAAGCCGGAAAAAAAGGAAGGATGGATGGACAAAGGAAGGACGGCTAGACAGAAGGACAGAGGGACAGAGGGATAGAGGGACAGAGGGACAACCTGATATCAAAATGCCTCTGTCCTTTGCTGTTGCTGGAATGGAGGCATAATAAAATGCATATGATGTGCATTCTCATTAGATGTATAAGGGAAACACATAGTGTGTCGGGATTATTAAGTGTGTTAAGAATAATGTATAATAATCTGCCTTTCTGCAGCATTTTATGAAAAATGTAAGCGTTCAATAACATTTTTTCTGCTGCCACAAAGCTTATTGTCCTCAACGTCCACACCCATCACAATATTTCATGCTCTACAGCCACTCTTCAGAATTGATCCTGTATGATAAAGTACTTTTAACAAAAGCTGAACTCCATTTAAATAATTACAAATAACATTGGAGAAAAAAGTTTGCATGTTATTATTAGAACTGCCAGAAATGATGTATGAGGGGTACCAGTAATAGGAGGGAACCATGGGATCCAAAACGCAAGCCATTGCAAATAAATATGTTCCTGCCTAAGGCTACACTCATAAATATATAGACTTGTACTTACAATTCCCTAGCAAGAAGTAATGGTTCTCGCTCTACAAATGAGAGTGGACCTTAAAAATCATGAGGGGATCTTTTGAATGAAAGAAAACAGCTAAACAGCTCAATAAGGTTTCTTCCACGGGGATATTGCTGTGTAGACATATTTATCTTGCAGCCATCAGGCAGATTTAAACAGATCATTACGGGAGCCTCCTTGAGTAAAGCTTGTCCAATTAGTTGACAACAGATCAGATGTTCCTTACTTAAGTTCTGAAAAGCAGAGAAAGCTGCCAAAAACTGAACTTTATCTATCATTGAGACACAAAGTTCAAGGCTTGAAAGTTTGATCTTAGTTTTGTCTTCTGAAGTCAATACATCTACATTAGGGCCAAGAGGTTGATAAATGCATTGATTTTTCAATATGTTGCTTCAATTTCTACCACTGTGTCCAGGTATGCGAAACTTAACATCATAAGCAATCTGAAAAATGGTTTTGTTTCACTGTTTCTGACTGATCAGCAGTTAGCGCGATAAAAAAGAAAACATTTTATTCTCCAATAAATTATACTGTTGATTCTAAATGCCGACATTTGGTGATATAAGGTGAAGTATTCTGATAATGTTTCAGCCAATATAAGGGATACATGTGGCCAATGTATTGGTTGAAAATATCACACACCAATACTTAACTTTTTAGGTTATCATTTAGGTTTTCATACAGATACTTACAGTATTTTCTGGTTAGTCACTTTACAAAGTTACTGATGTATACATTTTTAGGGCTAAATTAATGCTGAAACACCAAGTTTTTCTGCCCACAAAATTACCCAATGAGACTTATTATTACTTTGTGATGTAAGTATTGCATTGTATGAAGTACTGATGCAACATAAAAGTAAGAAGTGTTACTTGTACAATTATTTACTTCCTATATTTGGCCATGCTCTAACATTTAAATTATATTCTACCTTTTTATACTAATTTTATTCCTTCTGACTCATTGTTGTTATTTTAATTATATGTTGATTGTTTTTGCACCAATTTACCAAGTCAAATTCCTTATATGTGCAAATGCATTTGGCAATAAATACAAATTCTGATTCTGATTCTAAAATAATATATTCTTGGTTGAGTTTTTTGTGCATTTGGAATGAAATTTAAGGATGTGAGTTTGGTCCTGGTATTTTGCAATAAAGTGCTGGCTATAAGTACAAAAAATCATAATAGAACTGATATTGTGATACAGCCTTAAAAAAATCATGATATATTTTTTTCATATCACCCACCCCTATCTGGCACCAACAACTAAGGCACATTTCTCATACAGTCAGTTTAAGTAGGCAGTCAGCATCTGCTTGGGATCCTTTGCCTGCTGGTGACGTTTGTTTTGCTGGAGACTTTGTTTGATGGGTAGCTCATTATTGGTGGTTGCACCTCAGAGACTTCAGGGGTGAAGTTTTCTTGTTTACTGTAAGTTTTTCAGCAATGATTTTCAAACTCTATATACCTCCAAGTTTCATTTTATCTTTGTCATTTCCCTCTTTTCACTAATCAAACAAGAGATGTGAACAATTAACACTATCAGACTCTCAACATGTGCACAATTTGAAAACCAGGAACAAAGCTGTGCAACAATGGCCATAATTGATGTTCTTATCCTATTTCCACTTTCATAGGAAATATGTTGCTGTTATAATAAGCTAAGTGATAAAGTTTATTGATATGTTTCTGAACTAGCGATATAGCAATACTTGGCTGTACAATCAATGCATGGATTTATTAAAAGATGGACAAAGAACTGCAGCGTAGGGACAACAGCACTTGATTGTTGTATTTACTGTCTGTCCACTAAAGAGAGGTACAGTCTTATAAATGACACTGTAAACCAATCGTGGCTCGTGGCTTTAATTCCCTCTAAATGGTGCCCAAAACACCAGCAATACATTTGTTTCTCAGGTATTGGCAGGCTCGCCCTGTTATAAATGTCTCAGCAGAATTGAAGGCAGCGCGCAACAGAGGAATTAGTTACCTCTATTTAAGGTCTCCCGCCTATGCTTCCCCATTAAGCTTACACCAACAGATTTATAGAAGAAAGAGCTATGAACCGCTGTTGTGCTGCAATGTTGATCCTGCATCACTGAAACTGGAGCAGTGCCCTGTGAACTCAGCAGGAGAGCAGTATATATTGAACCTCATCAGTCATACCTGGATACACATACAACAGCAGCTCACCTACCGGGAATCATCTCCCTGGGATGATAATCTTTAGCTATAAACTCACTAGAACGAGGATCTCTTTGTAGAACATGACCATTTCACAGTCAGCACATCTGCAGCACCTGGGGATGGATCTTTGGATGCAGCAAAACACAGTACTGCAACCTTGTTGACCTACAAGTTTATGTAACCGGCACTGTTTCTGCTGGGGGGATTTTCTACTGAAATGACAAATGTTGCTACAAATGCTTCCATGTGGGGGTAGTGGAAATGATTTTGTACAGTCCATTCTTGGCATAACAGAGCATATTTTAGTCAATTCATTATTCCACAGTTCACTTTAAACGTTTCACCCTCAGCTAGATATCTGGACATTGTCGGTAAATGTCAGCATGAGTAATTGCAAAAACTCTGGTCTCAAGATTTATTAGATCTCCACTTCTATTTTTCCTGACTCACTGCTGATATTACCCTTAAGTTCTTTTATTTATGAAGTGGACAAATTTTGGTCTTGTACCAAGCTCTTGGTTCAAGCAGGGGGACTATTTATCAAGTTTATGGCAAGCAAGTCAAACTTTTTTTGCTTTGTTTTGTTTTTTTTTTTGTTAAACAAATGGCAACTAAAATAGTTTCTGTTGATAAATCTTTATCAAGCAAATTAAAACACTTAAAAATAATAAATACACCTTTGTAAATGTAGCTCAACTAGGGATACAAAAATACACCATTACAGAGTAGCAGAATGATATTAGGAAACAATATGTTGAAACATTTATTGTGACTTTCTAGGGAACTGGGCCGTGTAAATGCTTTTTTTTATGACACATTGATTTAAATTTCAAGAGTTATTCGAATTGTTAATTCATTTTATCATTTCATATCAAAAATCCCTTGTACTGTTATCACACAGCAAGTCCAGCCCTCAAACAGCACCTCTGACACACACACACACACACACACACACACACACACACAGAGCAGGACAGACAACATGCTGAGGGAGAGCAGGTGTTACATGACATTTCTTCATAAACTTTATAAATAAACTTGTGACTTGAGATTGTATTTCTTGTGGTCCACATCATCAACCATTTCAAACAAGCCTCTCTATTGGAGGGTTACGGTACTCGTGAGGATTGTCTCATTTCACATCTGTAACTGAGCCTCTGCCTCAGGCGTCTTGCCAGAGAAACAGTTCAACAAGTGACCTTGCTACCTGATGACATTCAGCTGCTCTGACAGCCACAGTAGAGCGTCCTTAAACTTCTTTGTTTAGATTTTTTAATAAAGACTTGTTCAATGGGTACTTTCAAAACTGTTGACCAAAGAGAACAACAGAAGGTTTAAACATCTACACCTGTGATCGCAGCAGTGTTGTCCTTAGACTGTATGTTTTAAAGTCCCATGTCCTGGTGTGTCTGACCATTTACATCATGTCTTGAGTATCAAGGAAGGATTTGTTTAAAGTTAAGCAAAAATAAAAAAAAATTGTCTTTGTATAGGATCAGATGCAGCTCTTTAGGGGCAAGGAGGCTACGGGGAGCTATAGTTATGAGCTCTGTGCTGATTGGCTGCCCAAACAATGCCTGATGGCATCTGCCGGTGAGTAGAAAACAGCTGTAGAGGGAGGCTGTATAGCTTTTACATAATAAACCCCAGGAAGTAAAAAATTAAGCATTCTAAGGGTCTTCTCTTTATGTCTCTGTGAACTAAGAGTTCATGTTCTTCTGCTACCAAAGTCCCTTTTAACAACATTAGGAGCAAAGATTAAGCAGGACATGAGACCTTTGACACACCATGGACACAGACTCTAGCGGAATAGTGGTCAGATCTCCAGCTACTCATGGCAATATCAGAAAGACTTTCATTGAAGATCAGGTAAGGCAATGGGTTAGGGTTAGGGTTATGTGGTACTGGCGTAAACACATTAAGTGCTGATTAAACCTACAACAACACAGGCATGTCCTCACATATGTACCTTATAACGTAGCTGTTATAAACACTTTGTGTTATTGGTTTAAACAGTGTTTCTCAGTAATCTTGAAAATTGTCTGCTGTAAAAGCAGAGATATGAGTCAAACTTTTTAAAACTCTGGTGAACTGCACTTTTCAAAGGCACAGAAGTGAAGAAGAGGACATTGTCAGGGTTCCCACTCTTTTCGAGAAAATATTTTCCAGGACTTTTCCAGGACACCCCCCACCCCCCAAAAACACTTGTGTCCTTTTCTACAGTTGTACCTTACATTTTGTACATTTAACCAGATTGCTATGTTTGTGCCTCTTCCGCCCCAGAGTTCTGATTTACAAGATGTGCAGTCTATGGCTGTAACAAAGCTATGAAATATCAAACATTCTCTGACATTCTTTGAAATTATGACACATTTATCATCGAATAGCGCAATGACACCCACAGATTCCAGTGTCACATAACCAACTGAAGTTATAATATTGGTGTGGGCAACTCTCAGGTTAATGTAGCCTTTCTAAAATACAAGATTAAAGGTTGATGACTAATATCTCGAGCTAGCTCCATCGTATCATATTGAACTTAAGATTTATTTTTTTCTAACTCTCGGGCATGAACATTGTCTGCTGGCTATCCTTTTAGTCTGGCTTTTACGTAGTGTCTTACTATTATACATTTATGGTTTATTCTTATTTTTTTCACCTTTATTTACTCTGCTTTTTTACAAATATATTTTGTTGATTTACTGTTTAAGTAGCCTAAATTTTGTTTTGCCATTTTTTGTTATTTCTTTTTGTCATTACTGTTTTGAGTTTTTATATTTTTTCCTTAACTTGTATTATTTTATCTAGATTTTTACTATCAAGGTAGAAGGAAGATAAATAATTTTCCAGGACAATTCAAGTTTTTTCAGGACATTTTACTTTTTCCTCCATTTTCCATATGCTTTCCATGACAGAAAATTGGTCAATAATTTTCCAGGTTTCCAGGACGTGTGGGAATCCCGGTTGTCAATGTGGCTGCAACTTCAGTGGATTCTTTTTAAATTTAAAAACGGGCAGCGTGTCCGTGCTATTAAGTGACATTGCATCTTCCTATTTCTCTGAAAAATCAATTGATATACTGCCTGTTCATGTGTCTAGATGTGTCGTCAGGATGAAGTCTTTTTCCCCAATGTTTATCATACGGACATCCTTAAAATTCTATACAATAAACAGGAAAAGTAGCACTTGTTTCATCCATAGGCAGACCATGAGCAACAGACTGTCTTTACCCCACGTGGGCTAATAGATACCCATAATGCAGATGTTTATTTGCAAAAGAAAAATTTAACAGTGGGTTTACATGACAAGTCCCCCCTTATTTCTTAAGATGAGCCTGTCCATTCAGATGTTAATATGACAAGATGCCATTGCTGCTAAAACTACATGGAAGACCAAACAAGCAAATAGGACCACATAATGTCGATAGTGGGCCTTATAGAGTGGGTTCTCCCTGGAGACATGCAAAGGAAGATTATTCTGCTTTTTCTGGACGTCACCTAAAGCTGCACTTTTAAAGAGCTTTTAGTCTAATTCATTTCCCACCTCCACAACTACTCCTTCTCAAATTAATGGGCCCCTGAACGTCTATCAGCTGAACACATTTAGCCGTGCTTTACTGTGCCTCAATCACTGCCAATGCTTTCAAGCATTATAATTTTGCTGCTTTGCATCAGTTAGAAACATTTGCTGGGTGCATTAAGTACATTACAATTTTTCCCAGAGCCCAGACAAGTCACAAAGGAAAAAATGAAAATTGGCTCAGAACAGAAGCACTTACACAAACTTTATGATTATGTCTTTATCCTATTTCATGCTCTGAGATAGGGAGCTTAAATTAGCAATGAGGAATTGATGTCAATCATCGCTCAGTGCAGCACTGCTGTGAATGTCTTTGCTACTATAACCCAAGAAAAGGAGGGATTGTCAAGGTTTGCTACCAGGGTAAGTATGACTCCTTGCATCCAAATAATCCTGTTTATAAAAAGCACTGTCACAGGTTCTTTGGATTGGCAGAGCTGCTCGAGGCAAAGCACAGACTTAACAAATAAAAAAGGCTATCACAGCAAGTAATGGCTTTCAAGCAAGTTTCAGCAGATCAGCTGGTGTCAGAGTCTAACTCTCAAAGTCTGTGTACATCTCACTCAATGGTCACAACTGCGTGGACTTTCCTGCCTCTCTGTTTTTCAAGCCCTAGCAATTAGACGAGGTAAACAGCTGGAAGAGAACAAAGTCTCAGAAAGAACAAAAGCATGTTTGAGTCCAGCTGGCTCCTCAAACATGCATTCACCTTTCAGAGAAATGCAGGCCCAATTCAGGTCAGGCCAAACATGTTTTGGAAATAATTAAAGCACTCATACAGCTATACGCTGTCTTTTTGCCTCAAAGGCAAATTTAATTCAGCCAGCACATCATGAGGGTGTGAGGCCGGCTGTCATTGGAGGCAACGCACACTTTGTGTCTTCTTTTGTTGAGCTGTCATGTGAGGATGTCGCAGATCACCTCCTGCTTGTTTATGCCACCATAGAGCAATGAGAGCCCGGATGCCGCTGTGGTTATACAGCTGGCCTCGAATCGCTGACACAAATGCACACACGCATGCATAAATACAGCTGCTTCCCGGGCGCCTTCCTCTCAAATACAAGCACACACGTACACTCAGAAGGAGAGATAACACACCTGCAGGATCATATTGCACACTCAGCCCACAACAAGGATGCAGGCCATTAGATAGCCATCTTTAGTCACAGAAACACGCACACAGGCAAAAACACACAAAATGTAAGAGAGTCCTGTAAAAGGCCAACAAATCTCAGTATCTCAGGGACCAAACTAGGCCAGGACTTGTCTCTTTTTTGTCTCTCTGGCCTTTTTCTGCCAATCTCTGGCTGCTGAGGTGGCTTTTGACTTAGAGGACAGAGAGCATGAAGCCTCTGCCAGACAGGCAAAAGACACAAAGCAGCAGCCCTGACAACCACAGCGCCCTCCAGTTCCTTTAAAACCAACTCCCATACAGCCACCAGCCTGCCAAGATCTGCGACAGAAGCAGAGGGGGAAAGCAATTGACCCTCAATTAGATTGATTAGACCATATTGAATATGATTAATTGAAAATACTAGAATAAGACACCAAAGACTGAATTGTCTATTCATTATGCCCTGCAGTCCTACTATCTCGTAATCCCTCCCTGGTTGGAGTCTGAAATGTTTTAAATGGATGAAGAACTCAATGTTCACTTAGAATAAAGCCAATAAAACTGTCCCCCTGGTTGACCTTATATTTAGCATTCACTGCATTAGACTTTTTGTAAAAGCACATTCTGATATCTGCTCAAGGCTGCATCAAGATGCAACGACCAATTTAAAATGAGAGTCTTTCCAAATGTGCCGTCACACTGTGCAGGTTTCAATTGATTTAGAAAAATATTATGCAAAAACTCAGATGATGTCTCCTGCATTCATAATCCTTGCAGGATCGTGGCGCAAAGTCCTCTTCAAAATCAAAGTTGAAGCATCCTTGTTGGGGTCTTTAGAGCTCAGCTTAAAGCTTCAGCCAAGTGTAATTGTCTGGCTGCTTTTGTTTTGCAGTGTTAGCCATTTTATATGTAATTAGCTGTCAGGGATAGTGAAACCCTGCTAATTCCCTTTCTATTTTTGCCTCCCTGAGTGGAGCCAATGCTCAAGTCTGACACTGACAATAATTAAAACTCTGCCTCAATGACTCTAATGTGCAGTGTTACATTTGTTTTCACCCGTGTAATGCGTAATACAGCCGGGCATCACCTCCCGCATTTCTCACAGTAATTTGTTCCCCTTGAAGGGTTTGACCGCCTGACAATGCCGGGCCATGATACTTAACCATGCTATCATTCACCAGTCTAGTTAAAAAGTGTCTGATCTGGAGGGTCTTCAAAGTAAGCAGAACTTGAGCTGAGATGTTAGAGCTGGTATCAAAGGAGCTTCATTATTCATGGTGACACAATTTTAAACTTTGGCAGGATGGGAGCTAAGGGGATTCAACAGTCCCCGAAAATAACTCATGCTTTTCATATTTTGTTTCTTCCTGATTTTCTAAAATACCCAATTATACATCAATAAATTTTACCTTTAAAGGTTTTTCATTTTCAAACATGTCTATTTGCAGAACCGCATCAGCTTCAGCACTAGCCCAACGAAATAAAATCCTATCAAACAATACTTTTATAAATCAATCTTCTATGATTTGGCTATTTTGCCTCTCCCTTGCTGCTAATATTACAAAAGCAAAGCTGTTCTCTAAATTAACATACATTAAATCCATAAAGGGCAACTACAAGAATCTTGTACAAGTTTTAAAATGCAGATCGTAACCTAAACATTTGTAATGCTTTATTTAACACAAAATTGTACCCTAACAGAAAATATCCTAAAAGATGGGATATTCAGTTCTGTGCCATTTGAACTCCGTGACCTTTCACCTGATTGAGCTGAGTCTGGTTGGCTGATCAGCTGTTTATATAGTTGGTCGAGCTGACTTTTAAATTTCTTCTTTTTTGTTGTGGTAAAATCTTTGGTTGAGTTGGTTGGGAAACCTGAGCTACGTATTGATATATTTCTGGTATAGTCTGACCCTTGTAAGAGTTTGTTAGTTGGTTGGTTGGTTGATTAAGCTAAGCCTATAAATGCCTTGTTTTGATGAGATTTGACCCTTGTGTTGGTTGGTTGAATAGTTGGCGAAGCAAAGAAACATATTGTGGTTTGACCCTTGATTGACTAGGTTGATTGACTGGTTAGTTGGTTTGATGATTGGGCTGCTCACTAAGTTGGGTTTGGGTTTGGTTTAGCTGCATAAGTTGGCTGTTAAAGTTGGTTGTTTTATACAGATGGCTGGCTGGTTCACCAGTTAAAGCTGCCCAGTGCTGAGAGAGACTGCTTATGGTGCTGATTTTTAGAGATTTGTCTGGATTTTAAATGGACTTGGTTTGCTGGTTTACTGATTGTTCAATTCGTTGGTTGATTAGATGGTTGAGCCCTTTTCCATCTTGGTAATGAGATTCAGTTTGTGAGTCTGATTACGGTGGTTGTTTAAGTTGGATGTTTGATTTTGCAGGCTGGTTGGCTGGTTAATGCTTTGTTTTGTAGTGGTTGCAAGCTTTGTTGAATTGAATGGGTGTTTGGTTGAATTGGCTGTTTATCTGAGTTTTTTGGTTGGTTTTTAGTTTGTTAGCTGGTCCGTCTGGTTGGTTGAGCTGCTTAATGAGCTGATTTGGAGGTTTTGTGTAGCAGCTCTTTTAAGTTGGTTGTTTAATTTGGTTGGTTAAGGGACGGTTATTTTTCAATTTGATCAATTGGTTGGCTTTTGGTTTGACAGTTTGCTGTTAGGCTTTTTGTGTTGGTTTTGGGTTTTAATTGTCTGCTTGTTTGAGTTGGTTTGCTGGTTGGTTAGTAAAATTTAGTTACTTAACATTCTGGTTTAGGAGATAGAAAGCTTGTCTATTTTTTTTTTAATTTTGTTGATTCCATAATAGTTGATTATTTTGTTTAGCCAGGCTTCCTGACCTGTAACTTTGTGATTACAGCATGGCTTGTTTGTTTGGTTACTTTGGTCTGCCAGGTTGGTATGTTGTGTTGTTGTTTGGATAGTTTGACTATGATGGGTGGTTAGGTATGGCTGCTTGGGTGAAGTGTTTGGTTGCTGTTGTATAGTTAGGTTTGTGAATAGTTACGGTAGTTTGGTTTGTTCATTGGTTACTGGTTGACTAAGTAACTTATTTTATGTGTTTTTTCTGTAAAAGTCACTGAAAGCTGAATTGGTTTTACAGTAAATTGTATTAAATTATAAAGAAACATCTGCTTTTATAAACTGAAAAGCTTAACCTTGGCTACTTCAGCTGAAATTTCATCAGCCTCTGATGTATGTGAAAAATTAATCACAAACACAACATTTATATTTGAAGTGAATTTTCTCTCAGGCCATGGCATGAATATAATGATAGGACACTGAATTATGCATCTGGGAGACGACAGCTGTTATTGTAATGATTATCATAGCCATCAACAAGTCATCGTGATCATTATCACTATCATCATCAATATCATCATTTTCATGTCAACTGCTGAAACAGAAACCAATTCCCACTTTCACCTAAAGGGAGATGTTCTTTCAAAATAGCTGGCATATGCAACACCCAGTGTGACATGATGATATTCATCAGGCAAATTGCAATCACTTAATCCTATTAGCACCATATCGTTGCTATGGTAAGATACAAAGAACTACACATTTGATCAAGATGTCCTGCATATGCAAAGAAGGAGCACAGATGTTTGTACTCACAAAGTGCTGTGAGAAAAATTCACCACTCATAGCGCTTTTTTCCTTCATCTCAAAGCAAAATTGTATTATGTAAATGGCACTGCTGCTGTTTGCGTATGCAAGTGTATTCATAATGAACGTCATCAGCATCAGCTTCAACAGCAGGAACAGAGGTAGAGAGTCAAACAGTCAAAGTAAATGGAAAACACAACATTTTGACAGAATATAATTACTTGTCCAGACTTCACAGTTTTTCTCTTAATTTTGGCTCATTTTTTCAAACCATTGAGCGTTCCCTCAACTGAAAGACCAAGCTCCACCACAGTTTTAAAGTACACCAACATCTTATGGCATACATTCAAAAGGTCACACAGCACCCAAAATATATTGTTTAAATTTAGAAATCTGTTTTAATTTACTAGCCAGTGCCAACAACTCCTCCACTCATTCTGCTTTCCCTGGGCCCCTAAATTTAACACCCTCTGTCGCATCATTCTTCCAACAGAGACAAAAAAAACTTGAAAGTTAAGGCATTGTTTCATTGTTTTTGAAATGCTAGGGCCTGGCATTCTTGCATATGAACTGTCTAGGCTTGTATTTGCTTTAAATCAAACAGTAAGAAGAAGGTTTCATGATCATTTTGTAAAAAAAAATTTCCCCCTTCAGTGTCAAGGTGGACCAGACTCCCTACATCCAAACTACACTGTACACATATGATAAAAAAAAGTGTGCGATGTGACAACCTTAGACTGTGAAGAACTAGAACGTATTGGCGATCTGTCAAGGCAGAAGGATCACAAGATTGTTTACAGTGTAAGTATGCTGAAAGTGTAGGGCTTGGTATTGTTAAGAACCTCACGATTCGATTCGATTTCGATTCTCTGGCTGGCGATTCGATTTAGTAAGAAGTAGAAATACACAAATAATGAGAGTACCTGTTGACAATTTCTAACTTTTTTTTAATTTGATGTCAATGTGAACATATGTGGTATGTCACCTCATATTTTTGAGAAAACATTTGAAAATAAAAATTTGCACAGTAATAACTTATTTGTGCCTAAGGAGTACAAAAGTAAAAACATGACAGTTAACACTATAATAATAAATGTCCACCTGGTCTTTTTTGTCAATAAATGTGTCAGGAATTGTCCTTTGAATACATTTTTCACCCTTTTTTCACGAGAAATAAAAGTAAACAATTCTTGCAAATATTTGTCATTATTATGTTATAAATGCTTAAAATAGTGTGTAATTACAAGAAAATAATAAAAATGGCTTTGAATTTCAACAGGATTCTCTTCATAAACAATCATAAATGAACATGTAGAAATTTTCTGAGATGACCAAAAATAAATTTAACCTATTTTACATAAACTCAAACATTTTTGTTTGACTACAGCATTTAGTGTTCAGGCGTTTTTTTACTGATGGTAGTCCCTGAAGCAGTTCCTGTCAAGCTGAAGACAGAGATCTCCACATTTCTCCCTCCAATGTTTCTAAAATTACTATTTATGGAGTCCATAAAAACAAACTATGATCAAAAATACGATAAATGCCAAAAAAAGATGATAAAACATGCGGAAAATATGTTGGGAATACGGCAAAACACAGAGAAAATACGGCAAAAGAACGAAAAGAAAACACTCCAGAATGATACTAATGCTGTTGTGTTTAATATTTTACATAATTTACAAAGAAAATACTGATAAACCGCCGTTAAATCACTCTCATGTTTGGCTCTCAATCCTATCACTCAGCAAGCATGTCTTCTTCTGTCACCAGCAACAGCTGGATAAACACTAAAAAGGTGCACAGCGCCCCCCACTGGCCAGGAGGTGAATGGATTCAGAGGATTCGCTGAATCAATATTGAATTGGGAGGGGAATAATTGCAATGCCTTGCTGAAATCGATATTTCTGCCCACCCCTATGAAAGTGGGAAAATTTATTAAATAATGCAGGGGAATAAATAGGTTATACTTATTATTGATGGACAAATACTCCACTCCAACAGTCTGTATGCTGACCATCATGTTGTTACACAGAAAAGTTAAATTTTTGAATGGATTAATCATATTCCACGTTGAGTACATTTAAAAATATGTTTTTGTATTTAAGGTTGGTTCTGGTTGGTAATTTGCAAATGATATCAAAATTACAGCATGTACTTAAATTGTAAGAGAAAATTCAGTTTATTTTTGTGACGCGATTATCAAACTGAAGAGAAGATTATTTTGTCCGTGTCATTTATGTTTTGATTTGTTTTTTTGAGAGTAAAATCTATTTAGCCAAGGAATACAGTTTTGTGTGTGAAAATTTAAAACCATTTTTAGCCTTTTCACAAGGTTGTTATTTTGTGGCACTGTATTTGTTTTTACCTTCATTGTGAAAAAACATCTGAACATTTTGATAGGTATTTGCTCCAAGAAACTACTATAATTTTTCATTTTGGTGGCATAGACCAACACACACATAGATCCAACTCATCAGTTTTGATCAGTGGGCCCAACACAATCGATGTTATTTGTGGAGATTTGTACCTATATTTGTACACACACATGCACACACGTACAAAAACAAAAATAAACGTATGCTTTGTTCATTTGAGAACTTGGGGAAGTGAAAGTGTGATAGCTTTCCTCTTGCATAAAGAGTTTGACTTTATATCCCTCTTGATAACACACATAAATCTGGACAGATAAGAGACACAACTGCTGTGTTTGGAAAAAGAAATGAAGGTCTGAGACTGACAATCAAGCATACTGAAGATTTTTGTGGAGAAAAGCGTACTGTTCAGAGGCAATTCTCCAGGCAGGTGCAGCGGGCTTCTCTTTTTTAATTTGCTACATGCTCAGTATTCAGTCGCATGGATCAAAGGGACACTTAATTTTCCTCCCCTTTCCCTATTATGTGCAGTGAGGAATGAGGCGGACCCTCGTGGGAGCACATTTGATTACTGTTTATCATTACTGTCACTCTCCATGGTGACGGGGGGCTGATCCCAGGCTGCTGAGAAGCATCAAAGCAGATTAGAAGAAGACCCTTATTTGCCTCCAAACTTAAAAGCATCACTTCTGTGCTGAACTCTTGCTAGATTGTAATTGTTTAGTGATTGGAGGGCTATTTACCAGCAGCCATGGTAACAGCTTTGCATTTGTGCTAAAGCAATGAGTGGTTAAAAAACAAACTCAACTAAAATTAATGGAAATTAGCAAGATGTAAAAACTGTAAATTTAGCCTGCAGTTTCACTTAGAACAGCATTGTGGCTGACTGCTGAATTATGCTGATGCCTCTGCAGTTCAAATCGGTGGGCTTAATTATCCAAGTTTGCTGTTGTCTGCCTCTCGTCCTCTCTAGTGCATCCTCAACTCTCACTTAAAACCCACCCAAACTCCTGCACAATTCTGAATATCCCTTAACCACACACTACAAGAGTATTCATTTCCAATTAGAGACATTGTACTTTCATTCCTCAAGTGAAACTGTTACAAAAGATTTTTATCCGATTTGCTCCCCACAACTTTTTTCTTCTCCATCTTCCTCTCCTTGTGTGATATTTTCCTGTGTCTACATTAGCATAAGTGCAGCACTGATCTGTTTCAGGTTGACGGTTTTTAATGGGGCGGCATTTCCATTTCACAGAGGACACATGTGGTGGTGGGGTGTTGAGGAGAGGTTGTGAGGGGAAAAAGGGGGTAGTAGTACAAAGAGAATGGTTAAGACACTTCGCTACGAGTCCTGTCAACCTTAATAATGCAGCATGGATGGAGAAGGAACAGTCATAGTCAGCCATAAACGGCAGACGTAGGTTGTGCACCACTGGAAGCAACGAAGTGTCATTATAAAGCAGAGAGCGTCATCCACGATCTATGGGTGTGTGAGCCAAACCACAGGAGAATCAACATGGTCTCAAAGGTCCTCGAGAGGCCCTCCAGAGAGCACAGGTGACGCGTAGGTAAGACACAGAGCCTGAGGGGACAGCGGCATGGCCCATGGCATGGCAGGGACTTGTCATGGACGTCAGGAGGACTTGACCCAGTTGCTGGATTGAGCGCTGGCAGCTGTGCTGTCAACAGAGCATCTGTCAGTCTTGGCTTGCTAACTCGCCGTGCAACAAAATGCACAGTAAAAGTCTGACATTCCTGCAATACAATTTCACTCTAAGTTCTCAGGGCATGTGCCTGCACTTAGCATGTGTAAATTAAAAAGGCCAAAATTAGTGAAAGTGTATAAGCTGAGCAAATAAATCCATTCATGGTGGCTTGAATAAAAAGACATGTTTCATAAGTCACCCATGGAGTGAGAATGTAAATCTTAAATCACAGCCTATCTGTGGAGAAAAAAAGTCCATCTCACGCACGCAACACTCTACTTGAAATGTTCTTACACCCAAAGCTTTTCACACTTGAAGGTGTTCTCGAAACAAATCGATTTTTACCACTTTCAAGTTCAATCTCAGAGTGTTAAACAAAGGTCAAGGGATGTTTGGGATGGTTCATATCAAAAAGTACACTCTGATAACTAATCAGGTCTCTTATAAAAGATTATCTAATTCATTAAGAGGACCAAAGGCCACATTATCATGTGAGCTATTAAACCTTAATACCTGAGATTATCTTAGCTGCAATTTTCACATTAATTCAAAGGGCTTGACCCTTAAATGGTGGAATTATGCAGCTGTGGTGTTCAATCTTTTGAATACAATTTAATAATAAACTATGAAGTCAGTTGTACATTTCTCCAAACAGCATTATATGCAGGGATCTCAGGGTACTGAATATCAGCATTAGTTATACTGTCTGTGTGGTGGGAAACTGAACACAACCTTAACTTGTGCTAAATATAGGTGCATTTTGCCAGAGTTTGGTTTGTTTGGTTGGTTGCTTGGCTTGTGAGTTAAGTTCAAAAGGGAAGCAAATGATGTTTGCTTTGGGGTTTTGTTTGGCTGGGTATTGGTTTGTGTGGCTGGCTAGTTGGTTACCTTACTGGCTGACTGGTTATCTGGCTTGCTGGTTGACCTGTTGGTTAGTTGGCTGGTTGGCTAGCAGTTGATTGACCGTCTTTGACCACTGGCGTTTTTTGTTTGTTTGTTTGTTCCTGATTGTTTAGATGGATGGTTAGTTTCTATTGGTTGATTGGTCCATTGGTTGACTGACAGGCTCTCTCATAAATGATTGGGTCTGGTTGTATGTCTCTTTGGTTAGTTTGGGTAGAATTTTGTTCTTAGTATTTTATTGGTTGTATGGATGGGGTTTTTTAGCAGCTTATTGGATTATTGGTTGGTTTGTTGGATGAATGAAGGGCTTGTTGTTTGGATAGATGGTGGGTTTCCTTTGGTTGGTTGGCTGACTGGTTGACTGGCTGGCATTTTGGTTAAAACAGGTTTTAATGGTGTTTTGTGTTGTACAAAAACTGCATGATGGCATATCCCATGGTGTGTCTAAGGATGTGCCATATGAGGTGTCTTAAATAAGGAAATGAAAACTCTGAGTTTAGCATCCTCTTAAATAGTAGCATGGACAGCTGATTTATAACTGATCTAACATACCAAAAACTAAGAATACCTTTATAAAAACATATTTTCTGATAAAATAAAGCTGCTTAGAGCAATATAATTTCACTTTATTTTTGGAGGCAGGTACACAAAATTGAAGTGTTTTAAGTGAAAACAATTTGTTTAGAAAGCCACAGATTAACTGGGCTTTGAGACAAATAATACAGTATATTCCTCTCTCTCTTGATCAGTATTCATGTTTTTGGAATGCAAGTTGTTCATATTGCCCGAGGTTAAAGGATCCTGATAATAATGGAAGCTTTAAGAAACCAGAGGGTTCATTAGTTCACATTCAGCTATTTTCAGTGGCTCAGCCCAGGTAAATAATTTACCCGGGTTTTTCCAAGGGCTGAAGTGTTCACAGAGGTCTCCTTCTCCCAAAAACAAACAAACTCACTAATTAAAAACATTTAAAACACTGACTACAGGATTATCGTTTCTGTCTTTCAATGGGGAAAAAAACAAATTCATACTGAATAAACAGTCCTGGAGTTTCAGTAGCTGATTTTTTATGCTGTTGGCAAAGTCAACTATTTTAGAAAAAGTAAAAAAAGGTTAAAGAGACAGCATCAGGGTATTATCAAATGATGAGATCATTTTAAGCGTTCATGTATAATGTAATTTTTTTTTCCATAATTTGTAATATGTGATGGTAAGTTGGAAATTGTTTTTTGGTTCTTAGTCATGGCCGCACACATTTCACATTCCCACAATTTCTGCCACTAAATAATGAAAATATTGTTGTGGTCTGCTTTGTGAATAAAATCTGGTTATTTCTATTGGGGGTCATTTATATCACTCCACCTTTCTGTTTATTAAATGAACCATAACCTTTACAGGAAAGTCAGGGTTAATGTACCTGTCTCCATCTAATATCCTAATTAATCATCCAAGGTATGATGTAGACTTTACATATGGTTTGGCGCTCTGCCTGTTCATACAAGGTTTGAACTCTTAAACTGTGATATCTTTGTAAGCTAACAGTAAAGTAAAGTTATTAGAAGCGGAGGAGATAATTAGTAAATATGTACTGCACGGTTCTGTCAGTTTAAGTCTTCAACTCTACATGAGGCTGACACTGAGTGACAAACTTCAATTGTCTCTTGTGCATTTTCTTACCCACTCTCCTCTAGACTGACATAACTGGTATCTTTCAAAATGTGTATTTCATCACCAAATACTAATGAATCATGTGGGTTTGGACAGTGCATGTCCTCACTGCATGCATTTTAATGTTACCACACCCTCCTGGTGGGTCCAGCAGGGTTTTAGAGATTAAATCCAAGGAAAACCAATCATGGAAGTCCAGTAGCAGGAGAAATTTAGCATGCAAAGTCAAAGAACCAGCTTCATTCTGACAAGGACACAAGTCCTTATGCTGCAAAGGCTTGTGGGAAGGTGAGCGCTGCACATTTGCAAGGAAAAGAGGCACGTTCAGTGAAGAGCTGGAGTAGTCAATGCAAATGTAAGCAGTCTAGAAGAACAGTTGACTAATGAACTGCCAGGTGTCTTTTTGATTGACGGCTGCTCATGAAACATCCAACTGCCACGCTGCATCCATCGTCTGTACTTTTACTATCGAGAAAAACAATCAAAATAGACTGAAAAATATCCAGCTTCCGCCTGTTTCCACAAAAATTACAATACATGTATTTTAAGCACATGGACAAATTAAAGCATGAAGAAAGTCTGTGAAACTGTGTGAGTCAGTGAAGGATGGAAGAGAAGTAGCAGCACTCCTCAGTCCAAATCTAATTTAGAGACAGCACAGATCATTA
The DNA here is from genome assembly GCA_037902135.1 of Cetoscarus ocellatus. Taxonomy (NCBI): domain Eukaryota; kingdom Metazoa; phylum Chordata; class Actinopteri; order Labriformes; family Labridae; genus Cetoscarus; species Cetoscarus ocellatus. Next base: position 959,556 of record JBAMNC010000784.1, read on the forward strand.
AATCTGTGCAGCCTTTACATGCCAGTGAAATATCTTCAATTTTGAGTGAAGCGGTGTCAAGTGTTATACGCATCATAAGTGGATGGAGACTCGCCTCGCACTGACCATATGGCTGGGGCTGCAGACTTGCCTTACATGCACTCAGGCGCTCTCACACCTCTCCAAGCATATGTGTGCATGAAATCCCCAGAAGTGATGCTATCGTATAAAAATATGCTTTTTGCACTTCTCCAGCAAGAAAAAACAATAATCTCTCTGGAATCAGCTTGGAAAATGCTTCCTGTTTCTCTTTGTTTGCAAGCCTGGAAATTCTGGCACCATCAACATTGTTTCAGAACATCAGGTGGTGGTTAGTCTTCTGCAATAATCCAATTCTGCTGCTTATTTTTACCACTATTGTGTTAATAAAACACCATGTTAAAAGAAAGTTTGTTCCGGTGATCTGAAAAAAAAAGTTGTGGGATTACATGCAGAAATCACAGAGGCAATTTCATCTTCAAATCAATACAAACAAATTGTTTTCATATTCAAGCAACTCTCCATCTTTTCCTATGTTCAAACCAAAGCTTTAACACAACCCTCTTCTATATAAAGTACAAAAAGGTTAAGGTGATGTAGAGGCAGCAGTTCAGTATGGACTTTCTTAAAGGCCAAATTTTAGAGTCTAAATAAAAAACCTTGTTGACTACATTATTACTAAGGACATAACAAATTCATGTTAATTTAAACTCCAATTAAAATCTGTGCTTTCCATTACATTTTTATTAAAAATAAAAAAGGTTATTTTTTTTTCCCAAGGTTACAGTAAAAGATGTGAAAGTGATTCATAGGGAAAAGTAAAATATAATATATATTTTTCAAATAAGGAACTTAATGTATTTAATAATATGCAAAGCCATGTATTGTTAAGACAAAACTTCACACTACATCAAGTTCAGCTGTTCACACAGTTAAAAATATAATGGTAAGTACTCTGTTTTTGTCTGTAGTGCCTTTGAGTTCAGGCTTTATTGACCAATCCTGTAATTAGGTGAAGCTAAAAATCAATATAGATTAAACATCTTACTTAAGATGTATTTCTGCACCTTTTATTCTAATTAGGCATCATGAAAAAGTGAGAAATCATAAGTCACTCTAGGCAAAATACATAATAAAAAACACATTTTACTTTCCTGTTAGCCAACTTAAGGAGTAACTAGACTGTAGATACAGTATGACACCCACCTTTTACATCACCATTATTTTAGTAAAAGCAGCCAAAAGTCAAACTTATCAGGGGGCAGTGGACTGTTTAACCAGAGACACTGCTGTGAAAATCTCAGATTATGGGTAGTGTATTACTGTATATAAACTGATTGTAAAATTCAATAGAAGCAGTCCTTCCCAGAAGTAAGCAGGACTAGACCAATCAGACACAAAAATGTGACACTCTTATTCACCTCAAGAGGGAAACAAGAAAGCAGAACATGTACCTGTATCTATCTTTAGTTACTACACAGATCTTTGTATTATGTAAATATTATTTATTCTGTTCTAAGCATCTCGAGCCAGGTGCAACGTAATTTCATTCTACTGTGTACTGTTGGTATATAGTTAAATGACAGTAAAGAAATTTTTAATATTGAATCTTGAATCTCTGAAGTTTATAAAGTTTATGAAAGACATATAAATGTAGATCACCACAGAAATACACAGGTAAACACGGGCTACACAAAACACAGCTGAGCCGTGGAATTCTAGGATTATGGGTTGCATAGTTCAAGGTCACCATAAATCATGTATTTCCTAAAATGAGGCTAAAAAACATGACTGTTACATGAGAATAAAGCTTTTTTAAAACCTGGGTAGCTTGTTGAAAGCCTGCATTATAGGGTTACTGCATTTTGGCCTATAATCAAAAACACAAAAGCAGCACAGGAATGGGGTTGCCATGTCTGATTCAGGGGGCATGAAAAAGTTAATGGACATGTCTTATTCCTCGCCCTCTTTGAAGCCATTTTGCGAAATTTCAGGGCTGGATGCATCTCAGACACAGACCTGGTGTTTCGTTGCACTTAAAGCACACAAGGGTTTGTTATGGTAGTGGTCAAAGTCACAACAATTCACTACTGTTATTTACTATTCATGGTAAACCAGGGTCTGCACAAAGCACACTGCTTTGCTATTACTTCAGCCACAAGTAAGGTAGCCCCGAGGACCTTCACCAACGCTTCCACATTTCAGCATTACTTGTTCTAGTGGATGGTTTTGACTTTTCAAATAGAATACTGCACATCCTTGCAGGCCAATATCAGATGAGTTTTCTACAGTTTTGTTTTCAGTTATCAGGACCATGGTTTGATTTGATAGTATTATTCAACTGATCAGGCATGAGGAAGTCCTTGTACATGCAAGACCACACATGTAGCTGTCATCGTACTAATGGTGTTAATGGCTTAGGTTTAGACTTATGTTGACAACAATCCTCACTTGTTTGCAGAAGTAACTAAAATGTATAATCTACACCATACAAAAACCTTCCATCTGAAAAAAACTGCATAGTTTTATATTCTGAGCATTGATGTGAGCCTATAAATCTACTTACCCTGTCGCTGATGTCGTGATTTCAGGAAAAGAGGCATATAAAATAATTTTGTCTCACATCATATGCTGGTTGTCTTCATATTCATCATAACTGTTGATAGAACTTTTCACACTTTTAAGACAACCCTGAACAAGCCAGAAGGGACGACAGGGTGCCACAGCAATCCAACTGAGAACATCTGAGCTAGAGCTGTAACAATGCCTGACATCTTTGCAAAAGCCAATCACTGTACCTAAAAATCCCCAGACATGATCAATCCAGCCTCGGTTCAATACACATTTTCTAAGTTAGTTTCTTTTCTCATTGAGTACAAATGTGAAAATACCATATGATATTTTACAAATCAGCATCGCAATGTTGTTTCAGCAAACTCAAGTTCCCTTAATTGCTGAAAACTTACTAGAATATCATGGTAGAGATGGTTTCCTATTCTGGCTCGTACCACTTGTGTGAGTAACAGTGAAGACATTGTGACACATTCTGATGCTCTCATGAAACTCAATCGATGAATAGGGATGTTTTAGACACAGAGGTGGCACAGAGAAGTAAGTCTTGCTTCAAAGTCATTCAACGGTGGCCACTTGCTTTACCAGAATTACAGAGAAATTCACATCTGCTCCCACAGTCACGTACTGTTTACCAGATGATAATGGCTAACGATTGCTGATGGGTTCAGAGAATGACACTTAAGCAATAAAGACCTGTGCCTCACAAATGTTTTTTAGCTGTTGGTTTGTTTTTTTCTTTCTCTTTAGTGTAGCATCCCAAGTCACAAATATAATCCAGTAAGTCAAGGTCACAAGCATTCAGGCTTTGAGATGGCAGAGGAATAAAACAGTTCTTACTTGATATTTCTTTAAAGAGCAAGGTATGAAGTCTCATTCATTCATCTGCACACAGCGATACTACACAATGCTTTATTGTGTAGTCGATCCATTACAGTGTGACTCAAACCAGCAGCTCACTGGCAAGGTCACAGCATAAGCTCAGGTACTGACATGTTACAAACCGAAAGACAAATGCACATAGCGGTGACTCACAAAGACTCCCTTTGTTCTGTCATGCATCAATCCCCGTTTGAGGATATAGCTACTATAGATATCCTCACCAGTTTACAAGCCTTAAGCCCTCTACTTTAGTGTGGCAGTATTGTTTGACACAAGCTCATCCTCCGGGTAAATGGCCTTTTGATATCTCTGGAATACTGGCCAAGGTGAAATTACTACAGAAAACTTAGTTCAACATCTCCTTTTCCTGCATTTGTCCAAACACTGAATCAACTTTGGTGCAAAAAGTAGAGTTTGAATAATCCAACAATTCAGGTAATTAAGCTTAGCAATGGCAACCTAGTACATAAAATGGCTATTAAGGCTACGACGTCTCATTAATCCCACCACAGACAGACCAAACAACACTGAGGACAAAATACAGGCACACATGTAGGCACAGTGACTGCACCACACTCAAGAAAACACAGCAAAACATAAATAACAAGAGCGAATGCATCACTGTCGCGGCAGGTGTCAGTTTAAAGAGCAACCATGACAACTTGTGACTTCAGCCAAATGTGGTATGTGGTAGCCATAGGAACAACAGGTGCTGAAGACATAAAAATGTCCAAGCTGGAGAGTGACTTATCATATTTACACAAGTCCATGTAATTGAGTAGTTTAGTGTGTTCTTGTACTCATTTTTAAACTAGTTTTACTTCTACTTGATAAATTTAAGGCAAACAATTACACTCTGCTATATTTTCTAGATCTTGATCTACTGGTAGATCTTTGTGGCATTTCTACAAGATCTTTAAGACTAGATTTGTTCATTTTTTACCAGGGTGGACTGTTTCATTTATCCATGACATTTATGGATATGGAGGATTCAGCTGCTTTGCAAGATTGATTAAACCTAGACAACTTCCCCTCACCATAGTAGTTCTCAGTAAGAGCAAGATATTTCGTTTTAATTGTGTTTTATGCTTTTATGCCTTGTTCCAGTCTTTCACTCTCAAGATTCAAAGGTTTGTTTTATATTAGGCTGCATAAGCTGAAAATAAATGTGACTCCAAATCCACTTTTATTCATTTCCTTATTCACACTGATGGATTAAAGACTGTACACTAGGGGTGTTAATCACTAGTTTCATGACAATATGATATGATATCGATTCATTGGACACCAATACGATATATGCTGTGGCTCACAAAGTCTGCCACAATTCGATTTGGATTCAATTCAATTCAGGGGCCTTCGATTGATTTAAGACAATATTATGTTCACATTGAACACAATCAGCTGCATTTTAATCGTAGGTATGGAGGAAGAGTAAGAGTAAGCTATCATTGTTTTCCTTTTGTACAATAAGTAATTTCATTAACCAGTGCGCTACAAAATCAAATGATGAGATAACTTGCTGTACTTGTGTGATTAGGCACTCTGGTCGTGTGCGTGCAGTATGCATCCTCTCTGGTCAGATCGACCGAATCTTACCTGGATACAGCGGTGCTATTTACTGATCGGCTGATATGTCAAGCTCTCGTTCAGCTCTATGATGCTCAGAGCGTCTTGTTACATGTTCCAAAGCACATATAGTGGTGTTACTCTGGGGGCCCTGCATAATAAATGTTAATGCGTGAGAAATACCAGGTGTGGCGTGCGAGAGAGCGAAGGGTTCAAATGCATGTGTCACACCCTGAAGACGCTGAAACTTGAGAGCCCTGGAAACTTCTGAAGGAGGCGCAATTGGGCGGAAACTGTGAAGCGGAAATCTAGTTGGAATTTCAAAACAAAGGCGTCTCTTAAAGATAACGATGTTGGTCGATGTTTGGAGTTTCTATCGATTTGATTGGATCGTTGCTTAACCAATCGGTGGATCGATTCAGATTGATGGATCATTACACCCCTACTGTACACTGGCTTAGATGAGGGTAAAACTAAATTATGGTCACTGGAAAGTAAGTATTAGTTGAGGTTCCTCTATGAATTTAATTGGGAAACTGTTTCTTTTAGCATCACAGGGGATCTGAAGTCGAAAAAAGTTGGTGACCACTGTATAAAAGGGATAGTTCAGTATTTTTGAATTGGAGTTTTCTGAAGTTCATTAAAGTAGTGAATACACAAGCCCCAGTAGTATAATGTCAGCTCTGTCCCTGTAAGGAAAGAACCTGCACAGAGATTAAGCTGTACGCTGCTGCAGAAAGTGCCAAGTGTTCTTTGTAATTCGCAGCAGTTAGAGAGAGGGCGAACAAAAAACAGCATTGGGGTGATTGTGTACTGTACTAAACACAATTCCAATGCTTTTCTTTTTCCACTAAGGAGCTCCTTTGTTTTGGTGGTACTTTATGCCAGGAGGGAGGACAGGAAGGCTGTGCAGTGTGCCAAAGTAGCACCAAAACAACAAAGGGGCTTGTTAGGGGAAAGGTAAAGCCTTGTAAATGTGTCCAGTGTAGTGAACAATCACCCCAAAGCTGTAGTTTTAGTGTTTTCACCTAAGACTCATTTATCATAATCACTGTGACGTATGTATTTACAACTGGAACGACGCGTATATGACTCCTTTGGAAAAATGCTGAACCATCTCTTTAAAAAGTATTGATTAGAGTAAAGAATCTGAAAACTAAACAGGGAAAAGAGCAGTTTTCTGCAATCAAACTGATAAGCCTATGGTACATATTGACAGAATGTAGGCACCTCTTGTGAAAAATGTGCCAAAGCTTTTTACTTCATTATAAAAGTGTGTCTCTAATTAACAATTGGTGCACATAGATGTTCCCTTGTTTTTGTGCCACACATGAAGGAAAGTCTACATTTTAATGTTCATCCCAACCCATGAAAGTGAGCAAACAATGCGCTTCGCCTGTAGCTTCCCCAGGTTCACTCAGCACAATCATCAAACATACACAGGCTGGCTTATTACAAGCATCACGTGATGAATCACGGTGCGTCGTTTAGTGGCATAGCTTCAAAACAAAGAAAGGAAAATGTGTCTCAAAACAACAAGAAATTATTTGTATGACACAAATAATATCAAAAGCATTTTTTTCAAATTTGGAGCATAAAATTAATACAAATAAAGAGCAGCAAAAGTACTGAAATAATAAACATTATCAGTCTGTGTAGTTTAATCATGAAAACGTAACAATTAAACAAATATAAAGCTTGAGGGGCCACTGAGCATTTCAAGTACACTTTGCTGTGTCGTGTTGAAAAGACAGATGAGGTGTGATTAGTGAAATACTTTTTGATTCAGTATATTGCAGTATATTATGCATAGCATGTTTATAAAAATATGTAGCATTTGAACCAAATAACAACCAGATTGTAGGAACTTGCTCTAATATAAATTAAATTAGGAATTAAAGACATCAGAGAAAATGAGTTTGATATACTCTGAGTTACAGTTTTGCAAAGACATTCTGGACTGGACCAATTTCATGTACAGTATAGAGATGCATGATATTGGATATTGGCTGACATCTGCTAGCCAATATTTCTGAAGTCATAATTGCCGATACCGATATTGATACTGATATTTTTAGAACAAAGTATGCAGTCTTCGCCTAATTAAATTGTTTTGTTCGTAATTCTGTGACTTTATACTTGCAATAGAAACAGAAAGTAAACAAGGGAAACATTTTACACTCTAAAAATAATACTGTTGGTGTCTCAATGTAGGCATTAAGTGAAAACAAGGTGAAGCATTTTCGTATAACAGCACATTTTGTCCATATTTCATTCAATACAGGGGACTTGAATGGTTAATATGTACAGCTGATATATATCAACTGTACATATTGACAGAAATTTTCATATCTGCAGATACCAATTTTTAACCTTTTTTTAGCTATTATCTGCCGATACTGATATCAAATCAATAATATTATGCAGCCCTATATAGTACCTAATAGCAATACAGCAATTGGACTTGATAAATCACTAAAAATGATTTGTGAGCATCTTTTTGTGAAACACTTATGAACCAGTACGGTTTCAGTTTCAAGTCTTGTCGCACTGCATCAGTTTTGAAGTTAAAATGATGGTATCATGGCTTCTTGACGGTGAACTGTAAACAGTTAAGGTTTTAATTTCTTTAACCTCACAATTAGATACAGAGTTAAATGTAACAAAGCACAATACAGCCCCGAAAATAGTCGAGTAGGCCTAAAAGTAAAAGTACAGATTTAAAAATAAGATTGAGCCCACAAAAAGCTACTTCATTAATATAGCAGTGTGTCAATGTGATTGGGTGCTTTTAAATGTTATTCTAAATATGTGGAATGCTCCCCAAAATGTCTTTCCTTTGTTACTGAGGAATTTTATAAAGAAAAAAGCGATATAGTCGGGACACCTTTTGCCGAAAATCTGTTGTAACCAGGGCAACCGCTGAAGCTCATGGCTGGAGGGAACCATTTAACACGGACACTTTTTCAACCGTCGCACCATAACTCCACAGACACAACTTAACATAATATGGCACAGCCGCCAACAGAGCCATCACAGGAGCATAACTTCGATTAAAAATGACTTGAACTTACTTTGAGGCGTCTTCTTGGGAATATTAGTATCTCCTCCGTGCCAAAACTCCTTCATGGCGTTGTAGGTGGTGTAAAAACTCCATCCCGAGGGTCGCATCTTGCTTTGCCCAGTTGTGTTGCCTCTTCTGGTCCTTGAAATAGCCAGTTTGGAGAACTTGATCGGTTTTCTGTCCTCTTACTTTAATCCTTAAACGTCCATCATGGTCGGTAGGGTTGTGACGCAGCTTATGTGTCTCTGCTAGCTTAATTGTTTTAGCTATGTGTTAAAAAAGGAGACCAATAGACGATAGTTGTGGTCTCTACAGCAGTATAGCAAAGCTCAAGTAGATGTTAGACGTCCGTAAGGATTTAAATAACAACGAAATTACATGTAAAAAAGCTCCGGTAGATTTTATTAGCACTGCGGAGTCATACCTAGCACACTGTCTATGGTAAAGTGGCGCCAAATTTCGTCATCGTTTAATGAGAACTGAGCTGCTCCGTGTCGCCCCCTGCTGACTGAACGCCATAACACCACAGACAAAAATATCATTGTACTTTTGAAGAGGTCTCAGGAGGAGTAGACCCTCATTAAAATACTATAAACAATGCCAATTTCTACAGCAATTCCCAACGCTGCAAAAATATTACTAACAATCATAATAATATAAGGAATAGAGAGGAACGCTATTATAGGGATGAGTAATATGTATAATCAGACACATTATTGATACCCAGGGGGATATACAGTCCTTAGAATTACTTTTATATGTGACATTAAGAATTATGAAATTATACATTCAAACTACAACCAGTGTTGAAGGGACCCTCTTCAAAATGAGATGTTGCATCTTAAGGGGTTACTTTTACTTACTTTTAGAAGTAAAGATATTGTGTCAGTAGGCCAGCTTTTGTTTCAGTGTGCAAGTCAGGTATGTTTTTTTTGTTTGTTTGTTTCTTTTATTGCTGTTGTCGTTGTTCCTGTTATTCTGACAATCAATCAAATGATCAATCAGTTCATCTTTACTTGTTTAGTGCCTGTTCATAGCAGATGTTATCTCAACATGCATTACAAAAGAGTAGGTCAATGTCATACTCTTATTAAGATTATTATTAAGGATGCACAATATCATCGGTTTGATATCGGTATTGGCCGATGTCAGCCTAAAAAGTAAAGTATCAGTATCAAAACTTTTGAAGATATTCACAGCCAATATATTGGCCACATATATTGGCCATATATCGGCTGGAATATCTGCAAATTAAACCAATGTACAATATTGATGCACCTTTTCATCACTGCATGGATACATTTAAAAATCAAGGGTTTAATTTTGTGAGAGCTAAAAGCTGTTTTTCTTGTTTTGCATTTGTTACTCTCAAAAATATACTGTAACACTGAAAGAAACAAGTCCATTTTTGTCCAGTACAGAGCTTGTGCTCTTGACAAGAAATATTAGTATCGGTATCAGCGTTAATGAATTGAAAAATATCGGCATATCAGATATCAGCAAAAATCCAATATTGTGCATCTTTAATTATAATTATTATTTTATTTTTAAATTATTTTTTTTTCTGTTTACATATATATGTACACAGAAAAAGAAAAATATATATATATACACATACACACATATATATGTATATATGTATATATATAATTATTTATATATATATATGTGTATATATATATATGTGTATATATATATATATATATATATATATATATATATATATATATATATATATATATATATATATATATATATATATATATATATAAATATATATATATACATATATATATTACAGATATATAGTAAGATAGAGTCATTGGAACAAGATGAATCGTTGGGACAAAGCATCAGTACTTTAAGGAGAATTGAAAGATATATATTTTTTAAAGTATGAAACCTTCCAAAAAAATTCAGAAAAAAACAACAAAACTCTAAAAAAAAAAAAAAACTATTCAGAGCTGCAAAAAGTCTCAACATTTACAGAAGTCTAGCATCAGTCAGTATATCACATCCTGGGTAAGCATTAGGTGTGGTGTAACTGTAACATTGTCATGCTTTTAAAAACTGTTTGAGCCCTCATACCTCATAACTAATTTTTATTATGCTTTAGTGTGTTATTTAAAAAATCATATTCATGCCATGAACCAAGCATTTAAAATAAGTAAGTACAGTGAGCTTCAGTGTACCTTGGTACAACAACCTTGTACCTTGTTTAGTTTTCCACTGAAATGGCTCCAAAGCATTTTAGAGAGGTTTGAGGCCATCTTAAATGAATGCCAATAAAGGTAATTTTCAACCACAGGGTGATGAAAACGATGTCTGTGCATGAGGTCAGGTCTAAGTTTAACAGAAAAGAATACAAGTGTGTAGGAAAAGCAAAATGTGATGACCTTATATGTACATGCAGGGTCTCAGGAGGGTACTGAATTCATGTTTGACTGAATAGATAGCAGACCAGTTTACCACCAGACTGCATAGTATGGAACATTCATTATATCACTGAGGAGATTACAGTTATCTGGTGTGAATAGCAGAGACAAACTAAGTGTATGACTCTCTAAGGACTTAATAAGAGAGTGAATGTGGAGCGTTATTGAGAAAACAATCTCAAATAAATATAATGAAATAGCTCTATTAAAGAATACTGCAGGTATTTTACCAAAGAGCTCAATAAGATTCTTGTGTCAATATCTGCCCAAAACCACTGTTGCACATTTTCTCTTTCACCATTACACAGGTGCTCATTATAAATGTATTTCACAAATAAAACCTTGTGTTCCCTAAAGTTCAAAGTGTGCAAAGAGGAGAAATACAATACAGCAAACGTGTACTCCAACTCCAGGGAGGCTGTTACTGGACATGACATAAATCACTGTATCTTTTGCTACAGCCTATAAATTCATACGATGATAAGTCACATCTATGTAGGTAGTTGGAAAAAACATAGCTTCATCTCAGCTGCCTAGTAGCCTGGCAGTAAGGAGCAGATGGTGCTTTATGTATTTATAATTGTCCAAACATTGTAAGAACCCCTCAGTATTTGGATCCTCTGCACAGCAATTAGCTTGATGTATATAAATAAAGTGCTTAAAATTTGGCACATTGCAAAAAGCGGTGTGTCAGTGACAGTGTGTCTGTCTTTCTTTGATGCCAGGATAAAATGTATGGACCCAGCCTGCAGATGGGTGTTTGCGTCAGTGTGAGTAAGCTCCTATCTATGTCTGAGAGCCAGCAATGAGTGTCCATTATCCTGCTGTTCAGCGTGGTGTCATGAGGTGCTCTAAATGGTGCCAGAAAACCATCAAAATATTTACTAGACTTCCCAGAAGAGCTGTTAAACTGCTTTAGATACGTATGACCTGTATTTGTTATCCCCTGCTTTGATTTCAGTGAAGTTAGTATTATATACCTGATTAGCTTATGTTGAAATGTTCAGTTTATTCCAGTAAAATACTAAAACTAATGCCAATGAATTTATGCGCAGACCAAGTTTCCAAAAGCTAGATGGTGAAAGACTAGTGATAAGCCAAAAAAGGGACCAGAGTTGATTTTTGTAGGACTGTTATTTGGGGAAAAGCTGTAAGCAAAGGGTGAAAATGGAGTTCAATGGCCTTGATCTTTTAAAGGGATAGTTCAGTATTTTGAAGTTGGATTGTGTCAGGTACTTGAGAATAGTGAAGTGGCTGAAAGGGCTCCCAGCAGCACTGCTCCTTTAAGGACAATGGACGAGTTGATCAGTGAGGTACACTGCTGTAAAAAAGTGTAGTTATTTTGCACCACTTTGTGAGTTTTCCATAAAACTGAGCCACAAAACAATGTTGGATCAAATGTACTATGAGGCGAAGAACTTCGGAGAGCTTTATTTTTCCTCCAGGAAGTCTGTGTTTTGCATTATTTTACGATGCAGTATGTCAGGAAACTGAGGAGCCGGAGAGATCAAAGTTACCTGATGGTCTATGTGTGTAAACCGCACGCCCATGCCCATAAACCTTTTAGACAGTAATCCTTGACTATTTATTGATTATTTATTGATTCTCTTTTATCTGCTTTACTTCGACTATTCATCATTACTGCTTATTTATTATTGCATTGCACTTAACTGACTGAATGCACTTTATGGAGCTTTTTCTGATTTTTTAGCCTTTGGCTTTTTGTGGTGTAAGTGCCCTTCTTTTCACTTGTGCTCAGGATTTTTCCTGACTTTCCTAATGCCTGTATGTTTTATGTTTTATCATGTACTGGTGTGCTGATGCCTGCTGAAAAACAAATTTCCCACGGGATAATAATAAAAGTTGAAGTTGAAGTTGAAACCCTCCAGTTATTAATCAGAGGTAAGCATGTGGAGCTTCCTGCTATCTAACAAATTGAACACATGGCCATATGCTACATCATGAGATAGTGCCCTACAAAGAGACTGCCTTGAGGAAAAGTAAACCACTCAACAAATGTCCTCATAATCATTCATTCAGCCCAACTCAAGAGCTCAGAGCCATGGTTAGTTTTCATGTAAACTCACAAATTATGTGTAATAACTGCACCCATTAACAGCTGTACACTTTACCATTTGATTCAGCTTGTTGTCTTTAAAGGGGCAGTGCTGCTGGGAGCCCTTTCAGCCACAACCCAACTTCAAAAATCATGAACTATCCCTTTAAGTGCAAAATCAGAATTATTCACTCTTGAGTTAGAGTTAACATTTAAATACTTTGAAGAAAAAAAACATGATACCTTATCATGTTTACAAAAAGGTGATTAAGGGGTTCAGTGACACTGACCTTTGACTTGTGACCCCCAAGGTCAAGTGAGTCATGGTTGGTTTTTGTAATTGAATGATTGGGGAAAATGTTTTTGCAAGAAATGACCATGACACCCATTGACCTTGACCTTTCACTTACCACCCCTGAATCAAATCACTTCATCCGTGAGTCAGAATGGACTTTGGGTAAAGTGATCTTGAGGATCATGTTCACAAGCAAAGATAACATGTCACGTGAAGACCTTGACATTTGACCCTAAAAGGTACATACATACAGTACATAAAGAATACCCCTTGATAGTGCTGTATTCTCTCTCTGTCTTAGATGCTCTGTTGATGCTCCTGCCACTTTAAGGCTACCTTTTCCACATGGGCCCGGTCTTCTCTGATTGGTTTACATGTAAATTTTTTTGGTAATTGGTCAGTTTAGCACTGCTCTGCACCATATTGTCAACAACTCTGCATTCTTTCTGATCTCTCAGATCTGCACTGGGCTTTCTGTCGCTAGCCAATGGGCTTAAACTTACAATGAAACAATGGCAGGATGTCACACTGGTAGGTCTGTACAAGGGGGCTAGGGAAATGTGATGTTTTAGTAAGTTAATGTTACAGTCAAAGTGGACATGGGTAAAAAAAAAAAAAAAAGTTTTAAGATTTAAGCAAGGGAAAAACATGACACACAGTGGCTCTGCCCTTTGACCTTTAATCTCCAAGCTAGATAATTTAATCAGCAAAGTTTTAAGAAAATCCTTTAACGGCTTTCTTGTGATACTGTGTTAACAAGTAAGCAAAACATCTGACTAACAATAACATTGAATTTGATTTATGAACATCAAAAGTCTAATTAGCTATTCTTTGAGTCAAAGAGGACATCTGTGCAAACTTTGGAGAAAACCTCTTGAGATATATTAGAAGCAAGGACTTATCATGAAGCACAATGATCTTGATTTTTATTTTTTTACTTGTGACCTCCAAAAATATCTAAGTTTATCTTTCAGTAAAGGTGGAGACATATGCTAAGTTTAAAATAAACCCATCAAAGGGTTTTTGAGATCCTGCCATGATGGACGAATCGTTTTAAGGAACTGGCAGTTAGACTGACAACTTAAAAAAATAATTCCTCCTGCCTCTGCTGTAGGCAGCACAGAGGCATAAAAACCATAAGGCCCTGCTGATCACGCTGAGCAAGCTTTAGAGTTGTTCCATACAGTTAATATATTGTTTTTATGGTATCATCATAAATATTCTCTCTAACACTGAACAAATTGCTGTGTCTAATTGGTCTTTCAGAGAGGCATATAATGGTCAAATGAATCAGTAAAAAAGGACTTTGATTACCATTATTACAGCAAATTATGAATCAATGATTGTATCTGTACATCTGCAGTAAATGATGCATGGCTGTGTTCTCTGGATTCCTTCTTGTGTACAAGTAATTATACAAAAATCTGTTATGCTTTTTTGCATTTCTTATGCCCCGGCTGATTTCCATTTTACAGAGGAGACCGGGACACCTTTCAGCCAGCCAAGAAAGCTGGAACCACATAACCGAATGATTCAAGAGGAGCTGTTTCATTCAACACCAGCTGCCATGACATAAAGTGAATTCACCAGAAATGAAAGAGAGCAGACATATCTACAAATAAGTAGGGATGCAACACATGATTAATAACTAGAATTACTCACCAATTATTAAAAAAAAAAAAACACATAGTGTAGGTTCAAACCCGATCACTACCCTCTCTTTTACGCAATAAAGCTAAAAAGGACCCAAAAATAAGCTCTAAACAAACACATGATTGGTGATCAGGTGAGTGGGAGCAGGTGTGGGAAACAGGAAGGACGCGCGCAGGGAAGAGACAGGGGAGCAGGACGGGAGGTGAACCTAAACAGAGAAACAGAGATTAATGCATGAAACATGAACACAGGACAAAGAAATGTGCAAAAAAATAAAAGAAAACAGACCGAACAGAAGCAGACTGTGACAGGTTGGTAATGATGCTTCTACTCACTTATCTGATCACTTGTGATTAATACTCTGGTATCTGCCCCTAAAAAGCAGTATCTGTGTTATTTGTTGGCCCATATGAGGTTAGCATATTTGAGTTTTCAGTTGATCTGCTACTGCTGTTGCTGCTGTTGGGTGTCAATCATTCAAACCCACTTAAAGCAGGCACGGTTTTCTGTCTCTCTGTGTGGTCCTGTGATTGTCCGCCGACTGGTTCACGGTGTACTCAGTCTCCCACCTAGTGTCAGGTGGGATGGGCCCTAGCACCCTGCAACCCTGAAAGGGATAAGCAATATAGATGATGAATAGATGAATGGATAAAGAGAACAGTTGTTTTCAAAGTCTTTGGTTATGAAGGAGGATGAGAGGTTATCAAACATGTTTCTAAATTTCTTGATGTTACTTCACACCTGTCATGCTACATCAGGGACTTTTTTCATGCCAGGTAACCTTGCAGTGCAGAGGGATCTGCCTGATTTATGTCTGTAATAAGACAGATCCATCTTGTCAAGCTCTAATCCACAACGATAGGGTTCGGACCAAATCAAATTAGCATCTTTTGGAGCAGGTACAAGTGAGACGACAGCAGAAAGTGACTGCTTGTACAGAGATTAGCATAGATGCTAACAGCTTCAGCAGCAGATCTGGATCACAAATCTGTTTTAAATAAAAGACATACAACCACACTACAAAGTTACCTATTGAAAGGATAATTTTTCATTCCACTTCTGACATGTTTTGCAGAGGGCTTTTGTAGGAAGTGGCTCACATTCTGTACTTTACACCATGGCAGTGGGACCCACCTACTACATTATCTGACTGGCCCATAATAAATGTGATTGATGGGAAGATCGTCCAATCACCTGCCGGATGTTCTTTAGAAGGGGTCTGCCAATTCCCAATCACCTTCTATTGGCTCTTTCCCAAATGGACTGGTCAAATATACTGAACAGTCCATCTAGTGTGTCAGATTACATGTCAGGGGCTTGTACTCTTAATCTGACTAAACTGCAAAAAGTACAATTGGGGCATTCCTACAAGCAAAGAATGGTTCTGGTAAATATAAACTAAAGTTATGCTCATGAAGTGAAATGTCTGCAGTGGACTAATTTCTACAGACATGAGCTAATCTGCAAATAATTTCACCTTGGTGCTTTTAATTTGAATAAGAAGTGCCAGCAGACTGTGACTGACTGCTGATGTCACTGCACAAGATTTTCTCAAAACCACTAACTGCCTTTGAGCGTGGCTTAATCTCAGAAAGCTCCAGCTGTGCTCCGGCACTGAAATTGTGTTCCTTCCATCCCCTTAAATTAGGATAAAAGGCTGAGACACAAGCTTAGACGACAGAGCTGCAGATGTTGCAGACATGTGTACAAACTGTGCCCTGCAAAGAACTTAGTGATTAGTTAGAATATGACATTTATTGAACTTTAATGTGATGTGGCACAAATTAGTATCTTTTATATTAGGGTAACTATTATCAAAAGTTGGACTTATATTTTGGTCCCTGCATATTTTAGCCTTTGAACGAAGTCAGTGTCGATCCCTCCCTTCCTGCAATTTAAATGCAAAGTTAAGCAAAGGAAATACAACTGTTTTTAATTTTGGCATGGAAATTCCCATAAAACTCTTTGCAAGACAACTGAGGTGCAGTTTTTCAGTTGCCTCCAAGGTTCCAGAAAGGTTCCTGATGAACCCTGGCTCAGGCCTATCTGTGTGGTGTTAACAGGTTCTCCTGATGCATGGTGGGCATGACTGTGGCTTCACTCCACAGTCCATAGACATGCTTGTTAGGTTAATTGGTGACTTTAAATTGCCTGTGGGTACGAGTGTGAGTGTGTATGTTTGTATTGACTAGCTTTCAGTCCTGTGTGCGCCCTGCTTCTAACCCAAAAGCAGCTGAAATCAAACCCCTGACCCAAAAGGATAAAGGGAGCGCAATAGATGGATGGATTCATGGATGGATGGATGGATTGAAGGGAAAAGACAGATATGGATGGATGAATGGATGGATGGATGAAGAAAGACAAGGCTTAAGTGATAAACATATTGATAAATAAATGAATGGATTAATAGAGGCTACGATGAGTAAAGAAAGATGGAATAAGGACTGGTGGGTGGATGAATAACCGACAGATAGGTTGATGGATGTTGGATTGATGAAATATGGATAAATGAATGGACAGAGAGCATAATGAGTGGATGGATGAATGACTTGTGGGTGGCTGGCATTCTAGATGGATGGATGGATGAAGTGTGGACAAAGTAGGGATGCATTAATGGTGCATAGATGGATGGAGAGCTAAACAGATTGATGAATGGATAGATAAACTGATGGATGGAAGATTCAGGACTTGAGTAAATTAATGAAAGGATGGATGGATGGATGAATGGATGGATGAATGAATGGATGGATGGATGGATGGATGGATGGATGGATGGATGATGGATGAATGGATGATGGAAGAATGGATGGATGGATGAAATATGGATAAAGTAAGGATGAGTTAATGGTGCAAAGATGGATGGAGAGCTAAATGAATGGATGAATCGATAGAAAGATTGGATGGATGGATGATGGATGGATGGATGAATGGATGGATGGATGAATTGTGGATAAAGTAAGGATGAGATAACTGAGCTTAGATGGATGGAGAGCTAAATTAATGGTTGAATGGATAGAAAAATTGAATGATTGGATGGATGAAAACTTAAGTAAATGGGTGGATGGATGGATGGATGGATGGATGGACGAAGTGTGGATCAAGTAGGGAGGAATTAATGGTGCATAGATGGATGGAGAGCTAAACAGATGGATGAATGGATAGATAAACTAATGGATGGAAGATTCAGGACTTGAGTAAATTAATAAAAGGATGAACAGATGGATGGATGAAATATGGATAAAGTAAGGATGAGTTAATGGTGCAAAGATGGATGGAGAGCTAAATAAATGGATGAATCGATAGAAAGATTGGATGGATGGATGGATGGATGGATGGATGGATGGATAGATGAACTGTGGATAAAGTAAGATAACTGAGCTTAGATGGATGGAGAGCTAAATAAACAGATGGATGGACAGAAAAATTGAATGATTGGATGGATGAAAAATTAAGTAAATGGATGGATGGATGGATGGATGGATGGATGGATGGATGGATGGATGGATGGATGGACGAAGTGTGGATAAGGAATGGTTGAACTGATGGATGCTTAAATGGATGGAGAGTTAAACAGATGGATGTAGTGATGAATGAAAAGGTGAATGAATCGATGAATGGATGGATGGGTGGATGGATGGATGGATGGATGGATGGATGGATGGACAAAGTGTGGATAAGGAATGGTTGAACTGATGGATGCTTAAATGAATGGAGAGTTAAACAGATGGATGTAGTGATGAATGAAAAGGTGAATGAATGGATGAATGGATGGATGGGTGGATGGATGGATGGATGGATGGATTATGTTCATTATTTTACATAAGTGCTAATGCATTTGGCCAAAGTTAACCCCTCTTTATAATGTTTTGACTCCCAAAGCACCTTTTTGGTCTTATCCACCTGCTTAAAAAAATACTTACCTCTCTGTTGGCTCAGTCTCTCTGCATCTTGGTGCTGGACAGGTGCGCACATCTGTCACATACATGTCTTCATATGATCACTTTAATAGAAACAACATATTCTAATCACTTTCAGAGAGCATACTTAGCACAGAATTTTGGTTCAATGTGATGCAAACACAGGTTCATGAAACAGCTTTGTACTTCACTTTATATTCAACTTAATTCATTCTCATTCAAAAAGTGAAAGATCCAAACTCACAGGCACCAGTCATCTGTTTGTGTAACACTGAGGCCACAGTAATTATGCGACTACAGCATTGTAATTTATGGGGAACGTGTCCTATTTTGATGTGGAAGGATTAAGAAGCCTTCGGGGCTTTTTGACACCAATTCACGCAGGAATGAATGCAAAACATTCTCCGCGTGTCACCAACTGCCAGATCTGCATCAACAACATTGTGCGAGGGAAAAGATTACACTGATGATGTGTGTGTCAGTGTGTGCAGTCATCCAAGCAGTTTGTTTCTCCTTCTTTTTTTCTTGGTGTAAAGACGAGTTGTCTGGCCTCATTTCTCAAAAACTGTTCCCTTTCCATCTGTCTGATTACGACACTTCAAAAATACATATTGGTGGATTTGGAGACATAAATACGGAAACACTCTTCTGAGAAGATATCCCATACAGCTTAATTAACCTTCTTTTTTCAGTGCCTGTCATTTAAAGTGTAAAGACCTTCTATCCACCTGTAAAGCCCGCCTAAAAGAAGTAATTTGTCTTTTTTTATGTAAAGTTATCAGATCCTAGGCGAGGACTCGCTGCTCTGTTACCACACAGCACTAAAATGAAACAGCAGCATTTCAGAAGGAAGTCTTCATATCAAATAATTGCATAATAAATTGGAATGTCCGCCATAAGATTGACATTAAAAATTTAAAAGTTTAATTTGACTCCTTTCTTTAGACGTTTTTTATTTTTTTAAATAAAAATGCACCACTTCAAATTGAACATTAAACGGTGCCAGAGGGAGGGTAAGATTTATCAGGAATAAACAGACAGCTCTCTGGGCAATGAGTTCCCTCTGTCATCTTTTCACAAGGACTTGAAAAACGCTTTCCCTCCCACTTCCAACATCAACAACTTTGACAATGTGGGCAGGGTAAATGAAACAGCAAAAATATATGGCTTTTCTAGCCCAACTCCTGACCTCACCATGTTTGTTTCCTTCTCCTGTAAACTTCTGCGTAGGTTTGGCTTGTCTGCTATTTATTGCCTTCATTTTTATAGAGTTAACATCGAGCTAAAGCAAACAAATTTGTTTTGGTGAGATCCTGTTCAGCAGAGCGACAGCTCTTTTGGGAGACACACAAAAAAAGAATCCCATTAGTTGGATTGACACAATTATTACATCAGAAATGTGCTGCTATTCATAAAAAGGATTTGAAACCATGACTGTAAATCCTGAAAATTATTGCAACTGTGAGCATTCTGATGCAAAATCATCCTGACATCTTGTTCATCTGACTTAAGTTTGTGATTTTAGAGATGATGCCCTTTATGTTGAGGTCAGACTACACAATTTATTTCATTTGTTAGCGGTCGATATGTCAGATTAGGCAACCACACTGTAAAAATTTATCAGGTTTTCACAGGTTTCCACAGTAAGTTTCCACAGTATATTATTGTAAACAGGCTTTTGTAGTACATGACTGGTAAACACTAAGATTACAGTACTTCATTTTGGCATGCATACTTTAAACTCACAGGAATTTACTAGTTACTGATTGTGGTGATAATAAAGTAATAATGTTGAATAAGAAGTGACAATTTGAGGACTAGACACCATCATAGTGTAAATGCACAACAGAACACTGGGATTTTACAGTCAAGCATGCTTAGATCACAGATACAGTAAGTACGCAGCATTGTATGTCAATTTACTGTCAAAGTAGAGGTGCTCAGAGATCACAAACCTCCACCAAGGCATTCCTGACAAAGTTAGCTGAGTTATTGGCGAAAATGGGGAAAACTTGCCTATCTCACAATTTTAACAAAGTCTCTAAAACTTTCCTGTATCCGCATCCGGATTTGGATCTTTAACACAATCTGATCACATCTCTCTTGTACCATTATAAACCTTCCCTGAACATGTCATCAGAATCTGTTAAGAACTTTTTGAGTTTGGTCCTCAAAGACACAGAAGGACAAATGGTCAAACACCAATAAAAACAAATGTCCTTGGCAGAGACAATAGAGACAGTGTAAGGATTTGTACCATCCTAGTCTAAGCCTGTAATTCATGGGTGTCCTTAAAAAGTAATTTGAGTTATCCTGGAGAGTCATAGCATGTTCTCTAAAGGTTCATATCACAGAGTCAGACTAAATGAAATTGTGTCACACAGCCTAATCCCAGTGATTGTGTTCTCTGCCCAGGATGCCGCCATTGTCTCTTGGATCTGTTGATGGCTGGTTTCCAGCACAATCTCCTTTGTCACATCTGCAGCTCATCATCCCATCTCTCTCCCCCCATTTTTTCTGGAAGCGGCCCTCTTATCTAGCTCAGCCTCTCCCTCTTTCTTCCATTGCTTTAATGCAGCTTGTCAGATTGAGTGTCTGAGAGTCACAGCTCTCTCATTTTTGGATTATGGAGCCCTCGTGGGTGTGTTTTTTTCTCTCTCCCTACAACCCTGCCTCTGCTGTCTTTCCTTTTTAACTTCCTCCTCTTCACCCCTTCTATCCCCCCCATGAATATTGTAGGAGGGTATTCCCAATAAGCTTCTTACCTCAAACCCTCACCTCCATATTACTGGAACCAAAAAACCCCACAGTATCCAATAGAACAAAGTGTCACTCAAACAGTTTCTGTTTTTATTTAGCCTGCATCTGGATCTTGTTGGGAGGGCTGGAGGCCTCTATCGCCTGCAGGGATTCCTATGACTTCCTCATCAGTAGTTACACTTAGCATTCAGTATTCAGCTGTGCCAAGCGAAAACACATCATTCCACAATCTCCCTCTGCCTAAACCAACACTTCCACTAAACACATGTGAGGCCACAGCACAAAAATAAAGCAACAACTCAGCAGGAGTGGCCTACTTAAGCCAGCAATTTGATGTGCTTCCATTTGACTGATTTCACAACTGTAAGTTCCCAAAGGGCTTATCTTTTAAACCCCTCTGAATGGTCTTCAGGGTCCGGACCTCACAAAAAGATCAAGTTGATGTCTTTTTATCCATAATGCCTTTTGGTTTCACTGTAACAATGCGCTTAAAATATTCATAAAGGGGCTGAAAGCTGCGGAGGGCATTCCGCATCGGCGCACACCAGGAATTTCCTTTGTTTTTATCTTCAACAATGGGATTTGTATCATAATGCGGCTGGTTCAAAGTACAATCATCATCAGCTGTTTGTTTGGTAGAATGCTCTGAATGAAATCACACGCATAAGTCGCAGTGAGACGATTCTTTGTGTTTTCTTAATCAGCGGTAGATGTTTATTTTCTGAGCGAGTTCAGCGAACCGCTGTCACTTATCAGAATTCTTACTTCTACGTTTTTTTTTTTCCTTCTCAGCGGGTGGTTGTGTTTATTAATTTCTCACATCTCTGCACAAGATGGAGAGAGTTGCCAGGATGTGGGATAATAAGAAAAAAGAACAAGAAAAACCGTCCTCGGCTGTTTCCGTTCTCCTCCGCTCATTCAGCTCAGCACCCTACAGCGCAGCAAAGCTTAGCAGACGGCTGTCCAGACTCCCCCGATCATTACACAGGAATCACACTGGGAGAGGTGTGTGGGAAGTGGCCGTGACTCAACGTGTGCATCAGTGTTTGCTGACATTCATCTCCATATGTCCTAGCCTCAGCCAATCACAAGGCATTGTCCTAGATTTAGTTATTTTTTGGGGTAAGGGTGTGTTCAGACTTGACAAGACTGGCCTAAGTCCTAACCTAATCTTATTAACATGCATTGGAAGTTCATCCATGTTATTACAACATCTATGATTTTGACACATGCACACAACTCCTAACTCCAACCTCCTAAGTAATATCTCATCAAGAAACTGGATTCAGTGGCAACAATGTCAAACACATGTCACGACTGATATTTAATTCTGTGCTGCAAAGATGAACGCTTCTACAAGTTGTTGGTGTTTCCACCCACTTAAAGTTCTGCTGTAAGTGTCTTTTGTTAAAAATTAAGCCACGACTTGACCACTTCAGTCTCCTGTTGCCATGATTACGTTTTGAACTTTTGCTATCATTTCTGCTGACTGCCAATGATGAGAGTGTGACATCCTTAATTTGAAAGGTATGAAGAACAAAATGGAAAAAAATTACAAGAAAAAAAATCAATTTACTTGTAAGAAATTACAAGTAAATTGATAAGTAAAAAGACTAATGATCTTACTTCTGTGAGAGAGTTGTTATAGATCCTCATCTGCAATAGGTTTTCAGTTCCCATATAGATACTTTGCCACAGAAAAATGTGAGGTGATGACATTTAGATTGATTGCGATAAGCAACCCATGCAATTTTCATGCATAATGCTGCCTGATATGTTAAGTTCTTGTCACTGTTCGAGCTTGATACTGACAAGTTTACATCTCCAGTGAAATTATTTATTTACGCAATGTACAATAGCAATGCATTTGTTCCCTCTCAAGTCCAAAAAAATCATTTTTTTAAAACCTTTAACGTCTGTTGTATCATATTTGATACATACTTTTATGATACCTCTTTCTAATCAATATGATCCTCAAATTACTAAAAAAAACCATCTGAAAACAATCAGAGAAATGATGAAAATGTCCTCAAGTGGATTATCAGTTGCCAAAAACACCTAATGTATTAAATGAGATACAAAAAAAAAATATCATTAATTATGTACACATTTTATGGAAATTTTGATTTTTTAGGACTTCAGTAGAAAGTGAAATAAACATTTCAGGTACAAAAAAATTAGAATTTTCTGGCAATAATTTGTGTTTTCAGGCATTAAAGGGTTAAATGATTCTTGGATAATGCACCTTCACTGTTTTATATATCACTGTTATGTTAACACATTTACCAACTGCTCACAACTGTTAATATAATATTTAATTAGCAAGTAATTTATCTATTGGTTCATAACTTCTCAATTCACTCATCAGTACTGCGACTTCTTAACTCACTCTCATTGCTGTTTATTGGGGTTATGATTATTTTCGAATTCTGCACCTTCACTGTCTTTTCGTGCACGCATTCACCTTACCACAGCATAACTGTTTATTGATGCAGAGAAACTGTTTAATCATGCACCTTAAACTGTTTTCTCATTCAGAGTAACATGTTCCAGTCTTAAATGTAGCATGAGGATTCCTTATGTCTTGAAGTAAATCTGGATATCTATATGTAACTAAGGATATTTCAGCAATGAGGGGGAATGATCAAGATGTTACCGCCGATATCAATAGCTGGAAGCAACAGAACACAGCTGACAAACACCTCCACTCTGAACTATCAGACCATTTTGGGAAACATTTTGGATAAACTTTCAATCACACACTGGCTCAATTTACACAGAAATTAAAAAAAAAAAAAAAGCTCAAAGCAGAAATCAATAATCAGGTAAACCAGTTTGATCGCCATTGGGCCCCCTTTGTATAACTCAATTCGCCAAATCGACCGCCATAAACTAGCATCACTCACGCCCCCTCAATTTTTGAGGAGACCGATGCCTTGGCTCATTTAAAAGGGTAAACAGAGATGAGGGAAAGAGAAAATGACAACCATTTCAACTTATCAAACACTGGGTGAATTGATGTTTAGTTCATTTAATTCGGATTTACCATTTTCCATCACATTACTTTATTTCAAACTGTTGTTTCTTTGTCTAGTGGTTTTATTTTATATTTATTATTCTCTTCGCTTTTACAAATGTTATTGTTAGTGGCTCTCCTCTCCCCACATCACTTGGTCATGTGTACATCACAAAAAACAACTAGATAGGGGAATAAGGATATTTTCCTTTTTATCTGCTGACAAGGTTGTAAAATGCTGCTTGCTGGGATTGCAACAAACAAAGATTTGCTGTATTCATTTGTACAATAGCAATACAGACTTCTCCATTTGTAGTGTCACAGCCCAACTCTACACAGTTTAGGTACTACCCACTTTGCAGCCCAGTAGAGTATAAACTTTGATAGAAGCTTTTTAAGGTAGGTGGGGCCGTCATAAGGTGGCTCTGCAAACTATCATAACATCCTCACAACAACAAAAGGGTAAATAGAGTCATTAGAGATGCCCAGTCTCAAATTTTGTGTCTTGTTGTCACAGTGAGAAGATGTTCTAGAAATATTTTCAAGCAGCAAAACAGCATCCCATTAAAAGTCAAGGAAAGTTTGTAAAGTCAAAAAGCAATATGGAGGGAACAATGGGAGGCACTTTAGTTCTGTGTCAGTTACCCCTGGTGTTATTGTAGCAATACTCTGATCATTCAGTGGTCTCAGGTCAATTCTCTTAGTGTCTCATTGGAGGGGGTACAAAAAACTGTGCCAGGTTCCAGGTTAACCTTGCAGTGCAGCTGGATCCTCCTGATACATTGTCTGTCATCAGATAAATCTATCTCACCAATCTTCAATCTACAACAGTTGAGATCGACTCGGAGCAGCACGGCTCACACAGTGTCCTTTGAGGCAGGAAGAGGTGGGAGCTATAAGTGAGACAACAGCAGGAAGTGACTGCTTGTACAGAGATAACATCCAAAATACTGTATTTCTCAATAGAAGGGACAATTCTGCCCCAATATAGACATTTTTTTGTTCTACGAAGTGGCTCATGTTCTGTTCCACAGCATCTGATTGGCCCATAATGAATGTGATTGATGGAACAATCATCCAATCACGTGCCAGATATGCTTCTGAAAGGGTCTTCCTATTCCCAAACACTCTCAATGAGCGGTTGCTCACATGAACTAGTGAAATACATTGAATGGTCCATCTGGTGTGTCCCAGGTGTGATCCCTGACAGAAAGCCAAAATAACCATGAAGAGTTGAGTCGAGCCAACACCATACTGTGGGAAACCCTGTATTGTCTTTTACTTTGTAAGTTAACACAAGAGACAGTCTTAGGTGGATCATTTAAAGTCAGGCTAAACATTAATTCAAGCTTTGTGCAGCAGACTGGTCTAAATTTAACACAACACTTGGAAATGGTCAAAACCAAACACTCTTTATTTATTAATGATGACAGCATCATCAGGTTAACAATGTAAAGCTGGATTGCAAAGTAGAGTATGTATCTGTGTTTCATTGCTGAATGTGATACTCGCTGCTTTGGCTGAGTGGGTTTATTTAAGTGTAACTTGACTCAGCCAAAATATAAGTTGACCTTCATTTTACAGATCACAATACTGCTAAACCACCCAGATACTGAACACATTTATGTAATTACACACAGAACTAGTACAGAGATAAATAATGCAAATATAGATTGCCGAACTCTGATCATCTGCCTGCCATCTTTTAGTTCTGCAGTCTTTTTACTTCATTTTCAGCCCCTTGAAAGTCTTAGTCTTACAGGGGAAATCTACATACTGCGAGGGTCATGTGTAAAAAAGCAACCAAGAAAGAACTTCTGAAGCAGGCAGTGTGAAAATTACCTAAAATTTTGATGCAAGTATGTGTCAATACAGCATAAGAAAAGTCACAATATGAGACATTAAAATGCTTCCTAAGAACATAAAACACAGACGATTTCCTGACTGAGGTACACCCTCTGAGATAGACAATTTTAATTTGGGATTATATTAACACTTGACTTGCAGTGGCCAGTTTCAGCTGATAGCTTTCATTATGGGTGACTGGAGGACAAAAGATACGTTTTCACATCCCATAAAAACTCAAAAAAATCACTGTCGTAACTCAACACATGTATAGCACCCAGGACACAATTATATCACTTAAAAGGGCACAGTCTCTGCTTGAGCATCACAGAATAAAAATGTACAGCTACATGATCATTTTTATGTATTTTCATTGTGTTTGGATCAATAATTCAGGATAAAAGGTACACGAAATTCTTAATTTCAAAACATAAATAAGTCACATTTAGCTTTGTTATTTATTGATAGTATCAAGGTCAAAATGAAGTAGTATTCTGATTCAGTTAGCACAAATATTTATGCCAGGATTATGAGATGTCTTTTCAGTGCTATTGTCTTTGTAACTTATTGAAATCGGGTAGCATTAATTCACTATTTGCTTGGCTCTTTGTTGTCTCTAAGATATGGGCTCTGCAGAAGTATACGTATCAGTGAGTGCATCCAAATGAAAAATTGCTGTCCTTCATTCAAAAGTTAAAAATTAACCTCATCAGACCAAATAATTGATGACAAAGACTGTCAACTTCTCCTTAGTGTAAAGTCAAGGGATCTGCTTCTCACCATGATTGACGTCAAAAGACAGCTATCAGTTCAGGGCAATGCCGCCACCCCTCAGCACACCCCTGTTTGTGGGGATAAACACATGCAGTTTTGTGGTAGCTGTTAGACATTTATTATCGGACCAGATTGGATCATATCCCCAGAGTTTCAATCTATTTACCATAACTCAACATTCTTTCCCTCTTGCAGCGTGCACACTGATCTCGCAAAGGCAACTGTTTAGGAAAAAAAAAATCTCAAACCCCAAATGAACACCCTCAAATCTCAAATGGAAACGACCGGCTCTTGTAGCGACTCCAATTACATTTTGGCATATCAGTATGAGAATACATACTCCAGAGCAAATTAAACCCCCTTGCTTAACCAACCTCCCCCCAGCAATTCAATTGAATGTAGCGCTGAAATCACTTCCCTGACTGCACTGCCAATCTCTCCATATGAGGGGGGAGATTCACTCCAGTCTATTTCTGAAAGTCTAATAAGATGAACCCTCACTCTTGCCATGCTTAGATAAGGAGTCGCCTGAGTGTGTTCAAGTGTTTACCATGGCTCAGACTTGCTTTCCATAAGCACAATGAAACCCTATCCAGGCGTTTTAACCCTTTCATCTTCCCGCAAGTGATTCTGGAGTGAATGTGCATCAGGAAAGCATTAGAAATTCATGGATTCAGTGCTTCCCTCTGAATAAACTATTTCATTTAGTAATGGCACTCATCTTCTTCATAATGGACAGTGTTTGATTCCAGTCATAGCCCCTGCTTGGGTTGGTCATTTACAGAGTTTGGAGGTAGCCACAGGCCCACTCGAGGGCTGACCTAAGGGGAGATTGGACTCAGACGAAGTGGGGTAAAATAAAGAGCTTGTTCAATTGGCCTCACATCTTATTATTAACCTTGTAACCAGCCTTGAGGCATACACTTCCACTCTGTTTACGCATTCCCTCTATTATTAAGTGCCCATAGGCCGTGCTGCCGCTTCATCACAGCCTGTTAAACTGCAGAGTTGAAAGCGAGTCTGTCCCATCAGCGCGACCACTGTGAATCTCTTTTGTGCATGATGCAAAGCAGAAAATGTCATCGGCAGTGTGATTCTCATGTCCTCCGAGAGGCCGCATCCACCTCCTGTTTCAGATGCATCAGCCTCTCCTGCTCGCTCCAGCTCCCACGCGAGCATGCATAACACACCGTGCGAGAGCTGGCTGGCATTTAGGTTGTTTTCTTTTTTTTTTAGGAGGAGGCCACGCAAAGTGCACAGAGCAAAACGGAGTGTGTCGGTTATTCATTAATGACATTACATTCTCATGTGAGCTGGGAGAGGTTTGCGAACATGCTTGTGTTAAGTAATTCTTTCAGGCACTTTTCTTTTCATCTGTTAGTGTTGATAATAAAGTGACTTACAAGTGCCAATACACTGTTAGGGTCCAATTTTTAAGAAGAACCTGCCACATATTTTGAATTCATGCAAACTGGAAAACAGAATAAAATTTGAAACACAAAAAAGGAGATAACTGTGAAAAAATATGTAAGATACAAATTAAACAACAATAACAGCCTGGTGCATTTACGCCTCCAAAGCTGTGTTTACACCAATCAGTCCAGTTTAGTTTGGCTTGATACAGCAAGCATTTACTGGTGTTTCCACTGTCGAATAAGGAGAAAGTGTTCCCAAGTACCCCGTCAGTGCAGTCCCACTTTTTGGCACCCCTCTGAAGGGTGCCGAGTGAACCAAACCAACCCAAAAAGGTGGCGCTAAAAGCACTGCAGACTGTTGTTTGGTCACAAAAAAACATCATTTTTAATGCAACAGCAGAGAAAACACATACCTTGCAATGTTCAAATAAGCTGTGGCTTAAAGTGATTTGTTCACTGCTGCTGCTGCCAAGAATGTAGGCATGGAAATGCTCCATGGCAACGCAACCAAGATCAGGGCTTACCTGTCATCATCTATTGATCTATTCATTGTGTTATTGTCTCCTTATTATCATTATTATCATATTTTTTCAAAATCTTCTTTATTAATAATACTCTTATGCTGACAATTTAATCATACTAATAAAGAATACTCATAAAGCACTTCAAATGTTTCCAGTTTAGCGCTCTCATCCCTTTAATCTGCTTTAATTTCCTTTAAGCTCTGGGTTTGCATTTTGTTCCTGCCCTGTTCTTGACTCTTTTGGGAGTTTCTGGGTTTGATTTAACAGTTTATGCTCATTTTATTGTTCACTGAGTTTGTGTCTTAGTTTTCTATTAAGCCTTTTGTAAACATCTGTTTTTAAAGGTGCTATATAATTAATGTTATTAATTTTTTTGTTACAACTTCTCCAAACTGTACTGAACCAAACAAGAACATTCAGTGGAAATGAGGCGCAAGAGGTCTGCAACTGTTGAACACTGACAGTAGTGTTGGGTCAAGAGCAAGGGGTCAGGTTGTTTTTGCAGTAGCATGTGTCACATAAAGAAATTTAGAAAGGGATGAGCATAGGACCCAATGACCTTCGCCCAGTGGTTCTCAAACTTTATTTGCAAAGGGCACACTAAAGATCAAGCCAAAATCAAAGGTAGACCATATTTATGTTCTTGTAACATATCATCTTTTACATGAGCTACAGTATCTGACTATTCTGTATGTTTATTTTTGTTAACTAACCTATAAAAAACAAAATAAGAACGATATTATCAATCAAAAATTAAAATTTGATTTATCTATCCCAAAGCGGACCTTGATGTTTCATTTTAACACATCAAAATTTTAGTTCATTCAAATCCACCAGTCACTTTTCTGAGCTGACCTTATAGATATATTGTAAACATATGCCAGTCTGTTTAGTTAGAAAATTAACTTTTACTTTGCCAAATTCAACACAGATTTCAACATTGTATTGCTACATAGAGTTATCAAATATTTTTCACCAAGATAAAAGTATGGCATTCTAGTTTAGTTTGATACTTGGCTGTTGCCACTGGAGCTATTTAATAATGATAATACTGCACATGGATAAGCTTAAACATTTATTTGATTTTGAAAAATATGCCGAACAGGATCTTTTTTAATCTCTATTCTGAATTACTTGTTCTGTTAACAGCAAAACACTTGAAAGTTTTACAGGGATTTTTAAGTGATTTAATCTACATTTTGATACAGCCGTGAAAGTATTTTCAGTAATGGTAGGGTGAATTTAAAAATAAATCAGCAGCTTCTGTTTATTCAGAGTAATAACGCATTGTTATCCATATTCCCAAGGCACACCTAGATATGTGCCTCAGCATTTTTGAGATAATGCATTCACAAGAAAGGTGTACCATGAAAGCCCGATGACCTTTGATCTAAAAATTCTTACCAGTTCATCTTTCAGTTGGAAAAGATCATTTGTAAATGCAAACAAAAATGTATTAAAAGATTTAATAAAGTATCACATTCCAAGCAAAGGATAAGCAGGAGATTTATGGCCTTGTTTTGTGACCTATGACCTCCAAAATCTATCCAGTTTAGCCTTTGGTCCTTGTGGCTGTTGGTGCAAAGTCTTAAGAGAATCCCTCAAACAATTTTTGTGAAATCATATTTACAGTACAATGAAAGACAATGATAACAGTGGTCCATGACCTTAACCTTAGACCCATGACAAATCTCAAGAAAGCATGAACATTGATGAATTGTTTGATGTAAATTACTTCAAGCATTCTTGAGACATCCCTAAGTAAAATATAGCTATTAAACTGCCTACACCCAGAACCAGTCACCAGCCAATCACAGGGTCACATTGAGAGACAGATGCTCACACTCATACCTAGGGGAAATTTAGAACCTCCAATTTAGCTAACAAGCATCTTATTTTTTAATTCATGTAGATATTTCTGCCAAGATTGATGAAAGTCCAAAAGATTTTCCTCAGATATTAAATCTACAGGCAAAAGATGACTACGAGGGTGCAGACAACCTCGAGGATTATGTCCTTGTCACACATGGGAAGTATTGAGGCTCTCACCTCAGCGCAGGCAGCAGGGGCTGGAGTCTAGTTTGCAGGCCTCTCTCCTGTGTGTCTTCTTTTAATCCTTCGTCCCACTTTCCGGCATTATTCACTGCCCCTCCTCTATTGAAAGAGATGAAAAGGCCAAAAAACTGAAAGTTTCCTTGAAGGTCAAATCATTTCTTTGTTTTTAATGTCGTTAAAAGGGGACTGTGGAGCAAAAGAACATGTCACCTTTTACTAAACTATCAGTTCATGGGAGAATGCACAATGCCTCTTCAAAGAAAATGTCCCAAAAAATGCTTGTTTTTTTACTTCCTGCGGTTATTATGTCATAGCTGTACAGCCTCCACCTATATGTGTATTTTCTGCTCCTACACCATGACTCGCTCATTATCACAGCCTCCTGTCACCTCCTCATTCTGCGACCAAAGTGTTTCCAAAGGGGAGGGAGAAAGCTGCATGTGATCCTCTACAAAGATTAAATTTTTCTTTGATACTTCAACTTAAATCAAACCCTTGCTTAATAGACACCTATTTGTGCAAAGTATAAGGAACATTTGCTTGAGTATTCATGAAATCTTGTTTTTGTATGATCACTTTCACAAGCATAAGATGATTACCTTGACTTTGGACCTATAACCTTAAAATCTTATCAGCTTGACCCTGAGTCATGGTTGACAGCAGGGGTGGACAGTAACGAAGTAGAATTACTTGAGTACTGTACTTAAGTACATTTTTTAAGTATCCGTACTTTACTTGAGTATTATTATTTTTGGAGACTTATGACTGTTACTCCACTACATTTGAAAGACAAATACTGTACTTTTAACTCCACTACATTTCTGTGAAGGGTCTCGTTACTTTTAGGTATAGCTCTAAAGTCAGCGGATGAAATTTCTTTTCTCTTCTAGAATGTGATCTGCATGTGATTTGTTCAAGTGGTGAAGCCATACCTGTACCTCCCGTGTGCACTACTCAGATCAGGCAGGTAAACGGTGAGCTAACATTGCTCAGATAATGGTTCGTCTTGTCTGTAATGGTGGCTACGGCAGATACAGATGACGATTCCACACCAGAGCACCCATGGTCATATCTGAAGTCCATGTTTGAGGGCTAGGGTTAGGGTTAGAAATGAAGAATGATTT
Organism: Cetoscarus ocellatus; assembly: GCA_037902135.1. Taxonomy (NCBI): domain Eukaryota; kingdom Metazoa; phylum Chordata; class Actinopteri; order Labriformes; family Labridae; genus Cetoscarus; species Cetoscarus ocellatus. The sequence continues at coordinate 991,529 of JBAMNC010000784.1, forward strand.
AATCATTTTAAATATTTGCTCTGTTTGCCGAGCACAATCTTCATCACCACCTACAAAAACTCGCTGTCTAACTTGAGAAAGATGTCGAGGTAAGGTATGTTACACACATATTGCCAGAGCTGTGTCAGAACAATGCCATGCTATTTTGGGGGGTAAGGGGTTTAAAATTAAAAAAAAACCAGCAATGGTTGTCCTTTTGTTGATTTAATTATGGTTCAATAGCCATTTCTATGGGCTTCGTAGTATATTTTACAAGCTTTTTATTCTACAGGTTCTATAAGGTCAATGCATTCAGTAGGTTGTTTCAGTCATTGGGTTCTGTAAAGTCACTGTGGTAACAAAACAATAACACGTTGACATCAAAACGAAAATGTACTTTTAATACTCAAAGGCAGGGTTGGTAATCACGGAAAACTAGCATGAATTTGAATGTGGCATCTCCTCAGGACTCCGTCTAGCTCCTCCAAAGCGACGCCCCCGCTCACATGCATGAGCCCAGCTGATTCACGACCATATGACTGATTCAACTCACAACCGGTCCTCTGCACGTTGTTTTTGTTTTGCACTACACCAAGTCATGTCTCACTCAGCGGTAAACGGTAAGTTAAAAAACGCACAAACATGGCAAGTTAGTTAGTACTCACAACTGTGTTCTCTGCCTCCATCTTGAATCAGGGTCAGTGCACACCAGCAAAATGTACACGCAGAAGGTGGGTAGAACGGCAGTATTTGATTGGTTTAATAAATTCGGTCCAAATCGCATGATTGGTTGATATTTTCCCTGCTTTACTCCTGCTGTATACAGCGGCTATTTTTCGCTCTCTTTTAAGAACACATCATGCATTGATTGCCATCAGGACATAACGCTCATTTTAACCAGTATAACAAAAAGTTTGTCTAAATCAGATTACCAACCCGGCCTTTAAGTATTTTCTAAAGCAGGTACTGCAGTACTTTAACTTAAGTAAAAATTTGACTTGTATTGGAGTAATAATTGACGGGGAGTATCTACACTTTCACTCACTTAATGGAGTTGAGTACTCTGTCCACCACTGGTCGACAGTTGGGCAAAGTTCCTGTAAAACCCATGTAGAGACAATCTTCTTGTGTATTTCCATAACTTAAATAATGTTCATGCACTCCTTTTCGGAATGACTTTTTCCCATGAATAAACACCTTAGTGCATATTTTTAGACGTACACTCCGGCAGTGACCAGCATGCCTATTTATAACCATTGATTACACGATCACTGGGGCACAATCAGGCTGTGCCGACGTAGCAGAACAGCATTGGCTGATTGTTCGCTCCGTGCTGTGAGTTCACTTTGATTATTGCTGGTGATTGCAACAGAGTGACTTCAGCTGCACATACACACATGCACTCCTTCATAAAAAATAAAAAAATGTGGCCTACAGTAATCAATGCTACCATTTTTGTAATCACGGTGTGTTGATGTGAGTCAGGATGAAGGAATGAGTTTAGCATGAGTACAGTAGAGGCAGCCGCTGTTTAATCTACTTGGCTCCTGGGTTGTAATCCTCTTTCTTCTACTCTGACCTCCGGGGCTTAGAACACAAGGCAGAGCACACACCAATCTTATTCAGATGGTACAATAATAATAATCATCTCTCCTCCTTCTGTCCCTGCGCCGCATGCCACCACTGATCTTTGTAATTATCCTTGCGCTGCAGATGGCAAAACTTGATTAAAACCCTTCCCAAAAATCACGCTTTTGTGCCTATTTCTCCGTACAACAGGATGTGACACTCCACCTGAGAGTTCAGAGTTACAGTAGCTGCGAGGAGGCCGCTGTGCAGGTGGTTTATCACAGTAATTGGTGCTTTTCACTTTGGCCCAGGGTGTGTAGTGGAAGGTAACAGATGTCTGTCTGAGGAAGATGTAGGTCACTGAGTTTCCTGCTCTCCCACTGATCCCATCAGATAAAGACGAGGTGCTTTCTAAGGCTGCTTCCCGCCATGACTCCCTATCAGATCTGTCGCCCCATATTACTTCCTATGTTTGAGGAAAATCCATGTCTTTTGAGAGGCCATGTCAGAGTAATTACTGCACCATGATATCATCTACCCCCTCTTATCCTCTAATGGCAATAGAAGCTAAATCCGAGTATTGTGGCCTGCTTTTATGCGCTCTATCCCTGGAATTGGCAGGATATTACCGGAAAATTAGAAAGGTGGTGAGAAGCACGGTTGCTTAAACTTCCTGTGTTATTATTCAACGCCAGACAATATGCAGAAAAATCCTCAACATGCATCTCTCTAAGCATCTCCCATGACACTTAGGTCCGTTTCGTGACACCGGGTTAACAAGGAGCTTAATGGTGTAATCCTCATCGGCTGCCAGTCTGACAGTCCGTCCTCTTAGTGACTTATCCCCCTGAGCCACAGGTCAAAGGTCATAGCACTGGGAGAGCACTACACTCCAGATGAGTCTATGAAAACCTAAGACAGTCAAAACATGCGTGCATTGTTTAAAGCTCCAGGGAGGCGTTAATGGCTGGTTATGAAACAGCCTGAAATTAATACAGATGCCTCTTTATGACCCAAAGCAGTAGATGGACTATTTTTATGTATGTTTTTTCAGGTACATGTGACTCATGCTGCAGGGTAGGTGTCATATGAGCCATTATAAGCGTCAATACTTAATTATTCCCAGCCAAAGACTCATAGCCCACAGTTGTATTACACAGCTTTTGTGCTCACTTAAAGACAGAAAATCAGTCAAATGGTGCTTTTCCATAAATCTTACCTTGCAGTGCAGATGAATCAGCCCAGTTCAATGTCTGTAATCAGGCAGATCCACCTTACCAAGGTCCAATCTACAATGATTATGCTTGTTCCAAAGCAGAACGGCCCAATCAGAGTCCTTTAAAGCAGTATGAGGTGAGAGCTATGAGTGAGACAAAAGCAGGAAGTGACTGCTCATCCAGTGATTAGCATAGATGTTAACAGCTTTAGTAACTGTATAATTAGATCTAGAGCGCATTTTCTTATTAAATCAAGAACAAACAATAACACTACAGACTTCTCTATCGATATTATACTTTCACTACACTTCTGACATGTTTTGGTGAGAGTTTTCGTCTTGTGAAATGTCCTGAGTTTTGTCGTTTACACCCCTGGCAGTAGCACCCGTCTGCTGCAACATCTGATTGACCCGTAATGAATTTGATCCACAGAATGATTGTCTAATCACCTGCTGGAAATGCTTTTGAAAGGTTCTGCCTTCCCCTAACACTTTCTCCCAAACGGACTAGGTAAATATATTGAATGGTCTACATTGTGTGCCAGGTTAACATAAATCCATTTAAATATTAGATAATGCCCATAAATTTCTGTTTCAGCGCCTCTCAGAACAGGCTGTTCTGGTATAACCCTCAAAAGCTTTGTCTGACCACACTCAAGAAGTGGATATGGCTCATGCATTCCCCTGCTGTGTCCTAATGTTAACTATGGATACACAGACATGTCCCATACATGTTCTTCCCACTGGAGCCAGCTGCTGACCGTACATGCACATGATTCAGGAAGTGTCTCCCATCTAAAAGTGGGCTTCAGGGACCAGTGACGTGTACTTTCAATGAAAGAAAAATATTCAAAAGGTACCAGGAAGGTTATTCTGTATCACCTGAGCCAAGCCAATTGTAAATGTGATTAATTAATTAAACTACAGAGCAAACAGCATCTCAGTGTGTTGGAGTGTTCACACATTTGATATGAACTGTTGTGCAGTCATCTGTCAAAAAATGCCGTCTTTTTCTGCAAAATGCTTCTCATTCACAAGCACTGATTCAACAGTAAAATGCAATTACAGTAAAGAATTTAATATCCTTTGTGAGTTGCTGGTTACTGCACCACACTATTCATAAGGTGTATAACTTATATTTATCATCAAGGTTATATGCTTTGTAAACTAGATGGAGCAGATGGTTAAAACAAATGATGCACAAATTTTGGGACTACTGGCAGGGACACATGTATGAGAACCAGATCCATAATGTGAGTCGCATTTCAGACATTCAATTGGAAATGGTTGACTTTTTTTTAAAGTTACTATCCCATGTTCTAGTAATGAAATAAATGGTCAAGCTTTGTCTGCAGGGTGCTCCAATTGCACCACAACATGAGTCCATAACAGAAGCTTTAAAAAGCGCCATTACAAGTGTGTTCCACCTTATTAGTGTCCCTTTTAAAACCACACACAGACATAATCTGGACAAATTTAACCCCACAAGCCCCCCCCCTCCTCTTACTCTTCCCCGGCACACGGTCTGCACCACCCTCACCCTCCATGGTGGATTATGGGAAAGGCCTTGGGGCGAGGGCTGACTGGCTGGTTTCACTATCGGCTGGGTGTGACCCACATCCCTCACTCGGGCTAATCCTTTTGTTCCTGCGATCTCTGAGTACCTAACCACATCTAATCCTTTGTGCTGCTTTGTTTCAGCTTTAGATTTCATCTGGTCCATGTGTCTTCCTGATGATACCCTTCATTCAACCTCGTCAAAAGCTTGTGGATGTGCAACGAATCTTTATTTGCCACATGGGTTCATATAGAGGGAAAAAAGTTTGGGTAATTTGAAGTGGTGGGTTTTGATCTTTCTTTATCTTACATATATTAGATTAGTGTGCAATCATTATGGCTGTACTTACTTACTGCTTATGCTGTCTTTTTCTGATTTGTACATATCATAACTCTATATTGTGATGACAGTTGATCAACATTTGATACCTTAACAATTTGTTTTTGCTGGAAATGGATTTGTCCAAGTGCCAGACCATGTGCCAGAAGAAATATACCATGCTACAGTAACCACCATTTATTAATCTATCAGTTCAATACGGTTAAAACAATGTGGCATCAATGCTGACATAATTATTCTCCTTTTGAAAGGACTGTATCAGTGATGGTTATTCTAAAATCAACTCTGTTATTTGGGCACCCTGGATTTCATACCTCTAATGGAAAATCAAATCATGCTGGCTTTCAGGTCGAATATCTCTTTAATGTTTTTTTTTTTTCAGTGATACCACAAAGAGAATAGGCCATATCCATTCTCATCTCCCCCTCACATGGGCACACACTAATATGCATGTGCACAAGCATACTCTCAAATTCACACTCACAAGAATTAAATTGGTCAAAGCCCCCCTGAGCCATTGGAAGCCCCTTAACAGCTAACCCAGTATCTGCCTTAATAAATAAATAAAGCCCCCTGCATCTATTATACATGAATGTATGGACATATGGAAGATACAAAGCTGCACATTAAACAAATGATAATTTATACTACTGGAGATCATTTACACATTTAAATGGACTGATTTAGCCCTAAAAACATGCATGTTAATGGCAAAACTGAAGGCAAGCATCTAACATTTCATGTAAAAAATTGTATGCTATTTAACTTCAAGGTTAAAGCTCCAAGAGGTACCTCTAATTCATGTTGACTTGGCAGCCCTCATGGATGCTAATTCCTTGTTGCTAATATCTTGGACATGTGCAAGTAGTAGTTTACTGTCAAAAACATAATTGTGGAACTGCATGAAGAATTTAATGTTTCACTCACTTTACGTCCTTTTTTACACGACAATGATCCACTGAAACAGAGCTTTTTAGCACTTTTGTTTAAAAAAACATCACATGTTCAGATGAAAACCTTTTGATAACCACTGGCATGCACACAGATCTACTTAGAAAACCATAGATGACGCAGTATACATGCCAGGCCAGTAGTTGGTAGTGTTATCTTTTATTATAACACATGTTCATGCTTACATACTCCTCATTCTACAAAAATGGTTCATACATGAAAGTTTGTGTTGAAGGACAATAAAGTAGGCATTCAATCAGGCAGATTTAGCTGCACTGCAAGGTTAGTGATAACTGCCTGGTCCAGTGATTACCAAAGTGGGTCCTGAAGCTATGGAGGGTCAACAAGGAGAAGTTAAAACAATGCACAGTTTTGCACAGCCACCAAAGCATAGCACATTTTGTTAGAGGACTTCCAGGTAAATGTTGGCTAACAATGAAGGTGAAGTTGCTCCTCTGTACTTTTTGCAGAAAATGCACAACTATAAAAAAAAATGTTGGATAAAATTATTGTTGAAAAACTCAATCTCATTTTTAATGTTCATTTTGACGCTGAGCCTCGGACTCTGCTGTGTGGTTTACCAAGTCCTCAAATTAAGGGTTTTTACCAGAGAAGGCTATTTAGTATTCTCACATTTGCTGCTCGAAAGAACATATTACTTAAATGGATTGATAATACACCTCCCACGATTGCAGGATGGCACGAATTAATCTTTAATATCATTCTTATGAAATATCTTACTTACAGGATCACACATTAAACTGGGGATTTTCTTGATATTTGGACTCCCTTTTAGATATGCTGGTAAAAGACCTACAAATGTCATCTTAAAGGGAATGATTAATTGCAAACCCCAAAGTGGGCAAAATGTCAGTCCTGGGTGAGCTTGAAGTCTCCCTTTTTCTCCCTTTTTTTTTTTTTACTTATTATTTTTATTTCTTTAATTGATTTTTTAAATTGATTTTTTTTTAATTTGACTTATCTAGTTTTTAGTTATTTATTTTAGATTTTTTATGAATGCTTAAGTTTTTATTTTTGCCCCAAAGTAGATGTCCTTTTATTACAGTCTTGTTGCTGGCAGCTGGTGATGTATTGAACTGAGTGTAACCAGTACATGCACATATTTAAGATATATAACATTGTTATGGACATTCAAGATTATATTTTGGATAACAAAACGTTTTCTGTGTGTTAAGTATGAGGTATCTAGGTGAGGACATATGTGTTGTGGCCAAATTTATTTGTTTGTATGTTGCAATGTATTGTTTATTTGTTAAAAATTGAAAAGTTAATAAAAATATTGTTAAAAAATGTGCAAATTTTCAAAGTGCTGGTGACTGAATATGGGTTTGTCATATTAATATATGTTAATGTGACTGGTGATGGGCTTGGAGGGGGAAGCTTTAGAGTAGTTTCATCTGCCAAATAGCGGCCCAGCTTTTTGGGAACCACAGGCCTTGTCTGACACCTACCCTTCATCACCATTAACCATCAGACAAAAATGTCTTTTAGAATATATTTGTTCTTAACGTATAGTCTTATTCTTTACCCTAAAGCATTAATGTAAGTTTGAGCTTGTTTTATAACCTAATTAAAACACCGCACAGGAGCTTTAAATATGATTGAAAATAAACTACTGTTTGTCACATGAAAACATACCCATGCTAACTGAACATCCTGCCTTTCTTACCCTCTAACATGTTGAGCCTACAGAATTATTCTCCTATTCAAGCTGTTTAATCTGTGAGTAAAATAACCCATTTTGTCCCCAGCTCTCAGCTCCTTTTTTGTCTTTGTGACCTTTCATCACAAGTAGAAGCAAAGTACCTTCAACAGACTTTCATTCTCACTTGATTAAAGTTATATTAGTGTATAAAGCACCTTTTTATGTACCCCTTCGCCTAACATTAACAGCCCAGCAATTCCTTGTCACAGTCACTGCACAGTCATGGCGTGTGGGGACATTAGCCATCATCAGTTGTCATGAAAGATACAATTAAGGACCTAGCAGGGTTTCTGTGAATTTCTTAACTGTGCATCAGCAGGGCACCTTATCTTTATATGGCCTGCCTTGTTCAGTTTTACAGAGCCAGGCGTAAGAGTACAATAAAAAGAGTGCTTCATACAGATGTAACTGTTGCTTCTGTAACTAGTGGCTAAGCTATGTCTGAAATAATCTCATCCCAATGGCAAGTTCAACCATTAGAGCCCAGACATAGGCTGAAAATGTAAAGAATAGAAAGAAAAAAAATAAGAAAGAAAGAAAGTAAACATATTTTAACCCTCTAACTTTCATTATGCTAGCTATCATTGAAGCATTATGAGGACAGCATTAGAAATCCTTGCCTTTTTTTTGAGCGACTAGCTTACTGATTAAGCTAACTTTGACTTAAAGCTTATGTTTTCAGATATTATGTACTGCTAACATCTACTTTGAAGCTGAGGACTCTTGTTAAAAGTTTCTATTAGATATGATACAGATATCTAGATAGCTCACTTATTGATCTAGTAGCAGTCATTTACTAGCTTAATCTACTAGCTTTGTCATTTAGCTATTGGCTTGATTTGTAGGCTAACATTATGTATTTCATCAATCAAAAGGGCTTATAGATGCAGTCAGATTTTATAGGAATGCCCTTACGTCTGGTAAGCACCATGGGGAAAACCAAATGACTCAAGACAATGCTTCAAGGCTGCTCAATGCCTATTTTGCACTGCAAGAATTATAAATGGTATTTTAAGAATATTTCATCCAACCAAAGCACAGACCTGAGTACAACACTTTGGATTCAAGCCATAAGAAGAGGGGTGTAGTCACCTGTAGGACCTTAAATCCAGACATGTATGTCCTTCCTCATGAACTGGACAATGATATTAGATTGTTAATGTTGCTGTTTCCTAGTTTGTACAATTTTGCTGTCCCTCAGTGCTCATTATGCTCACAATGCTGCAACAGTTTTGTTTTGAACTCCATAAAGATGAATTAAAGTGTATGAAAAATTGGTCTTCATTACAACTTGTCTTTCATATATACCATTATTCATATGTAAAATAGGTCAAAGTGCTCTACAAGTTAAAAAGCAAAAACATTTTAGCATTATAAACACTAAAAGGCAGCAAAAGTTAACTTAATATAGCATTTGCATAATGAAAATAAAATAATGATGTCTGCTCAGATAACATTCAGTGTCGTTGGACTCATTCTTGCACCACACTATTGCAAACTTCTTTATGTGTCCTTGTTTTGTGGACTGCAATGGGCTTATTGTTATTTGACAGAATAGGCCTACGTAGGTATTCAGTCAGACAGGTTTAAATGCATGCTTTCTCTCAGTCAACCTTATTGTTGAAGACTGGGGTTAAAAGTTATGTCTCTTGTTTGCAAAAAGATAATTAAATCTGCCCTGTAGAGGATCAGACTTAACATATTGTGTTGTCTTGTGCAAAACTGCAGTATCTACAATATCACCTGTATTAATGAACACCTGTTCCATTCTGGTTATTAAATTAGTCACAACACTTAAGAGGAGTGAATGAGTGCAGAACATATTTGCTGCATAAATACCACCTACAGTTACAGCTGTTCAATTATCACCTGGATAATGTGATTGGTGTCTTCATCATCCTCAGATTCAGACTTTTGCACTTTGCTCTAAATGCCAGACTTTTTAGTAACTTTGACAGCACCTGATTATGTACAACACAAACTTGCACATGCATAAAATCTGATCACAATTGTTTAGAGGAAAGAATTAAAGATAACAAACTGGAAAGGGATATTGATGCATATTAAAATGTTGAAAATAAACAAAGAATGGCTGTTGATTTAAATGGAAACATATTTTATTATGCCTACACTAAAAACAGCTGGATTATTTCATCACAAAACCTCTACAGGGGATTAAGCCAAGATTTTTAAATTATCCTTGATGGATTTAGCTGTGATTTGGTTGCACTAAAGCAGAGACACATAAGTTACCATGGAGATTAAGGGTCAATCCCAATTGTACCCCTTAGCCCTTGTCTTACCCCTTACCCCTTGGTTTTGCGCGTTCACGTCTAGTGAAGGGGTATCCCAATTCTCTGTAAAGTTAAGGGGAAGGGCTGCACAGCCCTTGAAACAAAGACAGCTTTAGCCTCAGCTATTGTCGCATCTGCCTATGACACAGCCAGCAAGCGGCACTGGCATTTGGGTAAAGTATATAACAAATATATGTAGTTGAAACAACCCAGAATTGAAAATAATTCAACCCAGAAGTTGGGTAAAGTATGAAGCAAATATATGTTACTGAATTAACTATGTATGCCACCAGTCTCGCGGTTGGATAGTGTACTTGGTCAGTAACTGGGAGATTTCAGGTTTGAGCCCAGCTCTGGGCGACACATGGCGATGTGGGCAAGACACTTAACCCTAAGTTGCACCCACTGCATGTAAATGGGAAAGGATGTGAATGTGTTAATTGATACTGATGGATAACTGACATGAAGACTCTACCATAAATGAGAGAATGTGAGAATGAATGGGTGTGAATTGGGAGATGTGCAGTGTAAACCTGCTTTGAGAAGTCAAAAGACTAGAAATGTGCTAAATAAGCTATATATAGACATTTACCAACTTAATTCAACCCAGCATTTGGCTAGAGTGTATAAAAAATACGTGTGGTTGAATTGGTCTGGTGCTATAATGAACCAGAAGGTGGGTTATAAAACAGCCCAAATTGGGTTATTTTTAACCCACCAGTTATTAGTGTGTAGGCAGCTGAGGCCAGGGGCATTATGTTTGAGTCATATATGATTTTCTGTGCACATGTCCACTCTGACTCACACAACATGATATTTAAAAATAAAAGGCTGAACTACATGTCACGAAGCCTTATGTTCATCCCTGCTTGGACTCGGACTCAAAGACTTCAGACTTGACTTGGACTCACCCTTGAAGACTTAGAACTTAACTTAGATTTGCCCTGAAAGACTTTATATTTGACGTGAACTTGCCCGGAGAGACTTTATGCTTGACTTGGGCTTGCCCTTAGAGACAGAGAGTTGAGGCTTGACTTGGACTTGCAATATGGAACTTATGCCAATTTTGACTTAAGGTTTCATTAATAAGATTCTGAAGGTCTTTGTCAAGGTCATTCGGTATCATCTACAGCTCCTTATCCCAAGCTTTTCCCTGATCACATTATCACCCTGGCCCTTCTATTGAACCAGCTCTGTCATTGTAACTGTCCAGTATTTGGAAGTTCATGGCAGCACACAACCAAAATGCTGCACCTCTAATTCTTTATGAAAAAGCAGCCTTCATTCACGGGATTTTTGTTTTGACCATGAGGGAGCTGTAAAATGAATGTGCAGGCTGTCAACAAGGCAGACAGGGGTCATGTTTTGTTTCAACAGGTGGATGCACTCACACAGCATTCCCTTTCCTTCCCTCCCTCTGTTCCTCCATCTCTTCCTCTCCAACACACCCTCATGCAAAAAGGCAAAACTTGGCAGTCAGACACCATAACTACTCAACAAATTGCTGTCCAGGCCAGTTGTAGGGCCCATGTGCATCATGTCTCAGCGTCCGAACGACAGCCTCGGATTGCTTATTATGCAGTTTCTCCAGAGTGCTCTGCTTGCAGATGCATGCCACAATCTCGATGCAGCAGCAGCTGACTGGGGGTATACTGTGGAAATAATTGTCTGTCGCTCCTCGTTGGCTGCTTTGACGTGTGGTGAATCCCTTTGTGGTGTGCTAACAGAGCTGTCTGAAGTCCCTGTCAGCGTGGAGGGGGTTTTGGGAGGGGGGGGAGGGTCGCACGGTGCATCTCATGATATCCATGCTGTGTCGGACAGGCTGGTGGGCAGAGGAGAGGTTGGAGAGAGGATCGGGCTGAGGTTTGACCCCGACAGATGGATAAGACAGTGTCTGAATAGAGATGTATTCTTTTTTTCAAACATCATGTTGCACTTGTTTTCAGACGCAGACCAAACACAGACAAAAGCAAGCTGTTGTGTCCAACCAAGCGTGTGCTACATTTAGAGTGCAAGAACTGCTGCTTGTTGCTGCAAGTAGGCTGATTGCTGTATTTTGATATATTTCTGATGTGTAAAACAAGCTGATTGTTTGCCTAAAGTGTAGTTCTCAAGCTTTGCTACTTTCTCTGTTAGAATTGGATTTCTTTTTATTCAAGTAAAAAGGTTTCTCACATTAATCAGAAAACTAAAGAATATAAAATTGCCTCTCCAGTTGCTATCGACCTGAGGAGTAGATGTTAGTGTCTGGTATTTGCTCTGGCATCATGTCTGAAATATTTACTCCTGTGGTGCAGCAAATCAAAGATGTAGAGCTGGGAGTCTTTGAATCGCTGTGATAAACTTTTCATGAATTTTGCACTCATCAGATGGGGATTATTCTGCATTAAACAAATGCACTTTTGCAGAGGAACAAGGATTGATGCATGTTCCCTGTATTCCCATGTCCCTTTTAGCTCTACTGAATTTGAACGGCAGTAACTTTATCATGTTCTCTACAGAAAAGATGACCTGAGGGTTTTAAACCTTGAGGAAAAGTGACAGATCGGGAAAGGTAGGTGATGGAGCAGGTTAAAGGGGCTACAGTAGGGTGGGTCTTTTTGGACATGACTGGAAGGAGTCTAATAAGCTTGAATGTGAGGCTAAAAAATCTTGATATTTGAAGGTCATAATCTAATCAGTTCATCTTCCAGTCAGGGTTTTCATTTGTGGAAAGTTTGAAGAAAGTCCCTTAAATTCAATCTTAAGAAATCATGTTCACAACAAATGATAATCATGAGGCTCTGTGACCTTTTACCTTCAAAATCAGTTCGTCCTCAGGTGAGAGTGAACATACTACAAGGTCATTATCAAGTATGATAATGAAATATGAAGATATGGTAGTCACAAGCAAAGTATGGTCACTAGGCTTCATCACATTAGCCTTAGAGAGAAAAAAATTGAGGGATTTTTATCAGAATTGTCCACCCAAAGTCAAAAGAAAAAGAGTCTTCACACTCCATGACTGACCTCTGACCACCAAAATGTACTTAGTTCCTTGAGTCAGAGTGGACCTTTGTACAAATTCTGATGAAGATTCCTCCAAAGTTTGTTCAAGATACCTTGTTCACAGGATATGGGGTGATCTAAAAGCCTGGAGACATTTCAAAGTGGAAATTAACTCAAACTTCAAGGATCTTTCCTCACAGTGATTTTAGGAAACCTCTGCCACAAGCAAAGGATGATCACTAGGCTCAATGTCAGTTCATCCTTCAATCAGAGTTAACTTTTGTACAATGATAAAAAAAAAGTCCAGTGAATGTTGTAAAATTATTTTAGTTACAAGTAGGTTTAAAATGGAGTCCAATTACAGTGTTTCACAATGTAAATGCTCTTTATTTATACAGCCTTTTACAACAACCCTTTCCGTGAAGCAAAGTGCTTTACAATAAATAGTAAATAAAAAGGAATAAATAAAAACAATAAAAGCAATAAAAGCAATAAAATACAATAAAATAAAGTAAAAGTGTCACCACGCTACTGGGTATTAAAGCCAACCTAAATAAAAACATTTTCAGTCTACATTTGAAGAGGCCCAGGTCAGAAATAAGACGCATTTTGGCGGGGAGCTTATTCCAGAGCCTGGGAGCAGCAACAGAAAAGGCCTGGTCACCCCAGTGCTTGTACTTTGACCTGGGCACTTCCAGCAAAAGTTGGTTAGACAACCTCAAAGCTCTACCATGCTCCCGAACAGTTAAAAGCTCAGTTAAATACACAGGGGCGAAGCCATTAAGAGCTTTAAAATGACTCAGAACGACCCAAATACAGACACAACTCAGTCCAAAAAGTAGAATCAGCTTTACTGACAGTCCAAGGTTCGGTACACAAAAAAGGCAAAATAACAGGCAGATGTTTCCAAAAACATGAGGCAAAAAAAGAGCAGAGTCAAAACTGGCAGGATCGTGAACAAGAACAAGAATAAAGTGCTGGAACGAGAAATGAAGTACTACAAACTGGTGACAAGACAGGGAAAGACATGAGGTTTAAATACAGGAGGTGATGCCGGGTATGAGACACAGCTGGGTAAACAATCAGGGATCAGGTGTGGCAAGACCAGAAAGGAAGAAAAACCTACAGAGACAGACAAAGGACAGGTGAATTTTCAAAATAAAACAGGAGGTACGAGACAAAACATAAAACATGGAAACAAAATGGGTAACTTAACTAACACAGAAGCAGGATCATGACACTGTGACCTTTCACCTTCAGAATAATACCATTTCATCCGTGCGTATGAATGAACATTAGTTCAAAGTCAAGTGAAAATCCCTTCAGATACTGTATTCACGAAGGAAAAAAGAATTTAAGACCCCAGTACTTTGACCTTTGACCTGTGATATCCAAAATATATAATTGTAAGTCTGTGAGTCAAAAACGGACATTTGTTAACAGTTAAAGTTAACAGGAAATTTAAAATATTCTTAAGAAATTGCATTTACAGGCAAGAGATGGACCTGAGGCTCTATGACCTTGACCTTGTTTTTTAAAAGATCTAATCAGTCATTGGGTCAAAGCGTTCATAGTTCAAAGTTCAAAGTTCAAAGAAAATCTCCCAAAATTTTCATTAGATATGAAATTCACAATCAAAGGATGATCATAGGGAATGAAAATGACCTTTGACCTATAATCTCTAAAACTTATTTATCTAGTCTGTGTGTCAGAGTGGACATTTTTCCAGATTTTGATGAAAATCTGTCAAAAGCAATTTTGTGATACTCAGTTCACAATCAAAGGATGCTTATGCAACACCTTGACAATGACCTTTGGGCTATGACCTCCAACAAGCAATCACTTCATCATAGAGTCAGAATAATTGTGCAAATGTTAATGAAAACTCCATAAGTGTTCTCGACTTATCAAGTCTATAAAGCAAGCAGAGGATGATTATGAGGCTCCGTGAATTTACCTTTTATCTATGACTTCAAGAATTTGATTAGTTCTTGTGTCAAAGTGGACGTGTGTGTGGCTCTTTGGGCTTTCCTGGGGTATTCGTTTATGAGAATGACAAATGAACAAACAAAAGTTTAACAAACTAATGTATTGAAAACATCACGTCTGAGGTCTTGGCTAAAAAAAACTTTCCAGACCTGTTATCGGCTTCAGCCAAACACCACTCAGTGAGTCAGTCGGTCTTTACAGAAAATGTTTCATTTCGTCCACTGAAGTGTCACTAAGTGATGGATGCCTTTGTGGCAGCCGGCGGGGGCAAACGTGTAAAGCAGCAAGGATTTTAGCGCTGCTTTTCACAGGCATAGCGGAGATGCCATGTGAGGTCACCGAGGAGTAAAAATAGCCCCCAGGGAGTGTTAAAGACCCTGAACTCATGTCAGATGTGCAGTCCTCTCTGTGCTCTGGAGGGAAGGGTAACTAAGCGTATTATTAGGGTGCACCAACACAGGCTGAGAAAGCAACTGAGTCAACGCTGTGGTGTATATTTTCCATGCTAAACATGTATAATTTGTCCTATTTGCTGGATGATGGTTTCCCTCCCACCACAATCAGTGCAAATGTCACCTACTATCATCTTTATCTCACTAAATGCTAATTACATCTTGTCTGAGTCACAACACGCCATATGGAGACAAAAATCTTATCTTCTTTGCATGGTTGAAGACTCACTGAACAACACACTGAACGCAGCCTAGGTGTTGAAACACATGCAGGTTTATTATTGAGAAAATCTTGGCACTTGCCTGGGGCCACATTCTTCAAGGGGCCTTAAGATACAGCCATAGATAAAAATTAAAGCCTAGATTTACCGAGAGTGCATAAGACATGCTGCCATATTAATGTGTGTTCCTGCAGACTGTATCAATGGAGCCCAGTGTAAGTTCAAGCAGGACGACTGTTCCATATCCATTCTTATGGGACACTCTCCCCCATCTGTTCCTTCCTGCCCCAGTGATCAGCTGATTATTGGCGTTAACTCTTTCAAAACCAAGATCCAGACACACTACTATGGGCAAATCATCTCACTGCAGTCAAACTTAAAATCTGTTCCCATCTCTTCAGCTGACAGTTTGGATTCAGCATTTATTAGTGAAACTCCTCTTCCCCACACTCACCTCCCGTCAATCTTTTCTAGGTTCTGCCCCTCAAGGTCCAGGTCCATCTCTTCAGGGTCCAGTGAGCTCTTCAAATGGTCCCTGCATGTCATCCCGAATCCATCTGTCACCACCACACCAGTGTCTAGGTTACATTTAGGGGCTTTTCCTGTCCTGACGTGCACCTAACTACTCCTTTGAAAGCACAAAGGCATTGTTATGAAATGTAGTCGTCAAAGTAATTGCACGTTTTGTACCACATTATAGAGACAATATGGTTGGTTTTGATTGATGCTGTTTGAATTTTACAGGGTTTGGCATATTTCCTCTTTCAATAATGAAATGCTGTTTTCCTTGATATTTCATATTTACCTTCATAATTCCAACAGTTTTCCTAAATTTATTGTAGCCTCTTTGTACAAATATTGTGGAGGGTTTCCCAGAGTCCTCTCCAATTCTACCTACTTTCCCAAATATTGCCATCGTATTTGTACAGTGTCATTCCTGTTTAAAGCAAACTAAAGCTAATATAATCGAGGAATAATTTGCCACTGTGCCAGCAACAGCTCAGCCTGGTGGTATAATGCTTTTTCAACTGATTGTTGTTAATCCAGTAATTACACTCATCCATTAGATTTTCAACGTCAAGCTCACCATTTCAAGAACCATTTTAGACATTTTCATCAGACTTGGTGCTAATGTCCAGTCTGACTCAAGAATGTAAGCATAAGATTTTGGAGGTCATAGAGCAAATTTCAAGGTCAAGAAGCCTAATGATTGTTCTTAATCTGACACACCAGATGGTCCATTCAATATATTCCACTCTTTCAAAAGCAAATCACAGGTGATTGGATGATCGTTCTGACATTCATTACGGGCCAATTAGATAATGTAGTAGGCAGGTGCAACTGCAGAGGTGTAAAGAACAAAACGTGAGCCACTTTGTAGAATAAGCTCTCGGCAAAACGTGTTGGAAGTGGAGCGAAAATATAATGTTGATCAAGAAGTGCTTTCAGTGTTGTTTGTTTTTTCTTTCATAAAGAAATGTGGTTCAGATCTGATAAAACTGCTGCTCCAGCTGTTAGCATCTATGCTAATCTCTGTAATAACAGTCACTGCCTGCTGCCGTCATGCTCTTCCTGCTCCAAAGGACTCTGACTGGACTATGCCGTTCACAATCGTAGTATTTCACAACTTTACACACTCTTAGTTCACACTTATTAGAGAGTGATACATTGATATTTAAAGGTCACAGGTCAAATGTCAATGGTAACAAACCCTGACTTTATACGTATTGATTATTTTGATCAATCATAGTAAGTTGCATCAAACTTTGCACAAATGTTCAGTTTACATAATCATTATGAGATTTTGGAAGTCTTGGGTCAAAGGTCAAGGTCACTGGGCCCCATGATCATTCATTACTTGTAAAAGCCATATCATAAATATTGTATCACAAAATGATGGGATTCATTTAAACCGTGCACAAGTATATACACTTTGTCTCAAGTATGCCGCAATTAGATTTTGTAGTTTCAGGGGTCAAAGGTCAAGGACATTGGGTCTCCTGGTTATTGTTTGTTTTGCATGTAAAACCTCATGACTTGGAAACACTGGCATCTGAGGGAGCAGGATGTTATGATAATGACCACAGCACTGATTGGTTGCCCAAATGCCGCCTTATTGGGGGGGGGGGCTTCATTGTCATGGCGTCTGCCTGATAAGCAGAAAACACACATGTAGGTGAGGGCTGTATAGCTATTACATCATAAACCCCAGGAAGTAAAAAACACAGATTTTTGGCCATATTTCTTTAAAGAGGCATTAAACATTTCTCCAAGAACTGAGAATTTAGTTAAAGGGGTCATGTTCTTTCGCTCCCAAAGCACATTCCTACAACACTAAAAAAAAGGAAATTGACCTTTAAAGGTCATTGCTCAAGTGTCAAGGTAATGGAGCCTGATGAACATCTATTGCTTGGGAATGTATCTTGTGAAGATGAAATCATAAGAATGTCTGTAGGGATTGTCCTCAAACATTGAAAAGATATCATGTTCGATTTAAGATATCTTGATTGGATTTAGGAGATCATAGGTCAAATTCAAGGTCATCCAGTCTTCTGGTCATCCTTACTTATATATGCAATATTTCAAATATCCTTCAAACTTTGCACAACTCCCCTCACTGAATTAGCAATAAGTTGATTACATTTTGGCACCTGGTCAAAGGTGAAGGTCATGATAAGTGGGTCTCATGTTCTTCTCTCAGAGGATGTCTTTCATTCACACTGTCAGGCATACTGGGGAAATTGCATTCCTGAAAACTCAGACTTGAGGGCCACATAATAGTCTTTTACTTTGGCCTTAAAGTGATAGATATGTCCTAATTTAGACAGGCGTGCACACAAAGAAGTAGATTCACCAGGCGATGTCATGTGACTGGTGTAGGCTTCTATCTTGTGAGCATGGTGGCTAATGTTTTGTCTTCAGCGTGGATGAATACCAGCCCAGATAAGTAAGTCTGCTGAATAAATGATGTTGATAATCATAGCCGTGGGTGTCAGCTAATGTGCCCAGGGGAGATAGGGGGATGTTGTGGTGGGGTGAGGGAGCGGAGGTTGGGAGGCGAGGAATTGCAATCGTATGTCCTAGCAAGCCCCTCTAAGGCAAATGATAATGTGGGTCTAAACTGCAGCGCGGGTGGGTAATGGGATTGTGAGCACGCTGGTCCCCCGCTGGATAAGCTCCCCTGATAGCGCCACTGACCTCTTCCCCTGATAGCTGGGACAGGAAGCCGCAGCATGGCTCCATTTGTGTGTGTTTGGGATGCTGGTATCATATTTAACAAAAGGGCAAAGTAGGTGTGCCGGTGGGAAGGTGAAAGAGGTGGGAGGTGTGCACTTTTGCCATCTTGTAAACAAAGTGGAAAGACAAAAAGGGGGGAGGTCATATTTGCCGTGATAAAACTTTAGATTTCAGGTTACAGTGTTCGTTGAATTCTTGCTGCGGCTTTTAAAGCAGGAGGGCAATACTGTTGATATGTTAAATTCCAATAATTTAATGTTAAAAACACACTCCAACAGGGAGAAAAAAGGCTGGTATTGTTGAGGAATGTTCAGTAAACACCAGTTTAGAGTAATCCAATGCAGGTTAATTTGAAACAGGTGAGAGTTGTGATTGGGTATAAAAGGAGCATCCTCAAAAGGCTCAGTTGTTTACATGTTAGGATGAGGTGGGGTTCACCACACTGTGAACAACTGTGTGAGCCAATAGTCCAACAGTTAAAAAACAATGTTTTTCAACATACAATTATAAGGAATTTGGGGATTTCATCATCTACAGTCCATAATATCATCAAAAGATTCAGAGAATCAAGAAGAAGTGACAGCAATATATCAAAAAACACCCACAAACATCACTGACTTCTAGTAGAAATTGGAAAAGGACCATCCAGACTGTCAATAGCACAAACCTCAAAAGCCAGCTTCTGCGATGGTATGGGGCTGTGTTAGTGCCCATGGCATGGGTAACTTGCACATCTGATTCCCGTCACCATTCACTCTCCATTCTCATCGGCTGTCGATCCACAGCTTCAGGTGAAGTTGTCACAGAAGTTGCATTTCTTTCACTTCAGAAAAAGAGGCGAAACTTGCACTACTTGCTAACAATTTGCGCCGTCCACGCAAAAATGTGTTATTTACGTCAGTTCCGTTGCGTCTTTCACTGTATTCTGTTGCACAACACACTGAAATTCGCTTTTAAACTTACATTTTGAGATCTATGTTGTTAAAAATTCTGATCTTTTGTCCCAGCTTAGATTTTGATTCAGTTAACTAATACACTGTTTAGAGAGGATGAGCAAGACTGATTTTATAACAAGAATGTCATTCAAAAGATGACTGGATATGCTCATACATTCTGAAAAATAATCTAAATAACAAATAGAGCACATTTTCAAAGACTGTTTTTTAGAGGTTTGCCTTCATTTGACCTTGAGAAACATGGGGAGAGAAGGGGATAATGTGAATGTATTTTAATAAGAACTTGATACTATCAGTCAGATTTTATTGCGACTCAAAACACTGATCTTGTGTATTTTTTTCTTTTTGAACATGTGTGTGATCTTTCTGTTGGCAAGTGTGGCCTCGTGACTGTCTTTCCTCTTTCAGAAACATCTTGTCTCAGCCAAACTCTGTCGTAATGATTTTGCCGACACTTCTGCTTGACATATTGAGTATTTTCTGCAGTTTTTTGATTTCAACACTGATTAATCTTTTCCTCTTTGGAGCTCTGTTAGTTGCCTTGGGTTTCTTTGAACGCTTTCAGATCAAACTTCTTGATTAAAAAGCACTCAACTGAATGTAATGCACCTTTGCAAATGTGACTAATCCAGGATTGAAATATTTTTTTCATTTTAAATGTAAGACTGTTTATGCAGAGCGGGGTGTGAGGCTTTTATTCCTATCACTATTATCAAAAGCTTTGATGATAACCGAATGACTCGGCTCACAGGATTATAGTTCCCATCCCCAAAGAAAAAACACTCCTGAGCTTTACTTTGAAGGGGGATCGTTACAAAGGTGTGGCTCATCCTGAGTGCCCACGGCCTGTCGTGATGAGATTGTTCCACACATTTTGTTTTTCCCCTATGACAACCAAAGACGGAGGCTTTGTGTTTTTTAGTTCATTGGAGCCATTCTTGTAAATGCAATATCTGAAGGATGCTTACAGGCATTTTCTTTATACTACACACAAAAGTCCACTCTGTCTTGAGGAAGCAGTGCCAATGTTATGAACATAAAAGGCTAAGAACAGAGGCCCATGTTCATCCTCTGAAAAAAACAATTCAAGAAAACCTTCAAGGACTTTCTTAGAAAATACACATAAAGGCACACTTTTGCTTTTGCACTTTTACTGATGAGATTCTCAGAGCTATGGGTCAAAGGTCAAGAGGGCTTAGGTTTATCCTTTTCTTTAGGAACTCATCAAGATCTACGCACAAAAACCTACTCTCAGACAAGGTCAGAGGTCAACCTCAATAGCCTAATGATCATCTTTTGCTTGTAAATGTGATATCATGGAATTTTCTGTTAATTTTTTTTCAAAATTTGCAAAAATGCCTAAATCAAGGATGAATTTAATTGATTTTTAAGTCATGGGTCCAAAGACAAGGCCATAAAGTCTCATGATAATCCTTTGCCTGTGGGAGAAAAATCTTGAAGCTGTCATGGCAAGCATGACTGTGGGAGACTATTGTTCATGTAGAGGGCTTCAAGGCATCCTTAGCCGGTGGCATACAAGCTTTTGGCTGCTCGGCTGAGTGTAAGGGAGACAAATCTTACCTCCTCCTGGCCATGATGCAGTGTTGACTCGGCCAGCTCACTCCACTTCGCTCCAACACCTCCTCTCAGTGAGTCGAGTGACAATTCATTTTTGATTTGAACAGAAACACGCAGCATTTGGTCTCAGTCCAGCTCTGTCCCGTGTACACCTTTGGCTCATGACACCAGCTCCCCTCTTCTGATCATCCCCTCACACTTGACAGTCATGACAGATCTCTTGATGAGTCCCTAAAGAAAAGAATAAACTTAAGCCCTCTTGACCTTTGACCCATAGCTCTGAAACTCTCATCAGTATATCCTCAAGCAAAAGTGTGCCTTTATTTGTACTTTAAAGAAAATCCCTTGAAGGTTTTTCATTGTTTTGTTCACAAGCAGAGGATAAAAATGGTAAAAAGCAAAATATATCAGGGTTAACTGCTCCAAATTGTACCGTACTGTAATGAACCAAAGCAGACCAATCAGTGAAACAAAACAACAGGAGAAAACTTGTT
The DNA here is from genome assembly GCA_037902135.1 of Cetoscarus ocellatus. Taxonomy (NCBI): domain Eukaryota; kingdom Metazoa; phylum Chordata; class Actinopteri; order Labriformes; family Labridae; genus Cetoscarus; species Cetoscarus ocellatus. The sequence goes on from JBAMNC010000784.1 coordinate 1,013,076, forward strand.
CTCATGGTCGACTGATCCTGAAATCCTATGACACTCCGACCTCGCCATAATTAGATATTGGAAGTCAAAGGTCAAAATAATGGAGTCTTATGTTTACCCTTTGCTTGTAAATGCACTATCTCAACAATGCGTTGAGGGATTTCTGTAAAACTTTACACAAATGTCCACCCTGACTCAAGGATGACCTGATTACTGCAGATTTATTAAAGGTCTACATCCCTTGGCTACATGTTCGCCCCTGCCTCACAAAGTTTCACTTAATCACACAACCACAAAACCAACCAAGCCTCTCCTCTTGACCCATCACTGTACTTTTACTGTATGGCACTTTTCTACTTCAGTGATGCATGAAACCTCCAGGCTTAGTTCTAGTTTTATTTTATGTGTTGAAATGCCCACACTGAAGATCAAACTAAAACCAGATTACCTTCAGAAAAAGAAACCCTCCCACATTGCTTCATCTTGTCCTTGTCAGACTTTATTCTGTACTTTCAAACAACAAATAACTCCATCCGTATTTTTTTGTGTAGGGCTGAAGTGTGCGACAGCTTTAAAAGCAAAATAAAGTTAAAAAAAAACAGAAAGCCTCAGAGCCAGAGTGCTATCTAAATGAGGCATAATAGATGTGAGAGTGACATAACAGTGTTGAAGGGATGTAAGCAGCCTGACAGGAACATCGCTTCTAGCAACTCCTGTGTTGCATTAGTGATGATTTTCCAGGAGAGGCGCTCACAAAGAGGCTTCAGAGCACTTCTCCTGAGCCCTGGCCAAACCCGGAAAGAAAGCTCCCCCAAAACAAGAGGCCATGTGCACGACACGGCTTCACGCGTTGTTATTCCTAACCGACCCTCCACGCTGGCCAAATCTGCCCCCCCCCCCCCCCCCCCCCCCCACCCCCTCCATCCAGACATGTTGAAAAAAATATAGGTCAATTTGATTCTAAATATGGCTGCCTCTCCCTGGGGCTTGCCAGAGCATGAAATAGACTTTACATCACGTTCGCCAAGAAACTTTCCCTCTTTTTCTTTTTCCCCCTTAAATTCAGCCATTGCTCATTTTTCATCTCCCTTTTGTTGCTGTAATCTAACATATGGTGCTTCTCTCACTCCCCCCCTCCTCCTTTTTTCACTTTTTTTATGACCTGAATAAGATATCAGCCGTTTGCCAGGTTTGGAATATGACAGGCAAGGCTGAAGTCATGTAGAGATTTAGATAAAATGGTTGCACGAGACTGTACAATGCTTTCCCACCGCTGCCTTTCAGATTGCCACCTCCCTATGCTGATAAGATGGAAGTTGGGGGTGTATTTCAAAATGGAGTTAAGTGACTGTTCATATGACAAAGGCGTTCATGTTTAAGCGCCAGTGTCCAATGTTGAAAAATAAAGCCTTTGAAAAAGTGTAAAAAACTGCAGTTCATTGTGTGTCCCACTGAAGCTTGGTAGAAAAGCTCTTCATTTGATGAGCTATAAAGAGGTATAAGATTGGACTTCTTAAAGTCTATGTCCACAGCTATCATTTTGCTCTGGCAGTGCTAACAACCTCAGTTTAAGAGCACTTCACACCAGCTTTACTGCTTCTAGGCTATAAAGGTTAAGCCTGTATCTGTAAGGTTGTTAAATAGCTTGTTGTGCTCAAATTTTGCATTTAATCATGAAAATACTACCAAGAAAACATGAAATCTTCGGCTTTGTCCACATGTAGGCAGGTCTTTTTAATACTGTGCATTAAGATTAAGTTCGTTTTTTTGACACCTGGACCTTACTTTTAGGATTAAATATGCTCGTAGACTCACCCAGACAATTTTGGCGGGGCTCGGAGCCGTTTTCGAGCAATTAAGATCCATCCGACGGCGTTTTTTCTCATGCCACAGCAGCGGACGGGGCCAGAAATCGAAGCCCCTAAATTAGACATTATCTGCGGCGAAACTCGCTCATTTCAGCTACATTTTATAAATGAATGGCCAGTGTCATCACCATGTCAGCTCAACTTCGTTGTTATGGTCATCCGGGGCTTTACAAGGATGGGTAACTTTTGGTGACGTCATAGACATGCACTGCAAGAGCGCAGCTGAGTAAAGCCACTGTTGTTGCTAGGCTACACGGCTACTTTTGTGCAACATGGCGGAATATTTATCCAATGTAGAAGTGTCTGACGACGAATTTGAGTATAATGGATGCCCGTGTCGTTTTGAGCCAGAATATACCGACGAGGAGCTATTTGAAAGGAGGATGCAGAGGGAAAGAGCCGAACAGCTGGCCAGAGAACAAGCAACCACTGCACGTCCACGAATGGGGACTAACTGGTGGTGTTGTTGTGGACATTGCATGGCAATGGCAACAGAGGAGGAGTGAGTTTCGCAGCAGATAATGTCTAATTTAGGGGCTTCGATTTCTGGCCCCGTCCGCTGCTATGGCATGAGAAAAAACGCCGTCGGATGGATCTAAATTGCTCGAAAACGGCTCCGAGCTCCACTAAAATTGTCTGGGTGAGTCTACGAGCGTATTTAATCCTAAAAATAAGGTCCAAAAAAACGAACTTAATCTTTAAGTCCTTCTTCTGGTTTAGGTCACTTAAAACGCATATTTTGAAAAATTCCTGCCAAAGTATAGATTTTGAAAGTGCTGTTTTTGGAGTCTCTGTGAGGACAGACAGGGAAGCGACGTTTTGGGCCTGAAATGCCCGACTTCACGTTGACCTCTCTACCAACACAGACTTCCTGTCACTCTTTCACTATGATGCTGGATTAAAAACAAATACTGGTGACATTTTGGGCAAGACCAGGCAATACTGTTTCACAAGACTGTGTTGACTGTTGACCCATGGCTGCTTGCTCTGTGGTTGCCATGGTTATAACAGTTGTTGAAACCAACAAAAGTACCCACAAAACTTTTTAGTAACAGCACTTTAGATTATCAGAGAAGTCTCAAATTGAAATTTAAACAAAGAATTATTTACTCAACACATCTGCTACCACCAGTCAACAAAGCCACATGTTAAACTGTAACACCAGTCAGACATGGTGGTAGGAATAGATAAAATGAAACAGCTTTTGATTAGAAATGAGAAAAAATTAGCATATCATGGACATATTTACAAAGTTATTAAGAGCTTTGACAAGGATTAAAAAAACAGAGGAGGAAAACCTCAGTTTTTTAAAAAATAACCACCTACATGTGGACATAGCCTTAGCCAGGGAGAAATCTCTAACAGGAGCTGAGGACCAGGGCATTGTTCCCTCCAAAAGACGAGTCTGATCACTTTCTGTTGTTAGCAAAGCTCACACCAGAACTCTTTCTTGATTCTGATTGGGTCAGTGAGGAAGAAGCGATGTTGAGAACTTGGCGCCATTACATCACTGTGTACTGCTGGTATAAAGTTGAATGACAATAAAGAAATCTTGAATCTTGAATCTTGAATCTTGAATCTTGAAAAGTTGAACTGTTTTCAACTGAAAGTGCTTAGAGCGTGGCCATCAAATGCAGGCGGTTCTGAGATCATGACCACTGAAGACACTGAGTGCTAAAACAGTGGATTACAGTAAGTCAACACTGGTCCCAGATGACCTACCAAAACCTGTTTTTGAAGTCTCTTACTTAAAGGATAATGAATGTCATTGTGCTTATAAACCCTGAAACCACTTTCAGTCCTGATTAAAACAGGCTGTTTTAGTGTCAGGAAGTGGATATGGTTTCGGCTCTTCTGTCCTGTGCCTACATAATCATCTGCTCTGGTTTAATTCAGTCCAAGAGTTATTCACTCAGTTTGAGGTGTAGCTCATTTAAAAGACAGTTGACTGTGTGGTATCTGTTTGTAGAGACATTTACGGCCCGCCTAAATGTCACCTTTGTACCTGCGGAGCTACATTCCCAATGCTGTACTCATGGACTTCAGGACTTTGGGATGGTTTTACTGTGTATTTGTGTTTCCTGCTGCCATTATTATCAAGTGTGTGAGGGCTCTGCTGACTGCTTTTCAATGAAAGTTTACACATCCTACGTTTTGTGACCTTTGATAGTGTGCTAAAAAAATGTAAATCCCTACAAGAAAGACATATGAGCACATATTGAAGATGGGTTTTTATCCTGTTGTTTGATAGCATATCATTCAAACCTCATATCTTCAGTGTTTTTATTTTTACTGTTTTTATTGTGCCTGTTTCTTCTACTGTAAAGCACTTTGGTAGGCCGCTGGCTGTTTAAATGTGCCATATAAATAAAGCTGACATTGACATTGACTTTGACATTCAAAATGGCTAGTTCCAGGGATTGAAAAAACCCCCACTCACGCATGTATTTCTTTCAAAAATTACATAAAGTGCTAATTGTAGTCTAAAAATAGATAATGTAACACAACGTCATCAAAAATCGAGTCACAACAAGCACACAGGACCTGTAAGAACTGCTGAAGAGTTTATTTGATGACTGTAGGAAGACGCAGGCTAACGCTACCCATTGACTTCCAGTGTTTGAGCTAAGCTGTTTCACGGTGGGTGAACTCTGTCTCTTCCTTGTAACTGCACGCACAGTTGAAAGAACGGTGTCTATCTGCTTTTCATTGACTCAAGAGTGAGGCAAGACAGGAAAACAAAAAAATGTTGGCCTATCCCTTTAATATCTATGTTTAAGATCTAAAAGAGTCACTTTCTGTGTCCAGGAAAAACTACCATGAAAATAGCAGCAGGTTAACATCACTCACCATCTCGTGAACAGATCATCCCAGAACTCAACATGGACTGATTGAAAAACTTGTTTAGTTCCCACAGTTTACTCCAGTTCATTCCTGCAGGAGAACTGATCCTGCTCTCTACTTTTCTACATCACTGACAGTTCCTCTGCAGACACTTTGACAGATGTCACTGTGTAATGAGTTACCATGCTGTCCTCTGTGGTCCACTGCAGACAGATGAGTGCTAAGAGCCCCTCTTCTACATGCACCGAGTTTGTTTACATTTATATAAGGTGCGTCTCACAATAATTAATATGTTCATCAGTATATTTGATTATGAGACATTTGAACACCTCTATTAAATGATTCATTTTGTGGTTAGTTTGGCCTGCTCATAGTCATCGCAATGCAGGCTGTGATGTAATGACCTAAGGGCCTGATTACACAACAATATTGTCACAAGACACAGAAAGGTTTGTCCTTTGCAATTTCAAAGCGCTCCGTGTTTGCACGGGGACAGTGTGGAACGATGCGCATTCACACGGATCCGCGAGAACGACTGAAAATTCAGTAGCGTGCATGCCAGTAGTTAGCATTATAGGTTTGTAGCGAAAAAGCGGTGTCACAACATGCATCTGCGCACTAACACTTTCCGGTGAAGACAAACTTTTCACAAACAACAATGGCGAGTGGACACACAAAGACGCAGGAGTTTTTTGTCTGGACAAAAAATCTGTTTGGATATTTTTTGTCTGGATAACAAACCGAGCACAGCAAGTGGGTCCACTCGCCATTGTTGTTAATGAGAAGTCTGTCTTCAACGGAAAGTGTAAGCGTGTTCTAACACTGCTGTTTCACTACAAACCGACATCGCCATCTACTGGCCTGCCCTGCACGCTACAGCGTTTTCAGTCGTTCTCGCGTCTCCGTTTGAACTCGGAGCGCTTTTGAAAATGCGAAAGAGAAAACTTTCCGTTTCTGGTGACAACGTTGTCGTGTAAACGGGGCCTAAGTCTGTGAGGTTTACCTGCCTCAGCTTTAGGGAGTTGATTATCATCAGGCCTTCACTGTACAAAAGTTAGGCTGAAGTTGTTTGGCCTTAATTGCTTCCTAAGTGAGCAATGGGTGGCATCACTAGGGTTGCGTCCATGTTTTCTACAGTATGATCACATTCAAAAACAGAATTACCTTCCTCATCTGTTGTATTGCTTCCCTTCCCCCCAAAATAACACTCAAAGTCTTCAGCAATATACACTCACCTCTCTGTTGTGGCTGCAGAACACATTTTGTTTAAATCAGCTTCTCTCGCCTGCATTGTGGCTTTCAACAACTTCCACAGCAATTTATGGAGGCAGAAAGGCTTCCAGTAAATTGTATAATGCAGCAAGGAAATTTCTTGGGTTCTATTTGCCATCATTTAGAGTTAACACTTTCACAGATGCTCTTCCTCCACAGCCATATTGTCTCATTTGGATTTTTCGTTACAAAGCCTCTCCTTATTTTTATTCTCTGCGTCCAATGCATAAACTCCCCGGCGGCTGCCCCCTTGAAATTGCCTCATGTTTATTTAAACTCAGAGGGGCGGCAGTTGAGCGCCTGGTGCCCCCATTTGGTTTTTTTTTTTATTTTTATTTTCTCTTTCTCTCTCGGTCTCTCTTCCTGGTGTTTTCTTACAGCCAGCCAACCCCGGAGCCATTCATCAGCGGGGCTTAAGTGTAGCTACAGAGCACAGGGCTAAACAGCACTTCACCACAATGAGTGTGACATCAACTCTCCACACAAACCAGCGGGCGTGTCACAGAAAAAAAAAAAAAAAAACACAATTACAGAGGAGCGAGAGAAGGAGGAGAAGTGGAGAGATGACCGCGGAGAAAAAGACAGAGAGAGAAAATAAAGAGGACAGAGGGAGAGGCAGAGAGTGTCAGTCATGGAGCTTCTAATTTTGGTTCTGGCTCGAGCTCTACTTTGTTCCACCGCGGGCTTTTTACGCTACGAGTATTAGCCAGCTAAAGACAGACGGAGGGGGACAGGAGAGCTGTTGAATTAGCACAAACCGAGCTCAACGCACGCACAAAAACATCATGCACACATGCAAAAATAATGAGCAGGAATGGAGTCAAATCAAAGTGGCGGCGACTGTTTTGCATGTTGTTTTTCTTACCCTCTTTTTTTTGTTCAATTAATTGAATGTTACACCTTTACTATTTAATCTAACGCCCTTGTAGGATTTCAAAATGATCTCCAAACCAAAGACAGATGAAAGACAAGGACTTGTGTCCCGGCTGAGAGGCGAACACAACAAAGGAAGCTCGGGCGAGCGTCCAAATTAGAGGAAAGATGAAGATATGGAAGATCAGAAAAATCAAAGGAGGAGGAATGAGAAGAAAGGAAAAGGAATTGGCAAACCCCGGACATCCAGCTGTGCCACACTGAAGCTCATTTTCTAACCCAAAATGGCTGCTAAAAGAAGATAAAGACAATCAAGAAGAGACAACACACAGCAATAGTGAATATATCTATATATATATATTCTTTAATATATATATATCCTCTTTTATTTTAATATTTAAACCCACTAAAAAGTTGCAAATACAACTTTTGAATGAAAGGCACAGGAAAAATCAGACAATGCTGATATAATACTCCAAAGAAAATAAAATTACAGTACATAAGTGGACAGTTAGTTGAAACGCATGTACAAATCCCTCCAGGTTCAACAACGTCAGGAAACAGAAGTAAAATTGGACACAACAAAGAGGCCAGGGAGCGGGAAAAGGGGCGCTGAAAGCCAGAAAACCATTAGCTAAACTTCTCTTTATTGCTTTTCTTTGCTGACAAGGGTCACGCTAGCTGCCCGGGTCTTAAATGAGGGCAAAGAGGCAACTGCTGTGCTTTCTAGTCTCACATGGAGTGACTCGGGTTAATAGATTTTTGGACAACGCTAGGGCTGGGCAATATTTTGAGTTTTTAGGGTGTATCATCTTTTAAAATGGGATAAGATAATATCATTTTTACTGATTAAACAATGTTGAACAAAAAAAGATAAAACAAATGTTTGGTAAAAAGATTGGTCATAGTTACGGTCATCAGCTGTGATTTGATACCAGACCAAGAGAATCAGTTTAATTGGTATTTTATCATTTCCTCATTTTCATACCTTTATTATTGCCTACGTGATATTCAGACCTTACAGCAGAGTTTCAACATCTGTGAAATAATTACATGAAATGCTGCAGATCTAGGGGACATAGTTTGTTACTTTACCGTCATTTGACTGTTTCTTAATAGTTTGACTGAGATTATTATGTTTCTTTGAATAATGAAGGTTTTATTATTTTGACACTTAGGAGTATAGAAGATACTGTAAACAGTAAGCTTAAAAACCGCCAATGATGTGCACAATTTAGAAAATGTAGGATATTTCTGCAACTTTTGCAATTTAAAAACTACAATATTTGGTGTAATGTTGGCATCTTGGACTTGTATCTTCGTAGCAGTGGTATCAAACAGGTATCAATTAGGTATCAATATTGTTTGCTTTTACCAAAATCATATCAAAGTTCAGTCCTGGCAATGTGTTTTTTTCATTACTAAGAAAAATAACAGGCCATATCTTGTGTTTCGCCATTCAGAAAAAAAAAGAGACATTACTTTTGCCCAGCCCTAGCCAATGCTACAAAACACTCCACTTTACACAAAAGAAGCTCCAGAAAGAGGATTTTTCAGGTTATACGAGCTTTTCTCCGTCAAACCCTTTACCAAATAAGCCTATATTTGTGATATGCTTTAATTCCTCTGTCTTCTTGAGTGTAAACCAACCAAACCTCTAAGTGGTGCTGAGCATTTAAATATTAAGCAGGAATTTCTGGGCTGCAAAATTTAAGAGAGCAGGTCAGGAGCTGGTTCTGGAGCGAGGAGGTTAATTAGTTTTTTTCCTCACATTAACTTGATCAAGCTAACTGCACTCAGCACATGTGGGAGAAGTTTGACAAAGGATTCATTTATCAAGTACAGACATTTATGGAGACTCTCACGCTGGAGGCCACAACTATGCTCTGTGTTCGAGTCCTCTTAAGGATTATTTCATTTCCTGCTCTCAGATTTGAATTAGTATCCTATCGCCTGTCTGATCTAGGGCTGGGCAATATTAAATTATATATATTATATTATGATGTAATTTGGAAATACAGATAATTTTGAAAAAAAAAAGGGTCAAATAGAGTTGTTTATGTTGATCTTTTTTTTTTTTTAAGTAAAGCTACATTCACTTTCCTAAATACTGAAAACAAATTAAAGAGTTTTTTTATTTGGAAATGTATGATATGAACAGTACAAAAAAAAAAAAAAAATCTTTTTGTACTTTTCAGACAGCTTGTAGAAAAACAATGCAGATTTTGTAAATAAAGGGAAGTTGTCCAACTTTGGTTCAATATCAGCTCTAACGGTCAGTAAAACAGGTTAATGTATTAGATGTTCTGGCCGGTTGATGAATATTAATAATAGTAAATTAATCAGATTGTAAAAAGTATATTCCTTTAACACAGAAAAACAACATTTTGCTTGGCTGATCTTCACTTAAAATACAATAAACTCAGAACTACGAGATACCTTTCAATCAGGGCTGTGGAAAAAATTGATTAAATCTATTAACTCAAATTTTCTGATATAAAAAGTACGATTTTTTGCAACTTACTCTGACACTTATTTTGCACCCCTGATCTTCCCTCATTTTCTCTAACAGACACTTCACAACAACGTTTAAGTTGTGGCATGTTTAAAGACAGAAATACGGAAATTGTGACAATTTTAATGATGGTAGGGCCAGCCATTTTTACAAGGGCACATTTGTGTTTTCTAAATGACATTGAAATAATAATTAGAGAGTTTTATGTTCATGTTTTGTTGGAAATGTTCAGCTTTCAGTGTCAAAGCTGCCTTTGTCAAACATCATCATATACTTTTGATAACAAAATCACAGCATGCACTTTAATTCCCAGTTGGAGCTTCAGTTTACTTTTGTTTCACCATATTTGGATTAAATCGAAGAAAAAGTTGGTGGGTGCCACTTCTGTTTTATGTGTAGTTTTTTTTTCTCTCTGAGAGGTAAAAAAGGTGATTACAATTGGAAATCAAATTTGCATGAAAAATTGAAGACTAAATTTTTAGGCTGTGTCACCCGGCCCTACTTTCAATATTTTATTAAATGTAAATCATAAACTGCCAACAGAGGTGCTCATGCAGGTTGCTCAAGGCAGCTTTTATGACCCGACTGTTACATCTAATTCAATTTAATCTGTGGTTAGGTTTGACACTTTGGGAGATACATGATAATGTTTGTTTGTCTGTCTCAAGGAACCAAAACACTTAGAGCTCCTTCAGACACAAACTCATTCTGATCTGCTGATTAATTATATATTTTCCAGAATCAGATGAAGCTTTTTTTAATTTCACAGGAAAACTTGACAGCAGATTTTTAACTTTTCTTGTTTCACTAGTTTGAAATCAAATCATTTCAATACATTTTGATATCACAGAAAAAAAAGGGCCTTAAGTACCTAATACTGGGTGTATTTCATTTTTATTTATCAGACAAACTTCTACTCATTGTCTAAATTGCAGAAGGATGCTTTGGTGGAATTTGGCAGATGTGTGAAACTAGCTGTGAGCTTTGCCAGGGAAAGCCTTGCTCTTTCGTAAGCTGCCAGCAAGAGCCTGTGACAGTGTAACCTGAGCCTGCCGACCACAGGATCATTTATTTAAAATAAGTCCATTTCAATGCTTTTTCAAGTGTTGTGCCAGTATTGCTTTATCTCTTTAAAGTTAAAAATATGACTTAATATCGTTAATTTTCTGTTCTTATTGAACACTTAATAATGGAGGTTGTATCATTTTGAAACGCATGGCATAAAAGAGAACAGAAAAGGTCAACAACCTCAGTAAGTTCATCTGTAATTTTTGACAATTAAAATCAAAGAGAAGCCCATCACTGGTTGTCTAGAACTTTTGTTTTCGTTGTGGTTTCATCATAGAGAAATCAGTATTATTTGATCATATTGTGATGACCATTTGTGATTTCTCTGCCCCCACCTCCCAAAAAAGACATCACTTTTGGTCCATACTGCCCAGCCCTAGTCAGATCATCTTTTGTCATTCATACATGTGGAAGTTCTGTAGCATAAGTCTTCAAAATCTTAAATAAGAAAGCCAGAGTCCAATATAAAAATTGGTATGCAGGTCTGTTTTTTCTCCTATGATTGTGAACACATTACAGCTGCTATGGACAGCTCTACTGGGGAACAACTGGAAGGAAAGGTGCCATCACTGTCCTGCTCGGGGTTTTTAATATTGTATATAGCCTCTTTGGTATAGGCACATCTGCATCAAGGGACCACTGCTGTCCTATTATTCCCTTCCTTTTCCTATGTGCAGCTGTCTCGCTCTCTGTTTCCTGTTACAGAATGAAAAAAAACACAGTAAGATGAAAAAAAAGGGATGATTGCCACAATCCTGGATGCTGGAAATCAAGTGATTGATTGGAGTAGCAGAAATTAGACTCATATGACCGTCCAGGGTTTTCTTTTTCCTCTCTACCTGCTGCCTGCTCGGCCTGTCAGCAGGAGATTCATGCTACCTTTGCCTTTACTGCAGCCGTGCTACAGAGGAACACAAAAATAACGCCATGGCACAGTAAAAATGTAAACGCACCAATCTGCTTAAACCCAGCCCTGAAAAGAATGTTGAAAATAAGAAAATAAGAGACCTCAGAGGGAAATCAAACAGGTATTTGGACTGGATGCTATGAAACAGCAGTTCAGACAGATTTGAGGGTAAACAGGAGGATGGATGTGGTCAGGGCTGTGCCATGTTGTTGCATGGATGCTCTGGTTTACTTAAGCTTGAGTCCAGTGACTGATGCGTTTACCAGAGCCCTTTCTAACCTTCCCCCCTCCGCTGAAGGATGGCAGCCCACCCAGGGAGAGGAGAAGTAACCCCTATCCCTCTCTATCCTGGTTCTGAGCAGAATCTCTTAGCACCCCACTCCGCAGCAGAGTCAGAAAACAGCACGAGATTTAACAAATCTTGCTTTGAAGTTTGAGTCTTACACTTCCTGATGCAAGACTGAGAACGCCTTCCAGTTCCAGTGCATAAAGCGGAGGGGGCGAATGACATCATGAAGGAGAACCAGGATGTTAAGAGTCCAGGGATAAAGAGTTCAGGATCTCAGTACGTCAGGCTAACGCCAACTCCATTCACTACCTCGCTGATGCAGAGGAGAAGGTGGCGGCTAGCTGTGTGAGGTATTCGCGCAGTTCCTTCGCCGCCTGGAAGCGGCCGTAGCGCTTTTTGGGTTTGGTGCACTCGTCCAACAGCGCCTCCAGCTGTCCATCTTTGGCTATGTGGGCGGGGGGATCGTGGAGGAGGCCCCCCGTGGTGCCCCGCCACGTAGCGTAACGTGACAGCAGGTTCTGGCACACGGCGTAGTAGTTGTGGTCCACAGTGACCCTGGAGCAGAGGGAGTCCTTGGAGAAAGACAGGCAGGCTTCTCTGTCACACTCCTCGAAGCGGCTCTCGTACCACACGTCGTAGTTTTCAGGCTTATCTGCAAGAAGAAAAAAAGACAATTAAATTAACAAAATATTCAAAACATGTGCTGATCATAAATATAACCAATAACATCAGGAGACCAGTCCTCAACATTTTTTTTGAATACGTTTCAGTGAGGCTGGGGATATGGACCACATCTCATTTTTCAACTCTTAGCTGATGAGCAATACACAACATCTCTATTCTAGACTATAAACTAAGCAAAAATCAAACTATATTTTGTGCTTTTGTGCCTTTAATCAGACAGGAAGGACAGAGAAAAGTGTTGGAAATATGGGATAAAGAATAGGGAAAAGACATGCAGAAAAGGAGCCACAGGTTTGACTTGAATCCCGGCCAGCCACGCCAAAGACAACAGCATATATACATGGGGTACACGACAGAATAGTTTGGCTATTTGCATCTCATTTATTTTAGTTTTCAAAATCAATACTAGTTTTCAATTCATAAAGTCTTATAAAGGCTTAATCCTACAGTTCAGCAAGACACTTTAAGTGGATTACACACTCAAAATAAAAACAACAGCAAGAAAAAAAAAACCATAAAATTCATTTAAGATTAATTATATCTGTACTGCCTGAACAATGTTTTAATGTTTGTTTAGTAAACATTTTAGAAAATGCTTTCAAACTCCTTATTCCTGTCTAAACTGTAAAAAAATATTGACATTTCTACATATTGTGGTTGTCAACATCCCTGCACGTTCAAAGTACCATGCATTTTTGAACCAACCAGATTCGTTTTATTTAATAGTTGGTGATATCAGAAAGTGAAAAGATCTTTGGTCAGACTTTTACCAAATCAGAAAGCATGTCATTAAAACCAAAATGTGTTGAAAACATTTGGAAAAGGAGGAGGTGCTGGCAGAAAGCCGGACTCCTTCCCAGATCTAATATTTTTAAATGTTGTCAACATATTTGGGCAGTTTTGACAGTGTACAGGATAGGGGTGTTCCCAGGAGAGGAGATGATGGTTAGCGTTCAATGACATCCTTGGCTGTTCTAATCTGCATCCAACTCCTCTCTTTACCAGTTTCTTATACATGATTTACAGATTACGCTGTTTAGTCTTGTGTTTTGCCACAAATCAGCAAGTTGGTCCTCTGGTTCTGACATTAGTCTTGTTGCCATGGCTTGGTTTCTTCTTGCTTCAACAAGCTTTCTCCCTGATTGGCTGTGTCCCGTTCCTTGTGACAAAACAGAGGATGTGCTCAGCTGTCCTCGGTGCACTTCGCACACACACAGGGGTTTCTGATTGTAAATACTGAACATGTTATAGTTTGTGATACCAGGTCAGGGCAGTCCTGAGTCCTGACTACCGTAATTTCTCTATTATAACACGCACCTTTTTGCTTTTAAATAAATTCTAATTTTTCGGGTGCGTATTTTACACAAGTACAAGCAAAACACTTCAAATAATTCATCTCGCCAGCATCGCAATTGCAACACATCTGATACAAAAAGCTGAGTAATTGCACATGTGTGAAGCAAAAGGTGTTTCTGCATCCGTTTGAGAGAGAGAGAGAATTGTGTATTTGTTGTGAAATACTAAAATTTCATTGATTAAAACTTTGAATAAAGGTAATTTTTGAGTTGTCTGAGAGGTTTGGGCAAAATTTGGGTGCATGTTATATTCGAGTACAGTGTTTTTCGGGCAAAAATTGTGAAAATATGGGGTGCATTTTATAATCGAGAAATTACAGTTTTACTGCACCTCACACCACAGAATAATCAGGTAAGATGATTTTTAGGATCACAAGATAATTTTGTCTTGGCTGACTTTCGTAGGAAGCTGGGATCCAAGCCAAAACACATGCTGAGTATCTTGTAGTGTGTACCCCACTTAAGACCCTATTCTTCAATTCACAGTAAAGTGCCTTGACATAAATTGCATTTTTCTACCCTATATCATCAATGAAAATGTTGATACAGCTTTAAAACTTGATCTATTTCTCAAAATGGTCAAACCACAGTTATGACCAAAACAGTGTAAAATCATTGTTTCTGTCATCAGTTTTATTCCCACACTCGGGTAGGAAGGCTTAAATATTTAACAGTATGTCCTGGAATGATCCTGTTTATGAAAACATTTTTTCCACCTTGATATCAATCATTAAAATAAGAAAAACAACAGTGGAAATATGAAGCCTGGCTGATTTTAGGTGATTACAGCCAGATGTTTGGCAGTCTCGGACCATCAAAAATAACTATTACTCAAGGTTTTTGTACAAATTATTACCCAAGAAATCAGAAGCTGACCGAGCTGCAGTGCCACTTCTGACACTAACGGGAAACCTTTTTTTTTTTTCCCTTTTTGTTCTCAAAGCACACGGCCAAACAACTCATCTACAGTTTTATTTGACAGAAATGAACCACTTTCTTGATTTATTGAGCAAATAAAATTCTCTTTCCAGCTCATTTCACATTGCTTTTTCTCTTTAGAGGATTGTGCTGAGGGGAAAGAGGAGAGCCAGGAAAATAACCTGGAATGATGAGAGACCTATTGGTTTGTGCATTAAAAAGCAGATCAATAACATTGTTGGGGGAGGGAGGGATGCAGACCCAGAGGATGCAAACACATAATGAGTGTATCTGGGGTTGTAATGCACTTCTCCTCTGCCTCATAAGAACAACTCAATCAAACATCCTGTGCTGCCCCTGTTAGCAGGGGGGGCCCTTTGAGGAGGAGGGGCCAATCAACCTCAATCAGCACGGGTGATGAAGATGGATCAGCCTGCAATGAGCACGCACACACGGATGTACAAAGATGGACACATGCGGGCAGGAAGGTGAGGTGAAAGCAATTAATGTTCCAGCAGCGGCTATGCATCACACCTCAGCGCTGATTGACAGGCGGCATCAGGAGAGAGTCCCATTCTTGTTCTCTTGCACAAACATATGCGTTTACCCACCCACAGCAGGCCAATGAGTGCTGAGAAGGTTCAAAGTCAAGGGCGAGGATGAGCACGGCAAAGAAAGAAGTCACCACAATCCCCCTCTGTTCCAGCCATTTCTGCGGGCCCCAGCATTACAAAAGCTCCAACATTTCCAAAGCAAAAACGCAATCATTTCCAATTCAAATGAGAAAGAGAGCAGCAGATGAGGTAGCGCCTCTCATCTCCTGCGTAACCGGTACCTTCCATGTTAAGGAGCTCCTGCTGGACTCGTATACATTCACCTCACTCCCCCTGCCTTCCCTGCAGCCGCACCAAGAGGGGGACGCTGGACCTGAGATGCTTGTTAGTGTGGCCTTATGAGTGGCATTCAAGGAGGACGAGGCTGTGTTAACAATGCATGCCTGTGTTTGAGTGCATTATTGAATGTAAGAGAGACAAAGACTTGTGTGTGTGTGTGTGTGTGTAAAGCAGTGAGCAGCCTTGTCAGAGAAGAAGAGAATGGGTATGAGTGAAGTGTGTGTTACATTATACAGAATGTGTTTCCAAAAATCACTGGAGGTGAAACCAGTCTCAAACGCAATAAACTCAATGTAGGGGAATGGTTACTTATGCGCCACTGGACAGAGCAAAAACAAGGTGCACAACATGGACATGTGTTTAACCATGACAGCATCAATGGGGACGCAGCTAACGAGAATATGGACCTGCAACTGGCTCTCTGCAAGTTTAATTCGGATTGATGAGATTTTAAGCCTCTAACCTTGTTTATGCCTTGTATCCCGATCAGATGTGGGCAATAAGATACTAAGTACTATTTCCGGACTATCAGTCACACTTTTTTTCATAGTTTGGCTGGCAATACGACTTATAGTCAGTAATGACTTGTATATCAAAATATTTAAAATTCAACACGTCTTTAAATGTTAATTCATACTGACCGACATAACCTAAGGAATAAACATTACCGTCTACAGCCGTGAGCGGGCGCTCTAGGCTTGTGACAACTTAAAGACAACTGAGAAAGACTGAACATAAACAAAATGCCCCCAAAATGAAATACTATTCTGCAGATAACAAACTGCAGGTAGTAAAATATGCAGCGGTGGAGTGAGTGTGAAACTTGTGAGGGACTGGCGAAAAGCAGAGGTTACTCTTACTGCAATGAAGAAAACAAAGAAAGCTAATTGAAGGCTGAAAGCAAGATGGCCAGAGCTGGAGCAACGAGTCCACAGATAGGTGCTTGAACAACGTGAAAATATGGTGGTAATTTTTAATGCTAGTGCAGATATACTTCAATGCATACTGAAGACAATTTGATATCTAATAGCTCAGACTGCTTGCAAGAATAGTCTAAGATGCCTTAATTTGGACTGGTTTTGTAATGTAGAGCCTTGATTCCCATTTTGGGGCCAATGTGCCTGTGTGGGGGCCAATTTTGTATTGATTTTACTGCAAAGAATAATTAAAAATGTATGTATTTTTTTCTTTTTTGAAAAGAAATAGACCACATTTTCTGTGTAGGTCCAAAGGGGGCTCAACTCCTCTTAGCTATAATAATGTGGGGCTCTGAGCAAAAAAAGGTTTAGGAGCCACTGATGTAGAGGCTCTTATGGGTCACATATATAGCTGAAAAAAAGCTTGGCTCATTTTTCCGGCATAGCTCATGGCAATGGGGATCTGGCTCTTTTAAGTAATCTGAATTATTTGGCTAGGCTCACTTTGACCTATGCCATTAGAAATGTCATGACAAGTAAGGCGTAGAGCAAAGCAAAACTGGAGACAAACAAGAATGGCAACCACAAGCTTACACAAGAGCTTAAAAAAGTTGTCTTGTTGTTTCAAGGCTACTCCTGGCTGACTTGTTTGGAGGATTTTTGCCTCCAGCAAAGCCCTGCCTGCCAAAAAGCATCACACTGTTTACAAAGATGAAAAGAGATTTCATCGTTTGCCTTTACAGCTCTTGAACTTCTATTCATTTACCACTATTTCAGCTTTTAAATATTTAATAGAGGTCACATACAATGCAAAATTCATTTATACATTTTTAATACAAAAATATGTATCTTTGGCCTGTCTACAATCCATCCTCTCCGTCTGCTGATGTGTACTCAAACAGTCTGTGAGAAACACTTCCTCTGATGCTTTCATTAGTAGAATATGCCTCCTTCTCTGCATGAGAGACGCTTCCTAAAGCAGGTGTTTATCCAGTCCATGGACAAAGTAAACATTAGAGCACAGTGATGGAAAGCTGCAGCCACATTTATCATTTAAGAGAGACTTTTTGAGACAGCTCAAATAGGATTTACTCTAAAAAGCCTGCTCTGAAGAAGGCTGCAATAGGGGAGTTCAAAGACATGCCATAACCAATATCTGAGAGAAATTTTATCTAATAATCTTTAAACTGAAAAGTATGGTATGTGTCTTTTAACAAAAAAAGAAGAAAAAGAATTAAAGGGAATGTCAGCTCCCTTTCTTCTTATAAAACAGCTACCTAGTAGAAATGACTTTCCAACACAATGACATTTATTTGTAACTTGCTGTGACAACAGTCGCTTGGCATGAATTGAGCTGTTGCTTTCACTAGTTTGTAAAACATTATATCCCTCTTTGCTTCAAAGAAGTCATGTTTTGCCCTTCTTCTAGTTCATGTATTTATGTTTGATGACTGCTAGAGTATGTTCACAATCACTAATGTTCAAAAAACTTTCTGTCTTTCAACATAAGTCCCTAGATAATGCTGTATTCTCTCTGTCTGAGACACTGTACTGCATGCTGTCATGTTGTCAACAACTCTGCATTCATTTGAACATCTATGCTCTGCAATGGGCTTGCTATCACTAGCCAATGGACTTAAACTGATGACCAAACAATGGTAGGACATCCCACTGGTAGGTCTAGTCCGGGTCGGGGGAATAACCAGTTTTAGGCAGCTGCTGGTGCTGCAAAGACGGGGAGAGAGACAGGTGCTAATGCCACAAACTTTTGTCTTTTTCATAGAAGTATGCTATCATACAGAGGAGACATGTTAAACACACTAACAGGTGCATTAAACTGAAATAGGCATAATATGGGCTCTATAAAAGCATGTTGATGACAAAATGAGAGAGAAAAGCTGTTGAAGAGGCACTGCTAGCCATCCTAATCCTAAGTAGCCTCAGGTCATTTGTTTTGCCAACAGTTTTACTGCACATAGCATGCAGGGGTAAATAAGCTACAAGTCTAGCAATGTCTATGCAACAGCTTTTCTCCCTCATGCTGTGATAAAAATACCTTTAAATTAAACGGCATTATGCTATTTAGTAAATAAACCTTGTGGGATGCTGGTTAGATTTAAATATGGATGTAGATAAACCATGGTTAGCCCAAGAACACTCAACTGATGCATGGGCTGTTATTTGCACAAGAGGTGGGCAAGTGACTTCCGTTTTCAGGTCGTAACTGAGGACATATTGATGCCCAGTGTGGACGATGGACTTGATCCAGTCTATTTGATATCCTAATGCCCAAAATGGAAGCTAATGCAGGGTTTAACCAACCCCCTCTAACTCACTTGTAATTGTAGGGATCAGACTCTGCTTTGTGGAGCTCCAGGAGGTTACCGCGCCTATTTCCAGCTTCTTCTCCAACACATGGCCCTGACCCCCTAAGACTCATTACCACCATCATCCCTGTTCCTCATGCTGCGCCCCAGGAACTTGGCTCGTACACAAACAGATCCTGACACACAAACACACAAGCAGCACGTAAACATTCTTGAGGCTTAAACTCTGAATGGCTGGGCTAAGCAGCTTGAGTTGTCAGGCTTTAAATGTGTCAGCCACACAAAGGGAGCCTCAACCTGGACTGTGCTGTGGGAGTTTCAAAGGGCGACTGTGGACAGGGTGAAAAATTTCAGCTTTTGGATATAAAGTGCATTTATCCACAAATACACCTACATGACATGGAACTTTAAATTTTGACTAGAAAAGTGTGACACAGAGGCTGTACCTGAGAGGCAAATTTGTCAGCTGAATAGTATGCTCTAACTTTTAAAAGATAAGCACTGTTATACCTGCTACTGCCAACTGGTGAACTCAGCCTATAAAAACACTCTATCAGGTTTTTCAGAGTTTTGATTAACAGCAGAACAATAAAAGACTCAAGGATTACTACTTTGCTCTAGCTTTTTGTTTTGTCAAGCCTTACAACATTACCTGTTGATGTTTGATCCCTAAATGTGGCATCAAGTCGGCAGAAGCTAAACTTAAGAGTGCCATTTAGTCCCAGGGGATGAGAGATGCATCAGTTATAAAAATCAGAGATCAATAAACAGCTTTCAGTCAACTGCTGATTGAGATTAGTTTCTCATCAACTTCATGAATAGATTTGTTTAAACTGCAGTCATTAGTCTCTCCTCTTGCAATGTCACTTGATGTGTCTTATAAGCTGCATGTGGCTGATCTTTTCCTTAAATGGTGAAAAATTCCTGCACTGTCGACTGTTTTTTCATGTTTTCCTGAGTGAAAAAAAAAAGTTTTACTTCCTCTGCTCAATATTGGACAAAGAAAGTCAAGCTTTACCAGAATCAAGAGACAAGATATTGGGCAACAGTTAACAGACATCCACCATGTCATGGTACTTTAGCATGACCTTAAGCTTTTTAAATAAGTTTGTACTATAGCTGATCAATACTAAAATCGTTAATTAGAGAAACCTGCTTCAAGGAAGGGGTGTCCACACATTTTTCTGGGCCGCATTAATACACCACACAATGTGTCCACACAACATGTGTCTCAGTCTGTGATATCACATAGGATACTGAGGTGCAGTGAACGTGGCACAGCTCGGGCTCCACATGTACACAGTCAGACTTACAGACACACAGCCCTGTCCTGCCTTTCTCCACTGGATGTACAGATTCTACCTTACCATTCTAATACCTCTGTTATGATTTTACAGAGATTTTTTTGTCCCTCCATTATGCCTCTGCGACACAGATCAAGGCATAATGCCACAGGAGCATACATATATTAAGTGGTTTTTTTTTTATTTTTATAAAAGACATGTCATTCAACCAGAGAACTGTGGACCATGCATGTATAAATATGTAATTCCGCATAATTGTACTGTCATTTCATCTAGCTGAGCACACAAGAGGAAGGAATAATTTCAATCAGACACAGGCTACCGTAACTAAATTTACAACAGCTCAACAAGAACTGCATTGTTTTTGGGACACGGGTGAATTGTTGGTTTAGTTTCACCAAAACTCTGAGGCTGAAGTTCTCCAGTTGAGGAACTCAGGTCCCAGTCCAAGTTCCTTTTCTGCATATTGGGAAAAACCTGCTTTATTTTACATTTCTTTTATCACGCTTATCTGCTTAAAACTGTATATAAGAAGACCCTGACAGCTAATGTTTCTTCGGTTTTAACTTTATCTTGTTGATTGATATCCTAAAATAATTATACATCCAAAAACAGTCCTTCAGGGCCAATTTTATTACAAAAGTTGCTTGCTGCAGTCATTAAATATTCAGCTGCTATACGACTTACTGTATATTTTAAAACAATGAGGCATTTACTGGCTAAAGTGCCAATACCCAATACTGTGTTTAAAGCTGTATTAGGAACATGTTTTGTACTGGTATTATACAAACTGTTGCAAAAACGTAATGGAAAAAAGTACGATATGCTCCAGTACCTCAACATGTGAATATCTTACTGCCCTTTCAAACATCATGTCTTTTAAGTTAGAGAAGCATCACTTTATCTCAGGTTTAACTTCTCACACTATTTCCCCCCGAACTTAAAAACAAACGACTACCACTCCCTTCCCACACACAATAGTTTATATCTGTCACAAGGCACAATAGTAGGACCTCAACACCTAGCGACAAAACAGTTTATCACTTTAATAGGATTTCTGGAGGAAGGGACAATCTCAGAGCCTGACTGGGTGGTCGTCCCTCTCTTTGAAGCGGCCTCAGCACAGAGGGGGACCGAGGGTTCGGAAACGGCCACACTGAGTGTGTGATGTATGGCTCTCTCTGTCCTTGTTATGAGGTTTATTTCGAGAGGCATAAAAAAATAACTAGGGCAGCAGAGATGGCTTGTTATCCAAACGATCTCTGCATTGATGGGAGCATGCGTGTCTGGGGCAGGAGGGGGGCCAGAGGAGGGTTTTCTTGGAGGAAAGGAGGCTTTGGGCATTAGCCAGGAGCGCTGCAGTCAGTCCCCTGAGACCTTTCCTCAAGGCTTCATCACTATAGCCACAGTCTGCAGTTATAGTTAGGACAGAAAGTGGAGAATCAAATCTGCAGTCTGTGTTGAAATCAAGCTGGCTTCTGTGGAAGTGTGTGTCACACAGTTGGATACCAGCAGGAAACACCATAATGTATGAGGAGTTTTGCAGTGACATTTTTTGTGCAAGACAAACTGTTAAAATTGAGCTGTCAAACGATTACATGTCTAACAATCACAAAAAAACCCACAGTTTGATAGTCAGTCTCACATTACCACAGTCTGAATTGCAGTGATAATTATGCCATCATTTAGCATTTCCAAACACTATTCTTGAGTCCATATCAAAGTTGGCTAAACTAAGTTTTACTCCATTACTCATCAAAGCAATAAAATTACTTGCTTTTCTCTTTAAAAAAAAATCCACAACAGATTTAAATAAAGTTTACAATGGATCACAATGATCTTTCCATCTGTTATGAACACAAACTCAATAATAATCATGATAACAGCATATCAGACCAGAAGCAAACAACTTTGTTCAGTAATCATATCTTACCAACTGTTTGGAAATTATAATTACTAACACAAGTAGATACTAAAACACTAATATACTTAAAGCTAAAGTTACAACAGAATTTCAGGTCTATGTTGACATTGTAAAGCAAATCTTACAAGACTTTGCATTCACATAAATTGTAATTATGTGTTTTCTGATCTTGTTTTCAGATGTGTTAACTCAAATACTGCTGAACAGCTACAACACTGTGGTCCAAAAATATGATTTGCAGCAGTCAACAGCTTCAAAGTGCTTATTCTGTGAAATGCATTTAAAAAACTGTCACACATATACAGAAGTCCATGAGCATGAGGACTTAATTTAGCAGCATCTTTTTAGGTGCTCTTGTTTAGCTGCTTTCTTTCTGTAAGTGACCAAGTTTTGTACACTTAAGTAAGGGGATTTTCTTAAGTAACTATTCTGGGTTATTAAAAATGTCCATTATTTTTTCAGTCTTTAAATTGGAGACTTTAAAATCCTTATCAGACAAAACTAACTTAATAGGTTTAAAAGAAAATAAGGACACTCTAGAACAGGTGTCATCAACTTCATTTGTCAAAAGGCCATTTTTTTACGCTATGGAGGCAAGGTTTTAAGATAATTTGATACAATATACATATTTTGATCTAACTAACATATTATTTACATGGTTAAGATTTTCTTGTCTGTATTTTCTATGCATTTAAAAGTTAGATCAGTCCCTCTCACCCAAACTGCTGCCAGCAACATGGGACATTTTGAGATATTTTGGCCATTTCTTTCTGAGTCTGGTATGTATTCCATCACTGGGTTTGGCACTAATATATTATTTTTTTCTGGTTAAAAAAATGGCCATTATTTGCTGACAGGTGTAAAATGAATGATAGACAAAGTCATGCGAGGAAAACAACTGTTTTGACTGCAACTGTCTGGGGGAATTTAACAACAACAACAACAAAAATACTATCAAAACCACAAGAAGAAAAATGTACCTGCACATGTTTCTCAATTTGATTATACACTTGGGGCTGAATAGGTAGCTGTGGAGGCCTTATGTGGCCACCGGGCCACCAGTTGATGGTCACTGCTCAATAAGGTAGTGACATTAGCTTGACCACAGAAAACAGGACTTTCTGATCAAAAAAACATTGCTCAAGAAGACAGTAAAATCTTGTATTTTTAAATGAAAAAGTGATATTCATAGGTGCTTTCCAACAGTGAGTAGCACCCAGTTTCTTTGCAGATTTTCAACTTGAAATAGATGTGTTAATGTGATACCAAAAAATAAATTGTCCATAAGAGTATTCTTTTCAATGCCCGGTGTGATAATAGATCTCTGTTCTGTTTTCATCAGAAGTATCAAAATGTATGATGGCTTTAAAAAGCATCTGATCTTCTGCACAAATACACTGTTCTTGCAATATATATTAAGCACCTGTAACTTGATTTTGTTGCCATGATACAAACACAATTATCATCCTCTTTCTCCAGTTGTAGTGGTCTGATACTGTGACACCTTCCTCTATTTTAAAGTGAAGTATTTATCTTCGATGTCACATGCAAATTTTAAGCCTAAAAGTATGATAAACCTGCATGTTCAGTGACTAAAAGTGTGATCTTTGCAACCAGTAAAATAGAAAGTATAAGGCACTCCTCAAACGTATGGACATTTTCACTCACACAAACAGAACACATTCCTAAAAGTAATAACCACAACAACTCACTCTGCTTGATCAGCCTTTTGTCCGCCACAAGAACGTTCTCCGCATCCACAACGATGACCTTCCCGTCACGTGGACCAACAGCAAAGTTGTCAAAGCTGACATCAAGCAGGTAGAGGGCGAACTCAAAGTCATTATTGGTGAGCTGCTCGGCAATGTCCATGAGCTGACGCGCCAAGTCCACTCTCTTCTCCCAGGGTGCGTTGTAGAAACTCCACAGCTCCTCGCCCACGTAGTTGACAGCTACCATGCGCCCACATGCTCCCAGGTACTTGGCGAATGGCCACCCTTCATCAGACGGAAAGCTCTGGAAAGAAGAAAAAAAAAGACTGGAATTAAAAGCAGATAAAAGAAGTCTGAGCGATGTTGAGTTGGCTGAAAGAAATGAACAGAAATACTTTATTGGCTTTAAAAAGCAGGAGCTAACACAAAAAAATGTGAGAACCTTCACACCGTCAGAAAATATTTGTTTAATTTGTACTTTCTCAAAAAAGAGAGTCGAAAGAAAAGAATCCCAAAAGCCGGGCCCAAAGTTGCTGTGCGCAATGGTTGAAAATCTGCCAAAGGATCACATGAAAGGGAGCCAGCAGTGGGTATAATGGATGAAATTTAATAAAAGAAAAGAGCTGGTTTGTGTTAAAGCCCTACAGCTACAAGCTGATGCACGCTGCTCTGCTCAGCGCTCCCGGAGAACTGATAGGAGGTGATTTGTGGTAGCAGCAGTTAGCAGCAAAGTCTTATGAGATGTGATGCAGCGGTGGGGCAATTCCAACTGCTGCATGATGTTGGCTAACCGAGTTAATGCAGTTTGGGCACGCTGACAAGATATTTCTGTGTATTACAGGTTTGAACTGATAAATAATAAGGTAAGACTGCTGGAGGGGAATCACCGCTGCTGCTGTGGCATTTTAGTCTGATTTACTAAGTGTTGAGGTTGAACACAAACAAGTACACATGCAATGTCATTTACAGTTTCAGAGTAAATTACCATTTTTATAAACATGTGCTAGGACTGGGAGCTATGGACCAAAAATCATTTATGTATATTTTCTAAGTTGAAAGGCAACACGCATACATCTAGAGTATCTTATCTTATATCTTTATTTTATGTCTAAAGAAACATAAGATGTTTGATAAAAAAGCAGAATCATAAAATCAAATCCGATTATAGTTTAAATCAAACAATATTCAAACCTGAATGATACCATAGCAAAAAAAACATTGAAGCCCTTGACACCTAGTAAAAGGATTTTATTTTTTCCAAATGGTCAAAAATCTAAGAAAAATTCCTACAATGTCTTAACTGTACAAAAACACTGGCAACATTTCAGTATACTGAGGTATCAAAATTGACATATTCTCAAAACTAACCATTTCAAGTTGATAAGATATAAATTATTTTAATGATTTCTGTTTAAAAAAGTAAAAACACTTTATGATCTTTGGTCTTTATATCAAAACAAAAAAAGAGAAACAAAGCTGCTTTAACTACACAAATATGTTCAGAACGTTGGAAAAGATGGTGAAACTTCTGACTTTTTAAAAAAGCTGCTACCTTAGTAATTCAGACACTTTGCAGGATTTTTCGTAGTATCAAAATCAGACAGTACTACCAAAATTATATGATAAAATCCAAACTATATGATGCACTGGTATAAAAGCTGCAGTCAGTTTTTTTAGGAATACCTCCCAAAGCACGTTTAAACTGCCTTTCATGATTTGTATTGTGTTACAAAACAAAACATGCAGTTTCTGTGTAATTATGTTGCTCTTTTTAGCTCATTCCACTTTAGCCATGTGGCTCATTCTTCTGCCACATTTGTTATGGTAGGTAAGCTCTTGGTAAAGCCTGTGAGAGTCATACTCCAAGGGTCTTTTTCAAGCAGATCAGCTGCATACACTGTTTATTTACTTCATGTTTTAACATTTACCATCATGTTTTATTTATAAGAAGGATTAGTATATAGATAGGGAGAGATGCAGTTTAAATATTGCACAAAATCTCCACAGGCTCTGTTTCACTTCTTCTTCCTGAAGATTTTAAGCAGCGAAGCCGCCACTTGCAGTAAGTTACAATGAATGGGTGGGAACATTCAATCAGGACAGAAAATGTCTTACGTGAGTGAATCTAGCAGCTGCTTTTGGGGTATGATGGTGCATAACTCCACATATTATACTCACATATGGGTCACTTTAAGTAAATGAAAATCATAGTTATAGTTGCCAAATTAAACTTTAGACATAAAATATATAGACTGTTAATATTTTTGTTCCTTTTTAGAGGTTTGTATGCTACAGTGCCTTGAATTACTGTCTTATATCATATGAATTAAATGCAAACAAACCACGCTGCAATTTGCTATTTTTTATGGCAATGGCAATAAAGATCTATTTTAATTGAGATTATCTTAAGTTCAATAATCACATTACTGTGAGCAGTCTTTGCACTGAGCATTTGGCCGAGCATCTGTTTTGTTTCAACAAGCCATATATCAACACTGCACCGGCTAATGGTCAACTGAAGTCAGAAGAAAAGTACTTGGCGTCACATAATAAAATAAAATTAAAACATTTTCTTACCCTATATCTCATTTGAAAATAAATTAGTACATCTTAAAAAGTCTAGCCTTAGCACACACCTACATATAAATATATAAAGGCAAATTAAACAAGTTGATCCTGAAGCAGCTGCATTCTGCAAAGGTGTGAGGCCGTCAGTATGTCTTTCCATCTCTCTTCGTGTACCCTGCTGTCTCGCGCTTTCATAAATCTCTGTCTTTCCTCCTGGTCCATTTCATTGCTACCAGCTGTGTACAAATTCATGGAAAATAATGATGAAAACTCCCTTTTCTGCAGCCAACATACGTTTCAGTACAAGTGATAAGCTCTCATCCTTTCCAATAAACTTCCCCTGCCAAAGGCCTCAATCTTTTACAATAAACACCGGGCCATATGCTGGCATAATAATAGCTCAACAACTCCTATGTAACAAATCTCTCCAAGGCTGCAGATGCTGGCAGAGAGCCGAGGTACAGACACTGACAGAGGAATCAGAAGTGCTCATGTTTCACAGCAGCCTCCCCCTTAATGACACCTCAATGTTTGGTGAGGAGTTCATCATGCCTGTGCAGGTAAGGTGTGAACTACTACGACGTTTCAGTTTACACTAACAGTAATTCAAACCTCTCTGCTTTTTATTCAGCCGAGACGAGGGGATTTTTTAATTATGCAAGGCTGCCCTGGCTCTATTGAATCTTTAATGAAATACAAATTATTTAAAAACATACATTTTAAGTGACACCCCTCACGTGAGACAGCCGTGCAGCTGCTGCGTCTTAAAATAATGTCTGGACCTTTGCTTCTTAGACGCTGATGCACCAGAGGGAAGCTTTGTGTCAAGGAAATCACGACTCTATGATGGGACCACTCCACAGTAATTTGCAGTTTCACAATTGCACCATTAGGAAATGTTGAGACAGTCTTATCACAGACACCTCTCTGCTCTTAAGCTCTTTTATTGCATCCTTTAACTAGGATGTAATTTGTCTAATCTGTTCAAGTTCAGACAGATCCCTCAAGCAAGATGCAACAGGCTGAGTGCAGCTCTAAGCAAAGGTTAAGAGATAAAAAAGATCATTTATAGTAATGACATAATGGATGTCAAATATATTTCAGCTTAATTTACAGTGCCTTAAGAATCCTGTGATAAATGAGACGAACTTACAACAGGTTTGTTGCTCTCAGCTCTGCAGTCACACTAGCAAGATGGTGCTACATTTAGCTTGTTTTTGTGTCTCTCGGAGGCTAAAACATGATTCATGGAAGTTTAATTCATAAAAAGAGGTTCATGCACACTTTAAAGAGCCCACAGTTTGACTTAAATTTGGTTCACATATAGATTTTTTTAAACTTTTTTTTTCAGTTCTGAAATGCAGACATCAGGACACATCATATACATGGAAAAGAAACCAAGTTTCCTCTGCAACTCATTCTTTTCTTTTTCTGATTGAAGTGTAAAGAACTAAATACAACATGGGAGAGGTAACATATGCGCATTAAATCAACCAGAGATACATCATAAATAGTCTTGAGAGGCAGAAAGGTAGAAAAAAAAACACAACCACATTGTAGTTTGCTAAGATTATATAGCACCACTAATTTCTTAGATCTTCACTTTCACAAAATCTGTCTGTATGGGTTTGACATATTTAACCCAGTTGGCCCACAGTTGGATAAAAACATCTTTTTGCAGACGTAAACAAAAAGTAATTCTTTACATAGTATAAATATCATTTACAATTTTAATCCACTGCTGTACTGTAGGGGGTTCAGGAAGTAAGCAGTGCCACCGTCTGGTAACAGCTTTTTTACAGGCAGAGGTCAATATGCTGAAAATGTATTTATCTCTATTTCTTATCTGAAAACCTACATTTCCTAAAAATAAAGTGGCAAACTGTGGCGGTATATCTGTTTCAATGATTGATTTTAATGTTTTATGAAACTCTGACAAAATGATTTTATCCCTGGGCATTCCCAGAAAATGTGCCAGTGGTTGGCCTCCTGAGACCCACCCTGCCCATAACACATGGTGTCTCCTCCTGCAAAATGTGCTTCACGTATCGATTTTTGATGACTGAAAGGGTATGTTCACAATTAATGATCTTTACTCTTGTTTTCATATTCTGAGTACTTATGATCAAGCTGTATTTCCTCTCTGTAAGGGCTCCTGAATGTAGACCAAACAATAGTAAAACTTCACACTTGCAGGTCTGTTCAGGTGGAGAAGCAAATGAGCTGTTTCTAGCAGACTTTTTGTCTTGTGCTTAGTGGACTCAATCAACCGAGGAGACATGTAAAACATACTTAAGGGCTTAGAAAATAATACAGCATAATGATGTCAATCTAAAAAATTCGATTCAAGACTTTTAAGACCTATCAAGGACCTGAATGAGGAGAAAAAATAAAATTTCTCAGTTGTGCACTAAAAAGCTTATTTGTCAAATTGGCTTCATGATTTTTTCTAACACAGAAAAAGCCCGGGTGTTAAAAACTAACTTCTAAATCAGAACATGAAGTAATGCTGCGTTTCACTTACATTGGAACTGGGAAGAGGGGAGTGGGAATAACATCATATCCGAGTTATCAGTGTTTCAGTCACAAAGTCGGAAAAAAATACTCGTCAATCCACCAGGCTATTGTTAGCCACTGTCGGCACATCCTGCGTTGTATTTCGCAAATACCACATGAAGAATTTAAATAACACTATAGTAGTATTTCTATATATAAACATCGAACAACAACATAAATACGGCTGATTAGTATGACAAACACTAGTCACAAGTGCTAATAATTTGAATAGCCAGTAGCTTAATAACTGTTCACACTGGGGGCAGCCGTCTCGATCGTCAACTCGGGGGTGTTGGGGATCCCCCGACTCCCCAGTAGGAAATTCTGACCTCAGGCAGTGTTCCAGATAAAATTCCCACTCGGAAATTCTGACTTCCTTGTACAACTGGAATGCACATTACATTGCTCTCCCAAGAAAGGAAAGAATGGCAGACACAAGATAGTGCTGGCAGTTATAAGGACAGAAAAAAAAGCATGTTCAGTGTTTATTTCCTTAATTTATGTTTTAAAGATGTCTTAGCTTTTCTTGTTTCTGCTCAACATTATGATGTTTTATGACCTGAATGTAGGGACGTAAAGAAGTGTAAAGATAATCTAAGTCTTTCTTTGCCACTCTTCAAACTCTAACACCACTGCACCAAAGACAAGCACCGTCTATAGCTTGTACATTTTACATGCAGGTAACATAAATTCTGTTTGCACTGTGATCTGTTTTCATGCCTAAATCGACTAATATCAGATGGACTTCTTTATGGGTAGTCAAGAAAACCAGAAAATTTGTGGCTTTGGTGTCCACTGAACACACAAATGGCAGGATGACATGATTTTAGACATGTGACAAACATTGCACATTCTGTGATCTTCCTATTGGAAATGCACAGATTACAATTGCAACGTTCAGTGGAATTATTGCTCAGCACTATCCAAATGTTGTAACTTTGTAAAGAACTTCAAATTGCTCTGTGTATGAATAGTGCTCTATAAATAAACTTCCTTTGCCTTTAGGAATAACAATAAGGTCCCTCTGATTGGACATATCTTAAGAGAAAATTACGATTCAGCCTACACAGGAATAGACTTTTACTGCATATAACAGTCTGCTGCAGAAGCGTAAATCTACACCCAGACGGATCTCTTGCTCCAATCAGTTTTCTACGGAGATCCACCATCAAGAGAGGGGAGGACAATGATTAGTTTGCACGAGATGCAGTCTTGGTGGAGCCTGCTCCCCTGAGGTGACCCAATCAATTGTGGGCCAGACAGAAGTCTGTCCAGGAAGCCGTGTTGGTTTCCAGCAGTCTGTCCGTCTGTCTGAGCCTGTCGTCTTCAGACTTGGCAGTGACTCACCCCAACTTCCCCCAAAAAATCTCTTGGGTAACAGCCTTTTTCTGCATTTACTGATACAGCACACTTCCAAGGAAGACGAAGAGACATTTAAGGAAGTGAGATACTGGGAGACAAAGGACCGTGATGTGCTGGAGAGACGACAATCCCAGACTGCTGCTTCCAAACAGGCATTCCCACACAAGTGATTTACGGACTAGAAGATGGCAGGCTAAATATCTAAAGTGGCCGTCTAATTTTTTAAGTTGGAATGGAAAGATTAGGCTGAAGCTGGATCAGTTGGCGCTTTATCCCTATTAGGCCTGCTTCCCTTTGACCCAGATTCAAACCGATCGCTTAATGTTGCTGCACATCTAAGCTTGGTTTTGTTGACAAAACTCACCATGTCCGATTTTACAGCTAAACCTGCTTTGTAAAAGGGCCCTCCACTGTCACTCCCCCTCTCTCACTCGCACCCCTGCAGGGTGAATGGATGGATAGATGGATGCAAGGAAGAAGGGGGTGGAAGAAAAGAGATGAAGAGGGAGAACACGATGGAGATGGCAAACAGGAGAGACAAACAGAGTGTCTCTCGCTTCTCCGCTCCAGTGGACAGGGGGAATAAACCAGCAAAGACCTGCCTGCTAAACACATCTCTGTCTTTGTTGTCAGGTTGCAGCTTGAATGGGCGCAAAAGCAGAGCGGCGGCAGATGGGGGTGAAGGGGGACTTGATGGGAGGGAGGGAGGAAGGATGAATGCCCCAAGGCTACTTTCAAGCACTGTCAATGACTGTTATACCTTGGTGTCTGTCCGGCCCTTGTCCACAGTTCTTAACACAGACGTCGCTCATTCTCTCCCCTGACAGGCTCATTGCACTTCTTCAATTACCGAGGTCTTGACAACTCATACCTGGGTGTCGTTTTTATGAGCTTCCTATATTTAAGTTTCATGGCCAGTGAGTCCAAGAGGTGAGAACTTACTGAGGTGCTGTTGGCAGGCACATGAAGTAGGCACCTGAGCTTTTGGGATTCAGACTCGACCCATTGCAGGAGGGTTGATAAATACTCCTCGTGTCCCACCAATCATTCTCCCTTAGCGCTCTTTAAACGGTTACTCCGCAGAAGTCATTAACGTCTGCAATGAGGCGTTCAGGGTGGGGTGGGGCTATTGGGCAAAATAAATTGGAAAGCCACAGCCTAATGTTACATCCACTGCACTATCTGTGAGCTGAATAGGAAGGTACTGTATGTCTATGTGTGTGCTTATGTGTGTGACCAGCCGGCACTAGCAGTGAATTTTACCACTCGTCACCTAATAATGTTATTTCATCGAAAAATGCTGAAGGTGCAAATCTGCTGATGACACATCCCAATGACTTTTACTGCTTTAAAGGTCTTATCTCCAACTGCTCCTGTCGTTGGAGGAATCCTTTTATCTCCTGCTTAGCAAAACCTTAAACGTACAGGACACTGCGCCTAGTGCTGGGACGTTTTCTAGATACATAAGTGTATTTTTACATGAAACATAGGGTAGTATAATGTCGTTTATACATCAGTATTGTTTAAAGAATTGTTATACATTTCAAAAGAATTCATTTGGCTGTTGGCCATGACAATGTTGAATAAAACTTGAAAAACTAGAGCTCAGTGAAAAAGGCTGTGATAGAAAAAACATTTACAATAATGTGCCTATTGGCTAGGGCTGTAACAGTATGAAAATTCCATATCACGGTAACTGTGACCAAAATTATCACGGTTATCATTATTATCATGGTATTGTTGCAATGTGCTCAAAATGTTCAAAAAGTACTTTTACACACACTTGAAGACATTTAACCCCTATAATACTATAATTATAGCAGCCTGCCTGGTCTTTTTTAGTTGTCTTTTTGTCTATAAATGTGTCAGGAATTGTCCTTTGAGTAGATTTTTTCACCCTTTTTTCATGACAAATAAAAGTAAACGATTCTGGCAAGTATTTGTCATTATTATGTTATAAATGCTTAAAAGTGTGTAATTATAAGAAAAGAAAATAACTGATTTGAACTTTGAACAGGTTTCTCTTTATAAACAATTGTAAATGAACATGTTCAAAGTTTTTGAGATGACCAAAAATAAACTTCGTGTCCATGTTACAGTATGTTATAGACCATGTCCATGAGTTTTTTCACTGATGATAGTTTCTGATAGTTAGAACAGATCGATAGTTAAAACAGGAAACGGTAATACTAACCGTCTGAAATTTTTACCGCGGCTTATCATTTTACCGATAACTGTTACATCCCTACTATTGGCCACAAAGTAATGCTGAACTGGAACTTCATCGTTATTATCTTTTGAAATATCATTCAATTTGTACTTTTAATACAAAAAAATATCAATGAAACTGTTACCTGTTTTATACCATAGCAACAAAAACAGAAGTTTTAGGGCCCATGCCTTTAGCTGCCATTGTTCAGCATCAGATGCTGTTTTACACCAATCTCACCGCGCTCTCAAAGGAAGACAGTTCAACTTTGGAACAGCGTCATATTCATCAATTTCACGTACCCTCACTCGTCAATCAAAATAATAAAAAATAGGCTGACTTTCATAATAAAATGTTTTTTTTCTTGCTTCACATCTTTTTCTAACACAAATACACTGTTAACGAGAAAGAAACAGGTACATTTCAGGTAAGTGGAGACTGCATACTTTAGACAGAAAATTTGGTTCAATTTTGGTGATATTGAGTTTGAAAATATCAGCATATCAGATACTGCCAAATTGCATTATTGCACATCCCTAGTAAGAAGATCTTCTTCTCTTATAATTAAAAAAATGACTGGATATTATTTTTTTTGTACAACATTCAGGAGTTCATCTACAATTTTAATATCAGTCTAAGGTGTCTTGAACCTCTGTTTCTGGTACATGTGTTATTATACAGTGTTTTATTAATCTTTATCAGAGTCATACCAACATTTAAACCTCTGGTGCTGCAACAACCATTTGCTCTTTCTTGGCGATAAACTGCAGAGGATATAAATCAGGTTAACCTTTCAACAAAAAAACATCATGATATAATACTTGCTCTATATCACGCAGTCCAACTGGTCCCCTTTAGATCTTATTTTCTGTGATTTTTTTTCTTTACAAGAATTCCTCACAGTTTTACAGAAATAATGAGGCTTGCCGTAGAGAAAATGAAAGAGGGAGTGAACAGCAGACAAAAACAGTTGTCTCATTAAAGAGGGCCTCACAGCGACTTCTAGACCCAAAGTCCGGCTAATCTGATCGTAAAGGTTGTGCAGAAATGCTACAGTGGCACTGACATCGTAGAGGTTTGTGCTTCCTACTCCCCCTCCCTGCTCCACAACAGACACACTGGCGTCCTCTTGGGGGGAGATTGGAGTGGGCTGAAATGAAACAGGGCCACAGACAAATGGGCAGCCTCTGGAGAAGAGGATGAAACGAATGGAGCGAGAGGCACAGGAACACACACCTGCGTCCTGACATCTGCTGACAAAGGCATGCCCTTCCGATGGGCCACTCGGGGGTGGGCGTGGGCATGTGTGTGTGTGTATGTTTGAAAAGAGAGAGTTCGAAAGAGGTTCTTTATGCATGTGTGTCTATGTGAAACTGTATCCAAGCGCATGTGAATGAGAACATGCAACGTGACCGGGGCTGATAACAACCTCTATTCAGCAGCCGGGTAAACATGAGTGGCTCCAAGATATTGCCTTGGCTGGCCTGCAAAGAACACTGGTCAATCAAACACACATATAGACACACATACAGAGAGCAGCCTTCATAAATGAAGGATTTAAAGCCACCGGTAGCCTTCACCCTCAAACCACAACTACTTGCAGCATAAAGGAAATTAGTAGTTTGCCACAAAGGTTTTTCATGTGTGAAGCTTGTTAAAGCTCTGAGTTGGGTGTGGTGGAAATTCTCAACATTTTCTGTCCTCAACAAAACCCCACCACTTCATAGCAAACAAGTCAGGACAGGACTTGTCAGGAGTTGAGGATCAAACAGTGAGGCTGAGGAAGCGTGGCGTGCAGACGCATTCAGTGAGACACAACAACAACAACAAAGAGGGGAAAAAAAATCAGCTAGGGCTTGGCAATGTGACAAAAAAATCCCATAACAGTGTTTTTTTGCTTGTTATTATAACAATATTATTTGCAGAGATTTAGGGATGCCCCATCAGGATTTTCTTGGGCAGGATCAAACACTGATGAAATAATTTAATATAGTATCCTATAGTAAGGACATCTGAATTACACAAAGTGACTCATTTATTGCTTGTTTTTATTTATTCACAAAATAATCAATAAAATAAAAATTGTTATTAATTTTTCCAAAAGACAAACAGTGCAAACAGACTAATAAATAAAAGGCAGTACCCTCAAAAATAGTCACTCAATTACATAAATTTCAATTTGCTAAGACAACATATTTCACCCTCACCTTATTTATTTAATGTTCAGCCAAAAATTATATCCTCCACTCTGTAAATTACTGTTATAGCTTCGTCAAAAACTCTCCTTACAGAACCATCCAGGACACATCACTTAACAAAACGTGTAGCTTATTTAGCTGAAGGGATTTTCTTTTATCCTGCTGGTCTCAGTGAAACAGACTTTAAAACTGGATGAATATTTTTGACCAAAATGACGAAAAAAAAAGTTCTGAGGATTCCACCACAGTTTATTTAAGAGGATGACGAAGCAGCAGGAGCAGGAGACGAGCTGACGAGTGGACGACATCAACAGTAAGTTGATCCCGAGATGATTGGTAAAAGTGACCTCAGGCATCAATTTCGATCAACCGATCAAATTTTTGAAACAAGTATCATCTGATATATATTAGTGTTAGATCAATCAGGGCACCTTATTATTAGAAAATGAAAAGGGATCATGCATTTCATTTCATTGTACTTTGAAGCTTTATGACCTCATGTTTCCTTGGCGGTATTGCATCTGTAACTGAATGTTCCAGATAGTTAGCTAATTCTCTTTGCTGAAATCTTGGTTAGCTGAAGCTAGGAGCATAAACCATTTCCTGGTTAAGCTGGTAAAATGAAAGCCCTCGGCCATAATTACAATTCAAGACTTTTATTATGAATCTTGTCAATGTCACATTTCAGCCCTTTATGGAGCTTTACATGCCTTCAATTAGCCCCACAGGACTGCTGTTTTCTGCTGCTTGCTAGACACTCCAACAGCCAAAGCCGTATTTACTGTATCATCCTGGACTTCAACAAGAAGGTCACAGGCTTGTACACACATTGAAGTCATTTTTTAAATTGCTGTAATGAAGACTTAACTCACTGCAGGATATGGATAAGGATAAGCCACATAAATGGGTTTCCTCACACGGCCTGTGATGAAACCAGACAGACGGAGACACCATGACAAGCTCACTAAATGTTTCTGTTATTTGTGGGCATTAATGTTGCTGAGGAGAGGGTACACATTTACTATATTGTTGTGTAGTAACTCATGTTCAGTGTAAACACTGCACTACACATGGATGGCTGCAGTGCTGTTCGGTCAGTGTAGAGTGTTAGTGTATTTGCCTTTCAGGCTGAAGATTGCTTTAAACGGACTAGTCTTTGTCACAAATCACTTTGGTATGCTACATTAATTTACCTGCCACTGTGGGTGTTTATTTAAGACTGTGAGCTGTCTGTGCAATGTTGATTAGCCCCCCTTTGATCACAACAAAGGGGGTTTGAAACAATCATGGTAGTGATGTAGAAACCCATATCAAGGCATAAAAAATACCAGTGGCTGTGATAACACCAGTTTACCAGCCAGCTCCTCTTTCAACCTTAATTTTAAAAAAGCCTTCCAGCCTTTTCCTCAAAGGAGAGCTGAGACTAAGGAGAGAGTCACATACACATTGCAGGGTTGAGCTGGACAAACTGGGCATGGAAGGAAAAAGAAACATGTTGCTTTCTGCTCATTGACCTTGTGTGTTTGGAGGATGTGGGGCGAGCCCTGTCTGGCATTATGGGGGCCATTTAAGTTAAAAATCCAGCCGGTCAGTCTGCAGCAAGAGCTCGAGTCCCATAGGGGAACCGGCGCTAACTCCTCATCCTGGCACACACGGCGCCACCCCCCCTTTCTTCTCTTTTGCTCTCGTCTCCTGCCACTGCTGCTTCTCCCGCTAACCCTGCTTTCCCCCCTCTCTCTTTGTTCCACTCCCTGAAACCTGCAGTACAGAGCCGTGATGCTGTCTGTTCCAGGAAATGCCTAGTCAGAGCAGGGAGCTGAGGAGAGCATTTGTGTCTGTGTGTAAAGGAGAAAAAGAAGAGGGGAGAGACAGAGACTGTAAAGTGTATGTTTCTGAATTTAGAATAGGACCTGCCTCTTTCTTTACCAGACAGGCGCTTCAAAGGAGTGCAAAGTCACAATGTGTAGAGCTGGCAGCAGTCTTGGGAAACAGGAAATCATTGACAGAAGACACTAGAAAGGACTGCTGGGGGTGCGCGCATGTGTATGTGTGTGCACGTCTTAGAAGTCATAGCCAAAGAAGAACTAAGAGGTCAAAAACACCAAGCTTAGCAAAGAAATCAAAGCTATGAAGGTCCACATAAAGTCAGGTTGCAGGAGGAAGGGGCGTGCACATGACTCAGTGAGCTCCGTGGAGCCCGAGCGGTGATAGAAATGGGTTAGATCAAGTCTGTAGAGAGAGGGAGAGAGAATAGGAGAAAGAGAGAGAATGAGAGCAGGATGAGAAATGAGAGCACAGGGCAGAGCAGCTCGGGGGTTGCTAGAGTACACTCCGCCGCCAGCTGATAGCTGAAACCCTTCCCCGACCTGAACCTAAGCCACCTCATAAATCCCCCCGCTCTGGAAGACCAGGAATGTATTAAGTCATAGCAGTTGTATCGACTCAGTCTAGGTGGTATTGCCGCCCACATGGCCGGAGGAGGACCCAGACAAAAGCCTGGCTCTGGACCTGAGGGCTGAGGGTCGGATGCCTACGTCAGGGGTTGTGTATTTCAGAGCAGACGTCAAATATGACTGAGGCTGGGGAGTCTCTGTGAACTGCAGAGGAAACATACTGGGAGAATTTCCCTTTACAAGGAGCAATGAAGGACATGTCCACACGGACAACACTCTCTGTAAAGACGGCATCTATCAAGAAAAGTGTCCATCCACATGAAAACACCGTAGTATATATGACAGGCCTGAAAGTGGCGCTGTAACACTGCTGCAGACATACACTAGTAAAACCCAGAGAAAAAGACATGGAGCATGTGCATACATCATAAATTAGGTCAACAAATACTGCTGTATGTTGCTTTCTGTGTCCTCTCGTTTCTCGCGGTGGTTGCAGAGGAGCAGAAGATTTTGCTGTAAAAGCCAAAACACACTCATTGGCTTCTGCAGCACGAGCGCGACGCCGTCAGGATTCTCACGTGTAGTTTAAGCAAGGGATGGGGCTGTGACGCCATCATTTCTGAAGCTGTTTTTGCAGTCCAAACGGAAACATTTGGCTGGCATTTTCGGATTTATCCACTCTGAGACCCACTTCAAACGTGTGTATTCGGATACCCGAAATGCCATATCAGTGTGGATGAAACACCTATATAACTAAGAACTTGTGCGGATACGCCTGAGTCCGTCTTTGTGTGGACAGCCCCCCCAAGTGTCTTAACATCCAAGAAGAGACCACAACATTAAACATTAAAGCTATATGAGCTTTTGCAATAAACACATCGTTACAGTCTGAATTTATTGCAATATAAACATACTTTTAAATGTGGTCAAGCTGTTATTTCTCCAGCTGCAGGACAAAAGATTTGCTTTCACATCTTTTTAAAGAGTTAGAATAATTCAAATATGGTTATCAACTTTGTCAAGCTTTACTTGTGCCAATTAGGTGGAGAAAAATAAATGTTTTGTATTACTCTTGAATTCAGCAGAAACACATTACAACTTACACCGTGTTCCAACTGAATGCAAGGTGTGCAAGCATCAGCGACAAAATCAGACTGATAACAAGGCATCCTTTATGAGGGCCCTAACTGCCCATGAACAATGCAGCGCAGCACAATGCGATGGGATACAACGGTCACAATGTTTCTCAGAGCAGATCAAATCACTCTTGACAAACCACCAAGCACAGGGAAATGAGGTAAGACCATCCTTGGAACAACTTAAAATAATTCTGACTTTGCTCGGTATTGTTAAAAGAGAGGACCTGGGCCTTAAATTAACCTGTTTTTTAAGAATTGTGTAACCACAGAGTAATAGGATCATAGACAGAGCCTGTCATGCCAGTCATTTGTTCAAGGAAGCACTCTTTTAAAGCATATCAGCAGAGGTCACCATATTAAAAGCCACTAATAACTTTCATTCTTCTCACAACAAGATGTAAACAGATGAAATACAAATACAAATCAGCCCCTGTACGGCCCATGACACAAAGTTGTTTTTATGAAACAGGCTGTTAGAATATTTATTTATGTAGTCAAAACAGTCATTAGGGCATATGTTGTGTTTGCGACTTCCTGTGCTTCAGCAAACTTCCGAGTTGAGACGCACAGATTTTGCACATATGCAGTGGCCTCATTTTTTAACCACTAAGGTTGCTGCTCAGAAAGGTTTGCATGTATCAACAGAAACCACGATAAACACTTGCTGGGTAGTTTATTAAATGGCATTTAGGTAAATGTGAAATAATGTAGGTAAATTCTTTTCGGATTGATCAACAACAACAATTAATACATATTTAATTTTGGCAGCAATTTATCTTGCTTTTTGGCGATTTGGTCATGGGGGTAGTGTTGAACAATATTTTGTTTTCCTGTATGGCTGCATTGTGTGTTTGCACAATAGTCACATTTGAGTATGTAATATTGGTCATGTGTCCATGTGAAAGTCTGTCTGATATCAGCCACAATTGTCAGAGAAGTGCAAAGTGTGCATGCTTAATCTGTGTGTGTCCTGATGTGGTTTCAATGATGCTGCTGCTTTGAACACAGACACACTGACATGACATGCGAAGTAGACACTAAATTAGAGTGGTTGGTCTTCAGTGACTGTCTTCCTGTCAGCAGCTCTACTGCATACTGCTTCCAATTAATGCTGCAGTATTAAGTCTGTTAGTAGCACAATTATACAGTTTAGCTCGTCTGGTATTGTTGGCTTTTGCTACCTTAATTATGGTAGATGAGCTCTTAACACTCTCTGAGAGAGATGTCCTGCTACTACTACCTGTTATCTTTCACTAAAAAGTCCTTTAAGATAAACTTGTGCAGCAAATAGTGTCGCTACTTCATGACATACAAGCATATTATTTAAATGCAGGATTATAACTTGATGACAGAGAAATACAGTTAAAAAGTGGCGCCATCCCCCACCAGCTCTGTCTGTGTTTTTCAGTGATTCAGCCTCTTGCACTAACAATCAGCTGGAGTGAACTTTCTATGGTGTCAGTTTGAGTTTAATGTGTGGACTGTAGGATGTAATCATTCACTTAGCCCATGGTTCGGTATGTACCTTGTTTTGTTGCTCAAAGTTTTTCAGTTTATTCTGTTTTGTAAACTTGGCCACACAAGTCGTCGTCCTTTCTTTCTTTTTTTTTTTTTTTTCCCCATTTGAGGCGTCTTTTTCATTTTTTCCACAACAGCATGGGTTATTGTGAAGAAAAAGTATTTTTTTCATTCCTAAACAATCTCCTTATTTTACTTTTCAGCAAAAAAAAATCCATGGAAATCTTGATACATTTATAATATAGAATTTATAAAATTAATCAACACATTAAAAAAATGTTTCAACTGCTTTTTGTCCCTAGATCACATCTTAATTTCCCTGTAAGTGTATTCCAAAGGGATAAATAAAGTTCTATCTCATCTGTTACATTTCTTTTATAGCGCTGGAGAGAAACAAATGTGACCTTCACATTTGTAATAATTACATTTTTAGACAAAAACTTAATTTTCTTGACTTTATTTCATATTTGAGCACCATGATGTTTAACTCATTCATCTAATTGTCATATTTCTGAATGCATCATTTTGCAACTGTTTTTGTGGCTTCCTGAGGCTTTTCAGAGCTCGTTCAGTCTCTTTCTTACCATTATCCTGCCCACATCAGCAAGTGTTTGAATAAGACATTAAAACTGTTAACCTACAGAACCTCCGACAAAGTTTGAGTGTTTTTCATGGCCGTTTTGAGCAGATGACAATTGATGGATGTCATGGCTGTTTGTGCTCCAGTGGTTAAAAAAAGTGATGCTCTGTCACAGGAATTATGAGGCTTCATAGCCATATTGATGAGCTTATAAAGGAGATTGATTTACAGTTTTGGCAAATGCTGAAACATGTTTTCATATTGCTGCCTGTCCTATCAGATAAGTTGTGTGGTTTTTTGGCCCAACTTTAGCGCACTGCTACTCCGAGCAGTAGTGTCCACCAGTGTTAATTCTGTCGGCCAATTATTTTCATCATAGTTTTCATCAACAACCTTTCTTCCCCGGACGAAAACTAGACTATCACTAAAAAAAAAACAACAAGTGTACACTGACAAAAACTAAAACTAAATTAACTGACATTTTCATCAACAAATAAAAGCTAGACTAAAATGTTTGACAAAGACTAAATCCAATCAGACCTAATTTTGTCATGTAGAAAGTAGGGACAAGTTAGGAATCACAGCTACTTTGGTTGTGTGGAAAGGTTAGATGAGTTAAGAGGCACATCCAGTTACAACTGCCTTAGCTTCATGGTGGCGGGATCCAAGTGTAAAAAATGACTTCAGAAATTCAAGGACATAAAAAGTGCCGTACAGTTTACAATTCATATTTTAGTCGACTAAATTTACAGTAGATTTTGTCGACTAAAACATTGTGAAATTTCATCAAGTAAAACTAGACTAAAATTAAAACAATTTTGATGACTAAATTATGACTAAAACTAAAAGATATTCTAGGCAAAAGACTAAAACCAAATCTAAATTAAAAAGTGCTGTCAATTTAACACTGATGTCCACATCCCTGGGCCGATTCACAGGCACGCATGTAGCAGAGCAAATATGGAGAGAAAAGGACAACAATGAATGACAGCTTCTGGTACTCAAACCATAAAAATGGCTAAATTTAAAGCATATAATGAATCATAAATTTCATACCACAAGGTTCAATATTTGATTGGTAGTTGCTGCATACCTAGTGGACTTGTGGTCATGACAGGGCATGTCTCAGCACTCTATACTGGTATACTGGTCCTTGTGGTGAGCCGGCTACAGACATCATTTTGTACGAAAAAAAAGAGCAGCTTATACACCAGATTTTATGGTAAATACAAGTAGGGGAGTTCCTTTGAGAAAAAGCTGTACACACTTCCTCAACATCTATATATCCGTTTGAAAGGTGCAAATCCTCCTGACTTATAGATGCCCTGGTATACCCCTAATCTCATATTATCACTGCAGGAACTACAAGCCTGACACTTTAATGTGTTGGACAATTTTATTACTGCAGCCAGGCTGATAGGCTAAAAAGCATATTCTTGCTCTATTGCTTAGCTCTCTAGGGGACATGGTGTAGTAAAAAGACACTCGTTACCGATCCATACTGGCTGCCCTGGAGAAGTCCAGGGAGAATTGTGAATGGGGTCGGGCTCTCTAGCATCTAAGGACTGCGGCTTGAAAGTCTGGGCGTAAGGTGGGTGCAGGCTGTAACAGTAGGAAGCCGGTGGGCCTCAGGGTGGGGGGAAATCTAAAAAAGGAGCTGGTGGGTGGGATGAGAGGGGTGGGGGTCCAGCCACAGGCATTTACCTAACCAAACACAGCTGTCAGTCGTGTGTGTGTATATTTGTGTGTGTACTTGGAGAGAGAAAGAAAGAGAAAAAGGATTATGGTA
This sequence comes from Cetoscarus ocellatus, assembly GCA_037902135.1. Lineage (NCBI taxonomy): Eukaryota > Metazoa > Chordata > Actinopteri > Labriformes > Labridae > Cetoscarus > Cetoscarus ocellatus. The sequence continues at coordinate 1,055,037 of JBAMNC010000784.1, forward strand.
ACACAAGCAGTCTGGCTCATTCAAATGGGGGGAAACACCAAAAGGCTCTGGCTTGTACAACACACACTCGCTCACACAAACCCTCCTCTCCTCCTCCTCCTCATCCACCACCACCTCCTTCTTCTCTTCTTCTCCCCTTTCCACCGGGGCCTCCATCCAGTGAGAGCAGCCAAAAGAAGGGAGTCAGGCCTAGATAACTCCCTGTCTTATCCTAACAGGATTCAGTCTGCACATAAAGGCCTAAAAGAATAATGAAAGGGGGGTTTGGGAGTACTTGAAGCAGGGTTAAGCGGCGTACACAGCCTCCTCTCTAATGTGCTAAGAGTGTCACATTCCCCCCCAGACCCAAAAACAAAGGTTCTAATCACAGAGTTGCAACTTAAATAGCATTTACCGGTAGACCTCAGCCACAAAGCCGGCCTCAGAGACAGACGGCTCTGACTTAAGCTGGGATAGCATGCAGTGCTTGTGATTGAATGAAAAAGAAATAAATAAAACTAAAAAGAAAACAAGGCTTGATCCTCTTTGTAAAGATGCATGACCCAGAAAGCCAGAGCATAAGATTGCAGATTGAGCTCTGAATTGACAGTGTAAACAAACAAGGGGAAATTATCAAAGTTTTTAATGCAGAAATTTGTGACCACTTCCATCTGTTTCAGCCTGTAATAGTAAGAATTCGCCATATTGTCTAAATATTTGACCATTGTAAAGGTGTATGTTAAAGTTTAATGCACAAATGCTGCATCATGATTCATGAGATTGGTTAGTTGAAAAGTCATTGCAATGTATTACATGACAATGTTTTATTATTACTGCAGTGTATACGAAATGTATTTAAACATTAGTACTTCACTGATGCTGTAGTACACTGAAGCTCCTGAGAGAAACCTCTGATCTTTGGCAATAGTGGCAATGTGAGCCAGATCACTGCAACAACTAAAACTGCTTTACGGCAGCAACACAACTCCAAGTGTTAGATTTGGAGGGTCTAAAGGGTTTGAACTTTTCCTATTAGACAGAAATATCACTACGTTTTTACATTTTTCAAACATGATAATCTTTAAACATACTGTATATATTCAACTTGCAACACTGAGATTTCAACAAAAAATGAAAATCCAGAATGACTTATATTCTTACACATATTTTTTAATATTTTTTGAAGAGTAAGCTCGCTGCTTTACACATAATTAACAAACATCCAAAAAACCCAAAATACTTCCATACAGCGCTCCTTGGATGTTTCCACGACATTGTGTCCACTTAGTGGCTTTGCTGCTTTAGCTTCATTTCCTCAAAACTTACTTCACTCTTAATTTACTGAGGTTAAGACAGCATAACAACTGCATGCACAGTTGAGTTATGCTGAGATTGCCCTCTGTTGGATCGAATGATCACTGCTCCAGGTGCCCTGAGGTGCTGCTGCGCTGTGTATTTGCAATTCGAATGGCTCCCCAGATCAGTTAAAAATCTTTCCTACCAAGTTCAAATGAATCTTCAAACATTGAATATAAAGTGATAGCCTTATGGACAATCATTGCTAGCCCTGTCAGCACCGGTTAGCTCCAAGATGTTCTGAGAGCATGTTTTTAAAGTATTTTGCCTAAAAATCACTCAAATACTGGATTATGACATGCCTGTAAACCCCTCTGTTTCAGCCCTGTTCAGGACAGGCTGTTTTATTATTGATATTATTGATTTTGAGCTCCATCTGTCCATGCCTCCTTCAAGAAGTGCATGTGGCTTCCACTTTACAGCGCTGTGCTCTAATGTTTATTTTGGCTGCATAGACATGTTTCCTTTACTGGAGCTGCAGTCGGCAGAACAAAAAAAAAAAACGGTCTCAAGGAGTGTCATCTGGAGGAGGTGGCATTTCAAGATTTCTAAATGTTGGTTTTAGAAGATACTTTCTGAAAAGTGGAACAAGTAATGGAGGGAGAGGAGGGTTATTCATATGTTGCTGGGTTTAAAGACAGGCCATTGAAACACATTTCTGCATAAAATCATTCAAATGTGTATTTTGCAATATATGGGACCTTGGAAGACCTTGAGCAAACTTGATGGATCTTCAGAAGCTATTTTCTGCAAGAGCATTATAATGGGAGACTTTCCTACTTCCCTGTCTTGATGAGTACCTTTAGAAACTCCAGTGCATCATCATTTTATTTGAACAGTATTGTTTGCCTACAATGATACATGCAAACAATATAAAAAAATCAATGATCAGAGCCAGATTCAATTTATGTTGTTGTCTGTTCATTTGAATTTAGGAAGTAGCTTTCATCAGCTACATTCAAGCAGCAGTCATATGCAACTTTCTGGATTTTTGATAGGAAAAATAATTACAGCTCAAGAGCATTTACTTTGTGCATTTCACATTTTGATCCTCTTTTAACAAGGTGTGAACTCCAAGGAAAAAAGGTTAAAAGCCACCGTACAAGAGTGTCTGAGCTCTACATGATGTAGACGCTGCATAACCATTATGAAAAGATGCATTCAAGTTTATTTGTCTGTTAAAAATAAATCAAGCATCAGCAGGTCATGGTCAAGACACCATCTTTACCGCTTGTTGTGCCAGGAAACACTCTGAATTTATTTGATTTACTTTGGCTTACACTCAGATTGGATGAGTGTCCTAATAGATTATGCAGAGTCTCATTAAATCAACAGCTTACATGAGAGACATCTCCCTATTTAAAAAAAATAAACAAGCTGCCAGTGGGTTTGCTCATACCATGTGAATGTTTGTTTGCTTTTAAATGCTCCTGTCAAAAATTGTACGTGTAGCGGCAGATAAGGTCATGCATCTAATCTCTCTCTGTCTTTCCTCAGATTCAGTATCAGTGTTAGATGTCTGTGCTTTCTGCGGAGTGTGCATCTGTGTCAGGTGAGGGCTGGGCGTTGAAGAAAGAGGAGTCTATGAGGAAGGTGGAGCGGGACGGGAACAGAAAAGACAGGCAGGGATGTCTGGGAGAGCACAGATTTGAGTTCTAGAGGAGATGACTGAGTTAACCCCACAGGCTTGTCACATCCTATTCTCAGCTTCACTGAGCAAGCCGGGGCTGAGGACCAAAAAGGGTGCGAGCGCAGTCACATGCTCCTGGCAAACTCGCCCGGCTTAATGATTTGGAAGGGAGGACTCGGGCTAAATCGAACTAATTTAAGGTTGGGCCAGATGCACTCCATCAAACACGACCATCACCTGATGAATCAGTGAGTCATGTAGCCCGGGGAGAGGAGCCAAGGATGGCAAATAAGGTTCTAACCAGGGAAAGTGAGGGGAATTTATTACTCACTTTTCATGCAAATGGAGTTATTGTCAAATTAGAGGCGAGATTAAACGCTATCATGTTCTCCCTCTGCTCAATCACTTGACACAGACGTATTTATAACAGTAAACTAATCTGTCCGACTTGAAGAAAAACAGCACTAGTTAGCAGGAAACAAGTTGCATAAGGGGCCTCTCATTGCAAAAGGATTTTCTCACTCGCCTGTCGTCATTTTATCTTCCAAAAATATTTATTCCCCAAAGCCAAATTGTCTTCCACGTGACTAAGAAGTGGGGGTGGTGTGTGTTTCTCCCTGTGTTTGCCTGCATGTGTGCTTGTGTACTGCAGAGCACACAGAAAACGCATTGTTGGCCGGCGCCGAAACAACACAGCAGATTGTTTCCCACTGACAAAGAGGGTCTGGTTTCTCATAGTGAAGCAGGGCCGATTTACTGCCTGTGGCTTCAAAAGACTGGAAACAGAAGCCGTTCGAAAGAGAGTGCAGCTCAGCGAGCGTGCAGCAGGAAAAATGTTCCTGGCATTATTTAACTGTATAAAAGGGAGAGGGATGAGAGATAGAGAGAAAACCTCAAAAACCTCTGAGCTGGCAGCCAATGACAGGAAATCATTTAGACTAAATATAGCAAACTTAAATTAAACTCAGAGAGATAGTAGCCTGGCCAACTTACAGGGGAGGTGTTTGTCTGCAACTGGGGTTGTGCGGTGAATTGATATTTTAAGATTTATCAATACATCTCCAAATGAGAAGTAGGGACTTACAATATTATTCATATGGTAATAGTTTATGTTGATGTTTATTTTAAACATAGATTTCATTTTTTTTCACAGAGATTCATAAGCAGAAGAATTCTCATGGACCACAAGATGATCTATTTGAAAAAAAAACAGGAACTAAAGAGGATTTGTTATTTCATTCAATTTCACAAAGAACTTTCATATTATTAGTAAAAAAATAAACAATGTACACAATACTAGTATGACTCAATGGCAACAAAAATGATCAATCAATAATGGCAGACAAATTCTCGTAAAAATGCTTAATACATTTGCAACCTCTGAAGAAATGGGTGAAAATGGCTATCAGTGATGTTTTCAAATAACAGCATTCACTTTTTAATCCTTTTACCTGTTTAAGCCCAACATATGCAACAACAAATAGAACCCTTTTACACCTTGCATCAGGTAATTTAATATTTCAATAATCAAAACCTAAAAACAAACTCTGTTGCACTTTATAAACTGCGCAAATATGTTGCCAACATTTGGAAATCAGTTGGAACTGCATGACATTTTCTCTCAGTATTTTCTCTTATCTTTGCAAATGTTGCTAATGTAATTGAACTGATTTGTCCTGTATGTGTGAATGCTGCTTTAGACTGTGCTTTCATTTAAGTTAAATTATGATTGAGTAGAGTAATTCCATTCATACCCCATTCACATGTGCAACTTAATTTCAGGGTAACCTAACTTAGGTTAGGTTACCCTGAAATTTTCATGAATTTACCTGGGTGAACTGCATGTGTGAACAAACATATTTACCCTGAAATTTCCCTACTCTCCCTCTTTCCTTGTTTCACAGGCAAACTGCAGTAAAACTTCTTGTGATGAGCACATAGAAGAAGTCTGAAAATTTTCTGGGTTAGTCGTCCCGATATTTACTAGGAAATTTCAAGGTGGTGCTATACCTTGGTTAAAAAGCATGTGTGAATGCAAACAGCAGAATCTCTCCCCAAACTTAACCCTGAAATTACCCTGCTGCCTTCCTAGTCTGTTTTTATCACCCCAACCCTCTGCCTTACTGACAAACTGCAGAAGAAACCCCCACTGTGGGGCACAAGAGCAAACTAGCATATTGGGAAAATAAGGTTAACTTGATAATTTCTGGAAACTTTTTGGAAAATGTTGGGGTCTTATGTGTGTGAAGGGCTTATGTTTCTAAAAGTCTTAATATTTATTAAATGACTTTGATTTTATCACATTCAAACAAATAGAATTAGTTGATTTTATAGGAATCCTATCAGTTTATAATTCTGGTACTGTGACCATAATTTGTGATGCTATTTAAGAAATACAAAGTCCTATATTTCACATACCACCATCTGGTAGAGAAACTAGAGACTAGAGAGAGTTTCAGTTCACATTTTTAAGCCTCAACTACAAGCACATGAAAGAAACACCGCTCCAGGCTTGTTAGAAAGCAGAGTGATAAACAGAAGAAATGAGGATCAGCTTTCATTAAATAACTGGCCGTAAAACTCAGCGCACATTCCTCTACCTTTTGCTGAAACTAGTCCCTACTCAGTAGCACTAACCCTTGGCAAGACCAAGGTGTTGTAGTACAGCACGTCTCCTGTTCGATCTCTATAGACGCCATTAATTCTTTATGGTCTACTGCTGCCCAACCTTGTGTATAGGGTCTCTCAGTCTCTCAGCAAATTTTCCCCTCATCTTTTCAGTTCAGTGATGCTGACGAACAGTTCAGGCACTCAGGATGTGCGAATCTCTCAGATATCTGGCACTTTTTCTGTTTAATAACCATCCACACACACACAAGCCATGTCCACCATCTGTTACCGCAGGCCCGATGCAGCAAACACAGTACTCCCCAGTTCTCCTTCATGTGTCTGCAGGTCACAAGTTCAGGATGAGATGAACTATTCATGAGTCCCTGTAAAAGTGCAAAGGCTACAAGGAGCAAGGGGGGAAAGGGAACTATGGGAAATGCACATGTATTGGTGCATTGTCTGAAGCTATGTGAAAGATAAGGATTGTGGAAGAGAGGGGGGCTTCAATGAGCCTCTGAACTGGGGCATAATGGCATTAAAAACACTGATGGAATTATCCGGCTGGAGTTTGTGGAGCGTACACAAGCAGAGAGGAAAATATATGGGGGGGTGACACACATAGAAGAAAGCTTTAAAAAGAAAAAAAGAAAGGAAAGGACAGAAGGGGGAGGGGAAAGGGACCACACTTGGCTAATCAGATTTTATAGATTGACCAGACTAAAAGGCTGATCTGGCCTTTTGTCCTCCGAAAAAGCCTGGAGGTGTGCGGCCTGATGTTTTCGCAGGAGGGGGGTTGGAGGTCAGAGTGAGTTATTGAATGTCTACACGGGCCATGAGCATTGTTGTTCTGTCCCCTCACGAGACAAAGTCAATGCCAGATTGAAATTGAAATTGATTGGCTGCTTTTAAATCAGTGACAAAGAGGATGTGGGGAGTGCCTGTATGAAATACAGTTTGGCTGTTTGACATTAAAATTTACAAAGAAGAAACGGGATGTGATAAAACTCCATTACTTAAGTCAAAGCTAGATTGAAGTGATCACTTTATACAGAAGCCCTGTAGGCATATACAATTAAATATGTTATCCCCACTATAATGAACAATTTTCAGTTGTTGTGGACTAATATATGTTGTCATCCCAAGACAACAATACTGGTGTTCTTGAGGCAACTAATTTTCTTTCTAAGATTTGACAACACCAGACTGTGAATCTGTGTACAGCAGGAAGGCAAGGGAGATCTCATACTTGGCAATCCATATGGTCCCCAAGGACAATTGACCTCCAAAGTCCAGTTTGTTAGATTAGTATGAGTGCCCTGTGCCATAGTTAAACTTAGTGCTGATCCTTGGTCTTGGTGAAATAGGAAGAGACACTCTTCGGCATGTCTTTAAGGCTCTCAGCAATCGTTGTTAATTATGCTGGAGTGTCTGTGTTACTTGCTTTAGTGAGACCTGTGTTTTATAACATTATGTTTATTGCTGTCTTCTTTAACTTGGTCTGTTACTAGGTCGATCTAAAGTTAGTGTGACAAGTTTTACCATGCAGTGGATTTCCCTACAAAGCCCTCTTTTGAAACCAAATGGCTGCCATTGCTCTTGCTTTGTCCAATACTTTTTACAATCTATATGCCCACATAGACAGAGTGAACTGTGAAATGAATTCCTCAGGAAAATGTTATGGTGTAAAGGTACAAAAGAATAAATTTTGATTGGACAGGACCAGGGGGTAAATCTGGGTCTGTCAGTAAGACAAGTCATAGGGTGGACTCCAAAATTGTAAAGTGCACAGAGCACAATTTAAGGATATCTTTAGATGTATATTTAGTTAATATTGGATCTGTATTTTACAAAATTTAAACCTTTCATTTGCACATCTGCTTGCTTTCTGTCAATGCTCTTAATGCAATAAATGTTTCATTTCAACTCTGAAAAGCCTTTGTCACACTGCTCTGTGTTTGACTGTCGTCTTTAACTGAACTCTTCAGCACAAACTACACAAACTAACCTTAATATACAAAGATGACAAAAAAAAAAGAGTAAAAATATGATATACATCACAGAAAACAAGGAAAAATACAATGTATAGATGCATGTCCCCTGATGGCTTTTGTTGTTATTACTTAACAATTCACTTTTAATCACAATATTATAATTTAAGTTTCCAACATAAGTCAGGTTCTTATAAACACATAACAGCCCCAAAACAGGCATGCTTTGTGTGAAGTTGTAAATCTAATCCCAGTTACATGATTGTATGGTAGAACTGAAGTAAAAAGCCATAGGATCAGGAACATTAATGCTAATAGCACTTAGCAGCCCCGTAAGAGATACCCCCGTCTGCCACCTCCTACAAAAGACGAGACTCCAGTGGACACAGACGTATATTAAAATTAAAAACAACTTGGACCATTTACAGATGCATCTTTGAATAATTCAAAACTGGCCTACATATAGTGTTAAATATGCAGTATTGCCGCCAGCCAAATTCTCTCATCTTTTGGGAGGCCACAGCTCTTAAAACCCTCTCTTAGTCTAAGTAGAGGAATGTTTCGTGCTCCAGATAGCGGACGTGTAGCCTTGGTGTAGCCTGGAGTTTAGGGTGGGTGTAATGGCTCGTCTCAGATCTATGGCGGTGGAAGGAAAAGGGAGGATTCCCACCCTGTAATTTACTGGGGGCTTTGTGGGCCAACACCCAGGCTAGCTTTGTAATGATGCTCTTGTTCTCTATAGCAAAGGTAATCCAGGAACCATGCTGAATCAACTACTATGGAGACACCCGCTTCAAGGGATCAGCTAACATGTAGAAGGCAATATTTTCTTTAGAGTGAAAAAGGGCAGCCTTAAAAGCCTTAGATGTTATCATTTACATATGATGTTTTCTAGAAAAAACACTGAGAGCATGAGTGAAATATCAGCACTATCAGGGACTGTGACAACCATTTAACCTTTAAGACAAAATTTAAACATGGGCGGAAAGCAGAGCAGTCACGTACTCGTGTACAATATGTGTTTCCTATTTTGATGTCTGTTCCCAGGGGAGCCTCTGGCTTATCCTGAGTATTAACCAGCCTGTTATTCGTGATGTGACATTTTTGTTTGCAAAACTGTTAGTGAGCTTTCGTATGTAATGTCTTATTGGGTGTACTTTGAGGTAGGGCTGGAAAATATTGGAAGAAATGAAACTGCAATATATTCTGTTGCAAGATATATTGCATTTCTTATAATTCAAGAACAGTAAAATGTATCCATTTGCTTACACTACAACTTCAGTTGCATAACTTTACTTTTCTTGTTTAGATCTCAACTTTTTCTAAATTTTAAATCTCAACCCCTTTCACCCCAAATGATTGGTTTGCTGCACAGCATTAAGCTATACTAGAGGGAATGAATGGCAGCAAAGGACAAAACTATACTTCAAATTTTGCATTGGCAGGAGTCTTGCATTAGAATACCTATCGCAATACATGAGAGACAATTAATCACAATATATCATGATACTATAAACAGAGACCCCGATTCAATGTCTGCAATCAGACAGATCCATCTTGCCAAGTTCCAATCTACAACTATTGTGCTTAACTAATCATCCTTTAGAGTAGGAAGAGTTGGGAGCTTCGAGCCAGATGACAGCAGGAACTGACTGCTTGTATAGCGATTAGCATAGATGCTAACAGCTTCAGTAGTAGTTTTGGTCTGATTAGCCGGTTCTGAATGTGATTGACCGTACAATCATCCAATCACCTGCCAGATATGCTTTGAAAGGTTATGCCTATTCCCAAACACTTTCTATAGGCTGTTGCCCAGATGTACTAGTGACATACATTGCATGCTCCATCTGGTGTGTCAGGTTATAGAAGCAGGGCAACATAACATGCCTTAAAAATACAGTTTATAACCAATGTTACATTTAGTACTGATATTATAGAAATAGCAATAAACGTCAAAGAGAGGGAGAGTCAAATAGATGAATCTTTGCTGCAAACTAATGTCCAAAAGCTGCTCTAAAATACAAAACAAAGATCCTGTATTTCTGAAAAATACTGACTGTCAGAATATCACAAAAATATTGATACAGATCTGTGGCGCAAATTATGTACCATTATTTTCTTAAACCTCAACTGCACTGTAATCAACAGCTGTTCATTATTTATCAGTTCTTTACTTAAACAATCTGGTTATGATGTTTTATTTTTATTTTATTTATATTTATATATATTTATTTACGTTTTTGTTCAGATCTATCATTCTATTTTCTTTTTTTATGCATCTTTTGATCTGTAATAATATCTGCTATTGAATCTCAATGTCCCTGAGGGAGTTTTTCTCATGGAGATTAAAAAAGTACTATCCTATCTTATCTTATGTCACCATAGTCTCATTTACACAAACAAACATAGAACAAGTCAGGAAAGGAATACAAAGAGTACAACTAGCTGGTGTTTTTGCAGCAGAGCAACATGGTAGAGATAATTGAGACAACAGCAGAATATACAGGCTTATGTTATAAACTACTTTTGATGTAAGAGTCTACTTAATGGTCCAGATGTGGTCATTGGTGCTGTAACTGAATGTCTGCTCTGAGCATCATGCCTGTGTTAAGGTGCTCATCGTGACTATTTGTTTAGATTGTAACCAAAACACACCGAATGATGTCTTTGACCATATGGCTAAATGTGCCCTAAAAACTTGGTCACTCTTTGAACTACTGGTGTATCTGTGACAGCAGCAGCATCATCTATAGCTCTACATTTTGCACATAGGGAACATATAACCTGTGTTAATTCTGACATATTTATGTGGTTGTATTCTTCTGGTATGTTGATCTATGTGTGGTGTTAAAAAAATAATAAGCTTAAGAAAAGACAGTACCTGTAATACAAGAGGCTCTGGGTTGAATGCCAACGTCATGAGCAGCTGCATTCTCTCTGTGTCCTTGAGGTTCTTTAGCAGAAAGCTGCCTGAGTCTTTGGTCTCAGCATACCTGCGGACTACACGGTCTAGCAACCTCTGAGAGGGGCAGTGCACCAGGTCCGACCAGCCCTCCACCACCTCCGGAGTGAGCAGCCGCACGTCCCCGTTGATTCTAGCAAACTCAGTCTTGTACATGGCCTGGATGAGGTCGCAGCGTGGCCTCCCCGTGGCTCTTTTGCAGATTTTCTGATCTATCTCGGCTAGCTCCTGGTTGGAACCGAGTCTTTTGAGCACCACACGGCGGGTGCCCTCCCTGGGCTCACCGTATTGAGCGAAGTAAACATTCTTGACATTGAAAACATCCAGGAATCTTAAGCGACCCCACGTCTCGAAGGATACCTGGCCGTTCATGAATTTGCGACACCAGCTGGTGCCGAAGCAGGCGGGACACTTGTTAAGGTTGATGAAGCGTCTGTCCGTGAGCTCATTCTTCTGGAAGGAGGCGAACAGGTTGTGGGTGTTCATCAACAAGATGACAAACAATCCCACCACCAACAGGAGCTTCAGACAGCGGTAAAGGCGGCCAAGTTTGAGAGGCAGGAAGCGCAGCATGATGGGGGCGGGGAGAGGGGTTGGGGGGTTCTTGAGGGATAGGGAGGATGATCGTCAGGGAGCTAACCTCTATGCCTCTCTGTCATGGCGTACCGCGTTGGCTTCTAAAGTGGCAGGCAGGGGCGAGCTTGGCACAGCTGCCCCGTGCCAGTCTCTGGCAGGGGCTGGTGAGTCATGTTCTCCCTCCTTGGTGTTTGTGTGCAACCTCGAGCCTGAAATCAAGGAAAGAAAGAGAAGAGAACTCATTACATCAGGGCAAATAAAAACGCTACATTTCATAACAGGAAAAGTAGCCCTTTTGGACCTGTACCGGAAAAATGTGTGCCTAATTCATCTTCCTCTGGGCCTGCAACTAAAACACCCAAGTCCTCACATGTAATATCTCCTATAAAACAAGAAGCACTTATTTCTGGCATGTGAAATCGTCTAACAAATTTGAATTGCCTGGGTCATTTGAAAGATTTCATTCATTTTTTTGTGGAGAAATTAGATGGCCCACAGCCAATGCAATAAACTTGCCTGTGCCTGTTTGAGTGCTTCTGCTTTGAACATTCATTTCTTGTACACTTCCCTTGTATAAGATGAATAAAATAAAGTATGGAAAAAGACAGAATAAAGTGTCTGCAATGAAATTAAGAGAAAATGTAAAACATCCCGTCCTTGCACAAATAAAATGTGTTGCACTTTGAAGATGGTTCCTTACAAGACCTCCCCCCGTTGCTACAGAAGTTTTCATCACTTTTTGCTCCCATGCACGGCAAAATAACACACCGCATGCAAGCCTCGACAGTTACACCAAGCTCTGAAAACCTTGATTTTCTCTCCTCTTCTCACTTCAGATGCAGAAATCTCACTGCATTGTGAAGAGAGTCACGCTGTGCGTAGTTTAACCTTTGATCAGAGTTGGCCTGCTTCGTTTTTAATCACTCTTTGAAGCCATTTCTTTGAAAACGGCTGGTGTCGTTAAATAGCGTTTGTGGTTGAGGGTGGGGGGAAAAAGCTGTGGATAACTCCATTAGGCATATCGATGTCAGCCGAGTAGGGAATGGGAAGAACTCAAGCGTGGATGGAGAGACAACAATCTGTGCTTTCTGAAGCTTACCAAGCCCCCTGTAGTCTAGCCCATGATGAAGCCATGTTAGACCCCCCAATCAGCTTTTTAGCTATGAGACGTTTAAGTCTTATAAGTCCTTTTGAGCAAGACAATGACTCAGGCCATGCAAATTAGCCATCCCCAATTAGAGCTCATTAGGACATGCCTATTAGGACAGCTGACTTGAGAGGGCACTGCTAACAAGGAGGCACAGTACTGTGATTAGAGCACGTGTCGATGGCTTCCCTGCATTTGGCTTTTCAGATCGAAGCAGCTGAGATACGGATAGACACGGAGAGCTGGAGGCTGCCAAAAGAGCAACGATTGTGAGGGATGCACGGCTGTGGAGTGTCAGATAAGACGCTGAATGCTCAAGCTCTACTTACCTGACGCCTCTGTCTGAAAATACCTCCAGCAGATTAGGCCAACATCCCTAATGTAAAAATAGACTGTACCCAAACAGGCGGACTACAGACAGCTGCACTACTTTATTTTTAAGGCAAACAAATTTATGAATCATGCATCTTTTTCCTTTCTATTTTCAACATATAATCCAACTCAAACAATGTGACTCAACTGTGAGCCGTGTACCATTTATAGGCTGTGGATACTGAGAATAGCAGGCTTACAGCTTTGAAACAGAAGCAGTTTATTCAGATTTTTGCTTTATGCTATTATTCAGGTATATAGGACAGCGAATGGGGTCAAACTGAAAAGAGAGACAGAGGGGATTGATGTGGAGCAAAGGAGCCACAGGCCAGGTGTGAGCCCAGGCCCCCCACCTGGCTGAAGTGCAAACAGCAACACCAAAATTCCATTAAATCCTCTACATCTTCAAAAGGTAAGGTGATGGTTTTTTCTACTTCTTACAAGAAAGAAACACTTTTATACTGGTAAAAGCACTAACAAGCACTGCAAATTTGTCTTTAGAGCAGTGGCTCTTAACTGGTCTAGCCTCAGGAGCCATCACCACTTCCCTGATGAGAATCCACAACCCCAATTTCAGAAACATTTTAGACCACTCAAATTCATTCATTAAAAATGTTGGTGTGGACCTTAACTGGGGTAAAACTAGGGGTGTGAATCAAGAACCTATTCAAGTTAAGATTCTGTCATCTGTTGACTTTAACAGTGAAAGGAGAAACGGTTGAAAACACCATGCTGAAGCATTTTTAAATGCTGCACGATGTTTGATAAACTAATTTCGGTCGTGTCATGGGTTTGACTTTGACACAGGACACCTGCATATTTCAACACACGGAACCAACAAGAATCAACAAGGGAAATGATGAAGAACTGGAAAAAGCAGAACTAAATGTGCCGTTGATTTCTGTAAAATCTAAATACCCAATGAACACAGACAACAGGACCAAACAAACACACTGACAACGACTTCAGTAAAAATGGTCACATTGGTTGCATTTTGGCTGTTGGTTGAAAACCACTGTTTTTTGTGTGCCTGAGAAAAATGTTTTGAAAACTGAATCCAAGGTCTGTAAGCCATTTTGTATGATTACACCTCTCTGCTTAAGTAGGAAAGCGCATGTGTGCTGTTTGTTTGTAATTAAGGATGAGAATCGAGAGTTCCAGTCTAGAACTGGTTCCAGCTAGTTTGAGGAATAAATATCATTTGCTAAACAAATCCTTCCAACTAGCTCTGGGAGCCTTGCACAACAACGATGAAATTCTCTCACAAGAGCTAGTCACCAGGACAACAACAACAATGGGTTGGAGCCAGTAGTTGAAGGAGGCAGAGTGGCCTACACCAAACATCCCTCTTCACAGTGCATTTATACAAAAGCGTCACAAAATTCTGTCACCATTACACCTTGAAAAATTCCCATCACATCAGTTCCACTGGTAAATATCCACATGATATTTATGTCAATTCACAGCATAATACGTCTTTGGAGGAGTATGAATGTGGGACAAGGTGCCAGTTTCACACACTACAAATAATACATCTCTGACTATTGTCGAGACAAAAACAAATGTGCCATATTTCTCTAAATTTTTGAATAGTAAAATATCACAATGTTGCGCCACAAAATATCAATACAGTATTGTGCCATAAAATACTGTGATATATTGGTGTATTGATATTTTCTTACACTTCTAATTCCTATCAATAAATTCTTCTTTGACCTGGCATGATGACTGCAGGGTAATGATGTGCATTAGTGTTGTTATTAAGACGAGTCTGAATGCAGAGCCTTCCTGGTAATAAAATTAAAATTTTGGTTGTTGTCTAGAAAGCTTGACAAATGAACACTTTATCATAAAAACAATTAATCAATAGTCAATCCCATTATATCTGGATAGATAAGCAAAGATCCCAAGAAAACCACCAAAATTACCATTACAGCAAGATGGAGTGAAGTAAATGTGAGGATGTTCGCGACATCTGTCTAATAATAGATTTTTTTTTTTCCACAATCAAGACTCAGTGAAAACAGATCCGTGACCCTCTTTTGATTCCTGACCCACAAGTCGTGAACCACTGATTTTATTCATAGTGCATTTCAAGATGTGACTTTTTGTGACATTTAGCCTTCACTGCCACTGTAACAGAGAAATACTAGGGGGGACAAAGTGAATCAATATGAATTTCTGAAGAAGTAATGGTTGCAAAGATTCATTACGGCGCTGTTGTGAAAATGAACTGTGAAAAGAGTAACTGCCTTCGAGGACAATTAAAATGTATAGCTTCATCATCACATTACGCTGTGACTTTTTTTTAAAAAAAAGTCTAACTATACAAAGCTGCATGTTTTGTTAAAGTCTGTGTTAAAAAAAATAATGTGTCAAATTTTGCTGTTTTTTTCAAGATCTTCACTTTCATTGCTTTGTCACCAGAAAACAACAATGTTTTTCAATTGTAACTACCTCCATTTTGGTCATTTTCTGTTAATATCTCTAGACACCAGTGCTTGTATCCCCATAGTAATTAGTGGTAATCAGTTAATTTCTTAATAACTACATGTAAGAGTTTTTACCTTTAGGAAAACAACCAGAGAGTATTTGCTATCACAGGATAGCATAGTAAAAAATAAATGTATAGATATATATTTCTTTAGGCCTTTTGTAATTGTTATGCATTTCTACTGACAAAATTGCCTACAGTGAGATAAATGAACAGTAACCAAATAACCTTCCCTGCTGTATCTATTCAGAATGCGGGAAAAAAAACCTTGACACAATTATGTGAGAGAGTCTGGGGAAAAAAGCATCCCAGTGCAACATTTACTCCTATTACACTGGGAAGAGGAGATGGATCGGAAGATAGGAAATAAAGAGACAAAGTCTGACTGACTAAGAAAAACAATTTCAGCAGGAGTCAAAGGAACGTGCCTTCTACAAGGAGCGAGAGGAAGCTGATTGCTCGAGGGGAAAGCCGAACATCCCGTTGCTGTAAGATCTCGATTCAAGTGCCATTTAGCATTTGACACAGGCAGTCACGGCAGCACACTTGGCTGCGAGATCTCGGGAGCAGATTTGAGATTTAACTCGGATCAGCAAAGGGCTCAAAGAGGACGAAAAAGAACCTCAGCCAGGCCCAGGAGGTGATCACCTCTTCATCCTTTTTTCCACAGAGTGAGCCGGAGAGTCAGGACAGGCTGGAACAAGCCCAGAGAATAAGACCTGGTCACAGCGGAGTAATGAGATGCATGAGCTGGCAGTGAATGCGGAGGATACATAGCTTCTACCTGCTCTCAGGAGGAAGTGTTAGGTCTCGATTTCCTATGGAGCACTACCTGGATAGAGCAATGACTGTGCTAATTGACTGTGTGGTAGGAATATTTACATAATGCATTTTCTTTTAGCTAATTAGAGATACCTGGGGGGGCTAAAATGTCAGAAATGGAGTCAATAGAGCTACTGCATGGCAGTTTCATGTCTCAAGGAGTATAGTACAAGTGACCATGAAGCCAAATGACCTTGACCTTTAACTTCCAAAATCTGTTTAAATCATCATGAGCCCTTTTCACAGTGCCTTCATGCATAAGCACCACAACCAAACTGTCATATTTAAACCTACAGGCATTCATATTAATTTCACGAGGATGTAATATCTGTGTCAGTTCACACTGCAGGATGTCTTTGATGCACCCCTACATGCACACAAAGGCAGAAACAAATACTCACAGTGCTTCTGCCCCCTGCTAAGTCTGCGTGCCTCCCTCTCTCCAAAATTCCAACTCTGATAACATAACACCTCTCAAGACAGAGCAAATTTGGGTCAACTGGTTCACAGTGGAGGTGAAGCGTCACAGGGGCATAATATTAGGGCTTGAAATAGCAGCATGAATGGGACTACAGAGCCAAAGTGTTACTGTAATATCTCGATTATAACACACACTTTTTTGCTTTTAAATAAGCTCTAATTTTCGGGTGCATATTATACACAAGTACAAGCAAAATACTCAAAATATTTAATCTCACCAACATAGCGATTGCAACACATCTGATACAAAAAGCCAAAATATTCTCTTTCTCTGCAAAACATTCCCGTCAAACTTGCATAATTTCTATTGAACTGACTGTTAAACTGTTCTAATCAAATATTTTGGGTCTTAATAAGTTTAACTTTGTGTAATGACAGTGTAATTCTCAAGTGTTGCCACTCACTGGCAAACACAGAGCGCTGCCATCTTGTGAGAAAGGGGATGCAATATAGCTGTGCTGTGATTGGTCTGTAAACAACAACTGAGCATGCTTGGGCAGAAACTGAGTAATTGCGCATGTGTGAAGCAAAAGGTGTTTGAGAGAGAAAATCATGTATTTGTTGTGAAAATACTGAGATTTCATTGATTAAAACTTTGAATAAAAGGTCATTTTTGAGTTGTCTGAGAGAGTAAGGTTTGGGAAAAATATGGGTGAGTGTTATATTCAAGTACAGTGTTTTTCAGGCAAAAATCATGGAAATATAGGGTGAGTGTTATAATCCAGTGCGTGCTATAATTGAGAAATTATGGTACTTTGTACAAAATTAGGAAAAAACCCTTATACAACTTTGAAAGATATCATGTTCACAGGCAAGAGTTTACAATGGGGCTCCATGAAAGTGACTTAAGAACCTGATATCCAATCAATTTTGTTTTCAGTCGGAGTGGACATCACTACAAAGCATGTAAAATACAAAAACTTCTTAATGTTCCAAAGATGTCAGATTCAGTATTATGGCATGAACATGACGTACAATCACTCTTACCAATGACCTTACCAATACTCAGTTTACTCTTGAGTCTGAGAGGATGTTTTTTGCTTAGTTTGGAGAAAATTATTTTAGGCAATCTTAAGATACTAACTGGCAATGGACGAACACAAGGCTCATTAAATTTGACCTTTACACTCTTAGTCTAATAAATTCATACTTCTATCATTAGGGACATTCGTGCAATGTTTGAAGAACATCTCTTGAAGCATTTATGAGATACAGCAATCGCAAGCAAGGGGATAAGCCTGTCAACATGTTTACTGTTCAGCCTTGAATCAGAGTGAACCTTTACGCAAAGCTCAGAGAAAGTGTTTTTTAGATATCATGTTCACAAGCAAGGAATAGACACGTGACTTCCCCTTAACATCCAGCTCATTATCTCCAAAATCAATCTTCCTTGGGTTGGAGTGGACAGTTGTGCAATGTTTGAAGAATATCTCTTAAAGCAAACTTAAGATGTTAAAATGTGTTTCCAAAAGCAGCCCTGAAGGACTCAGACAACCTAAAAACATTAAGACTATGGCAGCACATCGGCATAATAATAAATAAAAATCATTCACAGATGGCTAATTCTTGATCCTGTTCTTATTTTGGTTTGAAGCAGGCAAGACTTAGAATCAAAATGCTGCAAGATTTAAGAGTTTTTATCGCCTGCTGCTGCTGAGGCTGCTTCACACAGAATAATTGTGTGAATGGGTCCAAAACATTCAGCTTTATTGGAAGGATGGCATGGTCATTTATGACGGGGATGTTTTTCTCTGGTAATTACACCACTAGACTGCTCCTTGTGAATTTTACGCCTGTGTAACCGTTTATTTTGCTCCCTTGCTGTCTGTTTACTGAGAGTACTTTAACCGGACGTTCACAGAGGGAATCAGGCTGCATGTTCAGGTTGCCTTTTCAGGTTTTGACAAGGGTAAAGTTCACTTGAAGCCCTAAATTACATCCAGATGCTTTGTATTCTAACACAGATGTTACCCACTGGAATAGAGGCCAGTGAAATTTAAAGCAGTGTTTTCTTTTGGACAAACCTCATCGTGCCCACAGAAAACTTGTGTTTTAAATTAAGCCCTTCCCCCCTGTTCCTCCCCCGTGGTGCCTCTGCTCCTTCTGTGCTCTTTGAGAGGAAGGGATGCACAATACCAGGAGGAAAACCCTGTTTAGAGTAAGCACCAAATTACCTCTTGTCATACACCCGCTGCCAAAATAAGGGAGGAAAGAAGTTTTTTTGGACGCTGTGAGTCTACAAAGTCTACAAAGTATTGCGGTGAGCGCCTCAAAAGAGTGGCAAAGAAAAAAAAGAGGCCAAATCAAAGGATGTGGGCTCGTCATGCATGGGAGATGAGTCTCCAAATGTTCCAAATTTGGCAGATGTTAAAAGCCGCAAAATGGTTCATTATTGAGCCAGAAAAAGCACAAGATAAAGCAAAAGGCACCATGTTGGCTTTAAACAGACTGACAAAGGTCCAGACAGAGTGAGATGACATGGCAATATCCTTATATTTCAACTTTTTATTAAACTTAGATTTCCACAGAATAACCCAGATAAGAAAGAGCGAGTTGAAAAGGAAATGTCCGTCTTGAATAATCTTCTGCACTGCTCTTTGTGTAAAACTTGTTTCAGATAATGGTATATGAGGGCAAGGCTACTCGCAGGCTAAGCCATTTCCTTCACTGCACCTGAGGCTAAACTTCATTATGATATAATGAAGTCGAGCCACACATGAACATGTCTGATTAACTCCACTGGCAATGCAGAAGGGGCGAGAGCAGAGGGAAGAGTTGGAGAAGAACTGTAGAGGAGTCAGAAATAGAGAGTTGGTGGCATACTTTAGTAGGTAGATTTTTGATGCATATTACGCTGATATATCCACACTTAGTTTAGTCAATACCGATATATATTTATATATAACTTAAACTTAAGTCTTTCCTGTACTAACCTGTTAATGTTAGTGTGACAGTGAGTTTGTTTCAGAAAACAACAACCCTAGAGAAATGCCATTTGACTCTGCCTCGGATGATCGATGAACCTTTTTTAAACAGATATGCAGTAATAAAAACATTAAGAAACTATCTGTGCGCAAAAATATACATTCAACAGCAACAGTAAAATTCAGCCTGATCTTTTTAAAGGCTATAACAGCACTGCAATTACAGACATTGAGCTCTAATACATAGGGATGCACAGATACATTGATTTAAAATTGGTATCAGCCAATATCAGACCTTTAACAGGCATCAGCTGGGGAAAAGAAATGTGGTATGAACAGATGTCAGCTGCAAATGTTTATCTGCTGTGTCCATTCAATTTCACACTGGCATCTAACTACTGATTACACCAAACTGCTGATTCAGGGATGAGATGTTTTTTTTGGCAGAATGAGTGACCTGTTGGCCAAACTGATCTGATGAGAGAACATTTTGGAATAGTGAGAGGAAAACAAAACAGAACTATGAAAAAAACTGCAGCTTTGGTAAAAGAAGTTTGATTTTTTTTTTTTATTTTATACATCATTATTAGTATTATTTACGATATTGGCCCCTATTTAAACTGTTGATCATCTCTACGAAATCAAATTACCCATAGTACCTAATTTTGCCTCTCTTATTTTCATTGGAAGCCAATAGAGGCATAGGAGAAAATTAATACACTAATATACTGTAATATTTGAGGCCCAGTACTGTACTGATTTTAAAAGCACAACATTAACATTTTATTAGTTCATATATTATAGAAATTTGTCACATTATATTTACATTTGTATACATTTACATCATCATTTCTTGGATTAGGTGAGAGCGTGCTCTACACGAACAACACTGATCAGAAACTACATTTTTCCATAAAGGACTGTGGGTTAATACACTCCCGATCAAATCTTGAGACCAGTTGAAAAATTGCAAGAATTAGCATTTTGCACAGTTGGATTTTAAAAAGTTTCTAAGTAGAGCTTCAAAATGCAAAAAGAAGAAATGGGAGCAAGAGACAAATAATTTTGAGCAGGGAATTTATTGAAAACAGCATTTAAACTCAAACATGCTTTTGTCAGCTGTTCAAAAGTTAAGGACAACAGTCTTTAAAAGCTAAAATCTGTGCAAAAGACTGGATTCCATGTCAATTTTTAGGGTCCTTGCCCAAAAGGCAAGGTCTTGTCCTTTTTTTTTCTTCATTCCGCTTCCTCTTATTATTTTTATTATAGTCATGGATCTTTAATTGCATTTTAAAGCTCTACTTAAAACCTTTTTAAGATCCAACATTGCAAAATGCAAAATCTAGCAATTTTCAATTAGTCTTAAGATTTTGAATAGGAGTGTACGATAAAGAAACTGACAAATCACTGAAAAATCATATTTAAAAAGGGATATATCACCCTGCTTATAGCACAGCAACATATTGTGATGCATCATATTGTCGCCCCTTAGTGCAACACATCACCTGATTCATACAAAACACACCCTCAGAACTCGAAACCACCAGTTTTCTTGTTTTTAGACTAATCTACATTAGCATCTTGTGTGATAAACACCAGCATTCAGAGAACAGACCAGACACAGTACGTGCAGAGTTGTGAATCCCCAGCATGTAAAAATGTGCAGGCTACAGACAACACTGCTGCTGGTGCTACAGCTCATTGTTATCAGCAGGAAATTTGCCAGTTAAGGTGGTGACAACATTCAATATCATCTGTGAACAAAAAGCCAAAAGCTGAGGAGGCTTGATGTTAAGGATGTAGTGCACCAAAGCCCTTAAACACCAATGTTTCAGTGTTAGCAAATTATAATATGAACCAAGAATTGCACTTATAGATTTATATATTTACACTGAGGATCAAAAATGTGAGAGCATTTACAGGAGGGATGTGAGAAGCAAGTTTATCAATGCTTGAGGCATAACGTGTGAGTGTGTGACACGGCGAACAGGAGCTGGAGGGGTAAGTCAGCGTGCTTATCAATTGACCAATATTAGCATTTTAATCGTTTTGGTCTTTTTGTCAACACTTTGGTTAAGGTGAAGGGGGCTGTTCAGGTGGCCACCTTAACAACAGCTTGCAACAACATTGAGTCATTTTTACCTTTTAAAATTATCATAAATGGAAAACATTCATTAGTCTTTCATCAAATGTACTCAAAGAGACATTTGTAGGGACACTATCAGTCTTCTATAACTGTCTATAACGGCAGCATCCACAAGCACTGACGCTTACCAGAAAAAACTGTGAGCCTCTGGTTAAAAGTTAAAAACTCAGGGCCAGTCCATGAGACTTTAAAGTTCTTTTTCAGAAAAGTTAGAAGACAAAGTCCACTAGTAACTCAACTGCAAGCCTGAAGCCCATTTGTACAGTTTGTAAGAACATGTGTCACAGCTGTCTCTGAACATGTGGCGTCTACTCCTCCGTGTGTTTGTGTCACACTTGCTGGCAGTGGGCTGCAATGAGTGATAAAAGTAAAAGCAGGTTTAGATTTTAGTAGAAAAAAATGTGCTGCAAATCCAAATAACCAGAGCATGGTTGTTCAATTGGAGTTTAAACTGACATGCATACAAAGGCATCACACTTATCTGGTGCAGGTTACTTTTAAAGGTGCAGTAAAAAAGCAGAAGGAAACTGTATTGCAACATCATTCTTCTTCCACTCCCTGTGGCCTGAAAACCCTCATTCTAGGACAGGATGAAAAGAGGAAGTAAAACTGATCTGTGGTAGGTTTACTGGTACAGCTCTTCAAACTTAATGCTTTTAAGCTATTATCTGCAAGCACTGACATTGTGCTAGTAATACTGTGCAGCCCTTCAATGCTTTTTTAATAGTAAGGTGATAGAAACTTTGATTTATAGCTTTGGCACTAAAAATGATTGTAAAGAGATCACTTCAGTCCAGAGCAGAACTTTGCCATCCTGAATGAGCACACAAACATGAACACGTCTGCCCCTGGGGAATGCCCGCATTACCACCAAACCCCCCTCAAAGCTCGGAAAAAAGCCTCCTCTGACCCCCCTCCCACTTCCACAGCAATGCGCGGCTCTAGCCGGAGAGAGGAACTACTGTTGCCAAGGTTATCGACTGTGGGAGTCAATAATGTTTGATCACAAAAACATTCAGCCACAGCCGGGTTGCCTCAGTACAGCGAGCATGCATTCGATGATGGATAGATACAAATGACACATTCACATGCCTAATGGAAAAAATGTTGTCCTCATAATACAAGCACCAATTAGTCCATTTATCTCTGGCCCTAAAAAGAGACACAACGAGGTTTTAATGAAGATTTCAATGATATCTGTTTGCAACAGCTGTTTTAAAGGACTCACTTGTGCAGCGGAGACTTCAGCTTTTAACTTCCAATATTTCTTTAATACAAGCAAAACTTTTCAGGTGAAAGTTGAGAAGCTGCCAAATATTTAAATCCATTTAATGCTATAGTTGTGCCTTCTAAGTGAGCTCTTCTCAAACAGATTAAACAATGAGAATATCTTTAAAAATGGAAAATGTTTTCAGCTGGGGGCTGTATTTATCTTGACATGATCTGGCAGATACAAGTTTACGATGGCTGATGTCATTCAATTAAAGCAAAATCTGTTGTTTTCAGTTGAACTGCGATGTTGACCGGTTATTTTGAATTTTCTTTATCTTTAGCTACAAAAGTGCACTAGTTTAAGTCTTATTTTAGTCATTTAAGTTCTCTAGTTTAAGCCAATGGATACTCAAAAACATTTTAGTCCAGTTTTAGGCAATTACTTAACTTACATTTTAGCCATTTGAATCAAAATGTTCTCTCTCTTTGAGTCATTGTAATTGTATTTCACTCATGCTAATGCTCTATCAGTACTTAAAACAATAATTAACATACAGAAATACGGAAATACCTCAAATGAAGGACTTTGACTTGTAGTAGAGATTTTTTCTGACTATTAGTTATATTCTATTAGCATCAAAGCTCTTGTTCAAAGTCCTTACAAGCAAGTTTTTGTTAGTAACACTATTACTACTTCTCAATTACTGTATACAGAGAACAGATATGTCCCTAACAGAACTTACACTCCTTAAATTGCTGGAATGACAAACATTTTATCCTTACATTTAGGCTAGTCTTGTCTGGTTGGTAAAGGCTGGAAAGTAAACATTTCATCAGAGGTTTATCATCAAAAATCTAATTACAGCAAGTTGTTGTTCTTTTTTTTTTTATACAGAATAAGGTGATCAACGAAAATGTTATGACACATTTCTCATCTGCAAAATGATCACTCTATGATCGGATGAGTTTAGAGGTCAAATCTACAAAATATACTCCTCTGGGAGCTTTTAGGCCACAATTACAAAACGTCTCCCCGCTGAGCACCGAGAAACACTCAAATCAACCGCCGGCACAACGTCTTTAAGTGCATCGGTCTGTTTTCATAGTTCCCTCGCCGACTAACCTTGCAGAAAAGGCTCCACAATTAGTCTCCTGATAGTGAAAAATTAATTCCAAGCAGCACATTCTATTCATTAGACTGTAAAGAGAAATTCCTTAGAACTTATAACAGGCTGGAGCTTTTGGACTTACTAAGACTCTAATCTGTTTCCCTTGAAGAAATCAAGGGCATTAAGTATAAAAAAGGCGTACAATCACAGGGATCTCATGGTCCAGGCAATTTGGCTATTATTGCAAATTATGCTCTTATTTCAGTGCCTGGGCTTCATTGTCTGATGGGCAACATGTTCAACTGCATGACACATACTGCACATGGCAATTTATTCCAAATCATGTTTGCGAAGACAAAACCTGTTGAGAAAGGATTAGTTTGAGTGGTGAAAACTATTAGGAAACAAAAGCATTCTGGTGTTGTCGCTGCAGTTTAAGCAGGGGTGGAAAGCAACTAATTTCATTTAATTGTGGGGCTGTAATTAAGCAGCTTTTTGGTTTATTTGTTGTAGAGCTGGGCAATTAATCAAATTTTAAATTTTCAATTACAACTACAGCCTTCCAGGTTTGATTAAACTGAGCAATCGAGATTAAGAGATTACTGTGCCCCATGACATGCTGCACTTTTGTCTTTTTTCCTTCTCTAATTATTTTTAGGCATTTTTTTCTCATGTAATTCCATTTATTTCTTTTTTTTCTTGTTCAGGTTGAAGTATTAAGAGCATTAAAATTAATGATTACATGGGGTGCTTGCTGTAGAACCAGTGAGTAATCTTGTTTTGTAACCCTGATTTCAATATCTAACAAAATATAAAGATTTTAATTTTTGCCATAATTGAGCACACCTAATGTAGCTTAAAAATCAATACCTTTTCTATAGGAAGTGCTGTACTTTGATACACTTGTTAGCATCTGTGTACTAAGTAAGAGGATAAAATTAAGCATCAGAAAGTCACGTCACAATTTAAATATTTTGACTCTCAATGTTTAACGAGTCAGAGACATGATGTCTATATAGGCTGTTCATAGTTTGGAATGGCTCCTGTATAAGAGTAAAAATAACATCAATTGCAAAGTTTTACTGATTTACTATATACCAGGGTAAATTGTTCATCTGTATTCACATATCTTGCTGTCTATACTTCATCCGTTTTATGTGGTCAGTTCACTCATGCAAAACTATGACTTAGAGAGGGTCCAAAGTACATATTCACTGAT
Source organism: Cetoscarus ocellatus (assembly GCA_037902135.1). Taxonomy (NCBI): domain Eukaryota; kingdom Metazoa; phylum Chordata; class Actinopteri; order Labriformes; family Labridae; genus Cetoscarus; species Cetoscarus ocellatus. Next base: position 1,080,063 of record JBAMNC010000784.1, read on the forward strand.
AAGTTCAACATTTTCATTCATGCATAATGGGGCAAATTTCGGGTCAAATAAAATTGTAGGCAAATGCTATATTTTAGACACTTGGGACAAAAACTGGTTGAGTCATCTTACCAATGCTGCTGTCCTTTTTGCACAACACAGAAAACAGTACTTGAAATACTGAGTACAATGGAGATACTTTTATTTGCATTCAGTAGTCTTTTTATAATACAGTAAACTGTTCTTCTACTTTGGTAAAATAATTTTATACTCTTACCACCCGAGTTTAAGATTATCTACGTCCAAATAAACTAGATAATAAACCTTTTAGGAGGCTGTATATACACAAAATCGTTTCCTTTTAAAAACCTGAATTAATGTTGTGTACATTGACTGGGAGCCTACGCAGTTTTATTATTCTACAGACGTCATTAAGTTGTGTTCAGGTACCTGTAAAGACTGTAGATGAAAGCAGACTGTCATTCAGAGATATCAGTGATTTTTCTGCTGAGTAAACACCACCAGCTTTAGTTGCAGTAATCATAAACTTCCTGTTACCCTCCAGAGGACGTGGGCATCTGATAAAGAAGTTGAAAAACAGTATTTATCCCAGCGTGCAATCCTTTCTGAGGTAGCAACAGTGACGCTTCAAGTGTCAGGCATCATTTTACACGACTTACACGAACACAGCACTGATTTATTTACCTATTTGAGCCTAGGTAGGAAAATAGAGACATTAAAGCTCAATGTAAATACAGAGTTCATTCATAGAGGGATGGTTTAGTGTGACTGCAAAGAGAAGAAACAACTGTGAAACAAACCTGTGTGACTTTTTTCCTCTCCGGCACTGTAGTAGTAAAACGCTTTAGCGCTCACTTGATATCATTCTTCAAAGTTGCGTTTACTTACAACGCGGGCGACGGACACTTCAAGTCACCGCCGATAAAATCAAACCGAGGGCAGAGTCTTCAAAGGTCGGCGGAGATTTCTACCGTGCAAAATCTCACGGGCTTCCCATTTCTAGCTCCAAGGTATCTAGCCAGCTAGCCTGCTAGCTGCAGAAATAAACAGTTGGGTAGTCGAGTCTTAACTCTTCATATACCGACTCTTCCCGACTGGACGACGCGGTCCTCTTCACAAAGGGCATTAACGTCCGCGATGTCCGTTAGCGTCCATATCTGTCCGTGTATCATGAGTCCCTTTGTGGTCGCGGAATTGCCTCTTTTTCCACCTCTCTCAGGCAGCAGCTCACTCCTCTCCAACACCACAATGGGTTCTGTTTCCACTCTTTTCAACACCAGCCTCTTTAGGCTTCACGACACCCGCTGCCTGTTTGCGGCCGCGGTTGCTATGCGACTGTTCTAATATTGTCTCGTTGGAAACGCCGCCCCCAGAGCAAAGTTTGCCAATATTTCTATTTTCTCTTGGCCTTTAAGTAACCTTTAACAGGATACACATTTTCTTGTGAAATACTTATCCGAAGCAATAAAATAAAACTATTAATAAAATAGAATAGAATAAAAAATAAGCTAAAGTAAATCTATTTTAAAAAAAAAACACGAAGAATTGAAACTATAAGCAATATATATATATTATAGCTATAAACATAAAAGCTCAGTTTCCAGGTTTTGACAGAGTAAGGTTGACATTCAGAGTGATGAACTGTAAAGTCTGATGGCCACAGGCAGGAAACTTGTTACCTATATTGGACAAAAAAGGCAACAAAGTTTTGAAAAGTAGCAAAACATAATGAGCCTGTACCATTGACAGAAACTGTTGATTACATACCAACTTTATTTTTTCTTGTTTTACTATACAAAGCTTTAATTTTTAGAAATCTTATACTGAAAATAAGTTTACAAAAAGCCTCTCTGTGTGTTTTGGGTCTTATTTTTCTCTTTTTTCAAACTTTACAAACTTAAATTGTTTGTTTCCATGGTTATTTTTCAGGTATACATAATAATACTACATAGGTTAACGTTTTGTCTAATCTACTGCCCAAACTCAATAACAACATAAAATATTATACAATTCTGCTTGTATAGTACTTCAAAAACTAAAAGTTTAGAAATTGTTTTGAAATACTTGGAGAAACAAACATAAAGGAAAAACATAAGAACCCAGACACAAAAGAGCACAACCAATGTCAACGAATTACACAATTTTAAGAACAAGTACCAACACAAACCATTATAAGAATCCCCCAAATTTGTAAAAACAACCATCAATACCTACTGAGAATCCAGGAAACACATGAAACAAGCAATGTTAATATGACTGGGATGACCAAGGATAGACGTAGAAGATAGGAACATTAAGAAAAACAGACATTAAGAAGAGAAAAAAACAAACAAAAAATGTGAAAGAGGCTGTGATGCTAGATAGGACAGGTAAAAGAGTTGGAATTATAGAACAATAACACATAGGTAACGTAAAAGGAAGACTGATTTTTTTTTTATTAACATGGTAGACAAAAGAAATTGGGAGTGCAAAAAATTAATAAGAAATTGTAAAGACTGAAATGTTGTAAAATTGAACATAATGATAAAACAAATGGTATTATACAATGATGCTACAATACTGTTTTGCAGTCAACAAAAAGAGGTTTCTGTTTTGTAAAGAGCACAATTAAGACAAAGGGAATGCAAAAACAAGTGCCATAAATATTTAATTAGGTTAGCAGGCTGCAGCATTTTCATATATGGAAAACAGCCCTTTGTTTTCTTTATCATTCAAAAAATGGAATTAATTAAAGGGTTTTCTTTGGATAAACTTCGTCAGATATAAGTAGGACCAATGAGCTTTACGTAATTTTGTTAATTTTGGAGTTTAACTCCAAAAAGCTATATACATGCAGTGGTTATCACATAAAGGCTACCACGACATTTTCTATATTTTCATGTATCATATTTCTTTGTTATAAGAGCACACAAATAGCATAAAAGCAACGGGCTTATCAAATCAATTATTTCCAATCATTTCCCATGTCTAATTCATTTAGAGTTAAGAGACAGGAAGTCAAGATTCAGTGCTTGGCTCTGAGGAGCCTCAAATGCATTAGTGTGTGTTCACCGCCATCTGCTGGAATATGTGTGGCTGACAACCACTGACTGGTGCGTTCAAGTGCATCAGGACATCCCACAGATACAATGGCGTCATCAAAGAAAAGATAACAAAAAAACCCTACTCAGTTTGACTGTGTTTCAGTTTGATTTATACTTATTATAAACCTTGGTTTATCAAACAAAACGTAATAAATCAATCAAAATGTATTTATATAGCACAGTTCATACAAATTGAATTGCAGCTCAAAGTGCTTTACATCAAGACAAAAGATTGATAGACATATCTATATATATACATAAAAACACATACACATATATGAATATATACACATACATACATACACACACACATACATATGTATACACATATGTGCACCTACACATATACACACATGCACACATACACATACATAAATCATGACAATCACTTTCTTTCAGCCACTTAGCAAATACACTCAGCAGAGGTCCATCTACTAAGTAGTATTCCACTGTAGTTGTAATGATAGTTGGTGGGATGTCAAGAGGATCTGGAGACTATAGCACACCACAGAAGCTAAAGTAAAATAAATGATAAAATATAGAAGAACAGATACGAGAAAAAGCAAAGCAATAAAAAAAATCAGACAAATAAATAAAATGCCAAAAATATATTTAAAACAAATAAATAAAAGCATGTTAAAAGATGATTCAAATCAAATCAAAATGATTAAGTGCAAAAAGATAAAAACTATATCAAGATATATAGGTAAATATTAAAAATGGAATAAAAAATCAGACAATAAAATATTAAACTAAAATTCAATAATAAAGTAAGATAAAAAGTGCTACTCAGAAATAAAAAATTATAATAGTCATTAAAATAATAAAGTTCTACATAAAGAGCAATCTCTCTCAACATGGGTGCCCTAGCTTTGTCAGGGGTTGCTTCAAATAATATAAAAATTAACCAAGCGTTACTTTGATTATGCAGATCATTAGCATATGAACTGAGAGAAATTTGCTTCAGATGCCCTCCCTCCTGGGGTGAATATGCTTACACTAGTACTCTTTATGCAAATAACATACCTTATTCTTGGCTGGCAGGTGTTTGTTAAGTGTTCACAGTACTGCAAACAACCTATCATTTTTATAATCTTCACAACACTGAATCTGAACCATCAACTTCATCACCCAGTGGTAGCCCAGAGGTGCAGTAAAATGAAATTAAGATTTTAATGGTTCATTGGAGAGGTTGTGAGTGAGGAAAAGCCTAATGGCCCATGACTGACAATGGATATAAAAGGATATAAAAATATTAAAATTATCAGTTTATCAAATATATTCCATAGGTCTTTAAAGATCCTTTCTCTATACATATTCGAAAAATTGTTTTTAATTGCAAAAAGTAGCACTCAGGCACCTTTTGTGCCAGTTAATGCCCATAAAATAACATTTATGTTAAATAGAGGTGGCCCTTTCAAACATTTATCAGAGGATAATAGCTTTGTTTATGTTCCAGCTGTACCTGATAGCATGTTAAATTGGATCTTAAGAGAAAACAAGTTAAAGAGCAAGACAAATGCAAAATCCACACAAGTTTAGAGTATTTTTCACAGATTTATTAGGACTGATTATACCTGAAATAAAAATATTTTGAATGCCTTAAATGGTCCAAAGCCAAAAACTTCTGTTTAGCAAATTGAATTCACAGCAAAAGAATTTAAAAGTGTTTTATCCACTGTTTGAAGCAAATATGCACCTTCAAACAGAAAACCCTGTCTGTAATAATAATAAGTGTTCCATCAAAATTATAAGTTGACATATTTATCGATCAATTTGCTTTACAGATGCTTGGTTTGAGAAAATATGCAGAGCTGGTAATTTGAGATAGGGTCCACTCTACTATCTTCTCATGTGTCCCAAAATTTCTAGCAGCACCCCAGATCTCCTCCAAGTGATATAATAATAATCTATCTATCCATTTATAGAGCACTATGTAGGTTGACATCATATGTGATTTTAAAATCCAAATGTCCGAGCAGCAGTGAAGGGGGCGCAGTCTCTGAGGTGCTGCTGATGCGGATGTTGCTGCTGACATGAATCAAAAGTTTCTAAGAAGTTACCCACCTGAGTTCTGAGGATGACAAGCGCATTGAAATACGGACAAGACAATGCGGCATTACTGGTGCTCGCTGCAGTGGGCCTGGCACTCCTTACCCTTCTCAGTGTGTGGAAGCTGAAACAGTGTAAATACAGACTGATACATGAAACCGGAGGTGCGATGTTTTATGGTAAGTGGCACGAGCTGATAACTTAATACGGAAGCCGTTACTCGGCAACACCTTAACCGGAACTCAAAAGTTAGCTTTTAAAATGTTAAGTCATTAAAGCACTTATTGGTTAAAATACTCAGTTTTATTTGGTTAAAAATTGGAGTCATATGTTTTTCTGGTTTGTTTACCATTTTAAATGGGCATAAATAATATTTTGGTGCAGCTGGTTCACAATTACTTCGAATAATGTAAGCTAGCTCAAGGTAGACTAATTGCTCAGAGTTATTAGCTCAATGGTTGACGATAAATCTGCTTTAAAATAGGCTGTTGGACAAACTTTTTAATATTGAGGATAGTATTGATGGAGACATGAGTAAACCCCTTAATCTGTCACAACAAATATACTTGCATGCATCATATTGCAGTTTGCCCGGGTTCCAGAAATGAACAAGCGTTATCCTAAAATAGTATATCAATCAAACTTTATCAGATTTCATGTAAATGTAATCTCAGTTCAAAGTGCTGATAATAAAAATCATCGATGTTTTTTACATCTTATCAATGAAACACTCAGCAGTGGTTTGCTCACTAAGATGTATTCAACTTTAATAGATATGTTAATAATATGAAGGATGTCAAGATGGATTTCAAGACTGATGCTCTCTGAAACAGCTAAGTCAGCATTGATGTTTATTGCCAAGTACATTTACACACACAAGGAATATGACTTGTGCAAAAGAAGATCAACACAGTATGAATACAAATAAAGGTCAAAGTAAACAACAAAATCAAGATGATTGATAAAGTATCTAAGAAACAAGTGAAAAGGTAAAGCAATAAAACCAAGAATGAATAAAAAGCTAAAAAACAAAAAAACAAAACACTAAATCCATGTAAGCAGATTAATTAAAAGAAAATCTAAATATGTGAAAAGATTAAAACTTATAGTCAGGATAAGAGTGATAGTTATACATTACAGGAATTAATATTATAAGTGATACATATAAGCCAGACTGAATTAGTTAAAATTATTATAGTTCTAAATAATTAGTTTTTAGATCGATTTACAGATTTTTGTATTTTCAGATTGTCTCAGATCCTCTGGAAGTCACCAAAGCACTGTTATTCTGTAAACTATACAACAATTTTAATCCACACAATCCAATTGGACAATGGACATTTCATGAGTGTGGTTATACTACAATAATGTACAATATCACTGGCTTTTACAGTCTGTATCATTCCTAACAGCCAAGTTTTATGAAATTCTGTTAATTAACATTATAACTAGATAAATATGAAATGTATTAACACATAAACCAATGAACGCAACACAAGTTGTTGATCTAAAGCAATTAAGGGAGTGGGACTGGCCAACTAAACTGGTCATCGTTGACTGCAGAAAGAAGGAAAAAAACATGTGAAGTCAGTCATTTGATCATCAGAGGAGCCCTTGGAATGTTGTTGAGGCCAATCCTTGGAAGCAGCCATATTGTAAACATCCTCTCAACCGAACTTTAGAGCAACCAGCTGACAGACAGAGAAGCAGGGCTTGCTTTTGAGATAGTGGGCCCTAATTTCCTGGCGCAGCGCAGGGTGGTGGAGCGTGGCGCACCCCACGCAGTGGTAATTTCGTCCAGTGCACCACCGTGCGCTGGCAATTTGGTAGACCGGCTACGCCAAGATTGGTGTGGCGGCGCACCAGGGGGAGGTGTCGTCAGATTCAGCTTGGCGCACTGACAATTTCGTGCCAAAAAACTGTGCGGAAGGTGCCCTGAAAGCTCGCCAGCTCCAACCTGGTCTATTCTCGGCGCAGATGAGGTGCACCCCGTGCAGTGGTAATTTGGCTGACAGGCGCACAGTGCGCATACGTCACCAAAACCTCACAGGCAGGTATTCAGAGTGTCAGGCACATTTCAATGCAATAAACAATCACAGCAACCACTATTTAATGTGACCGTCTGAATCAGCATATACATTTGTATCTATATTAATTGTCCCGTCACATCTGATGTCAGATCAAAGACGTTTGACATAATGGAAACTCAACCTGACGGCAGCTGGAAGTGTGACGCAAACTAACGAGCTCACATCTCTCAAGCCAACCACAAACAGCCACATCATCCAATACGGAGTATCTGGCTTCTCTCATCTCATGAAATTCAAAAGAAAAGAAAAAAGAGAGAGACGCTCGCTGAATAAATGTAAGTCACTCGGTGTCTTAAGGTTTCACCTGTGATTGCCCATATTTCTCTGTTTTCGTCTTTATTCTTAATGTGATCTAAAAAGACGGAGTACATTATTGCAAGGAGGATGAGGGGAAGATACTAGAAGAGAGTATTTCACCAAAGGTTCTGCTATTTGGCGATGACAGACCAGGAATGCAGGTGGATCACAAGCATGATGAATGGATTAGCCTGCTGCTTTGTTTAAATGTAATTATCACTTAATTTTGTACTCCTATTCATGACACAGGAACAAATAACATCTGTCCTGCGAGGTGGTCCACACGGTGACGCACGTCGTGGCCTCCGATGCACAGCCCAGTGGCCCCTGTGCTCTCCCAGTTGCTGTAAATGTGACAGCGGCTCTGACCTTCTTCGCCATTGAGGTGAAATTGCCACTGCACCTTGCCCACAGCGCATTTAAAGGCGAAGAGAGGTGTTCATTTGATTGGTGAAGATCACACTCGGCTGTGTTAAACCCACTCATGCCTTCTCTCCTCCCTCTCTGCCACTTGAGCCGGTGGGAGGGACAGAGGCTTGGGTGCGCCTCGCTGCGCCGGACTGCGCCGTGCACGAAACTTGTAAAGTGCCCTGGACACACCCCCTTGGCGCGGCGCAGGCACAGCGCAGGGCAGGTGCGCTGCGCCTGCACCTGGTCTAAGAAATTAGAGCCCAGTGTGTTCAAAAGCAAGGGACAATCAAAAGACACAATGACTGTTGTCCTCATATCTCCAAAATCAAGTTGGTTCACCCTGGTGTCAAAGTGGACATTTTTGCAAAGTTTAAAAGAAACTTTGCTATCAAGCTCACAAACATAGACCTACCACTGATCCATCTTTAGATCTGTTATCATATTGATATCATATTATTCACTTAATTTCCCTGTCATCATAGATTTGAAAAAGAGCATTGACTTTGATTTTATTTCTGCAGATAAAGTGATGAGATTTTGCATCAAAATTCATCTGAAAGTATGCTGTAGAATTACCTGTCCCTCATTATAACACTGATACAAACACGGCAGCCACTATTATGGTTTAAGGACTAGTTGAGTTGGTGGAGCATAAAATAACCTGTTTCTAATTTTTACTTTTCACTGTGACACAGATTTTGTACCTGATGTAAAAATGCAAAGATTGTGATATTGTACTGAGTATAAGCACTGTTGTGTTTATCTTCCTAAAACTGAACCCTAACAACATTGATATTTAGAATAACATCACTCCATCTTATGTGATTGGTAGAGTTAAAAAAAACAGTTGTTAAAGTGGTTTTCTTGACCAGCACACTATTTTTGTCACTTTTCTTTCAGGCATGCTTGTGGGGGTGACAGTAAGATACATGTCATCTGATTCAGGACATTGTACAGTCAATATGGAGCCAGCATGCAGTACTGATGGTCTTAACAGCACTCCTCACATGTTGATGATCAACATCACATCCCATTTCCACTGTTACAAACATGTGGGGAAAGTCAACCAAAGCTGCCCAATGGTTTTAACCCCTCATATGGTAACTATGACATTTAATTTCTAACTGCAATTCAGATAATTATTATAAATTATGTATTTGTATAAATGTGTGTACCCAGAGATACTAGTAAAAACTATGCTTTTAAAGGCTGCATAATCAATAATGCAGCGCAAACAAGAAATCAAAATGTTTGCTTTCTATGTGAAACAGATTCATTTTTCCCTAAATCATTGTCTTTATTGCCTGATCTTTGACCACATCTGTACTGTGTCCCCTGTGTATGCTGGGTATTTACATCAAGAGTGTCCTCTAATGGTTCTTACTTATTGGTTTCCCTCTAAATTACTTGCACGGTCTGTTTGTTATTAAGGAAGCTAGAAAGAGGTGGTACAGGGAGATAGCTGGCCAGAGAGCAATTTAGCTTATATTAGGGATTTATTAAGGAACAGATAGGAGAGATAACAGCTTCAGATGTGCTGCAAGGACAAGGGGAAATTACAAGACAACTAAACACAGAAACCAATAAACAAGCTGTATAATAAGGCTGTAGAGGAGGAAATAAAGCAACTGGAAATAAAGCAACTGAGATGGAAAATGAACAAAAAACCTGCTACACTAAATTATCTTAAAAGTACTCTTTGGTCCTGCCAGTTGAAAAGTGAACTTTGATTACAGATAAAAACAACCATTCTCCAATTTCAACATTGACAGTGCCTCTAAATGAAATACTCTTAGAGCAATATTTGTGCCGAACTGGAAGTCGTAAGATATTGCAGGAAAACTATCTGAGCACACACTGCAGCTCTCTCCTCGCAGAGAGATAAAAGGCAGTCTCAGCTGTTGATGTAGAACATCATTCCATTAAACAAAATCCAAATCAGTGCTATACGTTTTATCAACAACATATTTAAAGGTCCTGTATTTTTCTTTTCACCAAGTTTACTTTGGTCTCAGATTTCAACAGAGCACAATTCTGAAGTTTCTTGCCTTAAAATCCACAGATTTGGATTCTGGCATGTCTATGAACCCCTCTGTTTCAACCATGCCAGGAAAGGGCGGATTCAGCAAAGATTCCGATGAGCTGTGTCTGACAACACTTCTTTAAGAAACAGACATGGCTTCAGCTTTCTAGCACTGTACTCTAACGGTTTTGTGGCTTCACAGACATTTTCCTTTAAATGCAACTGCCTGTGGACCAAACAACCACCTCCCTGAGTGTCTTTCAGCTGGAGGAGGTGGCGTATCCCCGATTGGCCTAACTAGGAGAAACATTGCAGACAGGTTTTGACCTGCACATTTTAATACAAACCAATTAAAGTATATTTTTCACATTGTATGACGAGATCACACAAATGCACCTTGCAGGATTTATGGAAAAAAAATGCCTGTTCTGAGGAGGGCTGAAGCAGAGGGGTTTGAAGGCATGTCAAAATCGAATATCTAGAAGAAACACGTTCTGGGACGTCTGGATTTGGTGTTAACTTGTTGGAAAGAAGATGTGACCATTTTGCTGGAGTGCAGGACGTTACAGAACTACAGCATAGCTATCTGGCTTAAGCACTGCTAAACTTCATACTTTCATTTATACACCCTTTATTCCTCTTGAAAAGACTATCTCCATAATGTGACCTGATGAAGTTAGAGGTTTTTTTGTGTCACAAGTCAGTTTAACACTTTTTATCAAAAGTGCTGACATTTAATGTCCCTAACTCTGTAGTCCGAGGTAAGCAATTTATTAGCAACAGTTTTTTGTAAGGCACGATAATGCTTAAAAATTTACCAAGGGGAAAGAAAAACAAGACCAAAGAACCCCACAGTGTATTAAAGTATTTTGAAAGAACATTAATGTATCAGTGCATCTTTGAAACAACCAAACCAAATACAGCATAGAAAATAAAGCTCAGAAGGCACTTATCAATGATGTAACCAGTGCTGTAAAAAAAAAAGTCAAAATCTCTGATGCTTGTGTTTATCTTGAACCTTATTTTGTGCATTTTACCAAAAAGTTTTTCAAAAATCGCTTAGACTTTGAGACTGGAACACTGGAAATGTTTAAATGCTGCTTTAGTTCTGTGTTTTAGGTCTAATTTGACACCACTCTACTCAGTAAGATTTTTGTTTCTGCTGTCAGGTGTAAATAATGTTAACACTGAACCCTTAATGCCAAATTTCTGCATACTACTCACAGAAATACTACTTTAACATGGAATTTGTGGAAGACTGTAATTTCCCTGTCATGTAGTAGAGTTTAAGCATGGAGATGGGTCTTTGGTCGTCCTTTGATACCATTGCTCTTTTATAGTTCACATTCATATTTAAACAATTCTATCAGATAAATATGTAATACCAAAGGAATCTTCCCACGAGCCAGGGACTCAGTCACATAATGTCCAACAAGCATGGGAGGCAGTGAAATCAGCATATTTAAAAATGAATTTTCTAATCTCAGAGTAATATTTTAACCCGGGAGCATGTGAACAAGTGAACCATGGACCTTGCAAATCATCCAGGCCAAGTGCAGCTCACCACTAATGGCTCGACCTCTTTTGAATGCTGGGATCTCATTAGTAAACCAGCAGAGGCTACCACAAAGGCCATTACATCAGTGCGACCGTTGTGTGTAGCCCTCCCGCCATTAAGTCTGATACATATGGGGGACCTAGCAGGGGGAGATAAGGATTTCACTGCATTACTGAGTCCATTATGTGCCACCAGGGAGCGAGGCATTAAAGTTTGTGGTCTGATTGAATTTAGTGCAGCTCGGCTGAAGAGGCAATTAGTGAATACAACACACCTACATCTTTGACTGTGTGGTGCATGTAGCCCTTAGAATACAACCCCAGGCAACAACATGATTTATTTATTACAGCATCTTTGTTTGTCTCTGTTATGTGGTATTCAGTGTGTCATATGTAGGCTGAAAAGATAAAAAAAAAACCCATATATATACTGAACTGTCTGGGCAATTGCAGTTGCAAAAAGTAATTTGTATACATGTAGAAGATAGTTGCTGAAAGATAGAAGCAATTTGTTGCCATGGAGCCCATTAAAAGTGAAAAATAATGAAAAGCATGTTGGTCTTTTTAACTACACAGTGGGCTTTGCCGCATTGGGAATAAATTAACAAATGCAGCTCAAATTTGAATGTTATGGGTAAATGTTGACTAACCCTTAAACAATTTTGGTTATTCAAATTGAAGTCAACATTTTTCCTCTATGTAAAGCTGGACCTGTCCCCTTTTTGAACCCTTCCTTCAGGGCTGTGTACAGAAGGGCAGGCACATACAGCATGGGTCCTATCCTGAAATATGATTGGCCAACCAGGCCCAGTATCCAATAACTGACTTCATAGGTGGGGAAGAAGCTAAAGTCAGCTGATCTACCTTCCAGGGTCTCAGAGGTAGAGCCTATCCCAGCTGACAATGGGCAAGAGTCAGGGTACACCCTTAACAGGTCACCTGCCACTCGCAGGATGCATTTAAATGTGATATAAAATTTTACACTCTTCCAGGGAGTTAATGTTTTTCCAGTCTTTGTTCGTTTGTTTGTCAGTGAGCAAGATAACCCAAAAAGTGGCACGAGGAAGAAGTTATTAGACTTTGGTGATTGGCATACGGATGAGGATTTCAGGAATTTTAAAGTATTTGTTACACTGCAAGATTTGGCAGTTTTCCACATTTTTTGCTAATAACTCACTAAGTCTTTGACAGATTTTCATGAAGTTTCAGGGAATGTTGGTCATGGCACAAGGGAGAAATCATGACATTTTTGTAGTGACTTGTATCCAGATGAGGATCAAGGAATTTTTGTTTGTTCACATTGAGCAATATGGCAGTTTTCCACATTTTCCACATTTAACAGTGTCAGAAATGCCTTGGCCTAGGGTTGTGCTCTCGGAGCACTTCTAATTTTTAGTATTTTCAAGTTTAGAAAAGTCGTGAATGTATGGTACAAAACAGGTGTGTAGGATTAAAATTACTTTACTAAACAATTCCTGCACAAAGTCAAACTTGCAAAAAGGCCTTTTAATGATGTTTTGGTATGGAAACATTGCCTGAAATGTGTTCATTTACCATTAGAGTGCTATACTTGCAATACTGTGAAGTACTTAGCTTGCAATTTTGAAGTACTTGTTTGCTATGGCATAAGTTTAACGTCATCAGTTATTTCTTATGATAGAAGTTAGGTTCAGTTTATTAAAAATGACACCAAAGCTCTTATATTTGCAACAAATTATTTGTTGGTAAAATTGTTTTCCTTCTTCTTCACTTAGCAACATTTCAGGTTTTATTTTTCAAATTACTCAATCAGGAAGCAGATATGTTGGTCAACCTGCTGGTTGGCTTGCCTGTTAAGGGTTATCCTGGGCATGAATAGATTTCTTTCATTTCTGCAACAATTTTTTTTCCACATAAAAACATTACAGAGAGAAAAAAAATGATATTTAGTGGTTGACCCAGTTATCTGAGGAATCATAAATAATTTTTTATCATCAAATTTATATTCTTCAACTCAGTTATGGTTGTTAGAGGATCTGGAGATACGTGAAGAGATTTTGTCTTACTCCGATTTATGCTTTTGCTGTTTGATTTCTGAGGAGCAATGATTCACTTCTGATTTTTTCTAGTTTTCAAACAATTATATTCATGTACAGGCGCGTCACCCATTGGATACAAGTAGGCATTACAAACATTATTAAGAGAGGTAAATAAGGAAAAACAGACAAAGATAGGCTTTCAAAATTATAAATAGAGCGGTAAGGCAGCAAAAAGTCAACCACACGGTTACAATGCCAGTCCAAGGGTTAAGCTGCTTTTACTCACAGACATTAGTGTGCACCTATAGCAATCACAGCGATACACCTGCACCATAACAGACCGTATATTTGGTCAGATCACTGACAGGCAGGGGTGGGCAGGGTGCTGCGGACAACAGGAAAACTCTAACTGATCTGTCTCATGTGTCATGTTGGTGCCTGAACAATCAAACAGCAAACACACAGGCTAAGTAAGCACAGTGCTTTGTTCTCTGACCGTTTGAGGCTGACAATAGATATATTGTAATTAATTAGTTATGGAAACAACACAGACGTGGTAACATGATGTACTTCAGGTCATGTGACTCGCATTGCATGTCCTGCTCATTTGGTATATACACATTGCAATTGCTGTTTAGCACTTGCAGCCCTGTGCCCAAAAACTTTGTGCCAACCTCTTGGAAGTCAGTCCCCTATTTGAACCACCCTGGTCAAAAAAGTCTGGACACACCTCTATTCTCCACGCCACGTGTGGAGGCATTAAACCCAGGGGGTCCAATTTGTAATTTATACACTTCTAAGAGACTCAGTGGGCTGGCTCTCTCCGTTCTTTTTGCCTTTTCAAACCTCATGTTTCAGCATGGACAATGAAATCTCTGCCTCCACATGTTCATCATTCCTCCACTTTTATAAATCTAACCTTAGAATATAATATTAGATATTCCCTGGCTTTTGGCTCTGCCTAAGTGAAAGCTTCCATCCCTTCCTATCTAATCAATTTAATTTCTTTTTTCTACTTTTAACCTCCTGGTATTTATATTAGGTTTGTATTTGATTTTGTTTTGATTTTCCAGTGCTCCTTGACAGACTTTTTGTTATTTTAGATGTGCTTTATAGATTGATTTCAAATGGTTAGATTGGAAAATGAATGATAGCCTTAAAAGTCCATGCCCACTGCCAAAGTTCAGTCAGCATCATCTTCATGTCTTTCTTGTTGGACTGATATTGAATTATACATAAATGTAGTCCCCACCGATGTAATGAGACCTTGTGGGATATAGGACTCACGGAGAAAAGCAGCATTATTTTTTATCTGAACTGAATATCACTGCCGTTTGATCTCCAGAATGTGCGCACAATAGACATAAAAAAGGATTCAAGGATGAAGTGCATGAAAGGCTGCCTTTTCTGAGCAGCTTATGTTGCACTTTGTAGACCAGGTTGAGAAACAGACGGAGCATGCCATGCAGGGTATGTCAATAGACATACCTTGCTCTCTTTTCTTAGATTGCAGGTAGATTGTTGGGATTTGCAGACAGATTTGATTTAATCTGTTGTCAGGGCATGTGTGTCTTCGTGTATTTTCTTGCTTATTCCTGTTCCTGTGAATGCTGTGAGCCTCTGACATGAGCAGTTAAACGTCTCACTTTGTGTTATGCTTTGCTTTTAATCAGCTCTAGAAGTCTGACTCATGGCACATGGACAAAATGCTAATGTAAAGCAGTAAATGGTAATTATACCAGCAGCTCTATAGCTACGAAATGCACCATCTGCTGGCTTAACCGAAGGTTGAGAGTTTGTTGCTGAGAAGAATTTGTTGCATTACCAACTATAATGAAACATTTAAAACTCATAAACACATCATTTTATACACTTTGCTTTAATACTTTGTTATTAAAGCCCCCATATGGACTTTTTAGGTACTGAAGAAATGGATTGAAATTCTGATTGATGCCTCTGCATGACTCACAAAAGCAAACCAGACTGCAAGAGAAAAATAATTACTCCCATACAGCCATACATACTCGACTGTCAACACTGTGCAGGGTAGGTGTCAGACTGGGTGCTACAGCATGCTGCCAAAGCCCTCTTTGAAATATTTCTTCACATTAGAATCATTTCAAGTTGGATCCGTACTTAAATAAATGGAGCACTGTGTTAACCCTAGAGGAGGGTTTGTAATAACTGCTCAGGCTTTGACAGGACAAAAATGCAAGAAGCAAAAAATAACTTGCAATACAATGTGTTAAAGTAAGCTGTGCAAACAGTAACATAACATATATTTACAATTATGATGATACATCCCACTGCAAACACAGCAATTTATTGCACCATAAAGTACATGTAACACAGAAAATTAGATATAGTATCCATAAATCTATCTATCCATTATCTGTACTGCTTATCCTTTTTGGGGTCGCAGGGGCAGGAGCACATCAATCAATCAATCAATCAATCAGTCAATCAATCAATCAGTCAATCTTTATTTGTATAGTGCCAATTCATAACAAGTGTTATCTCAAGACACTTTACAATAGAGCAGGCTGAAGACAAGCTCTTCATTTTATAGATACACATATATGCATACACACACACACACACCCCAACACCCCCCCCCCCCACACACACACACACACACACTTATATATACATATATATATATATATATATATATATATATATATATAGACATCCAATACCCAACATGAATCCAGTAGCCAATCAGGAATCCCTCATCATGCCGGCAAGAGAACCCACGCCTGCACAGGGAGTACATGCAGACTACAAATAGGAAGTCCCTGACCAACACAGGGATCGAACCAACAACTTTCATGCTGTGTGTTTCTTGCACGTGCACTACCTGCTGCACCACCTTGCTGCAAGTACAGCAGTATCTGTAAATACATAAATTTTAATGTAAAAGAGACATAACCTGAAAGTCTTCTCAGGGGTTTTAACTTTAAAATCAGAGGCTGCTGCACATTTTAGTTTTTTTCTGCGAGTTTGACAAAACTTTTAAAAGCCAAAAAGTGAAAAATTGACAACTCTCCTTGTACTCAAGGTTGAAACATTGGTATCAGCATATTCATGCCAATAAACACCTCTGACAGTTATTAATAATATTTTAAGGAATCATTATGATGGAAACTCCTTGGTTTCCATAGTTTTCTTTAGTTTCTGCTGTCATTATGCCTCCTTACAATAATTTTTGCTTACATATTTTAAACTGCAAAGAATAATGAGTTGGTGGTAAAAAACAGAAACTTGAAATATTGCCACAGGAGCCTGTGTGCCACACGGTGACATTTTGCTGACTGAAAGAAGAGAACTCTATTTTGTATTATGAAAAAGGGAAGCGATAAGGTTGTCCCTGTGCCTGCAGACTCCTGTGATGCTGGGATACAGAAAAAAGCACCAGCACCTGTCTGCCACAACACAGCTGCCAAAGTGAACAATGTGTGTGTGTGTAAAATCTGTCTGCCAGTCAGTCACGTTCTGTACCGAGTCCTCGTGCTCCCCACAGAGGAGAATGTCAGTCAGCAGCACAAACAGCTCTGTCTCTTTACAGGAGACCTTTGATCCCCAGGTCCTTTTCAATCTGTTCCTGCCACCGATCATCTTCCATGGAGCGTACACCCTTGATCAGGTGAGACTGCTCTCCTGACATGCCTCCAAGCAGAGAAAAGGTTTCATTGAAAGAGTGTGACTTTAAATGTCTGCCCTGTCATTGCACAAGGAAGGGTCTTATGGGGTTGTGATACCAGTGGCATAAAATCAGAATTTTTAACTTTTATACAATTCTAGGAGAAATTAAGCTGTGATTGATAATGTTTAAAAAAAACTGCAGGAAAAATTGACGTCCTATTCACTGAGTTTTGCATCATTTCTCCTTTAATTGACCAAAATGTGCCAGAAAACTCCTGCACATTGACTACATAGAACTGGTAACAAAATGTGCTGTGTTCATGCATTGCAAATGATGTTATCACTCATTATGCAGCAAATAAACCTGTTTGTTTTAAACTCCACTGCTGTTTCCTGCAGTATAGCTTTATCTTTGTGGGAGTACTAAGGTCAGGCATGAGAAAAAAAATAACGTTTTAGCTTTTGGATTCTTTTTGGACATTTTGTCCTCATTTTAGAAACTGTGCATAAACATTGTTCTTGACATTGGTCTTGATTATTTTGACTTTTTGTTTTGAAGACTTTGCTGTCTTTTCTTTATTTATTATGTCTTTTATTCCCTTTTGCCTTCATTGATCATAAGAGACAGAGGGTAGTGTCAGAAAGAGAAGAGAGAAGAGAGCAGGGCAAGACAGGAGATAGGCAGCAGGCAGGAATCAAACCCATCTGCTTCAAGATTTGAGGCTTAGTTTCAAAAAATGGTTGAATTAGAGTTACTGTTTCTCTTTCAATCATATTAAACCACTATGGCCATTTTCCTCTGATCTCTGGCATCAACAAGGGAGTTTTCCCAGAGAAAATGCCTCTGGTTGGATATTTTCTCTTCTCCTGACCATTATTTGTTAATACTAGAGATGTTTGTGTGTGAAATCCCAGTACATCATCAGTTGATGAACTACTAAGACCAGCCCATTTGGCACCAACAACCATGCCATGTTCAAAGTCACTCAGATCACCTTTCTTCCCCAGTCTGATGCTCGGTTTTAACTTCAGCAGGTTGTCTAGACCATGTCTACAAGACTTTTTGTGTTAAGGAGCTAGTGTACCTAATTAAATGGCCAGTGACAGTACATCTAAACATATAAACTGCTTTTGAACTTTTAAGTTTTTTTTAACATTTTAATTGTGCTATTGAAATGTTTATTAAACATTGTTTTGAACACTTTACTTTTTATTGACATTTTTATTTTCTTTTTAATATTTTGACTTTTTTCTTGAAGTGCATAAAAATGTCCTCATCTCAATATTTCTGTCTCATGCCTGGCCTTAATACCCCTCTACACTTTTTCATGGAGGCTTTTTCTTTCAAATATATTATAATTAAAGATGTGGGATCAAAACAAATTGAGGTATCGGATATTTTGACATTCTAAAGTCTTTGAACAGTTGCTGCTGCTCTTAGAATAAAATCTGTGAAACTTTTCACAGATGTCTTTATTCTCTCTGTTTTTGTGTCACTGATTGTTCGTTTCTGTTTCAGAGAGGATTTACGAGGAATCTTGGATCCATTGTGACTTTTGCTTTTGTTGGAACCATTATCAGCTGTTTGACCATAGGGTAAGAACTCACTGTTTTCCAGTCAGACGCAACATAAACAAAATGAAGGTGTAGAGAACCAAAGAACCCTCGCAGCTTAGCTAACAGTTAGGTGCAGAGCTGTTTTCAGGGGGTCACTAATGTTTACGTGGGAAACAATGAAGCAAGACGTTTGGCTGTACTGAGGCTTATATAACAGTTAACTTTGTTGAGATCATTATGTGTAAATTCAACCATTTCTCCAGAAAAAAGCCAAAATATGTTAGTCAAGATAAACAAACTGGGTTAAAACTCTGGCTGAGATTTGGTCATGATTTTTCTTTAAGGGGTTTAGGTGAGTCTTGAGCCTTGACCAATTGAGAACCACTGAGTCAGACAACTTTCTCAAAATAGCATTTTATTTTTACATTTTGATCAGGCGATATAAGAACACTAACTAGATTTCATGAGGGAAAGTTAAAGTGCAATTTTGATGTACAAACAAACAGGCTGCTCTGTAGAAGTGTACATTTTCTTTTGTCCAAATAATATTTTCTTTAACTAAGATTCCTTTTAATTTTCTTACATTTTTGGAAGAAAGTTCCAAAACTTTCCACAAACATTTCTACAAACATGATGATCACTATCCCCAACTTACTAAATATTTGACCCCTCGTAGAGACCCATTCAACATTAAATCTCTAAGAAGAACTCCTGATTATGAAACAAGCTCTATGTTGGTGGTAATTGTTTAAATTTACATAAATTTAAATTTTCCTTTGAGGAAATCATGAGTCAAAGCCTACTAGGATAGTAAGATAGTCCTTTATTGATCCCCAGAGGAGAAACTCAGGTGTTGCAGCAGTACAGGGGTAAGTACAAGAGTATGAGGTATGCATTAAGGGTCAATAGAATAACATAAAAATATAAAGATATAGATCAGTACAGTAGCAAAAAAAAAAAACATTAAGATGTAAATAGAAAGTTATCAATACTTAATAAATCAATCCTAAAAATTTCTTGCACTTTTAATTAATCTCCTTTGCAATCAAGATTTAAACAATGAAATTCGACTTAACCATGTGTCCCTACAGGGTTTTTGTATTATTTAGAAATGATTTACAGTATTTCCTTGTACATCATCCCAAAAAAAATGTTTTTTGGTTGCAAAGTACTGAGAAATTACATTGCATAGATGTTTGTCTTGTGTTTATGATAGGATCACTTAACTCTATTCCACATTTAATTTGATTTATTATCTGAGTATTAATCCACCAACCAGCTTGTAAGTGAAACAGCTGTTCTGCTGTGGTAACATGCCAATCTTTAATGTTTGACTGACAGTTTCCTCAGATCATTAATTCAACCCTTACTTTTCCTCACCTGGTTAGTCTATATGTTCATCAACAGATTTAACACATATCAGATTTTATGTAATTATTTTAGCAACTCTAAATAGAGTTTATATTCAGAATCTACTTAGAAGAATGCTCAGAGTCACTCAGTGGTCAGACTTTGGCACATAATCTAAAGTAGAGTTGCTGTTCTGGTTCACAAAGCTAGATGGCAGTGTCTGATTTTAGAAGAAAAGGACTGTTTGTCCTTCTATTACTTGCTGCACACAGAGACTGTGAAAAAAATGTTTGAAGTGCAGTGAGATTATTTTTCTGAACTACTGCAGCATGCTTGTCTAGCCTGAGCCTTGGCCTTTGATTTCATGAAAACCTTGAACGAATCATAAGAAACTGCATTATTACTTTAGAATTTGTAGTTGTGGGCTTTTTCATCAAAAATAATGAACGCTATGAGGTAACTTTTCCTGGTTTATCTCTTTGACTTAATACACCCTGTACTGTTTTTCCACATAATGCTGATATCCATACAGTTCATTTTATGTTTACTCCTGCGTAGAGATACTTGATGCTCCTGATGTCCTGATTTTGAGGTCTTTGTTAATAGTGCTGGACTACATTTAATTAAGTGATGTTTCTAATACAGTATTAAAGCACCTCTTATTGGAGGGTGATCATTACCTTTAGCTTTTACTTTAATTGTAAAAATATGATACATACACATATTTGATATTATAATCAAAATCATTGCACTATCAGCTTCATATTGGTCGATGTAATACCACAGCTGTTTCATTAGACCTATTTAATGTAATTTGAATGTTTAGATATAAAGAAGTTACTGTTTAGGTTGTTGCACAATAATTTCACAGTTGATACATATATTTATATATGTATATATGCTCTCTGGGGACCTCTGTCACACTTACAGGACACTCATCTGAGCAAGAAATCCAGTTGCTTTAAACTGTGGCTATAAAGGATAGTTGATGGTCCTGGCTGCCCACCACATGTTTTAATCTGGTCATGTTTTTTTTGAATGAAAGACATTTATTTTTTTATTCAGAGACACTAACTGATGAGGAGACAGGCCCAAATAATATTTCTACAAAGCACCGTGTAAAATTTAAAACCTAGAGAGGAGTAAATAGCAGATGAGTGCTGTTTGATGCTCCACTTCATCTTGAAGTTACTAAAGGAGTAGTGTAGAACAAACTTTACTAATCCTGGCATAAATATTTTTGTTAGCTTGAAAAGAACAGTACTTTCTTTAGTAAATGTATTTTCGTGCAGTTGGATCTGCCTGATCCAATGTCTGTAATCAGGCTGATCCATCTTGCCAAGCTCCAATCTACAATGATTGTGAGTGTCCCAAAGCGGCACAGCCCAATCTAAGTCCTTTAGAGCAGGAAGAAGTGGGAGCTGCGAGTGAGACGACAGCAAGACGTGACTGCTCGTACAGAGATTAGCATAAATGCTAACAGCTTCAGCAGCAGATTTGTCAGCTCATTCTTTATTAGATGAAAAACAAATAAACAAACAACAAGTATAAAAGTATTAGAGCATAGAAAATATATTTTTGCTCCACTCCCGACATGTTTTGGCAAAAGTTTGTTCTATAAAGTAGCTTACATTTTCTGCCATACATCTTGACAGTAATGCAAGCCTACTACATTATCTGATTAGCTCAGAAGTAATGTGATTGACAGAATGCTCATCCAATCACCTGCCGGATATGCTTTGAAAGGTTCTGCCCATTCCCAAGCACTTTCTATGGACTGTTGCCCAGATGGACTATAAAAGTGACAGCTGAAACTGATCCTTAGACTATCATTAAATGATGTTGATGTTGGCCCATTAGTCATTTATGTTAAGAAGATGATGAATTTCTTGTTCCTCACTTCCCAACAGCAAAAGTTATCAAGACACACAATAAAAGCAATAAAAATACCTGTATAGCTGTGGATTTTTATCTTGGCTGTGGTTTCAAGGGAGGGATTCTCTAATAATTTGATATGTTAACATATGCGGAGGGATGTTCTGGTAAAGTATGTGTTGTATTAAATCATTTGGAAAGTGTCTTGGAAGCTGTGCAAGAATTTAAAGTGCCTTAAGTCAATATTATCTAAAACTCATTTTGCCCTCCAGCCCTCTGTGTTAATCATGTAACCAATAGCTTTCAATATGGACTTGAAACGTTTTCTCCAAAATGTCAAATAATACAAATTAAATGTGCAATTAAAACTGTGATTATTTGCAATTCATTTTGGAAAACCAGCAATTAATTGCAGTTAAAAGTATTTAACCAGCCTGAAATGACTAAACAAATTCAGTAAATCAACAGAGGGAGTTATGTGGCACTAATTGCCTGCAATTGGTCAAATTTGCCATCAGCACAAAGGAGCAGTTTGTATGAAGAGGACAATCACAGCCGATCTGACATTCAATACAGCACCACAGCATAAAGATCAATACTAACTCAATTCAACAGCCAAACAAGCTGCAAGTTTATGTTAAAGAGAAAAGCAAAACAATAAAATGCAGCATATGTCAAAAAATACCTTGCGAACAAATCAGAATGCCTATCATCAGAGGAAAGGCCCTGTAGATATGTTAGTTAAATCTCTCATCCTTCTAACCTTATTAAACCCTGTTCTGAAGTTGTTGTCTTCCCCTCTTCTCCTTCCCACTGTCTGTCATACATTAGTCCATCCCTCCTGGAACAGCCTTTGTCAAACTCTTCCTTCTTCCCCGGGGATATGAGGCAGGGTTTGACGTGTTGAGTCATGTGCACATTCTTTGATGCGAAGGCACCAGACCTGACCAATCCCGTCGCTTGTTAGTGAGTCTGCTTTATCCCTTTGGGAGAACAGTGTCATGGGAGTGAAGGAGCCTTACTGACTTTGTTGACAGAGAGCATACACTCTTCTTCTTCTTCCTCTTCTTCTTCTTCTGTGTCCGTCTATATTTCAAACACACACGCAGAAACACACACACACACACTAAATGTCACTACCATAACTTCGAATCTGCCTTAAAGAAACATGAGTAAGACAGCTTAGTTGCCCAACCTGCGGGCGACACTTTAAATCCTGGCCTAAGGGACAGGTCGTGTGCCGTCACTATGGCAACAGTGTTATGCCAAGGGACAGAGAGGTCCCCGGGAAGACACGCTGGCATGCTGATTATTATGGGATGCTTCACGATAACAGGATTAGCACTTAACACACATCCTTTGGCAGTCAGGAGCTGGACTGTTGAGTTGAATGCTTAATAGATGTGTTAGCGTATTTTGGGTCAGTATTGAAGAGGAAGACATATAGTGCTCCATTGTAGGGTATCTTGATTAAAGATTTGGACTAGGTTTATTATCATTAACAAGAATTTACAAAAATGTGAATCATATTTAATTATTCTGAATAAAATTTACAAGACTTAACATAAATAAACTAACTGGCTGAAAGTGTATTGAGTGTTGATAAAACTAACCAAAATAACATAAAGTTGTAGATAAAAGGTCCTTAGTTTTTATCTTTTATATATGCCATCAGAATCACTCAAAGCCTGTTTGCTTTACCAATGTGTTTAATTTGGATAAGTTAAAAGTTTTGTCCCTCTTGTATACAATTTCATTGAATATTCATAACTGAAATAAACTCAAAATACCCGTGCCTAAATTAAAGAATGAGTGCTTAGTGAAGAAACCCATTACTTACTTACTAAACCTATTTGCTAATTTTATCCCTGCTCAGGTTTTTACACAGTACGTGTTTAGTCTCTTAACTGCACGAGTTTCTACTCACCTAGGGTATTTTTTTAATTTGTCTTGGGGTTAAAACATGATGTTGGGGAGGGGGATATTATGATTATTACTATTTCCTGGGGTCAATCTGTAAATTGTCTTATGTTATGTTCATCTTGTAACCTGCTACCGGATGCTTTGAATTTCCCTCGGGATCAATAAAGTATCTATCTATCTATCTATCTATCTATCTATCTATCTATCTATCTATCTATCTATCTATCTATCTATCTATCTATCTATCTACTTCAATCATGCTCTGAAGCCTTGCTGATAACGTACACAACATACCACATGAACCTCAGCTGCCACAGCATTACCACCTTTAACAGACACAGTCACCATGCATGCTCCAGGTAGTGACAACACCAGCGCTACACGCGCTAGCACGAGACCTCTTACAGGCTGCCTAAACCAACAATGTGGTCTGATGGACGGCAAGAGCCAGAGCATCAACTGGCTATCAAGTGGGAACCACCTTGCTCAGTGTTTTTGTTCAGATGGTGGGTTAACACCGAATGCATGTTGCTGATGCACAAGCCAGATCTGGCTCGAGAATGCTGTGGCTTTCATACCAGGTGCAGGTGTATGCTACGTTTTGGCTGCATCTCCCAGCTGTCACATCTCTGTATCTCCATATTTATCACCCCAATAATGGGCTTCTATAGAAATTGACTTGATTCATTATATAGGTGCCTTGGGAAACCTGCAGAATGAAAGCATTCTGAAGAGTTTCTCCACAGAGGTGACAAACTGAGCTTCAACAGGAAGTGTGATAAGCTTTTCTGTGACATATTTTACCACTGTGGACACTCATAATAGCTGGATTGAGGGTAAATGTGATTATCCTTTTTTCATTTTCCTGTTTGTTTTGGCCAAGATACGCTTGTGGCTTGTGAAAAAAACAGGCGAGCCCTGTGGTCGCCAAAATAAAAACACACTTATGCACCCCTCCCATCATGCAAGTAAGATACATCCAGTGTGAAGCACCTCCTAGTCTTCCAACACCTTTAAGGGCTTGGCAGTGAGCTCCAGTGCCTCATATTCACCCACATCCATGCTAGCCATCACCACCCACCATTCCAACAGTTTCTTTATCCCTATCAGTTGGTAGCTGACATGTGACCGACAGCTGTGACTTTCATATGCCTCCTTCATCAAGTCATCCCAGGAAACCATCAGTTCTTTAAAATGATAGAAAGTTAGTTGTCTACTGTCTCTACATTTAGGATGCAGAAACAAATGACTAAAAATCTCAGTAAGTGTTTGCCTAAATAAAATCTAAATCTAAATCAGCTTTAAAAACACATTAGAACAAAAATACAACTGAGAAAAATTGATTAAAAATCCAATACTAATGCTCTCTGTTGTGTTTATGTCTGTTAGAGGTGACTCCCAGCACACACACACCCTCACACCTACTTGCTCAATTCTTTATAAATAGAGCTGCATGTCCACCTGTGCTGAGCAGTCTAAAAAAAGCCTAAAAGCGGGTCAAGTGGTGCAGCTAGAGTCTGACCCCATTACATAGACTACTCTGGGGGAAGCCCTGCTGTGGTTAGAGGGATGACTGATAGACCTACTCAGGCTGGCGCTCCCTGATGACCTCATGCTGTGTCCTTCTGTGTGTTCCTTTTTTTTTTTTTTTTTAACTTTACTCTAGGGCCTGCGTCTTCGGCTTCACCAGACTGATGGTGCTGTTTGGCCAGGCAGCAGATGGAGACTTCTTCCTCGCTGACTGCCTTCTGTTTGGTGCCATTATATCAGCCACTGACCCAGGTAGCTGAACCCAAAAAGAAGTACCACCACTACGAAAAACAGTTGTTTTAAATCACTACTGGGAAGAACTCCTTCTTGTCTGTTTTTATCTTGATATTGCCTTTTACAATTTTTTGTCATTTTACATATATTTCTTTAAAAAAAGCAGCATATACAGCTTTACCTCAGTGATAAATCTATTAATTTATATACTTGGGGTGGGTAAAGCACAGACTTATTGAAACAAATAAGATGTATTGTAAGATGATTTGATTTATATTAAATTGGTTTATATTGATACTGATTTAGCCAAAAAAACAATAAATGTAGGCCCAGTGCTCAAGTAGATAGACTGTTTACAGCAGCCTCTCCCAATTGTAAGAATGACTAGGTCTAGCTTTAAGCCTTGAGATCATCTGGTGCCTACCAAAACCCTTATACAACCATGGTATGAGAGTGTATTCAGTGAAAACAAAGCACTATGAGGCTGATATCCTGACTGCTTAACGCTGCAGAAAGTTGTAATAGGATTGTAAAGTCCTGCTATGAAATGTAAAAGGGACAACTTATTCCTTAAAAAATACCAAACCTCATGTTAACCTGAAAAAATATGTTGGGTAGAAAAGCACTTGCATATTAATATATAAGACAGATCACTATTCAACAACTGTAGAACTCACCATAGCCAGATTTTTTGCAAATATTGTCATGCTTTTAAAGACATAATAGTAATGATTATAATAATAACTTCATTTGCATAGAACTCTTGAAAACAAACTTTTACAAAGTGCTTTGTCAAACAGACGGGAACATACAGAAGAAAAGGCACAAGAGTTGATGCACAAAAGCAACCAACCAACAAAAAGTACAATTTGAATCAACAAACTCTACAAACATACACAAATGGCAGAATAAACCCAAGCGCACTAAGTATCGAAGAAGAGAGAGCATGAGCGCTTCTGGTGTCTTTCAGACCAGCAGTGCTCATAGGACTGAGAAAATTTCACGTAATGTGAGAAAAGAAGCAGGCACAACAATCCAGGTTCAGGCGCCCAACTTGGTCCAAAAAAGGCAAAAGGCCCTCAACCGTTAGGGCCAGAAACACCAAGAAATACAGGATTACGTGAATCCTATTTCAAAAAGCACCTCAAACAAACTCTTCTTTGAGTCTAAGAAGCTCTCCTTTTCTTTGTCTTTAGCGATATCAGTATTGTTTGATTTTAACCAGATTCATTTCACAGGTAATACATGCGACATTGCGAAAACCATTTGGTATTTCTTCATTGAAAGAAGAGATATAATATTTGGCCCATATTTCCCAACCCTATATGTGGCCATCTTTTTGTTTGTCTCTTTACCTTTACATGTTGAGATATAACAAAGATTGATTGCCAGGGCTCCAGCCAGGAACAAAGTCACAATGTCCTTTGAGTAGCAGCTCTAAATGTCTATCCCCTTTATCTAAGTGGGACAACAACGTGATCTGTGTTCCTCAAGAGCAGTCAAGGGGGATGTCATAAGGCATCCTGCGACACTGCCACCGTGGCAATGTTAATGTCCTGATGTGGTGATGAATTATGTATGCCAATAAGTGCTGGATGAAGTGTTGTAAATTATGGTGCAGCTGTCAATCTGGCTTGTGTTATTTTCCCTCTGCCACATGGCACTCATCCTCGCCCAACCCCAGTGCCCTTATCACTTTGATAAGTATCACACTGCCTTGCATTGATGGCCAAAATGCCAAGATCTCTGGGCTGCCTCCATGTCACACTGTCCAAAAATAGATTGAGCTTCCATTTTCTGAAAGTGAGCCATTTGAATTTCCATTTGCTGCTTCCTCACTGGTGAAACTGCATCCAAAGTTGAAATGTGAATGAACAGACTAATGTAACACGTATAAAAGCTCAATTTAGATAAACAAGACTCTCTGTCAACATCATAAGCCTCGACTGACGGCCTTCTGCTTATGTTGCTTACTCAATGAGTAAGTTTCTATATGTCACAAATCAGCTGAAATGTAGTAGATCTCAGGTGGACTGTGAAAATCCTGTTTGAATTTAAGGATTTAGAAACAAGCAAACTTGTATTCTAATAACATTATTCACTGAACCAAGCAATGAATACTGATGCACAGAGGGAGTTACAAAACTTTTCAGCAAGGTCATTATAAAGCAGATCTATCCCAACTTGCAAAATATAACAAGCTTAAATATGGATCAGGAAAGAACTGGAACAATAACTATGGTAATGTTTCTTTATCATACAACATAGGTAGGCATTTTTAAAAAGCCCTAGGATTTAAGATGTCACATTCAGGTCAACTTGTCAGTCTTTTGGCCTCTTTCTTGTGCCAAAATACCAAAAGTCTCTAAGATCTCAGTTTAAAACTTTAACTGACACATCATTTCATGGAGTAACTTCCTGGACAACATATTTGATTGACAAGCTATAATTGAAAAAGCAGTTTTACTTGACTTTTTCCGCTCTTAAATGTAACTAAATTAGTGTTGATTTGTGGGGGACCTTTTCCTGACTTCTCACCTTTGTTTGAACCAGGAAGTTTTGAGTGTAAAACAATGGGGAACTGATAAAGATACAGTGCCTGGGTATCTGCTTTGTAACTGTGGGGAAACCTTTTTCTGCAGCAGTCTTGTGACCCTGTTTTGCTAAAGATTGGCAAAATGGGACAAAAATCAAACCTTGATATTTTCTAGCTGAATGGCAATACCTGGTAATGAACTAACTAATTGCTGTCACAATAACAGTCTTATAAAATGTATCCCCCAGCAACAAAACAGAAGTCCTGGGCACTCATTATTATTATTGTTATTATTATTTTCAATCTGTTATCCCTTCTAATGTGTGTGAAGAGTATTACTTTTTTTAGAGGGTGGGTCTTAGCTGAGGGTAAAACAATCTTCCAGACATGATTGTCACGCTTTACATTTTAATATCTAATATCTAAAGTACCTTATGCTCATGTATTAAGAGTGTTCATTAAAAAAAGTTAACATTTATGAACAGGTTCGGGCTGGCTAAATTTCAGCTTTGAGCCCTCACTATAACCTCCTTTTTGGATCCTGTTTTCATGCATTGCCACAAATTAACATCCATTCGGAGCATTCAGATACCAACTTGACAATGCTCATGCAATCTCACTATGCATTACCAGTATGTCCTCAGTGATGACCTTTTGTTTACTTGTCAGTCAAGCCTTCACTTGTTTGTATCTCTGTGTGCCATGTGCAGGTGAGTAAAATACTAGGAGGCTAGCAGCACTCTTTAATTGCTTTTCTTTTTCATTTTGTCATAAAAACACACTATAAAATCCAATACTGTTATATGATTTACTCAGTAAACCTTGTTAGTAGATAGATATATGAAATGTCAACTTAAGTCAAGACCAAGGTAAGAACGCACTTTTAGTTCACTCTTTGCTTGATGGATGATTACCACAGATTTATGAACTGACAGGAGGATGTTTTAATACATGTTATATTTAATATGTGTTAATGTATAATATAAAGACTGGTTCATGTTTGCTTCCTGCCATACTTTGTTTTACCTCCAGCTAATGTGTCATCACAGTTAGGTAGGATGGAAAAAGTTAAAACGAAAGTTAACACTCCTAACACTGTAAAAATTGAACAAAAAAATTGGCATCATTTCAATAGTTTTATACGCCTTTTTGTGTGTTTAACATGTCTGCTCAATGGCATAGAGCACTTCTACGAACAAAACAAAAGCAGCATTGAGACATCTCTTTCTCCACCTCTCAGTGATGCCAGCAACTGCCTGGATGGTCTTGTGCCCCCTCAAATAGACCTAGCAGTGTGACGCCATACCATTGTTTTGTCATTAGTTTAAGATCATTGGCTCATGGTAGTGAGCACATTGCTGAGCATAGTTGACAACATGGCGCCAAGAGGCACTGAACTGGCCAATCACAAAAGAGTTGAGAGTTTTTTGAACATTAGTGATTGAGAACATACTCTTGCAGTCATCAAAAATAATTATATATGAATCTGAGTTAAGGCAATATCTGACCTCTTTAAATATTATGTATTTCAAAATTATAAAAAAAACCCCTCAAATTAGTCGTTGTGACTTGTGCCAAGTACCAAAGTTTTAAAATTAGAGGGAGTGCTGCTCAAACAAAATAGAAAAAATAAAAAGTGCGTTGAGAAAAGGGCTCTTACCTGAAAAACACACTTTCTCAGAGTTTTCAACATATTTGTAAAATTTAGACAATTTAAGGAAGTTTTCTCGCAATTTCTGAGAACTAAAATGATAAATTACCAATTTTCTGTGTTTAGAGCCTCTGTTTCAGTCGTGTAATTTGAAATAAAATGAAAATGATTGTTGAATAATATTGGATAGGTAAAATGATTACTCCCCTATTCAACCTGGCATGGCTAACATAAAAATATTATCTTGTGGTAAATAACCTTTTGCTGTAAGTGATTCTTACTGTAAGCAAAACTTTACTGAGCAGTGGGCTTGCCTTGTTTTTTGTAATCATCATCAGTTTTAATTTTATTGATGTACATTATGCTGTTTTGACTGCATCTCATTCAAAACATACATGTTGCTACATTGTAAAACTTAGTATTTTACCCAACCCTAGTTTATGCACTTGTGACACCCCCCCCCCCCCCCCAAAAAAAAAAAAAAATTGGGGGCTTTTTTGCACAGTTTATAATAATTTCCTGTCCTGTTGACCTTTATCTCTCTTGTAATGCGTCACTTTCAGCATTACATCTCCCTAATTTGGTCAAGTGAGCAAATCCCACGCTCCCTGACTGTGATGTCCTCCGGCTTTCAGCTTTGCTAAACCTCTGCAGCCGGGTAATTTGACCTAATAAAGCTCCCATACGACCCTTTCAACTGTATTATGTCTGAAATAATTGTCTACTCTTTCCACCTTATGGTGTTGCTGTGGCAACTGATGAACACTTGACAGCTGTAGGACAGGGGTTGCCATGACAACACAGCTAACCGGCACCCTCCTCCTGTGGATGTGATCGAGTTTGTAGGATGGATGCCCCCCCCCCCCATCTTGCAGTGTGAGCAGTGCATGCCATACTGTCATCAGCCAAGCATTATGGGTACAGGGAGTGATCTTGACTCCGGGGCTTACCTCACCCTCTCCAGATAAAGGATTTTCCCCCGCGACCAGGAAGAGCTTTAAAACTGTCAAAGACCAAAGAGGCAGATCTGTCTAAACAAGTCCTGAGGCTGCTCTCTTGCCACTGCTCTTATTGTCAGTCTGCTCATACACTAGCAAGGATGCCCTTGCTGACCTGATGTTAACTACAGGGCTAAACAGTGCTATGACTATGTGCTCATTATTCTCATCACAAATTTCCCTCAAACTCATTTTTAGGATTTTTGCATCAACAAGTGGAATATCAATTCACAGTACAGGGAATTCTTGTTATTGTGAATTTAACAGCATGGGGCTGGGCCATTTTGAGTAAAATCACATATTGATATTTCTTTTAGATGAATGGAAATACTTGATATATCTTTCTCAGTGTTAGGCAGTAACTTGATTAATCCTGAAATACTTATTTTTTAAAAAAAGGAAAGTCAGTGATTACAACCTAATGGTAATCATATTGCAGTTACTGATCAAAGAAATGCTTCGCTATTTTTATTTTTATTTTTTTTAGAACCCCATTCACACATGCAGAAAACCCCCCTGAAATGATCCTGAATTGTTAAACACAGCATATGAGAGGGCAGTTGTTTTAGCTCTACTTGTATCATTTCAGACTCAATAATCTGAGCTGGTGTCAATGACAGATGCAAAGACACATGTCGGTTGTGATCTCTGTTTTAAAGCTGTTTCAGATCAGTTTTTTTTAGAGAGGCAAGTAATTAGTGACCTAAAAGTAAAGTAATCCTTTTCTGTTGATATTAAGTAATAAGTAGTTATGTTGTTCTGTTTCTACAAAGTGATTAGTGTTGACTAATTTATCACAATTTTTAAGTTTCTTGCCCAGAACCTGTGATCAGCTGGCGATTGGTTCAGGGTGTGCACCGCCTTCTGCCTAACATCAGCTGGAATAGCCTCCAGCCCCCTATTACCCTGAAAGGAATTAGCTGTATAGATGATGAATGGATGGATGGATTTCCCAAAATTGGTCTTTATGGGGAACACAAAATACAGATGATTTTAAAAACACAAGAATTCTGTACTTAATATGATTCTGGTAAAAAAAAAGAAAAGGAAAGGAAAGAAAGAAAGAAAGAAATCTAATACCTGTCAGATACCACAGTAACAAAAATAAAAGTCCCTGAAAACCAATACTAGGACTTTAAATTGCAAATATATATTTTTTAAATTGTTCAAATAGGAGGCCTCATTTGGAGAAGTAGCTGTTAGTGGCAAGAGACAATAAAACATTGCTTCTTACAGTTAATTCCCTCTTTTTATTTACAATGTTTTAAACAATCTTTTTATCTTCAATCTTTCTGAATTATTTTGAAATCTGGAAACACACTGTGTTCAAGAACAGTGTTGGGTAGCACTGTAAAATATAGCTATTACTTTTATAAATAATGAGTGATGAAAAGGATTGCATTTTCACAGTAATAATATTACAGTTACTCATCAAAGTAGTGTTTAGTTAATTAGTTGCTTTTGTTCCTAGAGGACAGGTATCTTAATTAAGTGTAACCAGTGACAAACTGGAAACTTTAATGTTGCGTGAAGGATAAGAGGGACAAAGTGAGCTGTACTTTAAACATATCAAACAGGTAATCCAGTTCTCTTTGGAGTAATCCATGTCTTTGCACTACAACAGCCCCCCTGTTTCAGTAAAGGTAGGCCTGCAAAAACAAATGGGCCATGGAACAAAAAGGTTGGAGAGCACTGATTTTAAGGACAATAGCTATGAATGTGGGTAAGTTGTGCTTACGTATAAACTTTTAAAAAGAATCGGGCACAGTGTTGTACTGAACACCGCCATACTGCATGTGCCGTTTCAATCCCGG
Organism: Cetoscarus ocellatus; assembly: GCA_037902135.1. Lineage (NCBI taxonomy): Eukaryota > Metazoa > Chordata > Actinopteri > Labriformes > Labridae > Cetoscarus > Cetoscarus ocellatus. Next base: position 1,112,707 of record JBAMNC010000784.1, read on the forward strand.
AGGTTGCCATTTGGTTGTCCTGAAAATGAGGATTGACTGCAAGCCTCTGACTGAACGTGATGTGTTCAACCATCTTCCACTTTTTCTTGAAAGGTCTGCCCTCAATAACTTTCTTTGGGATGTTGCCCAGATGAACTTGAAACACATCCATGGATGTATGGAAAAGTCCACCAGGTGTGTTGGGTTATTCTATTTCTGTTGATGTGGTATCAGAGAATAGTCTGATTATCACTAGTAATAGCAATACTCTTTGTGTGATATAGAAAGGAAAAAAAAATCCTCCTTTAGTCATAACATTGGATTTTCTTATGGTCATTTATGATATTTCTGTTAGTGATTCTTGCTGTAATCAGTCTTTTACTGAATATTAGGCCTAGCACCTCACCATAAACCATATCAATAAAAGAAATACCATGTTGCCCCTTATCTGGTTTGAAAATATATCAATATACCATGAAAGCTTAATAATTTCCAAGCCCTAAAATACCATCTCATCCTCAGAATTCCACTGCTTTGTGATTCTTTTTTATTCCCTTTGCCTTTATTCTTTTGAATTTGGTGTGAATGATTTTGTGTGTGTGTGCTGTCTTTCTCAATACATGACATTGTTTTTCTTCTATGATAATTCAGTTTTGCCTGGTCTCTCTTGTGAAGGATACATCAAGGATTCCTGCTGGTGCATTTTTATGTTGAATGTTTCTCATCCATCCACCTATCAAGCTTTATATCCATCCAAAGGAATACACTGTAATGCAATCTTCATGTAATCTTCTCTGAAGTATCAGTAAACACAGAGCAGACGATGCTACAGAAGATATTTTGCAGGAGGAGATAGTTGTGTTGACAGGAGGTACTGAGCGGATGGGCACATCAGCGCCTCGTCAATGTCAGTATCCTTCTTGTCACTCAGTGTCAACGCATAGCTATCCTTCACCGCTGAGTACTTTGTGTGTGCAGTGCACTCATTCATATGCTCAGCATCTCCCACCTCATGTTTATCCACCTCATATCAACTCACTGCCGAGTTCAGCTCACAGTAGACTCTGAGTATGCATACTCAGTTATATAAGTAATATTATATATTAAAGGTGCATTATTTAAAAGAAATATAATCACAAGGTCTAGCTGATGTTAAGATCATTTGTGGAAATTTTGATGAGGGCTGTTGTCATGAGGCCGTAGAGCATTCACAAATGTTGTTAAGGCTAAAGGAAAGTGCACATTCCTCTCGCACCTGAATCAGTATTTGTGTGAAGAATGTTAGATGACTCTTTACATTTTACTTTAAAAGTATATTTGAGGTCTGAATTCTACACAAGGGGTGTGTGTGGACCCTTTTGGTGTTTTCTGTTTTCAGATCTGTTTGGTGTTTTCCCTTTTGTCATCACTGCATTTCCTCTCACCTGCATTGCCTGCAGGTGAAAGAGTAGTCAGACCTGTATTCAGTGAGGCTGTGATTAGAGCTGCAGGTAGCAGAGTATATAAGGTGTGTGAAATCAGCCATCTGGTCGGTGTGTGGCACATTAGAGGTGAGGCTATGAGGAGAGCCATTTTGTTGGACTAATGTTGGACTAATATCTCATTTTTTTCCCTGTGCAGGGGACATTTTTGGAAAGAGTTTGATTGATTTGCCATTTTTTTGTCTTATTTTTGATGTGGCCTAATAAATGTTCTCCTCATTTTGAAAATTCACAACTTGTTTGAGATTTTTCCTTCAACTCCCACTGCCTGCCATCCAAGAGTGTAACAGCTGTTATCATTAAAGGGATAGTTCATAAAATTTTAAGTGGGGTTGTATAAGGTTCATGTCAGTAGTAGATAGATCAGCCACAGTGATTCTGGTCAGCTCTGGTCTTGTAAGGAGAGAACTTGTACTAAGGTTGGGTTATACATACTCCTGTAGGGATCAAGAGCTTAGAGCAATTTAGCAAATTTTAGGTGATATAACACTAAAAAACTGCATCCAATGATTTTACACAGTACTGCATACATTTACTACCTTTACTGTTTCACCATAAAGACCTTTGGTTTCAGTATTACTTCACTCCAAGTGGAGGGAAACATGACTGTGCAGTGTGCTGTTATAGCTAGATAGATAGACAAAAAGATAGACGGATAGATGGATGGATACTTTATTGTTCCTCAGGGAAATTCAAGTGGGGAGGGTGCAGTGTTTACGGAGGTACTGCAGTTCCAGATCAATTTGTGGAGCTGACAGAGCAAGCCCCTATTCCATCTCTCAGGTCAAAAAACAATTTGATATATGACCCCCAAGTAGGGGATGTACCAAATATTAAACTGATGAGAAAATTCCTTCAGAAAGTATTGAGTTTGAGCAAAAATGTGGAATACTGCCCCATATCGCATGATCAAATCCTGAAAAAAAGTCCTTGATCCACATCCAGGTTCAGATCTCCACCAAAATCTAGTCACTTCTTCCTTCTACCATGCCCCTCATTCCCTGAAAATTTTTCTCAAAATCTGTTCTGAAGTTTTCGAGTTAGCTTGTTTGCAACCAACAACTAAGACAGGCAAAAACATAACCTCCTTGGCAGAGGTAAAAATGGGCCTTGCTAGTGGAAAAAGAAAGTGTTTACTGTCCAGTGAGACATGACTTCAGTACATATTTTGTAGGTCATTTTCACCTACTACAGAGGTCAGACTAATCTTTTTTTTTTTTTGTTCTTGCACTCTGTAGTTTTGGTTCATGTATGATGCATCATAAATGCAGGGATGTTGCTTTTAGAGCCCAATAAACTTTTGCTTTGTCTCTTAGTTCCATCGTGAAGCAACAACTTCTTCTCAGGGAGGAGGCACGGCAGGGCAGCAATCTAACATGCGAGACTTTCTCTGAGGATGTCATGAGGAGTTTTAGATGTGATTTTGATGGTCTTTCAATATGACAACAGTACATAAGGTACAATTACTGATGTCATCAGCTGACAGGTCCCAAAACCCTATGACTGTCAGGTTGGGCTATAGTTGTGCTTGTGGTATTTTCTGACTCTCTCTTAACAGGGACATAGCAGGTACTTATATCTGTTCCTACTGTATTGACTATAGTGGTGTACCTCATATAACCCACTTCAAAACTACTGAAATGTCCCTTTAGCAAGTTATTTCCTATAAGATCAACATCAGAAATGATTGATTAGATTTTTAAAACCTAGAAAACCCTATACATTTTCATCATTTTATGTGCTTCATGGTAAAGCTACAATAGGGCTTCAGCTGGATTCTTTTTACCACATTGTTTCTCTGCTCTCACAATAAAGGAAAACAATGACAGTGGTGCCCTTATAATGTCTCACTTCACTTTAGAAAATCACAGACAGCTCTCTGGACAAGTCCAAGTAATCTCCCCTGTGATTTATCAAATATTTCTCTCTTTTACATTTCCCTCTAGCAATATACTTCTAGATCTGTAGCAAGCTCCTTTTCCTTGATTAAACTGATATTGTTACCTATCAGAGGTTCTTTTTTAAAAATGCAGGTTTTTATATGAACAATAAGTTTAGTATCATGTCTAAAGACAGAATATAACAAAAACAGCTTTAAAAGAAAATATCTCATCTTGTTTTTCAACCTTAACCGGTCACTTACACAGAGAAAGCAGCTGCACTGAAACCTCTGAAAAGTTCAGCTGCTGTCACATTACTCAGATCTTTCTGCACAGTCACTTCTGCTTATTACATAATTTATTGCATTGTATTTCACTGAGAGAGCTCTCTCTGAAGAAGCGCCCTTTCTCTTAGTCTGTGCAGTGCATATGCATATTTGCATTTATATTTGCATATATTTGATACCCATATCAAGAAACTGATAAGACTTGTTTCACATTGCAATTTGGACGTTAAGAAAACGTTCTGAAGGGCAACAGAAAATACTTCTAAACATGCAATCAAATCTGTGATTGCATGAATACACAAGTAGTTCTCGATTAAAATTTGATTGAATGATTTATTGTGATTAGCAACTCAAATGATTCGAAAGTCTTAAAAAGAATATTAGGTACCAAAATTTTAATAATGAAATATTTTGAATGATAAACAGTTTTTTGTTTAGCATCACTGGCATACAAGCATTTTTGTTTGTGCCCGTCAGCTTGTAGGAAAACAACAACAATAACTAACATTACTCCTTTAAAAGTCCTTAAATATTTACAGATTTGAAACTTAATTTAGACAAAATTGCTCCCATGTATAAAAGTTTTTCTGTGGTCTGTTTTTATGCTAGTTGTGTTTTTCCGATAGACCATTCATGTATGAGAGCACTCAGCTGTCACTTTGCATTCACAAGCTTTGCACCACAATGCACCATGGTACATCTCGCTCTGATAGTGACCACAGGTTGTGGTGTTGTTTCCACAATGTATGGGGTACAATGAGTGCCCTATATACTGTATAACAATGCTCTCTCAGAATTCTACTTTAAAATAGTGCATTACCTACGTAGTTCAACACTGTATAGTAAGTGGTGTGTGGGTGTGGACATAGCATTGACATATAAATATATTTTTTTCATCACCAAACCCTTTTATTGTAGCTCCTTGGAGAAGAGAGTTATTGTTCAAAACTTGAAACAAAGCAATAGCAGCCTGGCTGTTCAGTCTTTCCAGCTATTCAATGTGGTTTCATAAGCTCTGTATTTGATTTAGGTTTGCCAACATTTAACCTCAGGATTCACAAGTTTACATGACGTTAAAGTTAAATCGTCTCCAAATGTTGGAGTTAAATACTGGGGATTACCTCACAGATGTCAGTTTTGGTGAATAAAAACAAGCCTTACAGCAAGCTTGAATTTAAATGACTTGCTGTAAAACATGCCAAATTTAGACCTGGAAACTAAACTCAATTTCTTTAGACACTTAATCCAACCATTGCATGAAAGTGTCTAGTTCTGGGTATCAGTTCAGTTATTATTCAGTTCACATTTTGTTGTTACATACATGGTGAGGTAGAGTTTTGAAGATATATTGACATGCTTTGAAGAAGATATAGTATAAGACAGTATTGTTTAAATTGATATAGCTAATTGTTAAAAAAAGTGTGAATGGCAAGGAAGGCAGGAAACACACCAACAATGTTCAACTGTTTGTATCAATGAAGCCAGGTCAAAACAGGTCCCATGTCCCTGACAACTCTGTGAAACCTTTTCTAATGATCTAACTGCCCTAGATGGACTCAGCACCACTGTTGAAATCTTGGGGTAGATCATGATTTGTCCTTCAACTCCCACATAAAACAAATTTCGAGAACAGCCTTCTTTCATATTCGTAACATTGCAAAAATCAGGCCTATCCTGTCTTAGGGCGATGCTAAAAAGTTAGTCCATGTTTTTGTTACCTCTTGATTGGATTACTGTAATTACGTTTAATTAGGCACCTGCACCGATTAGAACTAGAAGAGATCACATCACTCCTGTAGCTTCTTTGCTCTAGCTTCCAGTGAAATCTAGAGTACAATTCAGGGTTCTTCTTTTCACCTACAAAGCTCTCAATGGTCAGGCACAACATATCTTTAAGTGCTTGTAGTGCTTTACAACCCCTTTAGAGCATCACCCAACAAATGGTACCATTTGGTACCATCAGTCTCTAAAAGTAGTATGGGAGGTAGAGCCTTCAGTTATCAGGCTCCTCCTCTCTGGAATCATTTACCAATCATAGTTCAAGAGGCAGACACCCTCCCTACCTTCAAGAGTAGATGTAAAACTTTCCTCTTTGATAGAGCTTTTAGTTAGGACTCAGGCTTGGACCAGCCCATAGATAAGATGGAATATGCTTAGACTGCTGGGGGACGAGGGACACTAAGCTCCTTCATCTCTACTACCCTACCTACATCTACCCCACTCTCTCTGTTTATCCCCCTCTTTATTTGCTCTTGTACTGGTCTCTGGTTTTTGTTTTGTGAGCTGCTCCTGATCGTTGCTGTGGACGACCTGCTGCTGTGTGCCAATGAAGCTTCAAGTACTACAGTTACAAATATTTGGACTTTCCTTTAGCCCCATTCCATCATCACTGAAGTTCTTAATATTAACTTCAGAATAATCAGTTTAAAATACGTGGTAGTTTCTGCAAATATCACACATATATCTTACTGCTTTGAAACAGACTAATTGACAAGACAGGAGACAATTTGCTGGGGAGTGCACAATTCTTTTATTTTACAAAAAACTTCAAGGATTTTGTAATAAACATAACTTTAGCAAGTGAAGGGATTTATTGATCTAATTATCTCGGTTATAAGTGCACCTAGTTTGACTTTTTTGACAAATCAGGCTTAAATGTGCGTCAAAGAAATGATAAAATTAAGCAACATTTTTAATTAAATTTCTATTAAATAGATAACTATAGACTCACACAGTTGATGGTCAAATTTTATTAGGTGTTAGTAGATATAAATATACACTAATAAGGTTCAGTGACAGGTGAAGGAGGTTTTTTTTCATGAATGCATAAATGATATGTCTCGAGCAAAAATTGTCAGAAAACCACAGGTAGAACTCTTAAGGAGAATAATAAATGTGCATCAGGGTTTAATATAAGGAGTAAAAAATGTGTATTGTAATATGTTTATTATCACTTATAATGATGCTCTTGCAAGTTGTTTAATGTTGCAGAATTCAAAAAGGAAGTAATATTAAATAAGCCAATAAACTTGTAAATGGCTGCCTTTTTTGTCCATAGGATGCATTAATGATGCATTTCTCAATGTTTGTTTTATGTGTCTATTTTATTGTGTACTTAGTTTCATCCCATTCTGAACAAGCCTTCGCTTGGTTTAGTCACTCTGGCTGTGTCAGAACCCCCTCTCTCAATCTGTCAGTGAGCCGACACTTTCTGTCAGCTCTCATTGTTAAACTGTAACATTAATTCCCTTGCTCTCTCCTGTTGAGTGACTGTTTTTTTTTGCGTGTGGAAATCAGAGAAGTTATTTCTCTCTCTCAGCAGTAACTCCTGTTTTCTTTTGCTCTTTAGTTTCAGTTCTTGGGCTGTTGTCGGAGCTGCATGTGGATGTGGAGTTACACACCCTGCTGTTTGGTGAGAGTGTCCTGAATGACGCTGTCGCTATAGTCTTGGTGCAGTAAGTGTCTCCCTGAAGATTTTTTTTTTTACTAAAATACTCTTTATTTTAAAGTTTATGGATAAAGGGCTAAATAAATAATGTTATAAGCCGTAATGTGGGTGTTCAAAGCCAACTGAATGTCTAGGTTCTGGCCTCTGGTGTTCCAGGTCAAAAAACTTTTTCTAGCTGTGAGCATATCTCAGGCAAAACAAACAGGAAAATTCAAAATAAAGAGCCATACTTACCTTCATCCAGCAGGTATGTATATACACAATGGCATGAATACGTCACAGAAAATATAAAAACAGTCCAATTACTTTTCTAGTCAGTGCATCTCACAAAGTGAAGCTTGTTTGTCACTTTTGTGGAGAAACTCTCCTTGCTTGTACATTATGCTTTCAAGATATTCCCAGCCAGAGCTGGCACATACGTCAGCCACAGACATCCAGTGTGAACCCGTCATAAGGCTTATTCTGATGAGTGCCTCCATGTGAACATTGCAGCTTTTACTGCTTTAAAAAGGTGACCTTGGGGTAACTGTTTCAGCTGCCAGGTAGGTCACGAAGTAATTTATTTGATCAAATTGTTACAAGCGACACAATTCAGCCAATCAAATTCATCACTCAGAAAAGGCTTTACGAGTTAAAAGAGTGGGTGTGTGATTATAATGAAATAGACGGAGGAATTATGCAAGGAGGAAAATCTCAGGAACACAAGAAGTGAGTCATGTACAAGCAGACATAGGGTTTAAAATAAAAGGAAGGCAACAAAAAGGAGGGTTTTAAAAGAAACGTTTCTTTGTTAATTCTCTCCTTTGGCAGTTTAAACCACTGAGCCTCCTCGTCCAATACTGCTGCAATCATAAAAAGCTGTTAAGTCAAGTATCACTGTGAGTCAAATCATACATCTGAGCAATCACACCAACTCAAATCTGGAACAAGAAAAAACAAAACGATTGTGGGGCGCAATCTAATCAGTTCAATTCTAACATGATCATTAACCCACAATGGGCAGCAATGTCCTCTTTAAGTTGTTGTGTTTTCAACCCACATGAAAGTCATTTATAATGACTCAGGTTGAGTGTCAAAGTTTCAACACACATTTAAAATCTTGACAGAGCGAGCTGAAGCTCTGTTTTCTCACCAAACAAGACGAAGTGTGAAAAAGGGATGCTAGAGGGAAAGGAAGAGAAGCAGGTGTTAAAGCTGATACATTTTCATGCACTGAGATTGATCATTATATAATTGTTTCTGAATGTTAATGACTCTAAAAAGGAGACTGAAACTACTGCAAGGTGGTTTTGTGCCTCAGGGGCTATATGAAAGGGGGACAGTTAAACTGCAATGATGAGTCAAAAGTGGGGCCGGGGTGGTTTTTGTGGCAGCATGGCTTGATGAACTTTCAAAAGCAAGAGATTAACATGACATCCAGAGACCTTGACTTTGTTAAGTTGGAAATCTATCTTCCTGAACCAGAGTGTACAAACTTGCAAAGTTTTGAAGAAAGTTTCCAGAGGCATTCTTTATATATCACTTCCATATTCAAGAGATGAACAGGAAACTCTTTGAGCCTTTCCATTGACATATGACAGATAAATTGATTAATTGTGCCCTCTAGTCAGAGTGAACATATGTATTAGGTTTTACAGAAATTCTTCAAAGCATTCTTAATTTATCTTTGACCTTTGACTTGAATCCTAAAAGCAAATCAATTCAGTCTTAAGTGAGACTGCATTTCATTGCAAAATTCACACAAAAAAGCCCTCAAAGTATTCTCAGGATTTCACCTTCATAAGCAAGGAATGAACAAGAGACTCCACGACCTTGATATAAGACCTTCATAATCAATGATTTTATTCTAAAGCCAAATGTAATGTGTGCAAAGTTTAACAAAAATCCTTCAAAGCTTAAGACAAAACATTCACAAGCAAGAGACAGACATGTAACCCCATGAGCTTGACCTTTGACTCATGACATCAATATCTAATGATTTCAGCTTCTTTTTTTATTGGTATGTGTGCAATTTATTAAAGAAAATCCCTTCAAATGTCCCATATTTTACTTCTTTTTAAGAGGTCAACACTGATCGTAGATGTCTCTGTAAAATTATTTTAAAGGTGTCAATGAACCCCTCTGTTTCAGCCCTCCTTAGAGCACACTGTTAGTGTTAATCCTAATAACCTGTGCCCAATCACACCCCTCTCAAGAAGTGGATGTGGCATTATTTCTATTGTTGTGCTCCAATGTTCACTGTAAATGCAAAGACATGCCTAGAAATGTACATTTCTATTTGAGCTGCTTTTGGGCTGAACACACTCTTGACCAAGGGAGTGTCATTCATTTGGGTGAGATGGCACTTCCCTTTATTACAATATGAGGAGAATGTTTTCATACAGACTGTGAAAGTACACATTTTCAGGAAGTTGGAGCAAGTAACGGAGAAAAATTGGAAAGTTAAGTCATTTTATCTAGGAGTCGGAGAGGTAATATTGTGCAGAGTTTGAAGAAAATCTCTGGAGTGGTCTTGGGATAGTATGTTCACGTGCATCAAATTAACTTATTGTTCCATAACTGTGATCTTTGACCTCTGCTGTCCAAACTTCCGCGAGTCCATCTATGTATTCAAGTGGACTTTTTTTCTACATTCCAAAATTGCTTAAAATATTTATAAGATATGGTGTCCATAAGAGTTGGACCTGTGAACAACACTGGTTGGAATGATCAAAAGGGAAAACTTAGACTAAAGCTTTTATTTCATTCAAGTGATTCCTGTTTTAGTATATGCAAACCATGAAAGCTGTCTAGGGATGTGAATCGAAAGCCAATTCCAGTTGAGAATCAGTAACAACTCACTGAAAGAATTGATAACAATCCCCTTATCAATTCCTTTCACTTTGTTCTGTTTGCTTTTCAAATTCAAGGATGCAAAATTGTTGTCAAAACTGTGGCTAAAATTTAACACAATATGATTCCAGCAGCAAAACATCCAGCATCTTCGTCGGTGTGGTTAAGCAAGGGTGGAAACACCAGCAGCTTGATTTTTAATTGTATAAGGTATTTTGAGTTGCTTTTCAGGAAACTTGCTGTTATTGTGTGGGAGCTCAGTCATTTCCAGTTGGCATTATCAGGCAGGATGTGTGGGGGAGGGCAGAGCAGACTGATGCTGCCAGCTTTAAGGGGAAGCGTGTGATTGGCAAAAACTGTATGAGTGCCTCAGATGCTTGCAGTGGACTGTGTAAGTGAGTTGCCCCTGGCACTGTCAGCATCTCATTAAGGTATTCAATGGGGAGACACGCTGCTAGAGAGGAGACGCAATCCCAGCTAACAAACACAGCTAACACCACTGCGGACAACTGTAGACAAAGAACAGTTCAAGAAGTCCTTAGGACCACAATGAAGACACCATGATGCAGTCATGTCTTGTCTGTGCATTTCAGTAGCTTCATTCATTCCCCTCCTTTCCCCCTTTTTATCCAACTTTCTTTCAAATATGCATGCTTGTCCTGCTCTCACACATTGCTTTCTTTGTCTGCTCTCGTTACACATTGCTTGTGAACAAAGCCATTCAAGTAGACATACTAACAGATGGCCAGATAAGGAATAGAGAGAGATTGAGAAAACTTGAGCTGAAGAAAAAAAAAAGGGATACAGCAGGACATGAGAAAGACTGGCCCTTCACATATTAAGGACTTGCACATATCTCTATCTCTTTTTGCATAAATAGGCCCAGACAGGTAAGCAGATGGAAAGAAAAGCAGAAGTGTGCAGATTGTGTTCGCACGTGGCTGCTATCTCCTTGTACATTTGAGTACAGAGGAGGGGAGCCGGCTCATCTTCCCAGACAAAACAGTCAAGATAGTGCTGTGTTTGTTCTTGTGAGTGGCGTGACCGGCCTTCGTGCCATCTCCTGTCACTTGACTGGCTTGCTGGCCTGCTGGTCGCTCTGGCTCCACATACAAAGCGGGCCCTTATTAGCGGGCCACGCGGGGTCCTTGCTCTGGAATTTTAACAAGCTCCCAAAGCGGTTAGACCTTATGCGATGTGCCCTCTTACAGGCACTAAACTTCCTGCTCCGGCAGCCCTGACCCAGCCGCCATTCAACCAGGTCTTGTGTTGACATCTTGAGATTCTTAACAACCTGAGACGCCTGGAAATAGACTCCTCAGAGGGTCACACTGACCAAGTTTCTAGAGTCCAAATTTAGTGTTCTTGCACAAGTCTTTAATGTCAAGGGGGGTGATAGATTTTCCCCTTTCAGCACACGGAGCTCATTAGTGACAGCTTGATTGATTCTTTCCCCTCTGCAGTGGAGATTAAAGCATGTTCTGGTGTGTGCGAGCTCATTTTGACCTGACAGCGTAAAAATTGGAGATGCATTACAGGTCCATTCATCAACCACTTTTTTGACACTGTGAAGATCTACCATTAAAGAAAGCTGCAGTTACAAGGCCTTAAACTTGGATGTGAATTAGCATTTTAGCATGTCCTGTTCCAGTCTCCTAGTCTATGGGACTTTTAATGGGCTTTTGGTTAGATACATGAAATTACCGTAATTTCTCATATATAACACGCACTCATTTTTTCGTGCTTTTTTCCAGGAAAAACACTGTATTCATATATAATACGCACTCACATTTTGCCCAAACCTTACTCTCTCAGACAATTCAAAAATTACCTTTATTCTCATTTACTGCCAGAGCATTCGCAGTCGTAGTGTACCTGCCAATCAGAGAGCAGCTATCAACATGCCCGATGTCTTTGACCAATCACAGTGCAGCTATTTCGGTCCCCTTGCTCACAAGATGGCAGCGCCCAGTGTGTTTACACGTCAGTGGTACCGTAACGCTTGAGAATTACATGACCATTACCGGAGGTAAACTAATGAAGACCCAAAATATTGGATAAGAACGGTTTAACAGTCAGTTTGATGAGAATTACAAAAGTTTGCCGGTAATGTTTCACAGAGAGAGAGAATATTTCAGCTTTTTGTATCAGATGTGTTGTAATCACGATGTTGGTGAGACAAAATATTTTACATATTTTGCTTGTGCTTGTGTATGACACGCACCCGAAAATTTGACCTTATTTAAGAGCAAAAAAATGCATGTTATATACAAGAAATTACAGTAAGTCTGTAATAAACACATACTTAAGAATTTTTTACATTTGTCCAAGACATGCAATCATTTCAAAGTGTTTCACTTAAGAAATCTTAGAGCCTTTTCCTGAATTGCAGATGGTTAACCTTGCAGTACAGATGGATCCACCTGATTCAATGTCTGAAATCAGGCTGATCCATCTTGTCAAGCTCCAATTTACAATGATTTTAAGCAGCCCAGAGCAGCATGGCCTTATCAGCATTCTTTGGAGCAGGACAAGGTGTGAGTTACTAGTGAGACAACAGCAGGAAGTGACAGAGATTAGCATAGACACTTACAGCTTTAGTAGCAGTTTTATCAGATCTGGACCACATTTATTTATTTAATGAAAACAAATAACAATACTATGTACTTTTCTATAGAGAAGACATTTTTGCTCCACTTCCAACATGTTTTGGTAAGAGATTGTTGTACGAAGGGGCTCACATTCTGTCCTTTACACCCTGGTAGTTGCGCCCGCCTTCTACATTATCCGATTGGCACAAAATCAATCAATCAATCAATCAAACTTTATTGTGTAGCACTTTTCATACAAGATTTTGTAGCACAAAGTGCTTTACATAAGAAATAAAATAAAATAACAATAAATTAAGTAAAAAGTAGAAAATTGCACAAAATGAAAATATAAGACACCCCCCACCTCGCAATCCACATACAATACACACACTCACTTACTCAAACACACAAAGACATAAAATGGAAATTCTGACAGAAAGCAGAATTAAAGGACTGAGGAAACACTGTTTTGAATAAAAAATGAGGAAACACAAGAGCTAAGACTAAAATGATCATTAAAAATCATGACAAGAAATTAGATTAAAAATACTATAGGGTAAAGTAAGTAAATAAATAAATTAGTTAATAAACTAAAATTTAAATAAATAACATATTAAAATGAAATAGCCTAACACCAGATGCGTAATAAAATCAGCTAAAGTAGGATAATAAAAAGAAAAGCTGTTAACAATGAATAAAATTCTGAATAATAAATCTGAACTGAAATGTAGAAATAAAAACAGACTAAGAGGATTAAAATAAGTAAAAAGATAATAAGATATAACAATGAATATAACCAGCTAAAAGCCAGACTGAAAAGGAAGGTCTAGAGTTTGCTCAATGAATCACAATGAATATGCTTGACCGAACAATCATCCAATCACCTGCCAAATATGCTTTTGAAAAGTTCTGCCCATTCTCAAACACTTTCTATGGGCTCTTAGTCAGATGGACTAGTGATATACATGAAAGGTCCATCTGGTGTGTCAGGTAAGCAAACAGCAATAATATATCACTAAGTACAGCCCAAGGCCATTAAATGTCATCAGTAAGCATGTGAAATTAGTGGTTGTGATGTTTAGGTCAGTCGACCTTGGTGTGTTTACTGTATACTTTACCAAGGATGGTAAATTACCGCCCTATGGCCACATACAGCCCTAAGCTGGGACCGGCTCCAGCCCCCCAAAACCCTGACAGAGATAAGCAACATAGATAATGGGTGGACAGTGCTGGAAAGCTGAGGCCACATCCATTATCTGAGAGGGGCATGGCTGATCAGGCACAGTTTATAAAGATTTATTGCTACAAACATCAAAACAGCCTGGGACAAGCAGGACAGGAAACACAGGGGTGTAGAGGCAGGCCAAAATCCATTATCTGGGTGATATTGAAATTTTTAGGAAAGCAACTTCAAAAATATGATCTAGACACCTGGCACCAGTGCAAACTTGCTAAAAAAGAGTATAGTAATGGATCTTTACAAAAAGTTTTCTTCTTCATATTGTAAGGGTCTCTAAAATCAAAAGTAAAAACATTTTAATAAATCAAAAGTGAGTGGGGAGACTGGGACCTTGAACCAAAAAGAATTGACAATTACAGGGACTGAAGTTAGGATTCTTCAAAAATAATTAGAAACAGATGCCTGTGGTTTTTTTTTTGTAATTCAAGTAATAAAAAAACAACACCAGTGTACCAAAGGAAAGCATCTGCAAAGAATTACAAAACACCTCTTACTGAAGGAAAAAGGAGCACTGCGAGTTGCTCTCACCACAGTCAGCCAGCCCCACACACACACTTTCCCCAGAGAGACCGGCTGCTCTCCCTTTTCTGTTCTGCTCTTCAGGTTGCAGACCTTGATTGGTAAGTTGCAGGAGGTGAGCTCAATCATAGCTGCAGTGAAGTTGTGAAGTTGGGGGAACAGCACCTAGAGAGCAGGGGTAACACCACAAAAGCGTGTTTGTTGTTCAGAGCCTCTCTTTAAAGTCTGAAGCTGTAGTGGGAGATATCAGGTACAACTAAATTGGTCATGAAAGGTGTGTTTGTGCTCTCATAAATGTGGGTATTTATTGCATCATTTAAGGCTTGTGGATTATCTGATTATGTCTATTCAAACTTATGAGAAGAGACAATGGATACATAAAGATCATTGTGGTAAGAACTCTACTGCTGCTGCGCCCAAAGAGACAGAATTTTCTGTTGGTGACTGTAATTATTCTGATGTGAAAATCTCACACAGCGTTTCTCCCAACTCATAATAATAATTCACATAACATGTTGGAAATGTCATTTGGTTTAAGCCTTTATCTTTAAACTTGTGCTGAAATAACGTGATGAAAACTAAAGCCAAATCAGTTTAACCCTTCCTAATCCATGGGATCCATTCCGGGACCCTCAAGCAGAGGTAAAGGAACAGACGGACAGACAACCTGAAACAAAGTGCCTCCAGCCCAGGCTGTCACCTGCACGAAGGCTTAATTCATTTTAAAAGGTACCTGATGTCAGAAATTATTCAGGTAAAAATCATTCAGGTGTTTGAATCTACAGCAGACTGTAAAAAGCCATTCTGCAACATATTAGGATTCCTCAGACTCGCAATAAGACAGTAAGTCTTATTTGGCCTTCAACAGGAAATACATACTGGCAGATTACTTGAGCATTGTAAAAAAGCCTAAAGTCCTGAGGAGGTACAGACTCAGTGTGCACAGATTGGCACTGTCACAAAAAGAGCTGGCTCCTAGAGGAGGACAGACTATGCCCCCACCATGACACCTATAGAAACAGAACTCCACTTCTCCACTACCTGCCTGGGAGAGGAACAATTTCCCTAAACTAGAATTGATCCAAGAGCACAAACCTCCCCAAAGGAATTTCTGCCATTGTTGGCTGAATTATTATGAAAAATGTGTAAAACTGCCCCGTTGTGCAATGATAACAAATCCTGTAAGACAATTCCTAGATCTAGATCAGTATTTGTACTCAAAAATTGAATCAGTTCTCACTTTCATCACCAACAATTCCTGAAAAATGTGCTTTTGCTTTCGTGTTGTAGCGTCAGCTTTTGTTGTGTTGGACACTTCAGGCCACCATATATAAACTTTCAGCACATTCTGCCCAAACATATGTACACAAGCACGCATAGACCCATTCGCTGTTTCTTCTCTTTTTTAACATTATTTTCACTTTTTTGATATATATTTGATTGGACCTTTTATCAGGCATTATTAGATTTTTAAGATTTTGACCATAGTAATATTATCAGTTAATATCATTATATAAATATTTCAGTTTTACAATGATCTATTTTTCATTTTTAATCATTATACTTTGGTTATACTCTACCACATCCATGCCAATAAAGCTCTTTGAATTGATTTGGACTGTGTCTTGTTAAATGTGTGAACTAAAACAATATTGTTTTTGCTGACTCAGTGCTTTCTTTTTCGTCATCCTCTGAAGGGGATTACATAGGAAGGTCTGTGTTGCGTAAAGAAGTGCTGTCATTCCACAGAGGCAGCTAGCTTCATTAGCCACTCGCATGAATGCTTGCCTCTGCTTGCTTTACCTCTCCCTCCCTCTTCTGTCTGTCTCTCTCTCTCTCTGTCTCCCCTTCCTCTCCAATTCCTCCCTCCCACTCTCCTCCCTGTGAGGCCCCTTCTGCACTTGATGACTTCCACATGGAAGTCTCTGCCTCCTCCTCCCCTGCAAAGTAAATATTTATAGCGGTGTGAATAGCACGATGCTGCTGTCTCTGTGAATAACAATAGTATTTCCCCTGTTTCCCTCTAACAACTAGGAGATGCCTCAGAGGCAAATAATTCAGATCAGATTGTTTTTCAGGGGTGGATTTGACTCCATGCGTTCTCAGGAATGACTCCAATAAATTTCACTCAAAGGCTTAGCTCAGCATAACAGGGATGTGAATTTATGCTCAATGCTGCAAACTGGTTTACACCATCAACCTAGTGGGCCATATTTCTGATGACTGCACTTGTTTCAGAGCCATAAAGCATGTTGTTGCTTTAATGGCCCAGCGTCTTTACACTCATTCTTATTTCTGTTGTAATTTTGCAGTTGGAGTCATAACAGTTTATCTCGTTTTTCTCATTTTGTGTCTTCCAGTGCCATCACCACCTACAGCCAGATGGGTGCAGGGCAAATCTTCAACCCCCTGGCTTTACTCCTCTCTGTGGGTAATTTTCTCGGGGTGCTCACCGGCTCCTTCCTCCTGGGTTTTATGTTTGCAGCCGTAACAGCCCTCATATCCTTTAATTCTCCCTCCCTCTCCTCCCATCTCTGCCTCTGCACCCAAACTCAATTATCACCTCTGCATCCGCTACATCTCTCCACATTCTCAACTTGGTAATTGCCTCCCTAACAAACCCCCCACCACTGTACCACCTTTATCAACAAAAGCGACGACGCTGAGACTTAAGTGCCACTGCGACATTAATGGTTGCAGAGAGGTCTTCAATCAAACCAATAGCCTCTGATGAAGTTTCGACTCGCGCCGTTGTCCAGCATTTCTCTCTGATCTTCCAGTAATAAGACTTTAGGATGAAAAATGAGAAGGTGTCATGAGAGCTTTGGGGTCCAGCTCAGCTCTTATTTACAGTTGATTAATCTCCTGGTGTGAGCAAAAGCACAAAGTGAGCATTTACTAGATTGTGCTGATACTAACAGCAGCTAAAGCCTGCTCTTTGTGCTGTCTCTTCAAACAACTTTGTCTTTTAAAAGATTTGATTTGACTTACAGATGCTCTGTCATCTCTTAATTAGGTAAGCTACCTGCCTGTGTTAATTAGAAAAACAGCCACACTCGTAGAGACATTTTTATGATGAGGGTGGGGAGTAAAGCAACGCAAACTGTGAACATTTAAGACTTTATATTCACGCTTTTACAGTCCCTAAAACCCTTATTCACAGTCACAAACAGAATTCCACCCTGTAATTTTCATGTAATCTTCACATAGAACTGTACATTTTGAGGATGCTTTTCGCCTGTGAAAAAAACGGGAGTGGGACGTAGGTTTTATTATCTTTCACAGAACTCTGGAAAAATCTCATTAGGACACAGGCAGTTTTTCTTGTGGCTCAGTGAGCACCTTCTGCAGTTGATTTTTTTATGGGCGCACTGCAGTGCATCTCTGCCTGCTTACTGTTCCTCAGTAGGGTGGAACTAATCTGGTAAAATAGGCAAGTCTTTCTGTTGTATTAACAAATTCAACTGCACATTAACCTGATTATGGGCGTGATTTTACTGTAACGGTTAAAGCACATCCAGGTAGCACTTACCAGGGTTAATGCTAGAATTATCCAGCGCAAAATGAAATGGATATTCATTTTGAGATTTCTTAAGTTGCATGAATACCAAACAGTGACATCAGTCAGGCCTTTTTTATATAGTTGCTAATGATATAGACTGATTAATGGCCAGTGCAATAATTTATTAAATGCATCAACTGTGTCATAAGGCCAAAGTTAAGGTTTCTCATTCACTATATACATACAGCAGATATTTAGTTAAAAGCTATGAGAATAATGCACTTTTGTTGTTAAATCAAATCTTAATTTAATTCTCATAAATGGGGAATGATTTGTTGGAGAAAAAAAAACAAAAAAAACAAAACATAAGTCTAGAGATAAAACATTCACTATTGATTTGTTTTGGTCCAGGAAGAAAAGGTTTTGTAAAACTCTTGGCTTGTAGAAACCTGCCGTCCTGTGCCATAAAGAAAACCTTAAAAATATGGTCATTTAAAGCAGGGGTGTCCAAATGTTTTTACATCAAGGGCCGCATACAGAGGAATACACTGGTTGGTGGTTATCACCGGTCAAGGGCTATCACTGGATTCACACCTAGTTAGGGTGAGAATGACCTTCTCAGCAGGAGAGATGGGGGACACTGATGACTTATCTTCACTGTCAGACACAAAACAAGAGTAAACTGCAAGAATGTTGGTGCTTGAAGATGAATATTGCAAAATACTTTGTAAATAAGAGCTTTTGACAAAGTAAATATGGCAGAAAATGTGCATGATTGATGGCATTTGCTGCTGTAATCAAAATGTTTTAATTCATCAACAGTTTCAGGGGCCAATTCAAAATGGGCAGCGGGCCGCATTTGGCCCCCAGTCCATAGTTTGGACACCCCTGATTTAAAGGATAGTAATCTCATGCTACAGAGGCTGTATAAGTGGCTGTGACATAGATATGACAAACTGCTCTTTCTCGCACTGGTAACAAAGCTTAGAAAATAATCATGGATCCACATCCGTATTCGGATCTCCATCAAAATCTTATCACGTCTGCCTTCTCTGTTGAGAACTTACTTTGTTATTAGCGAGAATGTGGAAACTGCCCCATCTCGCGATGTTGAGAAATCCTTTAAAAAAATGTCTTGATCCACAACCGAATTCAGATCACCAACTAAATCTAAATGGTTGGTCCTTGGCCTGTTTTTTTTATCCTGGAACAATATTACTATCTGTCATGACTTTTTCAGTTACCCTTTTAACAAACAAACTGACAAACGTTGGCAAAAACATAACCTTCTTGGTGGAGGTAATAACAATTCTCAAACAAAAATGTTAAATAAATATATAAATAAAATGTATCTGACTTTCCAGATATGTCAAGTGCTCTGGGTCCACATAATGAAGCTTGAGCTGGACTGTTAGAGGTGAGGTGCTTTCCTCAGTCTGGACTTGTTCCCTGGGCGTGTCAATGAGTGGGCACTTAATCTCTTCATCACCTAACCTACTTATCGTGTTTGCTCTGGCAGGCTGGTCCTGATCATTTTGTAATAAAAGTATGATGCAGTGCTCTTAAGGCCTGTTCTGTTTTCATTTTAGCCAATGCCAGGAAGTAGGAGCGTGTAATTCTGTTTAACATCATCATTAGTCTGTTTAAGTTATCTAAAGCTGCATACCTATTTGAAATGGCCATTCAACTTAAATGCTTTCATTTACCGTCAGATATGGGAAATACATTCTGATAGAGTAGAGGCAGAGGGAAAAAAAATACCTCCCCCTCTTAAGATAAAGGTTCAACATCAGAGAACCACAAGCAGAAGGGAGTTAAATACCCTCTCTGAAAATGGCACCCTGTTTATAGATGCAGTGTACCCCACGAATAATTATTAATGTTTCTGAATAAGACCAACTAAGAAATTATTTGAAGTTTTAAATAAACATTAGCCACAGATCTCACTCATCCCTTATGTTGAAAATCTCAAGAATAGGAGGCTTGCCTATTTTTTTTCATGAGCTGTGTGCATCTTGGCCAAAACAGACAGGACAATGAAAAATAGAAATCCATAATTACCTTAATACAGCAGGTATGTTTGTCCATAGTCGTAGAATAAGTCACAGTAAAAAACGTTCAGTTGTTCTCCCTGTCTGTGCCTTTCAGAGTGAAAGCTCAGTTTGGTACTTCTATGGAGAAACTCTCTTTGTTAGTTCAGAATGCTGTCATTCTGCAGGTTTCCCAAGTCATTTATCCAATGAATCAGATCACTTATGGGGAGATTTATTGCGAGTCTTTCCCACTTTCTATGAATGCTTATATTGAGGAAAATTTTTTGGAGAAATAGAGTTGTGACAACAGGGAGATGCCGCCACAACTTAGAACACATCTGTGCCGAGTGTGCAAACCATATCAAATTGAGCCATGGCTGGCACGCCTCAGCCGTATGCATCTGATGCAAATCTGCTTCAGGGATTAGTGAAGAACTCAATTTTTCTCCTATTTCCTGCCGCATGGCCTTAGTTGCCACAGCAATGCTACCTTAACAGATCCTTGCTCTGCTTTGGTAGAAAAAGTCTAGAGATATTGGGTCATATTTTAGATTAAAAGAAAGTTTTCAGTGATGTCAGTATAATAACAGCAGTCAGCCAGTTCCCTGTGTAATAAACACTTGGAAGGATTTAAGCTATCATTTTGTTCAATTGCAGAGTTGAACAAACTTAAGCAGAAACACAACTTTTCTAACAGCTAGCCTGTTTATATGATGTTAACTTTGACAGCAGTTGATAGGTGCATTCTACTGATAATTAACTAAAGCAAATGTTTACATTAACATCAGCTACTATTATCAAAGCCTTTCAAAAAACACAGATTTTTTAATGTTATTAGATTTTAGGTCTTGAGAGGCTGTTGTGACTTTGACTCAAAATTACACATGGCTGGACTGAAAATCAAGAAATAATAAGAACTTTTGAAATATATCACAACTGTCCCACATAGGTTTCACTGAAAACAGCCTTATTTATTGTAGGTCAAGCACAACTTTAGAGTGAAAGTGTCCGAGGCTTTGAAAGGCTTTCTGGTTGCTATTTGGTAACCTCTCTGTAGTGGGCAGTATGCTGTTACTCAGGTTGCCTATTATTCATTCTACCCAGTAAGAACAGGGTTTGGATCATTTGTCTTTCTCAGGTAAACAAAATATCATCAATAAACCTGATATACATTTACAAGTCAGCAGTGCACTGGTATCAAAAAATGATAACAGCCCCATTATTGGTGGACAGTGTTAAAAAGTACCAAAACTTTTAAGAATCTACTGTGGTATCAAGACAGCCTCACAAGGACTGCCATTTATAGTAATGGTTATGCCTGCTTTGATTGTTTGAACTTGTGTAGACAGAATTATAGACAGAATGATACTTTTATTTGGTCAATTAAATAAATAGCAGCATTTAATCAGACATGTTTTCTCAACAAACCACAGCTCAACAGCTCTGCATCATAACAGCATTTGAGCTTTCCACCCCAAACCATGACATTAGAGGAAATTAAGTGCTTTGTCAAAATGGTACAGTCGTAGGAGTGAATTGGCCTTCCAGAACTGAATATTCCTCAAATTATAAGCTACGATAATGTTCTTGTTTATCTTTAACTCATCTTCCACCTTACCAAGTTCACTCGTCTGTGTGAGACTCCACTACTGGAGACATCAGTCTTCTTCCTGCTGTCCTGGAGCAGCTTCCTCTCCGCTGAAGCCTGTGGACTTTCAGGTGAGCTCTGTGCCGCGAACATGTGATGCATGTGTCTCTGTGTGTAAACACCAAGCAATGGATAACAGAAAAAAAATCATTCAATTTATTTAACCTTTACAAGGACAATTCTTACAGAGATATGAAATTTATTTAGCAAGAGTGTTCTAGTCAAGATAACAGCATTTAAGTTTCACCAAAGGACAAACAACAGACCAAAGCAAGTAGAAAGTTAATTAGAAGTTGTTTCCTTGCAAGAAAGGGAAGAACAAATTCAGGAGGAAGAAACCCAGTTTAACCCCCAGTTTTTTAGTTACACTAAGCTAGGCTGACTAAATAACGGAATAGGTATTTGCACATTTTATCACACCCGAAATAATCATTAAAAAATCTAATGATGTTTACCATTTCTTGAACTAACCATCATATAATTTTAGTCTTGTTTTTTTCTAAAATGTCTTCATCAAAAAAGATTTTGATTGAAAACATTAAACACTGCTAGCAACTTAGTAGCTGTACCTGCCATGGAGTTTTTGACATCGTTTTACAGAAAAAAAAAACTTAATATTAACAACATTGTTAAATTAATGGTTTATATAAGTAAGGAACAAAAGAGGACCTAAAACCAATCCTTGGGGAATGCCATTTTCTATTCTTATTAGATTAAAATAATAATTTAAAAACAAACTTGAAAATTTCCTTTTTAGAAAAAGAAAATAGATATTTATATGTCTGGATGCACGCAGTAAGCCAAAATATTTCAAGTTAAGATTCTCATAAGCATCTTTACCATTATATTTGGACCTTACAAACCACATCATTTTACTCTTTTTGTCCTTCAGTGTTCTCTTTGATTTCAAATATATATCTAAACCATAGAAACACTGCTTTTAGGTTGTTATAGCTATTCCTTGAAGCTAATGCATTTGGCATCATCAGCCTTAAAATGAAACTTTTTGTATCATCAATATTGTGACATAAATAATTGTTATAAATAACAAATTAAAGAGAGCCCAAACTGGACCCTTGGTGGATACTACTCTTCATGATTAAAGTTAAAATAGATAAATTAATAAAAATTAAAAATAGGAGGATAGTTTTACTGGGAAAAATTACATATGATTATATGCTGGGATGAAGCACTCTAGTAAATGTCTGATAAATACCTTTAACAGTTTTATTTAACATTTAAAATGCACCATCTTTGCCAATTTGATTTTAAAGACCAATCGAAGCACTTATCACAGACAAAACCAAAATGACCCTTGGGGGATGCCATTAAAAGAAATTAAACTAGAAAATGATCCTTTGATGAAACATTCGAGGTATCAATATCTGATAAGCATCTGTAACAATTTTCTTTAGTCTTAAAAATCACTGAATTTCACTCTTAGGCTGTTGAAGTTTTTGCTGTTAACTACACAGATGCACGATGGTCACCATGCGTCCCCAACTTCGATACAGAATTAATGTGACACAAACTGCAGTTTACACCTGACCGGTAGGATGAGTGTTGAGGCAGAGGGGATATGACAGAGTTAACACGTCCGCAGAAACAACTACGACAGAAAGCTTTAAAGAAAAACTGGCACACAAGGCCACAATCATAAACATCTAAATGAGTAAATAAACAAAAACGCTCATGATGCTAATGGACACAAATGGGAATGCAAGGACAAACTGCAAGCACATCTCCAGTCTTGTTGGCATTATGTCTTAATTTTCAAAGATTAATCAGGACAGCATTAAAAGCTGCTTGTTAATTGGACTTACTAACGAAACTACACAAAAGAAGACTATTGTGTCTTTTAAACAGTGTATAAAAAATTGCATCAAAAACACTCAAAGATTATTTATCTAAAGACAAATAATAGAGGCCCCACGTTGAGCCTCTGTGCACTTTTTCTCATGTTTAAAAAACAGAAGATAGGCCATTGACGTGACACTTTGCTTAGACCTTGTCAGGGTAACCTCTGCTACCCTCTGCCCCCCTCAGGCTCCCTCCCTGATTGCATGCACTGACTCGCTCTCTGCTCCACAGTATCACTGTCACAGGCAGCTGTTTGTTTGGCGAGCTCTGCTGCTGCACAGCTTTTCTGAGGCCACTCATGCTGCTGGAAATGACATGTGCAGGTTCAACATTGTCCAGACATGACCATCTGCACAACAGCAGATTCAATTTCCTTTTTATTTAACCTCCACCAGCGAATGGAGGCTCTCTCCGCACACATACCTTACCCTCCCAGAGTCCTCATTTTAGAGTGAATAATGTACTGATGAGAAAGTATTAAGCCATATCCCCTCTACAGGGAACTGCAGGTACCAATCCCATTTTGTTCTCTAACCCCATAACTCATGTTAAGAAGGTGTCCGCCCTCCACTGTCGGAGCTTATTTGGGCCAGTAGTTAGAAGATGGCTACACCGATTGTAGCAAGCCATAAAAACCTTAATAGCATTCTTGCCCTAGCTATATGGTTTTTCCTGGAAAGTCAAGCAAAGCCTAGGTCTCATGTTGAAATTGATATAACATGATCCTCTTTAACCTTCTTGGCTTTCCCCATCACCAAAGGGTGATTTGCCTTTCTTTACTGGTTCATATTATCTAAAACCCTCGCTAACTTGTGTTTGCAGAAGAATAATTACTTGGCTCAGGCTGTCTGGAATGATCTTCATCTACTGTGCATCTAAATTATGAATGTGGTGTACATATTCATGCGTTAGTGTTGTTGTTCCTCCTGCCCTGATTGTGTCAGCTGGATTGCATTCATTCAGCTGATGCTGTAGAGCTCTCTTCCTACTTGGCAGTCCTCCCTATGGCCTGTGGAGGAGGAGATGGTTTTAATGAAATAGCATAACCTTTGTCTATTGAACCCAGATTCCCCTATCCATAAAACACAACATGCTGAATGTGGTCCAGTGTGGGAGGCACACTGCAGCAAAGCCCAGGGAAGGATTCTAGCAGATGCTGAGCCTCAGGTAGTTTTAGAGTAGAAACAACTTGTTTTGTGCTCTATAACCAGGGCTAATAGTAAAATACACTGCCTGGCCAAAATAAAAGTCGCCACCACGAAGAAGGTCACACACTCTAATATTTTGTTGGACCAACTTCAGCTTTGACCACAGCACGCATTCGTTGTGGCATTGTTTCAGTAAGCTTCTGCAATGTCACAAGATTTATTTCCATCCAGTGTTGCATTAATTTTTTCATCAAGAGCTTGTATTGATGATTGGAGAGTCTGACCACTATGCAAAGCCTTCTCCAGCACATCCCAAAGATTCTCTATGAGGTCTGGACTCTGTGGTGGCCAATCCATGTGTGAAAATGTCTCATGCTCCCTGAACCACTCTTTCACAATTTGAGCCTGATGAATCCTGGCATTGTCATCTTGGAATAGGGAAGAAAAAATCCATTGATGGAATAACCTGGTCATTCAGTACATTCACGTAGTCAGCTGACCTCATTCTTTGGGCACAAAATGTTGCTGAACCTAGACCTGACCAACTGCAGCAACCCCAGATCATAGCACTGCCCCCACAGGCTTGTACAGTAGGCACTAGGCTTGAAGGGTGCATCACTTCACCTACCTCTCTTCTTACCCTGATGTGCCCATCACTCTGGAACAGGGTAAATCTGGACTCATCAGACCACATGACCTTCCTCCAGGACAGTTCTTAATCCAATTTTAGTAGTTTCTGCAATCTCCTTAGATGTTTTCTCTTCTTGATGCATGCCAATGATTTGACCCTTCTTAAACAGACTATCATCTTTTCCATGAACACAGGATGTGTCTTTCGACACGGTTGTTTAAGAAATGAGAAGCTACTCATTGCATCAGCTGGGGTTTAATAACTTGTTGCCAGCTGAAACACAATCGCCCATGCAGTAATTATCCAATAGGGGGCTCGTACCTATTTGCTTAGTTAAATCCAGGTGGCGACTTTTTTTTTGGCCAGGCAGTGTAGTAAAATACTTGTTGTTTGGACTTAAGACCATGAGAGTTGTAAAACAGATGTTGATGCACATGCCATCAGTGGGAATAGACATATAGACAGGTTAGAGTTGCATTAATGGAGCAGGAGGGTCGCATGTGGCCCCTGGGCTCCCAGTTGCTCACCAGTGTTAATTTTGACAGCACTTTTTAATTTAGTTTTAATTAAAATCCTTTGCCTAAAATATCTTTTAGTTTTAGTCATAACGTAGTCATCGAAATTGTTTTAATTTAAGTCTGGTTTTAGTTGACTAAATTTCACACATTTTAGTCAACCAAATCTACTGTAAATTTAGTCAACTAAAATATGAAGTGTAAGGGTAAGGAATTTTTCATGTTTCCTTGAATTTCTGAATTCATGTTTTACACTTGGATAAAATGAAACATCTAATAACCCTTTATTGAATGCTAGTAAAGTTTGAATGTATAAATTAATAGACACAAATTTAACTTTTGCGTAAAATGCAATCACCTTTATTTAGGCTACCTGGCAGAGCATCTCAGTTACAATACCAGAAGTGACAACAAACAGTGAACCTGCTCTACATGAATATATCAATTCATAAAGAGAGTAGCTCTGGTTGGATCGCTCCCCAACTTATCCTACCACCATGACGCTAAGGCAGTTGTGATTGGATGTCCCTCTTAATTCATCCAACCTTTTCACACAACCAAAGTAGCTGTGATTCGATATATTCCTTACTTTTCTCTACTTTCTACATGACGGAAATTAGCTCTGATTGGATTTAGTCTCTGTCAAACATTTCAGTCTAGTTTTTGTTTGTTGACGATAATGTAATTTAATTTAGTTTTAGTTTTTGCACTTGTTTTTTAGTGACTGTCTAGTTTTCGTCAGGGGAAAAAGGTTGCAGGTACAGACATATATGTGGCAGTAGCCCCTCTCTTTAAACTCAAGAATATGAACATAGTCAAACACAGCTATACTTACAAGTGTTTTGAACAATTAAGTTTTATTAAAAATGCTCCAGTAAAAGGAGATTTTAAAGAAATGTCCAAGTTTTTCCCTCAAGAGCTGCTTATTTGTGTTTGCTATATTACACTTGAATAATACTTTCAAACTAATACTGTACATGATATCTGTTTAATGGCACAACATGGCCACACAAGTATTGGAATAGCATGCTGTATTGGTTTTCCCCCATATCCCTAGGGGATGCTATCTCAAACTAAACTAAAAACCAGTTCTTTTTCCCATCTTTTTCTATAATTGGTACAAAATTGGACCCTGCAGGACTAATCTGTGGAGTGCTTCTCTGTTCAAAGGCCTTTAATGGTCCATTTGGGGTGAAGAAGAACCTCATACTGAGCTACCCAGTGAGCAATGGCAGTCCTCCCTGCAGTCCTTTTGGTAACTGAGCCTCTCTCTATCTCTGTTAATTGCTGAAGTTCGGTGAGGAGGTGCCTAATGACCCTCAGCATTGCAGGGAGTCCTACTGTCATTAATCTCCCACCCATCAGAACTGCTCATTATGGGATGCATTTCATTGGTTGCCAGGAGTGGAAGTCTTTGTGTGGATGGTGAATGATAAGTTACCTCTGTCAGCAGTATGTAAACCTAGGAGGATGCTGTTGCCTGAAACTGAAATGAAATTTGCAGGGCTGGCATGCTCCATTAGACCAGTTGTTCTCAAGTGGTCTTGCCTCAGCGTTCATGAGCATCTCCTTAATGGAAAGACACAATTCAATACTCTGAAAATGTTCAACTACTCCGCTACTCTGTCATGAATCTGTTTCCAGTTTGGACCTTTGATGGATCAAAACATTTGACTGGGCAAAGAGATGAGACACAACAAACATGATTACAAGCAAATGATAACAGAAGTCCTTGAGTACATGCATACACACATTTTCTTTTGCAGAAATTCTGTGATAATATGGAGGATTTAGTTGTTCTCTGAGATTTCAGGGAATGTATGCGTTACTTATAATTTTTCAGAGGAGAACCAGCTTTGTCCTCCCAAGACTTAATATTTTGAGATCCTGAAAATAAAGGCCATGGCAATCAGAGCAAGATGGAGCAACAGTAAAGCTATGGATGTATGTCTACTTCATGCTTCCAGACAGCATCAGGCAAAGGTAGGCAATTTACCTTTGCCCTGAGCCTTGAAATAACAAAAAACTACACCTCTCCAACATTATAGGCTTTTGCCATAGTTTTCTGTCAGCCCATTTTAAGGGTGGTCCGATTATATTAATACTTTAATCATTAACTGTCAAGCTTTGCACAGAAGTCCACTTTGACACAAAGATCCGCTGGTTAGATATTTTAAGTCTTAGGTCAAAGGTCAAGGTCATGGACCCTTATGATCATCTTTTAACTTTGAAAGTGATATCTTTACAACACTTTCAGTCAATTTTTGCACAAATATCCACTTTGTCTTAAGGATGAAGTCTCAAGATAATTGGGTCAAAAGTCAGGGTCATGGAGCTTCATCAAATTCTTTTGCTTGTGAACATGATGACTCAAAGTACATGAAAAGATGTGTGCCAGACCTCACCCAAACATTCACTCTAACACAAAGATGATTTCAAGTATATGGTATGAATTCAAGAACATGGAGCCTCATTTGATGACCAGAACAGCTCTGTCACCAGCCTCAAGAATTGAAAGTAAATTTTGTATGACTCCAAAAACTAATAGAGTATGTGAGGCATAGCATCTCGCATCCATGAATTGGTCAGAAATTTACTTGCTGTGAGCTGGCAGTTACAGGGCCAACACAGAGAGACAGACAGCCATTCCCACACTCAGATTTGGGCAATTTGGAGTCACCAATCAACATTTTGTTTTTGGTCTGTGAGAAGAAACCAGAGTACCCAGAGTAAACCCACACATGCACCAGCGTAAAACATGCAAACTCCACTCAGAGAGGTCCTATCCAGCAACCTTGTTGCTAGGCACTAGCACTAGCCTGCTATAGGTTTCTTAAGAAGGCTCCAGGAAATTCTGTCAAATTTTTCGCACGTCTGATATGATGATAGGTGAAAAATAATTTGTCTCAATGGACATCTTTTGCTTGTAACAGTGACTCTTGAGATCAAACTATACAATAATGCCCCCTGTCACTTGAGGATGAACTGATTTCTCATTACTGGGTCATTGGTCAATGGTTATTTCTCCCATGATCATTCCTTGCCTGCAAATGTGCTATTTCCAGAACACAGAAATTTCCTCCAAATTTCCAGACAAACTGTAATTTAAGGATGAATTGGTTAGATCAGGAAGGTCGGGACTGAAATGAGGACTGACAAAAGTAGTTCTAGCTTTCCCAGCATATGTGTTATGTGGGTGTGATAATTTATACTGATGGTTAACTAATATAGAGAAACTCATAGAAACTCAGAACCATCAGTGAGTGAATGTGAGAGCGAATGGGTGTGAATGGCTGAATGTGACCTGCGGTGTAAAGCAGCTTTGAGTAGTCATAGACTAGGAAAGCGCTATATAAGCTCAAGTCCATTTACCATTTACCATATGTTACAACCCACTAATGGAGATTTTGAGCTAAGAATGCAGGAGCACAGCACAGGCTCAGGTTAGAGTCATGGTGTGGACATAGAGTAGTGGATTTGCTTTTCTTTGCAGTGTGAGCCACCAGACCTATCTCTTCTATGCTTCTGCTCTGTCCTCTTAACTGTTGCTACCCCATCACTGTAATTTCACATTCCCCCATCCCCTGTGATTCTCCCTCAAAGCATAGGGAGAACAAATGTGAAATTGAATCTCTGCAACAAAGCAAGCACGTCCTGTGAGGCAGCAAACCCGCCTTTTTATGCTATGTGTTTCAAATTCCTTGCTCTCTGCTCCAGCCATCTCTCTCTGTAGCGGCAGGGGCCCAATCACTCAGTCTGTCCTGTTTCCTCTCTTTTTCTCTCTCAAAGCTGCATTTC
Organism: Cetoscarus ocellatus; assembly: GCA_037902135.1. NCBI lineage: Eukaryota > Metazoa > Chordata > Actinopteri > Labriformes > Labridae > Cetoscarus > Cetoscarus ocellatus. The sequence continues at coordinate 1,142,099 of JBAMNC010000784.1, forward strand.
TCTCTGTGACTATGCTCTCTGCTTGTCATTTGTTTGCCTTTTGTTAATTTCAGCTCCTTTGCATCTGGCGCGATGAGCAGCGATTATGTCATTCTTTTGCTCTTCTCATTCCTAGAGCTTCACGTCTCTGGGGGAAAGGTTGTAATGGGGGAAATTTTTTTGTCCAGAAATATGAGTCTTTAGATGGTTTGTACAGCATATTATGATTATTTTGTTTGTCCAGCTGTATTTACTGGAACCAGGACAATGGGTGTAACAGGGATGGGCAGCCCTGAGACAATGACAAATACTTTATAATCAAATGCAGACAGAGATGCACACAGGAGGATTTAATTGAATTCATTGTCTGTTAGAGTATGAAATGTATTAAAAGAACAACGTGTAACTCAACTCTGCATTGCAAGGTCGTTATCCTAACACACATCTGGATGAAATCATGGAAATAAACCACATTTTTTCCTCTGATGGTTGGACCTCCTATAGCTCATCAACACGAAAAGCCTCAAGGCTGTGTGCTTGCAAGCACAGAGACAACAACTCTCTCACAGCCTGATTACATAATGTATGCATGTAAAGACAATTTACATGATTTGTACTAATAAGATAGAGCTCATTGTTTATATCCCATCTGTCTGCCACAGACTTATCTATGCGTCCTTCAAAATTATGATGCACTTTTAGGGCTCTCTGGTGCTGTTTTGTTGTTTTAGTTTTGATCCTTGGAGACAGAAAGTGGGTTAGTGAAGTTTATGGCACCTTTCACAGAATCGCAAAGTGCTTCATAAAACAATCATAACAAGAAAAACAACAATGATTGTCTTAAAATAAATTGCATTAACAGGAGTAAAACTAGTGTTCAATGTTACATTAAGGGCTCAAAGCTATTTAAAATGAATGTGTTTTAATCTGCTTTTTAAAAACTTCAGTTTAAGCTACAGAGCATTTGTTAGTGTGGAGAGAGTTCCAGAGAGTGGGGACAACTACCACAATTGCACGGGCACCTGTGAGTGTTTTTTACACCTACAGCTCAGTTGCATTGTCTAGATTCACTTGGAAAGAAATGATTCTGCATATTTCCTTTGAGTTGTTTCATGTTCACATGGTTGTATTTTGAAGTGGACTGAATTGCACAAAAAGCAGGGCTGGCCCCCTATGTAATTACATCATTGCCAGTGTTACTATGACTACAAGTTGAGCATTGCATTAGGAGATGGAGGTTAGCAGGCTAAGCTACTTCCATTTAATTGAGGTCAAATGTCTCATGAACAACTACACAAATTAACATATTTATCAATCTTTAACATGCCTTAAGGTACAAATGTTAACAAACTGGATGGATGGATGGATGGATGGTTGGTTTATCAATCCCCTTGGGGAAATTCGGGTATTCAGAAGCAATACTGTGCATGAACATGATACATGAGAGAGATGCTTTTTGTCCTTCTTCACTGTCCTTTTGTCAGTGATCCGGAAAAGTGGGGTGCAGCTTTTAAAAGGATAAATTCTCCTGCTCAAACATGCTGGAGTAAATCCTGGAAATACTAACAAGTTTTTGATCTATCGAAGTCGTGTCCTGTGGTGATCTGCTGTAGAGACAGTGAGGAATGTTGTGCTGTTGATATTTTAATCATTTCTTGTGCCTGTGCACAGAAAGTGACTCTATGGGATCCAAAACAGTATTGATAAGTAGTACTTTGTTATCAACCTGGTGTCTGTTATGCAATTTTATTACTTCTACTGCTGTGTAGGAGACCTTCGATTTTCTTTTGAAGGTTCTGCCCATCCAAATCAGTCCCTATTGAAAGTTGCCCAGAGAGACTTTTTCCCTCTAGGCAACTCATTTTTTGTCCATGAAGTTAGATGTTGTAAAGGTTGCCAGTAAAATAATTGTTGTCAGATTATCTTATTTCTCTGAAACTTTCCTTGACAGAGTAAAATTCAAGGCTCAGGACATCATACAGTGTCTGACCATCCTCTCCATGCAGAATTTGATCTTCCACCTTCAGGCATGAGATTCATCTCACCAAAGACCAAATCAAACAGGATGAAAATCTATTTTATCTTCCAAGCCATTACTGTATACTGAATGTAAAAATGATCCAGCTTGAATGATTTCATTACTGTATCACTGTTAATAGTTTTTTTTTCCTTCATGTGCGTGTTGACTCCATTCTTGGTTTGCCCACTGATTTTTTCCTTGGTTTATGTACTTCAATTTTACTTCAACATTTTTGTTCTTGACTGAGTTGGTGTCACTGTGTTTTAATGTCTATTTAACTGTCTATTTCCCTTAGAGGAAAATTGAGTTGAAGTTTAAGTAGATTACAATTTATTGTTATCTTAATTTAACAGTCAATATTTTTTACAAAATCGTGTTAAGTAAAGGCTATGAAAACATACAGCATGGCAGTAATCCAAACAGTGTTATTTACTCAACAGTCAAGCATTATAGATTGTGTCTGAAGTTTAAACTGTAGCAATCACAATGCCAATTTATCTCAAACTATGTATAAATGTTTAGCACACTTGATGACTGCCTGAGGGTATACATAGTGTTATCCAGAGACATGCTGCTCACACTTGTGGACACAAAATACACACAAACACAAACAGAGCCCATGCTCATGCACTGATAAAGAGATGTCAGAGTGAGTGGGCAGCATACAGCTGCATTTCTGAGCTGTTGGGGGTTTGTTGCTGAAGGAAAGGGCACCTCAACAGTACCAGCAACCCTCTGGTTCCAACCTTAGTCTCCATGGACTAAGCTGCTGCCGCCTACAGATTAGATGGATACTTTGCATGTATCCTATGCTAGCTGTTCTGTTTCCTTTTAGCTGGTTAAAACAGTTATCTCTCAAGGGGTTCAATTTTTTATTATTTGTTGTCTGTATTATATGCTACACACACAGATTAAATGCATGCACTGGGTCATATGGGGATGCATAGGGCTCACTTATAGCTTGGGGTTTGGTGCCTTGCCAAAGGGCACAGTGACAGGGAGTGAACTCTCATCTTACCAGTTGTATATTATTTAATGCCCCGCACAATTCTCCACACTAATCCACTCCCACCCAGAGTAAAGTGTTTAAGCATGATCAGGTCTCAGTAGTGTTTTATTGTCTATGGTATTGCCTCTGTGCAACAGTAGCAACTGGTCTTTTTAAAAGATATCGTTTTTGTGAGGAGGTTTGATTTTTTTGAGGACAGAACAAGAAGATATTGCCAAGGGCAAATGATTTAGGTGCTTTGCAGAGAATATTCACCATAGTTCATTCTAGGCATCATCTGATAGTGGTATCTATTGCGGAAAAACTAAACGGACATATTTCCTTCCCTTGCAGGTATTATCTCTGTGCTGTTTTGCGGCTTGAGCCAGGCAAGGTACACGGTTCACAATTTATCCACCGAAGGCAAAACCAGGACTAAGGAGGTAAAGAATGTTTGAGGCCCTTTTCACTTGTGTTTCCAAGCAGTATCTTCCCATCCACCTACTTTTGTTCACATTACCATTTAATTCCAACGCTTGTGTCTTGGGTTGCGTACGTGAGCCGTCGTTAATTTGCCATTAGCGCTCTGGCTATCCACTGGATGTCTGCATGGGAGGCCGGTCTCCAGCTAACTGCATAAAAGGCTCAGCACAGATGTAGTCCAGTGCTGTCTCACTGTAACAGCAGGCTTCACAGAGGAGGGAATAAATCAGAAGTACACACATATATTCATCTGTGCATTTATTATTCATTATCGGTGCCACTGTGGAGCTAACTGTTTATCACAGAAAAAGCCTTTTAGAAGCTTTTGCCTATAAAGTGGATTGGCTATCCTGTTGTGTGTGTTGTGCCTTATGTTTATTTGGCAGATTGCCATTATCTACATTTCTATGATTTATACATGCAACTGCAGCTCAAAAGAAAAGACAAAATGTTTTGATGCAGGGACCAGTGGAATTTCTTGTAGCAGAGTGTCTTTTTTATTACTATGTTTCATCTTGTGTCCTTGTGATGTAAGGCTCTGAAGGGAAAATGTACTCTCCTCCAATTAAATAGCCTTTTAGCAAAGCTTTTAACCACAGCTAGTTTAACTAGTAAAAACAGGAATCCATAAATCATGCATGAAATCATAACTCCTGCTTTAATTGAATCCAGACACAGTATATGGACTGTAATTAATATTTTATCTGTAAGCGGAAATGCCTCATTAAAACGATTACAACACTGTTTCCTTTTATTACCAATGACATGTGAACTCTTTGGTGTGACCCTGATCATTACAGAACGTGTAAAACTGTTACACTGCTGCACTTTCTCTGCCCGAGGAGTATAGCTTAAATCAAGGGCCAGTGAGCCTCAGCCTTGAAGCCTCTCCCTGCGACCTTAACTTTCCGACATGAGTGCAAAGCTGTTCTTTCTCGAGGGGAATGTGTGTTTGCTTGACTTATTGCTTTGTAATTTCCAAAATACTGCGACCACCTTGTTCTCCTTGAGACTTGTAGTTGTGGTCATGCTCAGCTAGCTCTCTCTTGGATCTTGATTACCAAGGTTAGAGATGTTACCAGACGGATAATTAAAAATCTTACTAATTAACCAGTCCAAATTTTTGTGCTGGTTGGTGTCTCTCCCTGCTTCAGTCATGTCATTATGTGGACCTCAAAACAACTTGATGTCCATTTTTTTAGATCAAAATTCTGTCAAACCACACTGTTCCTACTAGAGATGTAAGAGAATATCAATACATCAATATATCACAATATTTTGTGGCACTATGCTGCATTGGTATATTATAAGTAATATATCATGTTATTTCATAATCTACTTAAATTTGGGATACTTGTTTTTTTTCTTTAAAGATATTTTTTAGTTCTAATGCCTTTACTTGACAGTGAGAGATTATATGCTTGTTCTGTTGCATTTATTCATTGTCCTTTATTTACATTTAAGTTTGAGGGCATTTCTACCAAAAGCAGAGCTACAATGGTTACTTGTGGTGGTTGGCTGTTTTACCCTTAAGACTGAGCATTTGAGCTGGATTTCAGGTTTGTAATGATGAAAAAATTAGAAAATAAGTTTAGTCAACTTGTAAATCTTGTTCTAGCCATTTAGTGATCCAAACTGACCATTTGGACAGCTAGCTACCAGCTGCAACACTGCTTCATAGCTTGCTTAAAGGTGCAGTGTGTAGAATTTGGCAGCATTTCGCCGAACAGAAACGGTGAATATAGGATATAATGTTTCTATTTATATGTAAAGTCTGTCAAAATATGAGTACAATCGTCCCCATAAAACGTTTGTTTTATTTTTATTTAGTTAGAAAAAGCTTCAAAAAACTTAGATTACCGGGGGCCGCGTTCATGTAGGCCGACATAACGACCCGCCATGTTGTCTACAGGTGGATTTTAGGGGCAAAAAGAACAAAACGCGAATCTGTCCGTCCGTTCTGAAATCTACCTGGAATGCAGGTGAAGAAGAGGAGAGAGGACGGCGGTGGATGTAGAGACAGTTGTTACTCTCAGTTGTTACAAGTTTACAAAATCTACAATCGGCAGCTAACAACTTACCTATAATCTATAAAAATAATGGTTACAAACCTTGTCACTTTAGTAAATGATGCCGTGTTCACGATCCCTTTTGGTCTTCACAGGCTTCCATTGCTCAGATGTGATGTTTTGGTCACGGTTGGGCTCATTCTAGAATCTGAACAATAGATGTCGCTCAAATGCCAAATTCTACACACTGCATCTTTAAGAGTACAGCCTTTGAGTCTTTAACTTAAAACCTTTCCTTACATGATGTATTTTACTTTAACTGAAATTTGATCAAGCTTCCCTTCTTGAGCACAAAGCTATGCTGGCTCTAGGGTGACGTGTGATTATTTGACGTACCACCACTAAACTTGATCCATGCTGCGACTCGCTTGTTCATTTGAGACTTGTGATGAACCTGCACCGGGACGTATTTGACAGAGAAAGACAGTGAATGGAATTGGAAAGGGGGAAAGACATACAAAAAAGGGACCATAGGTCACTAAAACAGAAATTAAAATAAGCTGTATTATCTTCACTAACAGTACTGCAACACGACATGATATACTGTATCATCACCCCTAAATTATGATGTGTATGGTATCACCAGATTCTTGCCAATACACATTTCTAGTTCCTACAAGACACAACTGATGCTGTTTGTTCTGTAACATTAATTTGGTGTCCTTTACTTACATCTGAGTTTGAGGGCATTTTGGAAGCAAAGTAGCTGCCATTAATCAGCGCTGCAATGGTTACTGGTAGCAGTTGGCTGCGTTACGCTTTAGACAGAGCATTTGACCTGGATTCTAGGCCTGTATTGCAAACACGTTGAAAAATTAGTTTAATCAACTTGTAAATCTTGTTCTGGTTATTAAGTTAATCAAGTTTAACCAGTTAGGCAGCTGACTGGATACATCCTCATTCCGGTTTAGAATAGAATGTCTGCCTAATGCAGTGTTTGTACTGGTACTCCGCTACAGACATGACTGTCATACATGCGAGGCTAATACTAACTAATAAATCATACATCGGTCCACCAATATGTGACTTCAGTTCCTGTCCTTGTTTATCTAAACTTCTAGGTACAAAATATTATCGTAACAGGGATTAAGTTGATTAATTAAAATATTAATCAAAGAATATCACTAGGGAGAAAAAAGATATTAGCTCAAAGAGCATGTCTGATGTTAAACTCGTCAATGGGTGAAAATGGATAACAATGCATCTGCTTTCAAACATGATTACGGCCTTGAGCTGTGCTTGTTTGCAGTAGCTACCTCAAAGGATCAAATCAAACACAAACACTGGATTTGTCTTGTGTGTACAAATCTAAGCCTGTTTACCCATTTCTGATACCATCCTTGTCCTTTACTCTCATGTCTTATACCCACACACACACACACACACACACACACATCTTCACACACCATACACTCTGTACTCCTCCCATTCGCGGATGACCTTCTCCTTCCTGATCCTCTCTATCCTTTTTTATAATTTGCAGCTCTTTGAAGTCTTCAGTTTCCTGGGGGAGATTTTCATCTTCAGCTACATGGGATATGTATTGTTGATGTTCCTCCACCATGTCTTCAAAGCCCTCTTCATATTAGGGGCATTTGTATCCTTTTTTGCCATGTGATGGAGCATCCCCTGCTTTGAAGCTCACCAGGACATAAGCAAAGGCGCTCTATTCTTTTCTGACCAAATCATTTCCAGGGTTGTACATTGAAAATCTGTGCCATAAGGATCCATTTTTGCATCCCTCAATAACTGGTAACATTTAAACTTATCAATATAGCTTTTGAGTCTTATAGATCCCATACTGGCATGTTACATTTGGAGTCAATTAACTTTTTTTGTGACTAATTTTGTATCGTATAAAACAATGCAAATAGACATCTTATCTGTATTTTTTTTTTTTTTTTTTTTTAACAATTTTGGACATTCTGAACAAATCATCCCTACCCACCCCAGCCCACCCCTACCACAGTCAATCTGCTGGGCACCACTAACTACTCAGACAAAGATCCTTGACTAGAAGTAGATCTTTTAAGTTAGATATCAAATGTGTTCAGTTCTTGTTGATGAACGTTCCAGGTTAGACATATCAAAAAAACTTTGAAACCAGTGAGTACTTGAGATATCATGAGGAGGTGTCCACCACTGTGATACAACCTTCTTCACTGCTGTAAGTCCTGCTAGCCAGACTTTGGGCATATTGTCTGCAAGAGAGAGGACAGAGTCATCATAAGTGTCGTTAACCTTTCTCCACAATTCAGAAACACCTGAGCATTCCCATACCACATGAGTAAATGAACCATGAGCAAACTGAACAATAAGGGTCTGAAACCAATGCCATTTAGGGTGAATCCCAATTCTACCCCTTAGCCCTTTCCCATCATCAGGGGTGAAAACACACTGCTGAGAAACGAGACGCCACTCGATTCCCGCTTCGTCATCACCCAGAGCCGCTCGCTAGCTGTGATGTAGGCAGATGCGACAATAGCCGTAGCTACGGCTGCGAAGGCTAGCTCGTCATAATGAGAAATTTTGAAATACGACCAACAGTTCAAAACATGATTAATGTTTACTTGATGAATTAATAATTACTTATAATTAAGCGCTTCCTTCATTCTCAGCTCTGCCTCGTGTCGGCAGGCGCGGTGTATTATGGGAAATTCTCATAGCCCTTCATTTCAAGTGAGGTCCCGGTCTGTCTTCATTTCGAGGGCTATGTAGCCCATGGTCTTAGCCCTTCCCCTTAGCCCTACGGAGAATTGGGACACCACTTCACTAGACGTGAACGTTCAAAACCAAGGGGAAAGGGGTAAGACAAGGGCTAAGGGGTTGAATTGGGATTCACCCTTAGTGTCTTGTTCTTGGTATTATGTACTCTCTTTGACAAAATTTCAGATATGAATTGATGATTTGGGTTTTTTTAATGCATCAGTCATGTTTTTCCAAATTGTCTGCCATTTTAGACTTTGCCCTTCTTCAGACAAATCCCTAACGAAAGCTTTCACTCCTGGGAGTTTAGTTTATCATATAGACGTATGTCACTTTGGAGAGTTTTGTATTCAAGTAAAAATGGGATGTTCTGGTAATTCTGATCCACAGGGGACCTCGGCTTTACAAGCAGATCTTTTTCTGCAGCAATAGAAAAGATAGTTTTTATCAGTATCATACTGAGAGAAAAGCTCTTGAAAGTTAAGGATAGAATTTGTCCCGTTAATATCCTGAAGAGTCATAATGCCTTTATCTTCCCAAGTTTTGTTTTTGAGTGGTTTTCTTCCAGATAAAAGGTGACTGTTGTTCCATAATGGAGAGGACTTTCACCTAATTCCTAACCAGGGCTATGTGTGTTTATTTGATGTAAAAGACAAAAGCAGCAGCTCTAAAGTTAAAGACTTTTGACCTTTAATAAAGATTATACAGCAGCAACAAAACAGACACAGGTGTCAGGTGTTGCAAGAAGTGGCAAACTTTTTCAACTTTTTTTTTTAGATGTTCCCTCTCTTTCCCAGAACCCAAACTGTTGATACACACAATAGGACTTTAATCTTGAAAAAATTATCATCAATTTTATACACTCCAATTCATAATTAGGTTGCTGTTTTGGTCATTGGATGGAACTATGCACCATTTATGTTTGGTTAAAATATGGTAATAGGCATATCTGTAAAATAAAAAGCCAGTCAATTTCTTGTAAAATTGAATTTGCCCTTTTTTTCTGTTAAATCAAATGAAACTTATTTAGAGAGTGAGCTCTATTGTAATAACCTGATTTTTACATTTAAAGCAGGATACAGAGCTTATTTCACTTTGTTTTTTTAATACTAACAATGCTACATGTAGCCATTTGCGTCATCAAACCAGAGGGCAAGTGCAGGTGTCACTGAGCAGGGTCATATTAAGTTGATGAAGTGACTGATAATGGCCAGTCCTCACACAGACATTTCAGAAATTTTACTCAGTTAATCTGTGACCCAATAAAAAAATGGCGGAGAATCATTTCTGGATGGGAACCATTGTTTGAAAAAGACTGTGGTAGGGCCATCTCCCGTTAAAACATAATAAATAGACAAAAATCCCGAACATGATATTTTCAAATGTAACTTTAAGAAAATGAAATACATTCAGGCAAGGTACTGGCCTGAAGGAAGGTATTTGGAGTTAAGTTTGTTTGTTTTTCTAAAAATAGATATTTAGGACTGAACTGGTTAATTTGCATTTAAACAATTATTTTGTTACAATCCAAAAGTATTGATTGAGGTACACTGACTGAAATTATTAATGAGTAATATGAAGTGTGTCCATTTCAGTGAAAATTTGACATCCTTATCCCTAACCTGAACAAATATACCTCTCTAAATGACTGGAGTGGTTTTTCGCATTTTCTGTCTTGCCTCTGCTGCAGTACATTGCAGTAATTTCCTCACAAAAATAACCTCAGCGCTTTAAATTGTGCAAGTTCAAACCAGTGAGCTTTGCAAATGCCATTCAGGCTGTCTCTAGTGATCACCATCTCTGCAGATTAAGATGCTGCACTGCAGCTTTGAAGGGAGGCCAATGAAACAGAAATTTAAATAGCTCTTTAATTATTGTTAGTGCTGCTTGTTTAGCGTTCTCCAGCAAAGCTCCGTGGAATAAAGATGTTTGCCTGTTTGAAATAAGCTTACAGTTGTTTAATTTGTAGAGGATTAAGATGTGTATCCCTGTTGATGTTAAAGATTAAATCTTATTAGTTCAAGAAACTGCTGTAAAAAGCAGTCCCTGCTGCTCTTTGTGATGGTCTCATTTAAAGGGAAATCCTCTAAAAGGCTTTTAGCCGCCATCAGTCATGCATATCAACTTTCATTGGCCAAAAATTCAAGATGTCATCTGGCAGTGTATTGATCTTTTTTTATTTACAGGTCAGTTACAGAAAATTGGAAGATCGTTGATAACTCTTCTGTCACACTAAGCCAAAATGCCAACCCTCCCCTGAACAGTGCTTGACAGACATTCTGATTGAATGGGTTAATGGACTTAAGTATCCTGGTTACATCTTTTTTCTTCAGTACTCTGTGTTGTGATTGCATACAGACAAATATTTACGTACTAATTTATTATTATTATTACTGTTATTTTAATATTTTATTCTTGACTAACTGTTAAATGTTATTATTTGCTGTCTCGTGTGGTTGTTGATGTCCTATGTAGTTTGTGTTTTTTATGCTCTCTGTGCAAGACAAATACCCTTAAGAGCAAGAAAAGTTTTTTTCATTCATTCATTCATACTGAGTTCAGAAATTGGGAATAAACCTGATCTTGAAAGTTAGGTTTCAAATTTATCTACATCTGACTCCTCCCTCAGTTATGTAAACTGAATGACTGAGATTGAATGATTTATGTGCTACATAACACACGCTTGTTTTTTCTTTTTTTTTTAATCTATCATTACTTTGAGTTGTTTGCATTTTTACTTATATATCCATTTATTGCTTGTTAATTAGTGTTCAGAATGATACCGTTTGGAGTATTTAAGCTCAATGATTGCATGTAGTCCATATAGTAAAATCAATGAGCAATCATGTTTTATTATTGTGATCTCAATATCTATCAAAGTAATAGTGATTTTAGTTTTCTTCTACAATCCAGCTGCTCGGGGATAACCCTGACCTGGGTTTTGAGGAGCCCAGCTTGGCAAACTAGAAAAAAATAGGGCACCATGGCATACATACACCTTACTGCCTGTGCAGGCATGGCCTCAGTCAAGTGATACATTAATAAAGCAAACAGGGGGCCGCAACAAAAGGCAACAATATTTGCTGTTCCTCCCTACTCCTGTTGCTAGGAAAGAGGTGGATACATTATACCTGCACAGCAATGCTGGCATTTAAAAGTGCCGGGTCCACAATAAGCCACAGTGGTCTCATTTTTCTTAGTGTTCAAAACTGCAACGGCATGGGTTGGTAATTAGTAACTAATTGCAAGGATGTCCAAGCAATGCCTCACTGCAGCCCATAGACCCTTTCTAACCAGGCTGCATGAAATTTAAAGGCACAATTAAATGCGGCCTGTATTAGAATATGGAGCATGTACTTGACTAATGAATAAAGCCAAATTTATTTTGGCAGCAAAAAGCAGAAGCCATGCTAATTTTCAGTTTTTAATCATAATTTTTAATCATTTTTATGCATCAATGCTGCTTCAGTGTTTGGCTTTATGCACTTTACTCTTGTTTGGGTCTGAATGTGGAGGTGGGTCATCATTACCTCATCTCTCTGCTTCTTGTATTGTCCTATTCATCCTAAATGGGGTGGATCCAGTGGGAGCTAGGACCAGGCAGAGCTCCCTGAAATCTGACTGTCCACCCCAAGATCTTTAACTCTGATACACACATAAAGATGTGATTTATCAAGTGGCCCAGTCATCTTTTTTTGTATATGGCCCTCGCAGACTAGAGTTTGGATACCCCTGGCCTAGTGGTTAGGTGAGGGTGCCTTATGCTCTCTCCTCTTTATATTCTGATTTTCGCTGTTAGAATTTACTATATTTGTGAGGTATTCCTCACATTGACATAAGCTCAAAGACAGTCCTCTGTTGACAGTTTTTACTCTCATTTATGAAACTGACATTGACATTATATCGAGGAACCTCCTTCCAAGAACATCCACAGTACAGCTAAGTTTTGTACAAAAAATATCACTGCTGAATCAATAGGCTGTTTTTTCTTACTGAGAAAGTATTGACCTATTGAAAGCAGGAAAACACTCTCTTTAGAGTAAAAGGTGTAAGGAGTCTCAGAACTCTTCAGTGAATATCTGATTGCATTCCTATCAATTTTTAAATAGGTTTGTGCATATAAATGGACTCAAATTCAGGTCTTACTTGCATCTCCAAAATCCAACTGCATTACTGTGTCCTAATTTTTGAGTCAGACCATAAACAAAGCCAATTGAAAGAAAAAATGAGTCTTGGCAGTTGTCTGATTATCCATTGGCTGCACTAGAAGCCCCAAAATACTTCCTGGGAGATGAGGAAGCTGAATATGAAGGGGATTTGTTTGGCTATTGAATAACTCACAATCAAAGAGGAAGAGCTTCCTCAACTGCATCCATACTTACAAATCACTCATTCCTCTAACACATATTTAGATATTAAAAAGCCATCCACCTCTAAACTGTACCATCTTTATTTTTAAGCTGCACTTTTTTATTGATGTCACGGATTCACAGTTGTAGTTGTATCCATCAACTTCACTTCCTGAGGGCAGCAGAGAGATTTTAATGGACTTCTGGCTACAATCGTCCTTGCCTAAGAGCCAGCAAGACCAAAATATATGCCTGAGGAGAGATTCCAGTGGCCTCCCTCCAAGAAGCCCTTCTTTCACAGTCCAGTACCCAGATGGCTGGCAATTATTATAACAATCAGTCTTCTGCCATCGGGTCAAAGGAGCTGGAGAAAGAGTTGACAGAGCACATTCTTTTTTCCAGTGCTCTTACGGTTATTGCCAGTTTGAAGATGTTTGACTGGAGGGCTGACCCTGTTTCAGCTGTTGTCCTCAGTCAGGCATCCAAAACAAATATGGTCAAACTTCATATGATGGGATGATATCCTGAGCAGCACAAACAACAGAGGAGATTCAGTTTTCACTCTGCTTAAATATGCTACATACTCTTAGATGGTAATATACAAATATACATTCAAAAACAGGACTCTGTGAGCATGTACTATTAGAAATATGTCAGAGTGAGGGGCTATATACTAAAGGACATAGAAAGGCTTGTTGTAGGATTTAATGTCTTGCTCAAGGGCAAGTCATCATACCTCAAATAGCTAACTGGCATTTCTTCAGCAATTTGACCAATTTCTAGATATGACTTTCAAGTTCTTTTCCAAGTTCTTACAGGCCAACTACTGCCTGCATGTCTATTTTCGAAATGCCAACTAAAGAAATTACACTGCTGACAATCATTAGTTCAAATTTTTTGTAGCACAAACCAGAACTACCAGAGATTGATTTAATGCCTCCTTATAGTTGCATTCACATACTGACAATGACCAACTTGAGCCGATGTAGGGAGAAACATAAAGCCACGTCAAGAAGGCCACTTCAAGCAGGCCATGCCAAACTAAGTAAGCAACTGGGGCCACACTGATGTTTGTTGGATACGTCAAGAAATTTTAAGCATGCTTAAAAATTTCTGACGTTTGATCAAACAAGCTTGTAAATGTCAATAAGAGTTGTCCTCCGTGTACTTTCACTACCTTAGCTCTAGCAACTTCCTCCTCAGGCCTGGACTCCTGTTGTATGGCATGAGGTGCCCTTTTTTGGACATCTGTCTTTTGTCTTTTAGGCGTGGTGTCAGAATGTTAAGATCAGCTGCAGCTGCACACGGTGAAATAATATACACTGCATGACATTGCAATACATCTGTTCAACAATCGGCATCACCAAGCTCCATAGGTTCCCCAAAGTTGAGCATGCTACCCATGCATTACATGTATGTTGGCAAACATTTTAAATCCACCTACAATTAGTCAAAAGACTGTCTGGAAGCATCATACTCCACCAGGACAATGTTTCTCTCCGCTTTAGATACGTCAACCTGCATTGAACACAGCAAAATTGACCCCAGGGCCATATATTCGCCAAAATATTGTCGATTTCTCAACACTGGTCAATGTCAGTTCCTATATGTTGATGTGAGAATGGGCCTTAAGGTACATAAGTGCTGAACAGTAAAAATACAATAAGGGTTGGGATAATTAACCCTTTGTTTTCTCTCTGATTGGTTAAACAACCAACCAGTCAGAATTAAAGAGCCACCTATTAAAGCAGCTGTTGCAGTCAGACAACTTCTTTGTTAGCAGAGTCCATTTTAAAGCACCGTGGTGAAATTGTTTTCCTAAATCTGTTACTTTAACATTTAAAATTACAAAGAAAGACAGTGTACACTTAAGAGATAGAGAAAACATTTTGATACTGACAGTATCTGGTGTTTTAAGAATATTTAGTAGAAATAATAAATGCATTTTGTTGATGTGAACAGCTGATGTTAGATGGCATCACTAAGGTCCTTGACCAAGAAAATTTTTAATTATTTAATGGATTCAATAAGATTTTTAAATTTCTTTATACTCATTACTGTAGTTTTTCTTGATACTTTAGGCCAAATTTTACATTAAATCAAATGTATTAAAACATGAATAAAAGTTAGTCAAAAAGAGAGTTGTGACAAACAATCTTTTATTAAGAGATCTTTTTCATGTTTTTCTGATACATCAGGTTTGAAAGCAAGAGATGGCTGAGGCTGAATGGCCTTTGCCTTTATACTTCCAAAACATAATTATTTTATTCTTCAGTCAAAGTGGAAAATTGTGAAGAGAGTGGTTAACACTCAGTCAGAGTGGACATTTATGTTAAGTTTGACAAAAAATCCTTTAAGCGTCCTTGAGATGTCAAGTTCAAAAGCAAGGAATAAACATGAGGCCCAATAACCTTTGACTTTCTCCTTTCCAGATTGAATATGCATATCCTTAAATCAAATTGAAAGTTGCCATTACATGACCCCTAAAATCAGATCAGTTTATCTTTTAATAAGGATATTTTTGCAAAATTTGATGAAAATGCCCCAAAGCACTCTTGATATATCTTGTTTGCAGGATTTATCAAGAGAGCTGGAATTTAGACAACCCATAAACATAATTCCTCTGGCTGCTGCTCAAGCATATACACACCCCAATACCCTACCTTCTCAAACCTGACCTGGATGTTAATAAAGGAGTACAAATGGGGTTGTAGCTCTTGCTCCGTGCTAAAAGTGTCTATAAAATTTAACTAATACCAGTGATTCACCCCACATTAATCGCTCATTGCAGTAGATTTTAATCGTCAT